>MU269997.1:180723-809183 GCA_021432705.1 Caranx ignobilis
AATGAAGCCAAACTGTATGGGCATGCATGGGCCGGTTTCTGAGCTTAAATGAGTGAATGGTCAATTCCCTGGCTAATTCTGGGCCCAAACCGGCAGCTGGCACGTTTTGCTGTGTTTTTGTCATTTTTGAGCTCCTCTCGCTGAGAGACGCACGTTTTGTGAAATGCGTTTGAAAATGAAGCCAAACTGTATCATGGGCCGGTTTCTGAGCTGAAATGAGTGGAATGGTCAATTCCTGGCAATTCTGGGCCCAAACCGGGCAGCTGGCACGTTGTGCGTGTTTTTGTCATATTTGAGCTCCTCTCGCTGAGAGACGCACGTTTGGTTAATGCGTTGAAAATGAAGCCACTGCATGAATGGGCCGGTTTCTCTGAGCTGAAATGAGTGGAATGGTCAATTCCTGGCAATTCTGGGCCCAAACCGGCAGCTGGCACGTTTTGTGTGTTTTTGTCATTTTTGAGCTCCTCTCGCTGAGAGACGCACGTTTGGTGAAATGCGTGAAAATGAAGCCAAACTGTGCCAATGGGCCGGTTTCTGAGCTGAAATGAGTGGAATGGTCAATTCCTGGCAATTCTGGGCCCAAACCGGGCAGCTGGCACGTTGTGTGTTTTTGTCATATTTGAGCTCCTCTCGCTGAGAGACGCACGTTTGGTGAAATGCGTTGAAAATGAAGCCAAACTGTGTCAATGGGCCGGTTTCTGAGCTGAAATGAGTGAATGGTCAATTCCTGGCATTTCTGGGCCCAAACCGGGCAGCTGGCACGTTGTGCTGTGTTTTTGTCATTTTGAGCTCCTCTCGCTGAGAGAGACGCACGTTTTGTGAATGCGTTGAAAATGAAGCCAAACTGTGCCCGTGGGCCGGTTTCTGAGCTGAAATGAGTGGAATGGTCAATTCCTGGCAATTCTGGGCCCAAACCGGGCAGCTGGCACGTTGTGCAGTGTTTTGTCATTTTTGAGCTCCTCTCGCTGAGAGACGCACGTTTTGTGAAATGCGTTGAAAATGAAGCCAAACTGTGTCAATGGGCCGGTTTCTGAGCTGAAATGAGGAATGGTCAATTCCTGGCAATTCTGGGCCCAAACCGGGCAGCGGCACGTTGTGCTGTGTTTTTGTCATATTTGAGCTCCTCTCGCTGAGAGACGCACGTTTTGTTAAATGCGTTGAAATGAAGCCAACTGTGTGAATGGGCCGGTTTCTGAGCTGAAATGAGTAGAATGGTCAATTCCTGGCAATTCTGGGCCCAAACCGGCAGCTGGCACGTTGTGTGTGTTTTTGTCATTTTTGAGCTCCTCTCGCGCTGAGAGACGCACGTTTGGTGAAATGCGTTGAAAATGAAGCCAAACTGTATGAATGGGCCGGTTTTCTGAGCTGAAATGAGTGAATGGTCAATTCCTGGCAATTCTGGGCCCAAACCGGGCAGCTGGCACGTTTGGTGTGTTTTGTCATTTTGAGCTCCTCTCGCTGAGAGACGCACGTTTTGTGAAATGCGTTGAAAATGAAGCCAAACTGTATCAATGGGCCGGTTTCTGAGCTGAAATGAGTAAATGGTCAATTCCTGGCAATTCTGGGCCCAAACCGGGCAGCTGGCACGTTCCAGTGTTTTTGTCATTTTTGAGCTCCTCTCGCTGAGAGACGCACGTTGGTGAAATGCGTTGAAAATGAAGCCAAACTGTGCCCGTGGGCCGGTTTCTGAGCTGAAATGAGTGGAATGGTCAATTCCTGGCAATTCTGGGCCCAAACCGGGCAGCTGGCACGTTGTGCAGTGTTTTTGTGTCATTTTTGAGCTCCTCTCGCTGAGAGACGCACGTTTGTGAAATGCGTTGAAAATGAAGCCAAACTGTGCCCGTGGGCCGGTTTCTGAGCTGAAATGAGTGGAATGGTCAATTCCTGGCAATTTCTGGGCCCAAACCGGGCAGCTGGCACGTTGTGCAGTGTTTTTGTCATTTTTGACTCCTCTCGCTGAGAGACGCACGTTTGTGAAATGCGTTGAAAATGAAGCCAAACTGTGAATGGGCCGGTTTCTGAGCTGAAATGAGTGGAATGGTCAATTCCTGGCAATTCTGGGCCCAAACCGGGCAGCTGGCACGTTGTGCAGTGTTTTTGTCATTTTTGAGCTCCTCTCGCTGAGAGACGCACGTTTTGTTGAAATGCGTTGAAAATGAAGCCAAACTGTGTGAATGGGCCGGTTTCTGAGCTGAAATGAGTGGAATGGTCAATTCCTGGCAATTCTGGGCCCAAACCGGGCAGCTGGCACGTTTGCTGTGTGTTTTTGTCATTTTGAGCTCCTCTCGCTGAGAGACGCACGTTTGGTGAAATGCGTTGAAAATGAAGCCAAACTGTGCCAATGGGCCGGTTTCTGAGCTGAAATGAGTGAATGGTCAATTCCTGGCAATTCTGGGCCCAAACCGGGCAGCTGGCACGTTTGCTGTGTTTTTGTCATATTTGAGCTCCTCTCGCTGAGAGACGCACGTTTTGGTGAAATGCGTGAAAATGAAGCCAAACTGTGTCAATGGGCCGGTTTCTGAGCTGAAATGAGTAGAATGGTCAATTCCTGGCAATTCTGGGCCCAAACCGGCAGCTGGCACGTTGTGCTGTGTTTTTTGTCATATTTGAGCTCCTCTCGCTGAGAGACGCACGTTTGGTGTTAAATGCGTTGAAAATGAAGCCAAACTGTACATGGCCGGTTTCTGAGCTGAAATGAGTGGAATGGTCAATTCCTGGCAATTCTGGGCCAAAACCGGGCAGCTGGCACGTTGTGCTGTGTTTTTGTCATTTTTGAGCTCCTCTCGCTGAGAGACGCACGTTTGGTGAAATGCGTTGAAATGAAGCCAAACTGTGCCATGGGCCGGTTTCTGAGCTGAAATGAGTGGAATGGTCAATTCCTGGCAATTCTGGGCCCAAACCGGGCAGCTGGCACGTTGTGCTGTGTTTTTGTCATATTTGAGCTCCTCTCGCTGAGAGACGCACGTTTGGTGAATGCGTTGAAAATGAAGCCAAACTGTATCAATGGGCCGGTTTCTGAGCTGAAATGAGTGGAATGGTCAATTCCTGGCAATTCTGGGCCCAAACCGGGCAGCTGGCACGTTGTGCTGTGTTTTTGTCATATTGAGCTCCTCTCGCTGAGAGACGCACGTTTGGTGAAATGCGTTGAAAATGAAGCCAAACTGTATCAATGGGCCGGTTTCTGAGCTGAAATGAGTGGAATGGTCAATTCCTGGCAATTCTGGGCCCAAACCGGGCAGCTGGCACGTTGTGCAGTGTTTTTGTCATATTTGAGCTCCTCTCGCTGAGAGACGCACGTTTGGTGAAATGCGTTGAAAATGAAGCCAAACTGTGAATGGGCCGGTTTCTGAGCTGAAATGAGTGGAATGGTCAATTCCTGGCAATTCTGGGCCCAAACCGGGCAGCTGGCACGTTGTGCTGTGTTTTTGTCATATTTGAGCTCCTCTCGCTGAGAGACGCACGTTTTGTGAAATGCGTTGAAAATGAAGCCAAACTGTATCAATGGGCCGGTTTCTGAGCTGAAATGAGTGGAATGGTCAATTCCTGGCAATTCTGGGCCCAAACCGGGCAGCTGGCACGTTGTGTGTGTTTTTGTCATATTTGAGCTCCTCTCGCTGAGAGACGCACGTTTGGTGAAATGCATTGAAAATGAAGCCAAACTGTGTCAATGGGCCGGTTTCTGAGCTGAAATGAGTGGAATGGTCAATTCCTGGCAATTCTGGGCCCAAACCGGGCAGCTGGCACGTTTGGTGTGTTTTGTCATATTTGAGCTCCTCTCGCTGAGAGACGCACGTTTGGTGAAATGCAATGAAATGAAGCCAAACTGTGTCAATGGGCCGGTTTCTGAGCTGAAATGAGGAATGGTCAATTCCTGGCAATTCTGGGCCAAAACCGGGCAGCTGGCACGTTGTGCTGTGTTTTTGTCATTTTTGAGCTCCTCTCGCTGAGAGACGCACGTTTGGTGAAATGCGTTGAAAATGAAGCCAAACTGTGCCCGTGGCCGGTTTCTGAGCTGAAATGAGTGGAATGGTCAATTCCTGCAATTCTGGGCCCAACCGGGCAGCTGGCACGTTGTGCTGTGTTTTTGTCATATTTGAGCTCTCTCGCTGCTGAGACGCACGTTTGGTGAAATGCGTTGAAAATGAGCCAAACTGTGTCAATGGGCCGGTTTCTGAGCTGAAATGAGTAGAATGGTCAATTCCTGGCAATTCTGGGCCCAAACCGGGCAGCTGCACGTTGTGCTGTGTTTTTGTCATATTTGAGCTCCTCTCGCTGAGACGCACGTTTTTTAATGCAATGAAAATGAAGCCAAACTAAACTGTGTGAATGGGCCGGTTTCTGAGCTGAAATGAGTGGAATGGTCAATTCCTGGCAATTCTGGGCCCAAACCGGGCAGCTGGCACGTTGTGCTGTGTTTTTGTCATTTTTGAGCTCCTCTCGCTGAGAGACGCACGTTTGGTGAAATGCGTTGAAAATGAAGCCAAACTGTATCAATGGGCCGGTTTCTGAGCTGAAATGAGTGGAATGGTCAATTCCTGGCAATTCTGGGCCCAAACCGGGCAGCTGGCACGTTGTGCATGTTTTTGTCATTTTTGAGCTCCTCTCGCTGAGAGACGCACGTTTGGTGAAATGCGTTGAAAATGAAGCCAAACTGTGCCCGTGGGCCGGTTTCTGAGCTGAAATGAGTGGAATGGTCAATTCCTGGCAATTCTGGGCCCAACCGGGCAGCTGGCACGTTGTGCTGTGTTTTTGTCATATTTGAGCTCCTCTCGCTGAGAGACGCACGTTTGTTAAATGCAATGAAAATGAAGCCAAACTGTATGAATGGGCCGGTTTCTGAGCTGAAATGAGTGGAATGGTCAATTCCTGGCAATTCTGGGCCCAAACCGGGCAGCTGGCACGTTGTGCTGTGTTTTTGTCATATTTGAGCTCCTCTCGCTGAGAGACGCACGTTTGGTGAAATGCGTTGAAAATGAAGCCAAACTGTATCAATGGGCCGGTTTCTGAGCTGAAATGAGTGGAATGGTCAATTCCTGGCATTCTGGGCCCAAACCGGGCAGCTGGCACGTTGTGCTGTGTTTTTGTCATTTTTGAGCTCCTCTCGCTGAGAGACGCACGTTTGGTGAATGCGTTGAAAATGAAGCCAAACTGTATGAATGGGCCGGTTTCTGAGCTGAAATGAGTGGAATGGTCAATTCCTGGCAATTCTGGGCCCAAACCGGGCAGCTGGCACGTTGTGCTGTGTTTTTGTCATTTTGAGCTCCTCTCGCTGAGAGACGCACGTTTGGTGAAATGCGTTGAAAATGAAGCCAAACTGTATCAATGGGCCGGTTTCTGAGCTGAAATGAGTGGAATGGTCAATTCCTGGCAATTCTGGGCCCAAACCGGGCAGCTGGCACGTTGTGCTGTGTTTTTGTCATTTTGAGCTCCTCTCGCTGAGAGACGCACGTTTGGTGAAATGCTTGAAAATGAAGCCAAACTGTATCAATGGGCCGGTTTCTGAGCTGAATGAGTGGAATGGTCAATTCCTGGCAATTCTGGGCCCAAACCGGGCAGCTGGCACGTTGTGCTGTGTTTTTGTCATATTTTGAGCTCCTCTCGCTGAGAGACGCACGTTTGGTGAAATGCGTTGAAAATGAAGCCAAACTGTGCATGAATGGGCCGGTTTCTGAGCTGAAATGAGTGGAATGGTCAATTCCTGGCAATTCTGGCCCAAACCGGGCAGCTGGCACGTTGTGCAGTGTTTTTGTCATTTTTGAGCTCCTCTCGCTGAGAGACGCACGTTTGGTGAAATGCGTTGAAATGAAGCCAAACTGTGCCCGTGGGCCGGTTTCTGAGCTGAAATGAGTGGAATGGTCAATTCCTGGCAATTCTGGGCCCAAACCGGGCAGCTGGCACGTTGTGCTGTGTTTTTGTCATATTTGAGCTCCTCTCGCTGAGAGACGCACGTTTGGTGAAATGCGTTGAAAATGAAGCCAAACTGTATCAATGGGCCGGTTTCTGAGCTGAAATGAGTGAATGGTCAATTCCTGGCAATTCTGGGCCCAAACCGGGCAGCTGGCACGTTGTGCTGTGTTTTTGTCATATTTGAGCTCCTCTCGCTGAGAGACGCACGTTTGGTGAAATGCGTTGAAAATGAAGCCAAACTGTATGAATGGGCCGGTTTCTGAGCTGAAATGAGTGGAATGGTCAATTCCTGGCAATTCTGGCCCAAACCGGGCAGCTGGCACGTTGTGCTGTGTTTTTTTGTCATATTTGAGCTCCTCTCGCTGAGAGACGCACGTTTGGTGAAATGCAATGAAAATGAGCCAAACTGTATGAATGGGCCGGTTTCTGAGCTGAAATGAGTGGAATGGTCAATTCCTGGCATTCTGGGCCCAAACCGGGCAGCTGGCACGTTGTGCTGTGTTTTTGTCATATTTGAGCTCCTCTCGCTGAGAGACGCACGTTTTGTTAAATGCAATGAAAATGAAGCCAAACTGTATGAATGGGCCGGTTTCTGAGCTGAAATGAGTGGAATGGTCAATTCCTGGCAATTCTGGGCCCAAACCGGGCAGCTGGCACGTTGTGCTGTGTTTTTGTCATTTTTGAGCTCCTCTCGCTGAGAGACGCACGTTTGTTGAAATGCGTTGAAAATGAAGCCAAACTGTATCAATGGGCCGGTTTCTGAGCTGAAATGAGTGGAATGGTCAATTCCTGGCAATTCTGGGCCCAAACCGGGCAGCTGGCACGTTGTGCTGTGTTTTTGTCATTTTTTGCTCCTCTCGCTGAGAGACGCACGTTTGGTGAAATGCGTTGAAAATGAAGCCAAACTGTGTCAATGGGCCGTTTTCTGAGCTGAAATGAGTGGAATGGTCAATTCCTGGCAATTCTGGGCCCAAACCGGGCAGCTGGCACGTTGTGCTGTGTTTTTGTCATATTTGAGCTCCTCTCGCTGAGAGACGCACGTTTGGTGAAATGCGTGAAAATGAAGCCAAACTGTGTGAATTGGGCCGGTTTCTGAGCTGAAATGAGTGGAATGGTCAATTCCTGGCAATTCTGGGCCCAAACCGGGCAGCTGCACGTTGCCTGTGTGTGTTTTTTGTCATTTTTGAGCTCCTCTCGCTGAGAGACGCACGTTTGGTGAAATGCGTTGAAAATGAAGCCAAACTGTATGAATGGGCCGGTTTCTGAGCTGAAATGAGTGGAATGGTCAATTCCTGGCAATTCTGGGCCCAAACCGGGCAGCTGGCACGTTGTGCTGTGTTTTGTCATATTTGAGCTCCTCTCGCTGAGAGACGCACGTTTTGTTAAATGCGTTGAAAATGAAGCCAAACTGTGAATGGGCCGGTTTCTCTGAGCTGAAATGAGTGGAATGGTCAATTCCTGGCAATTCTGGGCCCAAACCGGGCAGCTGGCACGTTGTGCTGTTTTTTGTCATTTTGAGCTCCTCTCGCTGAGAGACGCACGTTTGGTGAAATGCGTTGAAATGAAGCCAAACTGTGCCCGTGGGCCGGTTTCTGAGCTGAAATGAGTGGAATGGTCAATTCCTGGCAATTCTGGGCCCAAACCGGGCAGCTGGCACGTTGTGCTGTGTTTTTGTCATATTTGAGCTCCTCTCGCTGAGAGACGCACGTTTGGTGAAATGCGTTGAAAATGAAGCCAAACTGTATCAATGGGCCGGTTTCTGAGCTGAAATGAGTGGAATGGTCAATTCCTGGCAATTCTGGGCCCAAACCGGGCAGCTGGCACGTTGTGCTGTGTTTTTGTCATATTTGAGCTCCTCTCGCTGAGAGACGCACGTTTGTTAAATGCGTTGAAAATGAAGCCAAACTGTATGAATGGGCCGGTTTCTGAGCTGAAATGAGTGGAATGGTCAATTCCTGGCAATTCTGGGCCCAAACCGGGCAGCTGGCACGTTGTGCTGTGTTTTTGTCATTTTGAGCTCCTCTCGCTGAGAGACGCACGTTTGGTGAAATGCGTTGAAAATGAAGCCAAACTGTGCAATGGGCCGGTTTCTGGCTGAGCTGAAATGAGTAATGGTCAATTCCTGGCAATTCTGGGCCCAACCGGGCAGCTGGCACGTTGTGCTGTGTTTTTGTCATATTTGAGCTCCTCTCGCTGAGAGACGCACGTTTGGTGAAATGCGTTGAAAATGAAGCCAAACTGTATCAATGGGCCGGTTTCTGAGCTGAAATGAGTGGAATGGTCAATTCCTGGCAATTCTGGGCCCAAACCGGGCAGCTGGCACGTTGTGCTGTGTTTTTGTCATATTTGAGCTCCTCTCGCTGAGAGACGCACGTTTGGTGAAATGCGTTGAAAATGAAGCCAAACTGTGTCAATGGGCCGGTTTCTGAGCTGAAATGAGTGGAATGGTCAATTCCTGGCAATTCTGGGCCCAAACCGGGCAGCTGGCACGTTGTGCTGTGTTTTGTCATATTTGAGCTCCTCTCGCTGAGAGACGCACGTTTGGTGAAATGCGTTGAAAATGAAGCCAAACTGTATGAATGGGCCGGTTTCTGAGCTGAAATGAGTGGAATGGTCAATTCCTGGCAATTCTGGGCCCAAACCGGGCAGCTGGCACGTTGCCTGTGTTTTTGTCATATTTGAGCTCCTCTCGCTGAGAGACGCACGTTTGGTGAAATGCGTTGAAAATGAAGCCAAACTGTATCAATGGGCCGGTTTCTGAGCTGAAATGAGTGGAATGGTCAATTCCTGGCAATTCTGGGCCCAAACCGGGCAGCTGGCACGTTGTGCTGTGTTTTTGTCATTTTTGAGCTCCTCTCGCTGAGAGACGCACGTTTGGTGAAATGCGTTGAAAATGAAGCCAAACTGTATAATGGGCCGGTTTCTGAGCTGAAATGAGTGGAATGGTCAATTCCTGGCAATTCTGGGCCCAAACCGGGCAGCTGGCACGTTGTGCTGTGTTTTTGTCATTTTTGAGCTCCTCTCGCTGAGAGACGCACGTTTGGTGAAATGCGTTGAAAATGAAGCCAAACTGTATGAATGGGCCGGTTTCTGAGCTGAAATGAGTGGAATGGTCAATTCCTGGCAATTCTGGGCCCAAACCGGGCAGCTGGCACGTTGTGCTGTGTTTTTGTCATATTTGAGCTCCTCTCGCTGAGAGACGCACGTTTGGTGAAATGCGTTGAAAATGAAGCCAAACTGTATGAATGGGCCGGTTTCTGAGCTGAAATGAGTGGAATGGTCAATTCCTGGCAATTCTGGGCCCAAACCGGGCAGCTGGCACGTTGTGCTGTGTTTTTGTCATATTTGAGCTCCTCTCGCTGAGAGACGCACGTTTGGTGAAATGCGTTGAAAATGAAGCCAAACTGTATGAATGGGCCGGTTTCTGAGCTGAAATGAGTGGAATGGTCAATTCCTGGCAATTCTGGGCCCAAACCGGGCAGCTGGCACGTTGTGCTGTGTTTTTGTCATTTTTGAGCTCCTCTCGCTGAGAGACGCACGTTTGGTGAAATGCGTTGAAAATGAAGCCAAACTGTATCAATGGGCCGGTTTCTGAGCTGAAATGAGTGGAATGGTCAATTCCTGGCAATTCTGGGCCCAAACCGGGCAGCTGGCACGTTGTGCTGTGTTTTTGTCATATTTGAGCTCCTCTCGCTGAGAGACGCACGTTTGGTGAAATGCGTTGAAAATGAAGCCAAACTGTATGAATGGGCCGGTTTCTGAGCTGAAATGAGTGGAATGGTCAATTCCTGGCAATTCTGGGCCCAAACCGGGCAGCTGGCACGTTGTGCTGTGTTTTTGTCATATTTGAGCTCCTCTCGCTGAGAGACGCACGTTTGGTGAAATGCGTTGAAAATGAAGCCAAACTGTATGAATGGGCCGGTTTCTGAGCTGAAATGAGTGGAATGGTCAATTCCTGGCAATTCTGGGCCCAAACCGGGCAGCTGGCACGTTGTGCTGTGTTTTTGTCATATTTGAGCTCCTCTCGCTGAGAGACGCACGTTTGGTGAAATGCGTTGAAAATGAAGCCAAACTGTATGAATGGGCCGGTTTCTGAGCTGAAATGAGTGGAATGGTCAATTCCTGGCAATTCTGGGCCCAAACCGGGCAGCTGGCACGTTGTGCTGTGTTTTTGTCATTTTTGAGCTCCTCTCGCTGAGAGACGCACGTTTGGTGAAATGCGTTGAAAATGAAGCCAAACTGTATCAATGGGCCGGTTTCTGAGCTGAAATGAGTGGAATGGTCAATTCCTGGCAATTCTGGGCCCAAACCGGGCAGCTGGCACGTTGTGCTGTGTTTTTGTCATTTTGAGCTCCTCTCGCTGAGAGACGCACGTTTGGTGAAATGCGTTGAAAATGAAGCCAAACTGTATCAATGGGCCGGTTTCTGAGCTGAAATGAGTGGAATGGTCAATTCCTGGCAATTCTGGGCCCAAACCGGGCAGCTGGCACGTTGTGCTGTGTTTTTGTCATATTTGAGCTCCTCTCGCTGAGAGACGCACGTTTGGTGAAATGCGTTGAAAATGAAGCCAAACTGTATCAATGGGCCGGTTTCTGAGCTGAAATGAGTGGAATGGTCAATTCCTGGCAATTCTGGGCCCAAACCGGGCAGCTGGCACGTTGTGCTGTGTTTTTGTCATATTTGAGCTCCTCTCGCTGAGAGACGCACGTTTTGTGAAATGCAATGAAAATGAAGCCAAACTGTATGAATGGGCCGGTTTCTGAGCTGAAATGAGTGGAATGGTCAATTCCTGGCAATTCTGGGCCCAAACCGGGCAGCTGGCACGTTGTGCTGTGTTTTTGTCATTTTGAGCTCCTCTCGCTGAGAGACGCACGTTTGGTGAAATGCGTTGAAAATGAAGCCAAACTGTATCAATGGGCCGGTTTCTGAGCTGAAATGAGTGGAATGGTCAATTCCTGGCAATTCTGGGCCCAAACCGGGCAGCTGGCACGTTGTGCTGTGTTTTTGTCATTTTGAGCTCCTCTCGCTGAGAGACGCACGTTTGGTGAAATGCGTTGAAAATGAAGCCAAACTGTATCAATGGGCCGGTTTCTGAGCTGAAATGAGTGGAATGGTCAATTCCTGGCAATTCTGGGCCCAAACCGGGCAGCTGGCACGTTGTGCTGTGTTTTTGTCATATTTGAGCTCCTCTCGCTGAGAGACGCACGTTTGGTGAAATGCGTTGAAAATGAAGCCAAACTGTATGAATGGGCCGGTTTCTGAGCTGAAATGAGTGGAATGGTCAATTCCTGGCAATTCTGGGCCCAAACCGGGCAGCTGGCACGTTGTGCTGTGTTTTTGTCATATTTGAGCTCCTCTCGCTGAGAGACGCACGTTTGGTGAATGCAATGAAAATGAAGCCAAACTGTATGAATGGGCCGGTTTCTGAGCTGAAATGAGTGGAATGGTCAATTCCTGGCAATTCTGGGCCAAACCGGGCAGCTGGCACGTTGTGCTGTGTTTTTGTCATATTTGAGCTCCTCTCGCTGAGAGACGCACGTTTGGTGAAATGCGTTGAAAATGAAGCCAAACTGTATCAATGGGCCGGTTTCTGAGCTGAAATGAGTGGAATGGTCAATTCCTGGCAATTCTGGGCCCAAACCGGGCAGCTGGCACGTTGTGCTGTGTTTTTGTCATTTTTGAGCTCCTCTCGCTGAGAGACGCACGTTTGGTGAAATGCGTTGAAAATGAAGCCAAACTGTATGAATGGGCCGGTTTCTGAGCTGAAATGAGTGGAATGGTCAATTCCTGGCAATTCTGGGCCCAAACCGGGCAGCTGGCACGTTGTGCTGTGTTTTTGTCATATTTGAGCTCCTCTCGCTGAGAGACGCACGTTTTGTGAAATGCAATGAAAATGAAGCCAAACTGTGCCAATGGGCCGGTTTCTGAGCTGAAATGAGTGGAATGGTCAATTCCTGGCAATTCTGGGCCCAAACCGGGCAGCTGGCACGTTGTGCTGTGTTTTTGTCATATTTGAGCTCCTCTCGCTGAGAGACGCACGTTTGGTGAAATGCGTTGAAAATGAAGCCAAACTGTATCAATGGGCCGGTTTCTGAGCTGAAATGAGTGGAATGGTCAATTCCTGGCAATTCTGGGCCCAAACCGGGCAGCTGGCACGTTGTGCTGTGTTTTTGTCATTTTTGAGCTCCTCTCGCTGAGAGACGCACGTTTGGTGAAATGCGTTGAAAATGAAGCCAAACTGTATCAATGGGCCGGTTTCTGAGCTGAAATGAGTGGAATGGTCAATTCCTGGCAATTCTGGGCCCAAACCGGGCAGCTGGCACGTTGTGCTGTGTTTTTGTCATTTTGAGCTCCTCTCGCTGAGAGACGCACGTTTGGTGAAATGCGTTGAAAATGAAGCCAAACTGTATGAATGGGCCGGTTTCTGAGCTGAAATGAGTGGAATGGTCAATTCCTGGCAATTCTGGGCCCAAACCGGGCAGCTGGCACGTTGTGCTGTGTTTTTGTCATATTTGAGCTCCTCTCGCTGAGAGACGCACGTTTTGTTAAATGCGTTGAAAATGAAGCCAAACTGTATGAATGGGCCGGTTTCTGAGCTGAAATGAGTGGAATGGTCAATTCCTGGCAATTCTGGGCCCAAACCGGGCAGCTGGCACGTTGTGCTGTGTTTTTGTCATTTTTGAGCTCCTCTCGCTGAGAGACGCACGTTTGGTGAAATGCGTTGAAAATGAAGCCAAACTGTATCAATGGGCCGGTTTCTGAGCTGAAATGAGTGGAATGGTCAATTCCTGGCAATTCTGGGCCCAAACCGGGCAGCTGGCACGTTGTGCTGTGTTTTGTCATATTTGAGCTCCTCTCGCTGAGAGACGCACGTTTGGTGAAATGCAATGAAAATGAAGCCAAACTGTATCAATGGGCCGGTTTCTGAGCTGAAATGAGTGGAATGGTCAATTCCTGGCAATTCTGGGCCCAAACCGGGCAGCTGGCACGTTGTGCTGTGTTTTTGTCATTTTTGAGCTCCTCTCGCTGAGAGACGCACGTTTTGTGAAATGCGTTGAAAATGAAGCCAAACTGTATAATGGGCCGGTTTCTGAGCTGAAATGAGTGGAATGGTCAATTCCTGGCAATTCTGGGCCCAAACCGGGCAGCTGGCACGTTGTGCTGTGTTTTTGTCATATTTGAGCTCCTCTCGCTGAGAGACGCACGTTTGGTGAAATGCGTTGAAAATGAAGCCAAACTGTATCAATGGGCCGGTTTCTGAGCTGAAATGAGTGGAATGGTCAATTCCTGGCAATTCTGGGCCCAAACCGGGCAGCTGGCACGTTGTGCTGTGTTTTTGTCATATTTGAGCTCCTCTCGCTGAGAGACGCACGTTTGGTGAAATGCGTTGAAAATGAAGCCAAACTGTATGAATGGGCCGGTTTCTGAGCTGAAATGAGTGGAATGGTCAATTCCTGGCAATTCTGGGCCCAAACCGGGCAGCTGGCACGTTGTGCTGTGTTTTTGTCATATTTGAGCTCCTCTCGCTGAGAGACGCACGTTTGTTAAATGCAATGAAAATGAAGCCAAACTGTATGAATGGGCCGGTTTCTGAGCTGAAATGAGTGGAATGGTCAATTCCTGGCAATTCTGGGCCCAAACCGGGCAGCTGGCACGTTGTGCTGTGTTTTTGTCATATTTGAGCTCCTCTCGCTGAGAGACGCACGTTTGGTGAAATGCGTTGAAAATGAAGCCAAACTGTATCAATGGGCCGGTTTCTGAGCTGAAATGAGTGGAATGGTCAATTCCTGGCAATTCTGGGCCCAAACCGGGCAGCTGGCACGTTGTGCTGTGTTTTTGTCATATTTGAGCTCCTCTCGCTGAGAGACGCACGTTTGGTGAAATGCGTTGAAAATGAAGCCAAACTGTATGAATGGGCCGGTTTCTGAGCTGAAATGAGTGGAATGGTCAATTCCTGGCAATTCTGGGCCCAAACCGGGCAGCTGGCACGTTGTGCAGTGTTTTTGTCATTTTTGAGCTCCTCTCGCTGAGAGACGCACGTTTGGTGAAATGCGTTGAAAATGAAGCCAAACTGTATGAATGGGCCGGTTTCTGAGCTGAAATGAGTGGAATGGTCAATTCCTGGCAATTCTGGGCCCAAACCGGGCAGCTGGCACGTTGTGCAGTGTTTTTGTCATTTTTGAGCTCCTCTCGCTGAGAGACGCACGTTTGGTGAAATGCGTTGAAAATGAAGCCAAACTGTATGAATGGGCCGGTTTCTGAGCTGAAATGAGTGGAATGGTCAATTCCTGGCAATTCTGGGCCCAAACCGGGCAGCTGGCACGTTGTGCTGTGTTTTTGTCATATTTGAGCTCCTCTCGCTGAGAGACGCACGTTTGGTGAAATGCGTTGAAAATGAAGCCAAACTGTATGAATGGGCCGGTTTCTGAGCTGAAATGAGTGGAATGGTCAATTCCTGGCAATTCTGGGCCCAAACCGGGCAGCTGGCACGTTGTGCAGTGTTTTTGTCATTTTTGAGCTCCTCTCGCTGAGAGACGCACGTTTGGTGAAATGCGTTGAAAATGAAGCCAAACTGTATCAATGGGCCGGTTTCTGAGCTGAAATGAGTGGAATGGTCAATTCCTGGCAATTCTGGGCCCAAACCGGGCAGCTGGCACGTTGTGCAGTGTTTTTGTCATTTTGAGCTCCTCTCGCTGAGAGACGCACGTTTGGTGAAATGCGTTGAAAATGAAGCCAAACTGTATCAATGGGCCGGTTTCTGAGCTGAAATGAGTGGAATGGTCAATTCCTGGCAATTCTGGGCCCAAACCGGGCAGCTGGCACGTTGTGCTGTGTTTTTGTCATATTTGAGCTCCTCTCGCTGAGAGACGCACGTTTGGTGAAATGCGTTGAAAATGAAGCCAAACTGTATCAATGGGCCGGTTTCTGAGCTGAAATGAGTGGAATGGTCAATTCCTGGCAATTCTGGGCCCAAACCGGGCAGCTGGCACGTTGTGCTGTGTTTTTGTCATATTTGAGCTCCTCTCGCTGAGAGACGCACGTTTTGTTAAATGCAATGAAAATGAAGCCAAACTGTATGAATGGGCCGGTTTCTGAGCTGAAATGAGTGGAATGGTCAATTCCTGGCAATTCTGGGCCCAAACCGGGCAGCTGGCACGTTGTGCTGTGTTTTTGTCATTTTGAGCTCCTCTCGCTGAGAGACGCACGTTTGGTGAAATGCGTTGAAAATGAAGCCAAACTGTATGAATGGGCCGGTTTCTGAGCTGAAATGAGTGGAATGGTCAATTCCTGGCAATTCTGGGCCCAAACCGGGCAGCTGGCACGTTGCCCAGTGTTTTTGTCATTTTTGAGCTCCTCTCGCTGAGAGACGCACGTTTGGTGAAATGCAATGAAAATGAAGCCAAACTGTATCAATGGGCCGGTTTCTGAGCTGAAATGAGTGGAATGGTCAATTCCTGGCAATTCTGGGCCCAAACCGGGCAGCTGGCACGTTGTGCTGTGTTTTTGTCATATTTGAGCTCCTCTCGCTGAGAGACGCACGTTTGGTGAAATGCGTTGAAAATGAAGCCAAACTGTATCAATGGGCCGGTTTCTGAGCTGAAATGAGTGGAATGGTCAATTCCTGGCAATTCTGGGCCCAAACCGGGCAGCTGGCACGTTGTGCTGTGTTTTTGTCATTTTTGAGCTCCTCTCGCTGAGAGACGCACGTTTGGTGAAATGCGTGAAAATGAAGCCAAACTGTATGAATGGGCCGGTTTCTGAGCTGAAATGAGTGGAATGGTCAATTCCTGGCAATTCTGGGCCCAAACCGGGCAGCTGGCACGTTGTGCTGTGTTTTTGTCATTTTGAGCTCCTCTCGCTGAGAGACGCACGTTTGGTGAAATGCGTTGAAAATGAAGCCAAACTGTATCAATGGGCCGGTTTCTGAGCTGAAATGAGTGGAATGGTCAATTCCTGGCAATTCTGGGCCCAAACCGGGCAGCTGGCACGTTGTGCTGTGTTTTTGTCATATTTGAGCTCCTCTCGCTGAGAGACGCACGTTTGGTGAAATGCGTTGAAAATGAAGCCAAACTGTATGAATGGCCGGTTTCTGAGCTGAAATGAGTGGAATGGTCAATTCCTGGCAATTCTGGGCCCAAACCGGGCAGCTGGCACGTTGTGCTGTGTTTTTGTCATATTTGAGCTCCTCTCGCTGAGAGACGCACGTTTGGTGAAATGCGTTGAAAATGAAGCCAAACTGTATGAATGGGCCGGTTTCTGAGCTGAAATGAGTGGAATGGTCAATTCCTGGCAATTCTGGGCCCAAACCGGGCAGCTGGCACGTTGTGCTGTGTTTTTGTCATATTTGAGCTCCTCTCGCTGAGAGACGCACGTTTGGTGAAATGCGTTGAAAATGAAGCCAAACTGTATCAATGGGCCGGTTTCTGAGCTGAAATGAGTGGAATGGTCAATTCCTGGCAATTCTGGGCCCAAACCGGGCAGCTGGCACGTTGTGCTGTGTTTTTGTCATTTTTGAGCTCCTCTCGCTGAGAGACGCACGTTTGGTGAAATGCGTTGAAAATGAAGCCAAACTGTATGAATGGGCCGGTTTCTGAGCTGAAATGAGTGGAATGGTCAATTCCTGGCAATTCTGGGCCCAAACCGGGCAGCTGGCACGTTGTGCTGTGTTTTTGTCATTTTTGAGCTCCTCTCGCTGAGAGACGCACGTTTGGTGAAATGCGTTGAAAATGAAGCCAAACTGTATGAATGGGCCGGTTTCTGAGCTGAAATGAGTGGAATGGTCAATTCCTGGCAATTCTGGGCCCAAACCGGGCAGCTGGCACGTTGTGCTGTGTTTTTGTCATTTTTGAGCTCCTCTCGCTGAGAGACGCACGTTTGGTGAAATGCGTTGAAAATGAAGCCAAACTGTATCAATGGGCCGGTTTCTGAGCTGAAATGAGTGGAATGGTCAATTCCTGGCAATTCTGGGCCCAAACCGGGCAGCTGGCACGTTGTGCTGTGTTTTTGTCATTTTTGAGCTCCTCTCGCTGAGAGACGCACGTTTGGTGAAATGCGTTGAAAATGAAGCCAAACTGTATGAATGGGCCGGTTTCTGAGCTGAAATGAGTGGAATGGTCAATTCCTGGCAATTCTGGGCCCAAACCGGGCAGCTGGCACGTTGTGCAGTGTTTTTGTCATTTTTGAGCTCCTCTCGCTGAGAGACGCACGTTTGGTGAAATGCGTTGAAAATGAAGCCAAACTGTGAATGGGCCGGTTTCTGAGCTGAAATGAGTGGAATGGTCAATTCCTGGCAATTCTGGGCCCAAACCGGGCAGCTGGCACGTTGCCCAGTGTTTTTGTCATTTTTGAGCTCCTCTCGCTGAGAGACGCACGTTTGGTGAAATGCGTTGAAAATGAAGCCAAACTGTATCAATGGGCCGGTTTCTGAGCTGAAATGAGTGGAATGGTCAATTCCTGGCAATTCTGGGCCCAAACCGGGCAGCTGGCACGTTGTGCTGTGTTTTTGTCATTTTGAGCTCCTCTCGCTGAGAGACGCACGTTTGGTGAAATGCGTTGAAAATGAAGCCAAACTGTATGAATGGGCCGGTTTCTGAGCTGAAATGAGTGGAATGGTCAATTCCTGGCAATTCTGGGCCCAAACCGGGCAGCTGGCACGTTGTGCTGTGTTTTTGTCATATTTGAGCTCCTCTCGCTGAGAGACGCACGTTTTGTTAAATGCAATGAAAATGAAGCCAAACTGTATGAATGGGCCGGTTTCTGAGCTGAAATGAGTGGAATGGTCAATTCCTGGCAATTCTGGGCCCAAACCGGGCAGCTGGCACGTTGTGCTGTGTTTTTGTCATTTTGAGCTCCTCTCGCTGAGAGACGCACGTTTGGTGAAATGCGTTGAAAATGAAGCCAAACTGTATCAATGGGCCGGTTTCTGAGCTGAAATGAGTGGAATGGTCAATTCCTGGCAATTCTGGGCCCAAACCGGGCAGCTGGCACGTTGTGCTGTGTTTTTGTCATTTTTGAGCTCCTCTCGCTGAGAGACGCACGTTTGGTGAAATGCGTTGAAAATGAAGCCAAACTGTGCCAATGGGCCGGTTTCTGAGCTGAAATGAGTGGAATGGTCAATTCCTGGCAATTCTGGGCCCAAACCGGGCAGCTGGCACGTTGTGCTGTGTTTTTGTCATATTTGAGCTCCTCTCGCTGAGAGACGCACGTTTGTGAAATGCGTTGAAAATGAAGCCAAACTGTATGAATGGGCCGGTTTCTGAGCTGAAATGAGTGGAATGGTCAATTCCTGGCAATTCTGGGCCCAAACCGGGCAGCTGGCACGTTGTGCTGTGTTTTTGTCATATTTGAGCTCCTCTCGCTGAGAGACGCACGTTTGGTGAAATGCGTTGAAAATGAAGCCAAACTGTATCAATGGGCCGGTTTCTGAGCTGAAATGAGTGGAATGGTCAATTCCTGGCAATTCTGGGCCCAAACCGGGCAGCTGGCACGTTGTGCTGTGTTTTTGTCATATTTGAGCTCCTCTCGCTGAGAGACGCACGTTTGGTGAAATGCGTTGAAAATGAAGCCAAACTGTATGAATGGGCCGGTTTCTGAGCTGAAATGAGTGGAATGGTCAATTCCTGGCAATTCTGGGCCCAAACCGGGCAGCTGGCACGTTGTGCTGTGTTTTTGTCATTTTGAGCTCCTCTCGCTGAGAGACGCACGTTTGGTGAAATGCGTTGAAAATGAAGCCAAACTGTATCAATGGGCCGGTTTCTGAGCTGAAATGAGTGGAATGGTCAATTCCTGGCAATTCTGGGCCCAAACCGGGCAGCTGGCACGTTGTGCTGTGTTTTTGTCATTTTGAGCTCCTCTCGCTGAGAGACGCACGTTTGGTGAAATGCGTTGAAAATGAAGCCAAACTGTATCAATGGGCCGGTTTCTGAGCTGAAATGAGTGGAATGGTCAATTCCTGGCAATTCTGGGCCCAAACCGGGCAGCTGGCACGTTGTGCTGTGTTTTTGTCATATTTGAGCTCCTCTCGCTGAGAGACGCACGTTTGGTTAAATGCAATGAAAATGAAGCCAAACTGTATGAATGGGCCGGTTTCTGAGCTGAAATGAGTGGAATGGTCAATTCCTGGCAATTCTGGGCCCAAACCGGGCAGCTGGCACGTTGTGCTGTGTTTTTGTCATATTTGAGCTCCTCTCGCTGAGAGACGCACGTTTGGTGAAATGCGTTGAAAATGAAGCCAAACTGTATCAATGGGCCGGTTTCTGAGCTGAAATGAGTGGAATGGTCAATTCCTGGCAATTCTGGGCCCAAACCGGGCAGCTGGCACGTTGTGCTGTGTTTTTGTCATTTTGAGCTCCTCTCGCTGAGAGACGCACGTTTGGTGAAATGCGTTGAAAATGAAGCCAAACTGTATGAATGGGCCGGTTTCTGAGCTGAAATGAGTGGAATGGTCAATTCCTGGCAATTCTGGGCCCAAACCGGGCAGCTGGCACGTTGTGCTGTGTTTTTGTCATTTTTGAGCTCCTCTCGCTGAGAGACGCACGTTTGGTGAAATGCGTTGAAAATGAAGCCAAACTGTATGAATGGGCCGGTTTCTGAGCTGAAATGAGTGGAATGGTCAATTCCTGGCAATTCTGGGCCCAAACCGGGCAGCTGGCACGTTGTGCAGTGTTTTTGTCATTTTTGAGCTCCTCTCGCTGAGAGACGCACGTTTGGTGAAATGCGTTGAAAATGAAGCCAAACTGTATCAATGGGCCGGTTTCTGAGCTGAAATGAGTGGAATGGTCAATTCCTGGCAATTCTGGGCCCAAACCGGGCAGCTGGCACGTTGTGCTGTGTTTTTGTCATATTTGAGCTCCTCTCGCTGAGAGACGCACGTTTGTTAAATGCAATGAAAATGAAGCCAAACTGTATCAATGGGCCGGTTTCTGAGCTGAAATGAGTGGAATGGTCAATTCCTGGCAATTCTGGGCCCAAACCGGGCAGCTGGCACGTTGTGCTGTGTTTTTGTCATATTTGAGCTCCTCTCGCTGAGAGACGCACGTTTTGTGAAATGCAATGAAAATGAAGCCAAACTGTATCAATGGGCCGGTTTCTGAGCTGAAATGAGTGGAATGGTCAATTCCTGGCAATTCTGGGCCCAAACCGGGCAGCTGGCACGTTGTGCTGTGTTTTTGTCATATTTGAGCTCCTCTCGCTGAGAGACGCACGTTTGGTAAATGCAATGAAAATGAAGCCAAACTGTATGAATGGGCCGGTTTCTGAGCTGAAATGAGTGGAATGGTCAATTCCTGGCAATTCTGGGCCCAAACCGGGCAGCTGGCACGTTGTGCTGTGTTTTTGTCATATTTGAGCTCCTCTCGCTGAGAGACGCACGTTTTGTGAAATGCAATGAAAATGAAGCCAAACTGTATGAATGGGCCGGTTTCTGAGCTGAAATGAGTGGAATGGTCAATTCCTGGCAATTCTGGGCCCAAACCGGGCAGCTGGCACGTTGTGCTGTGTTTTTGTCATTTTTGAGCTCCTCTCGCTGAGAGACGCACGTTTGTGAAATGCGTTGAAAATGAAGCCAAACTGTATCAATGGGCCGGTTTCTGAGCTGAAATGAGTGGAATGGTCAATTCCTGGCAATTCTGGGCCCAAACCGGGCAGCTGGCACGTTGTGCTGTGTTTTTGTCATTTTTGAGCTCCTCTCGCTGAGAGACGCACGTTTGGTGAAATGCGTTGAAAATGAAGCCAAACTGTATCAATGGGCCGGTTTCTGAGCTGAAATGAGTGGAATGGTCAATTCCTGGCAATTCTGGGCCCAAACCGGGCAGCTGGCACGTTGTGCTGTGTTTTTGTCATATTTGAGCTCCTCTCGCTGAGAGACGCACGTTTGGTGAAATGCGTTGAAAATGAAGCCAAACTGTATGAATGGGCCGGTTTCTGAGCTGAAATGAGTGGAATGGTCAATTCCTGGCAATTCTGGGCCCAAACCGGGCAGCTGGCACGTTGTGCTGTGTTTTTGTCATTTTTGAGCTCCTCTCGCTGAGAGACGCACGTTTGGTGAAATGCAATGAAAATGAAGCCAAACTGTATCAATGGGCCGGTTTCTGAGCTGAAATGAGTGGAATGGTCAATTCCTGGCAATTCTGGGCCCAAACCGGGCAGCTGGCACGTTGTGCTGTGTTTTTGTCATTTTGAGCTCCTCTCGCTGAGAGACGCACGTTTGGTGAAATGCGTTGAAAATGAAGCCAAACTGTATCAATGGGCCGGTTTCTGAGCTGAAATGAGTGGAATGGTCAATTCCTGGCAATTCTGGGCCCAAACCGGGCAGCTGGCACGTTGTGCTGTGTTTTTGTCATATTTGAGCTCCTCTCGCTGAGAGACGCACGTTTGGTGAAATGCGTTGAAAATGAAGCCAAACTGTATGAATGGGCCGGTTTCTGAGCTGAAATGAGTGGAATGGTCAATTCCTGGCAATTCTGGGCCCAAACCGGGCAGCTGGCACGTTGTGCAGTGTTTTTGTCATTTTTGAGCTCCTCTCGCTGAGAGACGCACGTTTGGTGAAATGCGTTGAAAATGAAGCCAAACTGTGCCAATGGGCCGGTTTCTGAGCTGAAATGAGTGGAATGGTCAATTCCTGGCAATTCTGGGCCCAAACCGGGCAGCTGGCACGTTGTGCTGTGTTTTTGTCATATTTGAGCTCCTCTCGCTGAGAGACGCACGTTTGGTGAAATGCGTTGAAAATGAAGCCAAACTGTATCAATGGGCCGGTTTCTGAGCTGAAATGAGTGGAATGGTCAATTCCTGGCAATTCTGGGCCCAAACCGGGCAGCTGGCACGTTGTGCTGTGTTTTTGTCATATTTGAGCTCCTCTCGCTGAGAGACGCACGTTTGGTGAAATGCAATGAAAATGAAGCCAAACTGTATGAATGGGCCGGTTTCTGAGCTGAAATGAGTGGAATGGTCAATTCCTGGCAATTCTGGGCCCAAACCGGGCAGCTGGCACGTTGTGCTGTGTTTTTGTCATATTTGAGCTCCTCTCGCTGAGAGACGCACGTTTGGTGAAATGCGTTGAAAATGAAGCCAAACTGTATCAATGGGCCGGTTTCTGAGCTGAAATGAGTGGAATGGTCAATTCCTGGCAATTCTGGGCCCAAACCGGGCAGCTGGCACGTTGTGCTGTGTTTTTGTCATTTTTGAGCTCCTCTCGCTGAGAGACGCACGTTTGGTGAAATGCGTTGAAAATGAAGCCAAACTGTATGAATGGGCCGGTTTCTGAGCTGAAATGAGTGGAATGGTCAATTCCTGGCAATTCTGGGCCCAAACCGGGCAGCTGGCACGTTGTGCTGTGTTTTTGTCATATTTGAGCTCCTCTCGCTGAGAGACGCACGTTTGGTGAAATGCGTTGAAAATGAAGCCAAACTGTATCAATGGGCCGGTTTCTGAGCTGAAATGAGTGGAATGGTCAATTCCTGGCAATTCTGGGCCCAAACCGGGCAGCTGGCACGTTGTGCTGTGTTTTTGTCATATTTGAGCTCCTCTCGCTGAGAGACGCACGTTTTGTTAAATGCAATGAAAATGAAGCCAAACTGTATGAATGGGCCGGTTTCTGAGCTGAAATGAGTGGAATGGTCAATTCCTGGCAATTCTGGGCCCAAACCGGGCAGCTGGCACGTTGTGCTGTGTTTTTGTCATTTTTGAGCTCCTCTCGCTGAGAGACGCACGTTTGGTGAAATGCGTTGAAAATGAAGCCAAACTGTATGAATGGGCCGGTTTCTGAGCTGAAATGAGTGGAATGGTCAATTCCTGGCAATTCTGGGCCCAAACCGGGCAGCTGGCACGTTGTGCAGTGTTTTTGTCATTTTTGAGCTCCTCTCGCTGAGAGACGCACGTTTGGTGAAATGCGTTGAAAATGAAGCCAAACTGTATGAATGGGCCGGTTTCTGAGCTGAAATGAGTGGAATGGTCAATTCCTGGCAATTCTGGGCCCAAACCGGGCAGCTGGCACGTTGTGCTGTGTTTTTGTCATTTTTGAGCTCCTCTCGCTGAGAGACGCACGTTTGGTGAAATGCGTTGAAAATGAAGCCAAACTGTGAATGGGCCGGTTTCTGAGCTGAAATGAGTGGAATGGTCAATTCCTGGCAATTCTGGGCCCAAACCGGGCAGCTGGCACGTTGTGCAGTGTTTTTGTCATTTTTGAGCTCCTCTCGCTGAGAGACGCACGTTTGGTGAAATGCGTTGAAAATGAAGCCAAACTGTATGAATGGGCCGGTTTCTGAGCTGAAATGAGTGGAATGGTCAATTCCTGGCAATTCTGGGCCCAAACCGGGCAGCTGGCACGTTGCCCAGTGTTTTTGTCATTTTTGAGCTCCTCTCGCTGAGAGACGCACGTTTGGTGAAATGCGTTGAAAATGAAGCCAAACTGTATCAATGGGCCGGTTTCTGAGCTGAAATGAGTGGAATGGTCAATTCCTGGCAATTCTGGGCCCAAACCGGGCAGCTGGCACGTTGCCCAGTGTTTTTGTCATTTTTGAGCTCCTCTCGCTGAGAGACGCACGTTTGGTGAAATGCGTTGAAAATGAAGCCAAACTGTATGAATGGGCCGGTTTCTGAGCTGAAATGAGTGGAATGGTCAATTCCTGGCAATTCTGGGCCCAAACCGGGCAGCTGGCACGTTGTGCTGTGTTTTTGTCATATTTGAGCTCCTCTCGCTGAGAGACGCACGTTTTGTTAAATGCAATGAAAATGAAGCCAAACTGTATGAATGGGCCGGTTTCTGAGCTGAAATGAGTGGAATGGTCAATTCCTGGCAATTCTGGGCCCAAACCGGGCAGCTGGCACGTTGTGCTGTGTTTTTGTCATTTTGAGCTCCTCTCGCTGAGAGACGCACGTTTGGTGAAATGCGTTGAAAATGAAGCCAAACTGTATGAATGGGCCGGTTTCTGAGCTGAAATGAGTGGAATGGTCAATTCCTGGCAATTCTGGGCCCAAACCGGGCAGCTGGCACGTTGTGCTGTGTTTTTGTCATTTTTGAGCTCCTCTCGCTGAGAGACGCACGTTTGGTGAAATGCGTTGAAAATGAAGCCAAACTGTATGAATGGGCCGGTTTCTGAGCTGAAATGAGTGGAATGGTCAATTCCTGGCAATTCTGGGCCCAAACCGGGCAGCTGGCACGTTGTGCTGTGTTTTTGTCATTTTTGAGCTCCTCTCGCTGAGAGACGCACGTTTGGTGAAATGCAATGAAAATGAAGCCAAACTGTGAATGGGCCGGTTTCTGAGCTGAAATGAGTGGAATGGTCAATTCCTGGCAATTCTGGGCCCAAACCGGGCAGCTGGCACGTTGTGCTGTGTTTTTGTCATATTTGAGCTCCTCTCGCTGAGAGACGCACGTTTGGTGAAATGCGTTGAAAATGAAGCCAAACTGTATCAATGGGCCGGTTTCTGAGCTGAAATGAGTGGAATGGTCAATTCCTGGCAATTCTGGGCCCAAACCGGGCAGCTGGCACGTTGTGCTGTGTTTTTGTCATTTTTGAGCTCCTCTCGCTGAGAGACGCACGTTTGGTGAAATGCGTTGAAAATGAAGCCAAACTGTATCAATGGGCCGGTTTCTGAGCTGAAATGAGTGGAATGGTCAATTCCTGGCAATTCTGGGCCCAAACCGGGCAGCTGGCACGTTGTGCTGTGTTTTTGTCATTTTGAGCTCCTCTCGCTGAGAGACGCACGTTTGGTGAAATGCGTTGAAAATGAAGCCAAACTGTATGAATGGGCCGGTTTCTGAGCTGAAATGAGTGGAATGGTCAATTCCTGGCAATTCTGGGCCCAAACCGGGCAGCTGGCACGTTGTGCTGTGTTTTTGTCATATTTGAGCTCCTCTCGCTGAGAGACGCACGTTTTGTTAAATGCAATGAAAATGAAGCCAAACTGTATGAATGGGCCGGTTTCTGAGCTGAAATGAGTGGAATGGTCAATTCCTGGCAATTCTGGGCCCAAACCGGGCAGCTGGCACGTTGTGCTGTGTTTTTGTCATTTTTGAGCTCCTCTCGCTGAGAGACGCACGTTTGGTGAAATGCGTTGAAAATGAAGCCAAACTGTATCAATGGGCCGGTTTCTGAGCTGAAATGAGTGGAATGGTCAATTCCTGGCAATTCTGGGCCCAAACCGGGCAGCTGGCACGTTGTGCTGTGTTTTTGTCATTTTGAGCTCCTCTCGCTGAGAGACGCACGTTTGGTGAAATGCGTTGAAAATGAAGCCAAACTGTATCAATGGGCCGGTTTCTGAGCTGAAATGAGTGGAATGGTCAATTCCTGGCAATTCTGGGCCCAAACCGGGCAGCTGGCACGTTGTGCTGTGTTTTTGTCATTTTTGAGCTCCTCTCGCTGAGAGACGCACGTTTGGTGAAATGCGTTGAAAATGAAGCCAAACTGTATGAATGGGCCGGTTTCTGAGCTGAAATGAGTGGAATGGTCAATTCCTGGCAATTCTGGGCCCAAACCGGGCAGCTGGCACGTTGTGCTGTGTTTTTGTCATTTTGAGCTCCTCTCGCTGAGAGACGCACGTTTGGTGAAATGCGTTGAAAATGAAGCCAAACTGTATCAATGGGCCGGTTTCTGAGCTGAAATGAGTGGAATGGTCAATTCCTGGCAATTCTGGGCCCAAACCGGGCAGCTGGCACGTTGTGCTGTGTTTTTGTCATTTTGAGCTCCTCTCGCTGAGAGACGCACGTTTGGTGAAATGCGTTGAAAATGAAGCCAAACTGTATCAATGGGCCGGTTTCTGAGCTGAAATGAGTGGAATGGTCAATTCCTGGCAATTCTGGGCCCAAACCGGGCAGCTGGCACGTTGTGCTGTGTTTTTGTCATATTTGAGCTCCTCTCGCTGAGAGACGCACGTTTTGTTAAATGCAATGAAAATGAAGCCAAACTGTATGAATGGGCCGGTTTCTGAGCTGAAATGAGTGGAATGGTCAATTCCTGGCAATTCTGGGCCCAAACCGGGCAGCTGGCACGTTGTGCTGTGTTTTTGTCATATTTGAGCTCCTCTCGCTGAGAGACGCACGTTTGGTGAAATGCGTTGAAAATGAAGCCAAACTGTATCAATGGGCCGGTTTCTGAGCTGAAATGAGTGGAATGGTCAATTCCTGGCAATTCTGGGCCCAAACCGGGCAGCTGGCACGTTGCCCAGTGTTTTTGTCATTTTTGAGCTCCTCTCGCTGAGAGACGCACGTTTGGTGAAATGCGTTGAAAATGAAGCCAAACTGTATGAATGGGCCGGTTTCTGAGCTGAAATGAGTGGAATGGTCAATTCCTGGCAATTCTGGGCCCAAACCGGGCAGCTGGCACGTTGTGCTGTGTTTTTGTCATATTTGAGCTCCTCTCGCTGAGAGACGCACGTTTGGTGAAATGCGTTGAAAATGAAGCCAAACTGTATGAATGGGCCGGTTTCTGAGCTGAAATGAGTGGAATGGTCAATTCCTGGCAATTCTGGGCCCAAACCGGGCAGCTGGCACGTTGCCCAGTGTTTTTGTCATTTTTGAGCTCCTCTCGCTGAGAGACGCACGTTTGGTGAAATGCGTTGAAAATGAAGCCAAACTGTGCCCGTGGGCCGGTTTCTGAGCTGAAATGAGTGGAATGGTCAATTCCTGGCAATTCTGGGCCCAAACCGGGCAGCTGGCACGTTGCCCAGTGTTTTTGTCATTTTTGAGCTCCTCTCGCTGAGAGACGCACGTTTGGTGAAATGCGTTGAAAATGAAGCCAAACTGTATGAATGGGCCGGTTTCTGAGCTGAAATGAGTGGAATGGTCAATTCCTGGCAATTCTGGGCCCAAACCGGGCAGCTGGCACGTTGCCCAGTGTTTTTGTCATTTTTGAGCTCCTCTCGCTGAGAGACGCACGTTTGGTGAAATGCGTTGAAAATGAAGCCAAACTGTATGAATGGGCCGGTTTCTGAGCTGAAATGAGTGGAATGGTCAATTCCTGGCAATTCTGGGCCCAAACCGGGCAGCTGGCACGTTGTGCTGTGTTTTTGTCATTTTTGAGCTCCTCTCGCTGAGAGACGCACGTTTGGTGAAATGCAATGAAAATGAAGCCAAACTGTATGAATGGGCCGGTTTCTGAGCTGAAATGAGTGGAATGGTCAATTCCTGGCAATTCTGGGCCCAAACCGGGCAGCTGGCACGTTGTGCTGTGTTTTTGTCATATTTGAGCTCCTCTCGCTGAGAGACGCACGTTTGGTGAAATGCGTTGAAAATGAAGCCAAACTGTATCAATGGGCCGGTTTCTGAGCTGAAATGAGTGGAATGGTCAATTCCTGGCAATTCTGGGCCCAAACCGGGCAGCTGGCACGTTGTGCTGTGTTTTTGTCATTTTTGAGCTCCTCTCGCTGAGAGACGCACGTTTTGTTAAATGCAATGAAAATGAAGCCAAACTGTATGAATGGGCCGGTTTCTGAGCTGAAATGAGTGGAATGGTCAATTCCTGGCAATTCTGGGCCCAAACCGGGCAGCTGGCACGTTGTGCTGTGTTTTTGTCATTTTGAGCTCCTCTCGCTGAGAGACGCACGTTTGGTGAAATGCGTTGAAAATGAAGCCAAACTGTGCCAATGGGCCGGTTTCTGAGCTGAAATGAGTGGAATGGTCAATTCCTGGCAATTCTGGGCCCAAACCGGGCAGCTGGCACGTTGCCCAGTGTTTTTGTCATTTTTGAGCTCCTCTCGCTGAGAGACGCACGTTTGGTGAAATGCGTTGAAAATGAAGCCAAACTGTATCAATGGGCCGGTTTCTGAGCTGAAATGAGTGGAATGGTCAATTCCTGGCAATTCTGGGCCCAAACCGGGCAGCTGGCACGTTGTGCTGTGTTTTTGTCATATTTGAGCTCCTCTCGCTGAGAGACGCACGTTTGGTGAAATGCGTTGAAAATGAAGCCAAACTGTATGAATGGGCCGGTTTCTGAGCTGAAATGAGTGGAATGGTCAATTCCTGGCAATTCTGGGCCCAAACCGGGCAGCTGGCACGTTGTGCTGTGTTTTTGTCATATTTGAGCTCCTCTCGCTGAGAGACGCACGTTTGGTGAAATGCGTTGAAAATGAAGCCAAACTGTATCAATGGGCCGGTTTCTGAGCTGAAATGAGTGGAATGGTCAATTCCTGGCAATTCTGGGCCCAAACCGGGCAGCTGGCACGTTGTGCTGTGTTTTTGTCATTTTGAGCTCCTCTCGCTGAGAGACGCACGTTTGGTGAAATGCGTTGAAAATGAAGCCAAACTGTATCAATGGGCCGGTTTCTGAGCTGAAATGAGTGGAATGGTCAATTCCTGGCAATTCTGGGCCCAAACCGGGCAGCTGGCACGTTGTGCTGTGTTTTTGTCATTTTGAGCTCCTCTCGCTGAGAGACGCACGTTTGGTGAAATGCGTTGAAAATGAAGCCAAACTGTATGAATGGGCCGGTTTCTGAGCTGAAATGAGTGGAATGGTCAATTCCTGGCAATTCTGGGCCCAAACCGGGCAGCTGGCACGTTGCCCAGTGTTTTTGTCATTTTTGAGCTCCTCTCGCTGAGAGACGCACGTTTGGTGAAATGCGTTGAAAATGAAGCCAAACTGTATGAATGGGCCGGTTTCTGAGCTGAAATGAGTGGAATGGTCAATTCCTGGCAATTCTGGGCCCAAACCGGGCAGCTGGCACGTTGTGCTGTGTTTTTGTCATATTTGAGCTCCTCTCGCTGAGAGACGCACGTTTGGTGAAATGCGTTGAAAATGAAGCCAAACTGTATGAATGGGCCGGTTTCTGAGCTGAAATGAGTGGAATGGTCAATTCCTGGCAATTCTGGGCCCAAACCGGGCAGCTGGCACGTTGTGCTGTGTTTTTGTCATATTTGAGCTCCTCTCGCTGAGAGACGCACGTTTTGTTAAATGCAATGAAAATGAAGCCAAACTGTATCAATGGGCCGGTTTCTGAGCTGAAATGAGTGGAATGGTCAATTCCTGGCAATTCTGGGCCCAAACCGGGCAGCTGGCACGTTGTGCTGTGTTTTTGTCATTTTTGAGCTCCTCTCGCTGAGAGACGCACGTTTGGTGAAATGCGTTGAAAATGAAGCCAAACTGTATCAATGGGCCGGTTTCTGAGCTGAAATGAGTGGAATGGTCAATTCCTGGCAATTCTGGGCCCAAACCGGGCAGCTGGCACGTTGCCCAGTGTTTTTGTCATTTTTGAGCTCCTCTCGCTGAGAGACGCACGTTTGGTGAAATGCGTTGAAAATGAAGCCAAACTGTGCCAATGGGCCGGTTTCTGAGCTGAAATGAGTGGAATGGTCAATTCCTGGCAATTCTGGGCCCAAACCGGGCAGCTGGCACGTTGCCCAGTGTTTTTGTCATTTTTGAGCTCCTCTCGCTGAGAGACGCACGTTTGGTGAAATGCGTTGAAAATGAAGCCAAACTGTATGAATGGGCCGGTTTCTGAGCTGAAATGAGTGGAATGGTCAATTCCTGGCAATTCTGGGCCCAAACCGGGCAGCTGGCACGTTGTGCTGTGTTTTTGTCATATTTGAGCTCCTCTCGCTGAGAGACGCACGTTTTGTTAAATGCAATGAAAATGAAGCCAAACTGTATGAATGGGCCGGTTTCTGAGCTGAAATGAGTGGAATGGTCAATTCCTGGCAATTCTGGGCCCAAACCGGGCAGCTGGCACGTTGTGCTGTGTTTTTGTCATATTTGAGCTCCTCTCGCTGAGAGACGCACGTTTGGTGAAATGCGTTGAAAATGAAGCCAAACTGTATCAATGGGCCGGTTTCTGAGCTGAAATGAGTGGAATGGTCAATTCCTGGCAATTCTGGGCCCAAACCGGGCAGCTGGCACGTTGTGCTGTGTTTTTGTCATATTTGAGCTCCTCTCGCTGAGAGACGCACGTTTGGTGAAATGCGTTGAAAATGAAGCCAAACTGTATCAATGGGCCGGTTTCTGAGCTGAAATGAGTGGAATGGTCAATTCCTGGCAATTCTGGGCCCAAACCGGGCAGCTGGCACGTTGTGCTGTGTTTTTGTCATATTTGAGCTCCTCTCGCTGAGAGACGCACGTTTGGTGAAATGCGTTGAAAATGAAGCCAAACTGTATGAATGGGCCGGTTTCTGAGCTGAAATGAGTGGAATGGTCAATTCCTGGCAATTCTGGGCCCAAACCGGGCAGCTGGCACGTTGTGCTGTGTTTTTGTCATATTTGAGCTCCTCTCGCTGAGAGACGCACGTTTGGTGAAATGCGTTGAAAATGAAGCCAAACTGTATGAATGGGCCGGTTTCTGAGCTGAAATGAGTGGAATGGTCAATTCCTGGCAATTCTGGGCCCAAACCGGGCAGCTGGCACGTTGTGCTGTGTTTTTGTCATTTTTGAGCTCCTCTCGCTGAGAGACGCACGTTTGGTGAAATGCGTTGAAAATGAAGCCAAACTGTATCAATGGGCCGGTTTCTGAGCTGAAATGAGTGGAATGGTCAATTCCTGGCAATTCTGGGCCCAAACCGGGCAGCTGGCACGTTGTGCTGTGTTTTTGTCATTTTTGAGCTCCTCTCGCTGAGAGACGCACGTTTGGTGAAATGCGTTGAAAATGAAGCCAAACTGTATCAATGGGCCGGTTTCTGAGCTGAAATGAGTGGAATGGTCAATTCCTGGCAATTCTGGGCCCAAACCGGGCAGCTGGCACGTTGTGCTGTGTTTTTGTCATATTTGAGCTCCTCTCGCTGAGAGACGCACGTTTGGTGAAATGCGTTGAAAATGAAGCCAAACTGTATCAATGGGCCGGTTTCTGAGCTGAAATGAGTGGAATGGTCAATTCCTGGCAATTCTGGGCCCAAACCGGGCAGCTGGCACGTTGTGCTGTGTTTTTGTCATTTTGAGCTCCTCTCGCTGAGAGACGCACGTTTGGTGAAATGCAATGAAAATGAAGCCAAACTGTATGAATGGGCCGGTTTCTGAGCTGAAATGAGTGGAATGGTCAATTCCTGGCAATTCTGGGCCCAAACCGGGCAGCTGGCACGTTGTGCTGTGTTTTTGTCATATTTGAGCTCCTCTCGCTGAGAGACGCACGTTTGGTGAAATGCGTTGAAAATGAAGCCAAACTGTATCAATGGGCCGGTTTCTGAGCTGAAATGAGTGGAATGGTCAATTCCTGGCAATTCTGGGCCCAAACCGGGCAGCTGGCACGTTGCCCTGTGTTTTTGTCATTTTTGAGCTCCTCTCGCTGAGAGACGCACGTTTGGTGAAATGCGTTGAAAATGAAGCCAAACTGTGTGAATGGGCCGGTTTCTGAGCTGAAATGAGTGGAATGGTCAATTCCTGGCAATTCTGGGCCCAAACCGGGCAGCTGGCACGTTGTGCTGTGTTTTTGTCATATTTGAGCTCCTCTCGCTGAGAGACGCACGTTTGGTGAAATGCGTTGAAAATGAAGCCAAACTGTATGAATGGGCCGGTTTCTGAGCTGAAATGAGTGGAATGGTCAATTCCTGGCAATTCTGGGCCCAAACCGGGCAGCTGGCACGTTGCCCAGTGTTTTTGTCATTTTTGAGCTCCTCTCGCTGAGAGACGCACGTTTGGTGAAATGCGTTGAAAATGAAGCCAAACTGTGCCCGTGGGCCGGTTTCTGAGCTGAAATGAGTGGAATGGTCAATTCCTGGCAATTCTGGGCCCAAACCGGGCAGCTGGCACGTTGTGCTGTGTTTTTGTCATTTTTGAGCTCCTCTCGCTGAGAGACGCACGTTTGGTGAAATGCGTTGAAAATGAAGCCAAACTGTATCAATGGGCCGGTTTCTGAGCTGAAATGAGTGGAATGGTCAATTCCTGGCAATTCTGGGCCCAAACCGGGCAGCTGGCACGTTGTGCTGTGTTTTTGTCATTTTTGAGCTCCTCTCGCTGAGAGACGCACGTTTGGTGAAATGCGTTGAAAATGAAGCCAAACTGTATGAATGGGCCGGTTTCTGAGCTGAAATGAGTGGAATGGTCAATTCCTGGCAATTCTGGGCCCAAACCGGGCAGCTGGCACGTTGTGCTGTGTTTTTGTCATATTTGAGCTCCTCTCGCTGAGAGACGCACGTTTGGTGAAATGCGTTGAAAATGAAGCCAAACTGTATGAATGGGCCGGTTTCTGAGCTGAAATGAGTGGAATGGTCAATTCCTGGCAATTCTGGGCCCAAACCGGGCAGCTGGCACGTTGTGCTGTGTTTTTGTCATATTTGAGCTCCTCTCGCTGAGAGACGCACGTTTTGTTAAATGCAATGAAAATGAAGCCAAACTGTATGAATGGGCCGGTTTCTGAGCTGAAATGAGTGGAATGGTCAATTCCTGGCAATTCTGGGCCCAAACCGGGCAGCTGGCACGTTGTGCTGTGTTTTTGTCATTTTTGAGCTCCTCTCGCTGAGAGACGCACGTTTGGTGAAATGCGTTGAAAATGAAGCCAAACTGTATCAATGGGCCGGTTTCTGAGCTGAAATGAGTGGAATGGTCAATTCCTGGCAATTCTGGGCCCAAACCGGGCAGCTGGCACGTTGTGCTGTGTTTTTGTCATTTTTGAGCTCCTCTCGCTGAGAGACGCACGTTTGGTGAAATGCGTTGAAAATGAAGCCAAACTGTATCAATGGGCCGGTTTCTGAGCTGAAATGAGTGGAATGGTCAATTCCTGGCAATTCTGGGCCCAAACCGGGCAGCTGGCACGTTGTGCTGTGTTTTTGTCATATTTGAGCTCCTCTCGCTGAGAGACGCACGTTTGGTGAAATGCGTTGAAAATGAAGCCAAACTGTATGAATGGGCCGGTTTCTGAGCTGAAATGAGTGGAATGGTCAATTCCTGGCAATTCTGGGCCCAAACCGGGCAGCTGGCACGTTGTGCTGTGTTTTTGTCATATTTGAGCTCCTCTCGCTGAGAGACGCACGTTTTGTTAAATGCAATGAAAATGAAGCCAAACTGTATGAATGGGCCGGTTTCTGAGCTGAAATGAGTGGAATGGTCAATTCCTGGCAATTCTGGGCCCAAACCGGGCAGCTGGCACGTTGTGCTGTGTTTTTGTCATTTTTGAGCTCCTCTCGCTGAGAGACGCACGTTTGGTGAAATGCGTTGAAAATGAAGCCAAACTGTATCAATGGGCCGGTTTCTGAGCTGAAATGAGTGGAATGGTCAATTCCTGGCAATTCTGGGCCCAAACCGGGCAGCTGGCACGTTGCCCAGTGTTTTTGTCATTTTTGAGCTCCTCTCGCTGAGAGACGCACGTTTGGTGAAATGCAATGAAAATGAAGCCAAACTGTGCCCGTGGGCCGGTTTCTGAGCTGAAATGAGTGGAATGGTCAATTCCTGGCAATTCTGGGCCCAAACCGGGCAGCTGGCACGTTGTGCTGTGTTTTTGTCATTTTTGAGCTCCTCTCGCTGAGAGACGCACGTTTGGTGAAATGCGTTGAAAATGAAGCCAAACTGTATGAATGGGCCGGTTTCTGAGCTGAAATGAGTGGAATGGTCAATTCCTGGCAATTCTGGGCCCAAACCGGGCAGCTGGCACGTTGTGCTGTGTTTTTGTCATTTTTGAGCTCCTCTCGCTGAGAGACGCACGTTTGGTGAAATGCAATGAAAATGAAGCCAAACTGTATCAATGGGCCGGTTTCTGAGCTGAAATGAGTGGAATGGTCAATTCCTGGCAATTCTGGGCCCAAACCGGGCAGCTGGCACGTTGTGCTGTGTTTTTGTCATTTTTGAGCTCCTCTCGCTGAGAGACGCACGTTTGGTGAAATGCGTTGAAAATGAAGCCAAACTGTATGAATGGGCCGGTTTCTGAGCTGAAATGAGTGGAATGGTCAATTCCTGGCAATTCTGGGCCCAAACCGGGCAGCTGGCACGTTGTGCTGTGTTTTTGTCATTTTTGAGCTCCTCTCGCTGAGAGACGCACGTTTGGTGAAATGCGTTGAAAATGAAGCCAAACTGTATCAATGGGCCGGTTTCTGAGCTGAAATGAGTGGAATGGTCAATTCCTGGCAATTCTGGGCCCAAACCGGGCAGCTGGCACGTTGTGCTGTGTTTTTGTCATATTTGAGCTCCTCTCGCTGAGAGACGCACGTTTGGTGAAATGCGTTGAAAATGAAGCCAAACTGTATGAATGGGCCGGTTTCTGAGCTGAAATGAGTGGAATGGTCAATTCCTGGCAATTCTGGGCCCAAACCGGGCAGCTGGCACGTTGCCCAGTGTTTTTGTCATTTTTGAGCTCCTCTCGCTGAGAGACGCACGTTTGGTGAAATGCGTTGAAAATGAAGCCAAACTGTGCCAATGGGCCGGTTTCTGAGCTGAAATGAGTGGAATGGTCAATTCCTGGCAATTCTGGGCCCAAACCGGGCAGCTGGCACGTTGCCCAGTGTTTTTGTCATTTTTGAGCTCCTCTCGCTGAGAGACGCACGTTTGGTGAAATGCGTTGAAAATGAAGCCAAACTGTATCAATGGGCCGGTTTCTGAGCTGAAATGAGTGGAATGGTCAATTCCTGGCAATTCTGGGCCCAAACCGGGCAGCTGGCACGTTGTGCTGTGTTTTTGTCATATTTGAGCTCCTCTCGCTGAGAGACGCACGTTTTGTTAAATGCAATGAAAATGAAGCCAAACTGTGCCCGTGGGCCGGTTTCTGAGCTGAAATGAGTGGAATGGTCAATTCCTGGCAATTCTGGGCCCAAACCGGGCAGCTGGCACGTTGTGCTGTGTTTTTGTCATTTTTGAGCTCCTCTCGCTGAGAGACGCACGTTTGGTGAAATGCAATGAAAATGAAGCCAAACTGTGCCAATGGGCCGGTTTCTGAGCTGAAATGAGTGGAATGGTCAATTCCTGGCAATTCTGGGCCCAAACCGGGCAGCTGGCACGTTGTGCTGTGTTTTTGTCATTTTTGAGCTCCTCTCGCTGAGAGACGCACGTTTGGTGAAATGCGTTGAAAATGAAGCCAAACTGTATCAATGGGCCGGTTTCTGAGCTGAAATGAGTGGAATGGTCAATTCCTGGCAATTCTGGGCCCAAACCGGGCAGCTGGCACGTTGTGCTGTGTTTTTGTCATTTTTGAGCTCCTCTCGCTGAGAGACGCACGTTTGGTGAAATGCGTTGAAAATGAAGCCAAACTGTATGAATGGGCCGGTTTCTGAGCTGAAATGAGTGGAATGGTCAATTCCTGGCAATTCTGGGCCCAAACCGGGCAGCTGGCACGTTGCCCAGTGTTTTTGTCATTTTTGAGCTCCTCTCGCTGAGAGACGCACGTTTGGTGAAATGCGTTGAAAATGAAGCCAAACTGTATGAATGGGCCGGTTTCTGAGCTGAAATGAGTGGAATGGTCAATTCCTGGCAATTCTGGGCCCAAACCGGGCAGCTGGCACGTTGCCCAGTGTTTTTGTCATTTTTGAGCTCCTCTCGCTGAGAGACGCACGTTTGGTGAAATGCGTTGAAAATGAAGCCAAACTGTATCAATGGGCCGGTTTCTGAGCTGAAATGAGTGGAATGGTCAATTCCTGGCAATTCTGGGCCCAAACCGGGCAGCTGGCACGTTGCCCAGTGTTTTTGTCATTTTTGAGCTCCTCTCGCTGAGAGACGCACGTTTGGTGAAATGCAATGAAAATGAAGCCAAACTGTGCCCGTGGGCCGGTTTCTGAGCTGAAATGAGTGGAATGGTCAATTCCTGGCAATTCTGGGCCCAAACCGGGCAGCTGGCACGTTGTGCTGTGTTTTTGTCATATTTGAGCTCCTCTCGCTGAGAGACGCACGTTTGGTGAAATGCGTTGAAAATGAAGCCAAACTGTATCAATGGGCCGGTTTCTGAGCTGAAATGAGTAGAATGGTCAATTCCTGGCTATTCTGGGCCCAAACCGGGCAGCTGGCACGTTGTGCTGTGTTTTTGTCATTTTTGAGCTCCTCTCGCTGAGAGACGCACGTTTTGTTAAATGCAATGAAAATGAAGCCAAACTGTATGAATGGGCCGGTTTCTGAGCTGAAATGAGTGGAATGGTCAATTCCTGGCAATTCTGGGCCCAAACCGGGCAGCTGGCACGTTGTGCTGTGTTTTTGTCATTTTGAGCTCCTCTCGCTGAGAGACGCACGTTTGGTGAAATGCGTTGAAGATGAAGCCAAACTGTATCAATGGGCCGGTTTCTGAGCTGAAATGAGTGGAATGGTCAATTCCTGGCAATTCTGGGCCCAAACCGGGCAGCTGGCACGTTGCCCAGTGTTTTTGTCATTTTTGAGCTCCTCTCGCTGAGAGACGCACGTTTGGTGAAATGCGTTGAAAATGAAGCCAAACTGTATCAATGGGCCGGTTTCTGAGCTGAAATGAGTGGAATGGTCAATTCCTGGCAATTCTGGGCCCAAACCGGGCAGCTGGCACGTTGTGCTGTGTTTTTGTCATTTTTGAGCTCCTCTCGCTGAGAGACGCACGTTTGGTGAAATGCGTTGAAAATGAAGCCAAACTGTGCCCGTGGGCCGGTTTCTGAGCTGAAATGAGTGGAATGGTCAATTCCTGGCAATTCTGGGCCCAAACCGGGCAGCTGGCACGTTGGTGTGTTTTTGTCATTTTTGAGCTCCTCTCGCTGAGAGACGCACGTTTGGTGAAATGCGTTGAAAATGAAGCCAAACTGTGTCAATGGGCCGGTTTCTGAGCTGAAATGAGTGGAATGGTCAATTCCTGGCAATTCTGGGCCCAAACCGGGCAGCTGGCACGTTGTGCTGTGTTTTTGTCATTTTTGAGCTCCTCTCGCTGAGAGACGCACGTTTGGTGAAATGCAATGAAAATGAAGCCAAACTGTGTCAATGGGCCGGTTTCTGAGCTGAAATGAGTGGAATGGTCAATTCCTGGCAATTCTGGGCCCAAACCGGGCAGCTGGCACGTTGTGCTGTGTGTTTGTCATTTTTGAGCTCCTCTCGCTAAGAGATGCACGTTTGGTGAAATGCGTTGAAAATGAAGCCAAACTGTGCCCGTGGGCCGGTTTCTGAGCTGAAATGAGTAGAATGGTCAATTCCTGGCTATTCTGGGCCCAAACCGGGCAGCTGGCACGTTGTGCTGTGTTTTTGTCATATTTGAGCTCCTCTCGCTGAGAGACGCACGTTTGGTGAAATGCGTTGAAAATGAAGCCAAACTGTATCAATGGGCCGGTTTCTGAGCTGAAATGAGTAGAATGGTCAATTCCTGGCTATTCTGGGCCCAAACCGGGCAGCTGGCACGTTGTGCTGTGTTTTTGTCATTTTTGAGCTCCTCTCGCTGAGAGACGCACGTTTGGTGAAATGCGTTGAAGATGAAGCCAAACTGTGTCAATGGGCCGGTTTCTGAGCTGAAATGAGTGGAATGGTCAATTCCTGGCTATTCTGGGCCCAAACCGGGCAGCTGGCACGTTGTGCTGTGTTTTTGTCATTTTTGAGCTCCTCTCGCTGAGAGACGCACGTTTGGTGAAATGCGTTGAAGATGAAGCCAAACTGTGTCAATGGGCCGGTTTCTGAGCTGAAATGAGTGGAATGGTCAATTCCTGGCCATTCTGGGCCCAAACCGGGCAGCTGGCACGTTGTGATGTGTTTATGTCACTTTTCAGCTCAGCTCAGCTTGGGTCAATTCCTGGATATTCTGGGCCCAAACCGGGCAGCTGGTACGTTGTGGTGTGATTTTGTCATTTTTGAGCTCCTCTGGCTGAGAGACGAACGTTTTGTTAAATGCAATGAAAATGAAGCCGAGCTGTGCCCGTGGTCCGGTTTCTGAGCTGAAATGAGTGGAATGGTCAATTCCTGGCTATTCTGGGCCCAAACCAGGCAGCTGGCACGCTGTGCTGTGTTTTTGTCATTTTTCAGCTCCTCTCGCTGAGAGACGCACGTTTGGTGAAATGCGCTGAAAATGAAGCCAAACTGTGTCAATGGGCCGGTTTCTGAGCTGAAATGAGTGGAATGGTCAATTCCTGGCAATTCTGGGCCCAAACCGGGCAGCTGGCACGTTGTGCTGTGTTTTTGTCATTTTTGAGCTCCTCTCGCTGAGAGACGCACGTTTGGTGAAATGCGTTAAAAATGAAGCCAAGCTGTGTCCGTGGGCCGGTTTCTGAGCTGAAATGAGTGGAATGGTCAATTCCTGGCTATTCTGGGCCCAAACCGGGCAGCTGGCACGTTGTGCTGTGTTTTTGTCATTTTTGAACTCCTCTCGCACGTTTGGTGAAATGCGCTGAAAATGAAGCCAAACTGTGCCCGTGGGCCGGTTTCTGAGCTGAAATGAGTGGAATGGTCAATTCCTGGCTATTCTGGGCCCAAACCGGGCAGCTGGCATGCTGTGCTGTGTTTATGTCATTTTTGAGCTCCTCTCGCTGAGAGACGCACGTTTGGTGAAATGCGTTGAGAATGAAGCCAAACTGTGCCCGTGGGCCGGTTTCTGAGCTGAAATGAGTGGAATGGTCAATTCCTGGCTATTCTGGGCCCAAACCGGGCAGCTGGCACGTTGTGCTGTGTTTTTGTCATTTTTGAACTCCTTTCGCAGGTTTGGTGAAATGCGCTGAGAATGAAGCCAAACTGTGCCCGTGGGCCGGTTTCTGAGCTGAAATGAGTGGAATGGTCAATTCCTGGCTATTCTGGGCCCAAACCGGGCAGCTGGCACGTTGTGCTGTGTTTTTGTCATTTTTGAGCTCCTCTCGCTGAGAGACGCACGTTTGGTGAAAGCGTTGAAAATGAAGCCAAACTGTGTCAATGGGCCGGTTTCTGAGCTGAAATGAGTGGAACGGTCAATTCCTGGCTATTCTGGGCCCAAACCGGGCAGCTGGCACGTTGTGCTGTGTTTTTGTCATATTTGAGCTCCTCTCGCTGAGAGACGCACGTTTGGTGAAATGCGTTGAAAATGAAGCCAAACTGTGCCCGTGGGCCGGTTTCTGAGCTGAAATGAGTGGAATGGTCAATTCCTGGCTATTCTGGGCCCAAAGCGGGCAGCTGGCACGTTGTGGTGTGTTTTTGCCATGTTTGAGCTCCTCTGGCTGAGAGACGCACGTTTTGTTAAATGCAATGAAAATGAAGCCAAACTGTGCCCGTGGGCCGGTTTCTGAGGTGAAATGAGTGGAATGGTCAATTCCTGGCCATTCTGGGCCCAAACAGGGCAGCTGGCACGTTGTGCTGTGTTTATGTCACTTTTCAGCTCAGCTCAGCTTGGGTCAATTCCTGGATATTCTGGGCCCAAACCGGGCAGCTGGTACGTTGTGGTGTGATTTTGTCATTTTTGAGCTCCTCTCGCTGAGAGACGCACGTTTTGTTAAATGCAATGAAAATGAAGCCGAGCTGTGCCCGTGGTCCGGTTTCTGAGCTGAAATGAGTGGAATGGTCAATTCCTGGCTATTCTGGGCCCAAACCAGGCAGCTGGCACGCTGTGCTGTGTTTATGTCATTTTTCAGCTCCTCTCGCTGAGAGACGCACTTTGGTGAAATGCGCTGAGAATGAAGCCGAGCTGTGCCCGTGGGCCGGTTTCTGAGCTGAAATGAGTAGAATGGTCAATTCCTGGCTATTCTGGGCCCAAACTAGGCAGCTGGCACTCTGCGCTGGGCTTCTGTCACTTTTCAGCTCCTCTCGCTGAGATACGCACGTTTGGTGAAAAGCAATGAGAATGAAGCTGAGTTGTGCCCGTGGGCCGGTTTCTGAGCTAAAATGAGTGGAATGGTCAATCCCTGGCTATTCTGCATTGAAAAAAGTTGGACCAACTTAACTGAATTGTTTCAATTGGCAACACCTAAATGAATTAAGTTTGTTGAAATCAAGTTAATAAGTTAGAATAACACAATTGATTTAAGCCACATGTACTTAATAATTTAATTGTTCTCAAATCAACCTTTTTCATTAATCCAATTTAAAATTAAGGCAAGTCAATTTAAAGTTTTCAGTTTTTCCAGCTCAATAATTTGCATTACCCCAAAGTAAAATACTGCTTCTTTCTAACCTAATACTATAGTTTCATGTAAATTACTTTTTGTAGTAACCTGAAATGAAATTTTAGTTTGTTAAATATAACTGAAATTACAATTTTAAGTTGAAAAAAAAAAAAAATAATATATATATATATATATATATAAAACCCTCAAAATCTGATGTTTGTTTTATACTTTATTTTATCAATGTAAAGAACCATTAACTTTATGGCCACCAACACAGCTTTTGGCCCAACATATTACACATTTGTCCTTTTTAAAACACACATGCACAAAATGCATAAGTAAATGTAAGTAGGACCAAACCTTTTTTGTCAGCAAAGTGCAAAATAGTTCAAGTATTACACAAATATGGCTAACAATCTCAACACAACAGTGTTATCACAAATATGAAAAATTGCGAAGAGTATACAAAAACCTCTTTAACCAGCTATAGCCATTGAATATTATGCATCTGAACAGTGTTACTGAACAATAGGGATGAAAAAATATGAACACTTATTGTGGAGTTTTAAATCACACTGTTACACACTTTCACAAGTGTTTGTTGTGTAACTGAACACATCAAAACTGAAATGCAACCTTTCCCTACAAACAGGAGGAAATATGTCTGGAGAAAACAACAATAAACTTCTGCCTAAATCTGTGTAAAAGCATTTCAAACTGTGGTTTGAGTTGTTGACTCCCTTCATTGTCTCTTGGAGCATAAAAAAGGCCCAACATCAGAAAGAGACTCAATTTTTTTTTACATGCTATATGTCCAAACACCATTGTTCTTTCACAATATGGCACTGGGCAATTTGTTGGCCCAGAGGTGGAATACATCGTAGTGTGTCGTTACTGCGAGTTTTGAAGTTTGCTATACAGATTATGGACTTTGGGGGACATCTTGTGCTGATCAAGCTGCATGATGAACTTTTGGAGCACTTCAAAAGTGAAGCGAAGGGGTTTTGGATAAGCTAGGTTGAGTGCATAAATCAAACCTAGAAGCAGGGCACAAGCTGAGGCAACCGAGGTCAGTTCATGCAACACTTCCACGCCCTCAATGACAATGCCAATGTCTTCAGGTGGCTGCTGCAGTCCTTCCCCCTCCTTCCGAATGACAAACACTGCCATGGTGAGCTGCTCCATGTCCCTCTGAGCATCATCTGCTCCAGAGTCCTACAGAGGGGTACAGGACACAAACACAAATCATCATTGGCCTCACTTCTTACTGTGATGGTGTTTTTCGGTGATGTACCAATATGTATTATGTGCTGGGCTATTTCTTGGCTGGGTGTCATCACACACCACAACCAGCAGAGAGGTTTATCAATCTGACCATCTAACTGTAAGCAAGAAAGATAAGATTTCCCAAAATGTCAAACCATTTCTTTGAACTTGTATAATCATCTATGCCACTTATGACAGTTGAGAAAATCTCTCTTATAGTACACTAAATCTAGGATATTTTGTGTGTCCCTTTGACAAGTAACTGTTGAAACTTACAAGATACTCCTTGATCAGGTCATCTGCATCTTCTCCCAGGAAGATGGTGAGAGCTTTCAGCACACATTCCCTCCGAAGATTAATGTCCACAGTCTAGAGCAACAAATGTTGATTTATTTTATTGTTCTAAATCTCATAAGACAGACATCATTACTCTTAAAGCTTACCGCTTACACTTACTTTATTTAAAAACAGTCATTTACAAGCCCAGAAATTCATTATAGAAAGAAAAAGTGATGAGCTCGGTGGTGTAGTTTTTGAGTCGCTAAAAACATTCATGCATATGAAATCCATGATGAGCATTGGCCTGCCCATATTAATGTAGTTATGAAGGATACAGATATATTGTGACACCCTATTAGTTATGAAGGGTCTTGTTTGATGGTACAGATTTACCTGGTCCAAAATGTCCATGATATCTGCAGTCTTTTGGCGTATTCAGTGCATGTCTAATTGGGCCATGAACTTCTCCTCAAGAGGAACAGTCATGAGCCTCTGGAACTCTGTATTAATCTAAAAACAAAACACAAAGGACAGTATACAAACTCAGAAGACACAAAGTAACCACTGAAGCATACCTGCCAAAAGGTCAATACCCCAAAAGTATAACATATATGGAAATTACAGTTATACAATCTCAACCACATCAAATTATGACCAATTCATGAAAGCTGAATGTAATAAATCCTGAAGCATACAGACTTTGATCACTTCAGTTCCATTCTTACCTCTTTCTGTGAGAAGAATGCAGGCCATCTGTCCTTGAAGTCCTGAATGCCTGGTTCTTGGTTTACCACCTCGTGTCGTCTGTAGGCAAACGTGTAAGCCATTTTCTCTGCGATGACCCTTTCGTTGTTCCTTATCCCGATCTCTGTCAGAAGTTCCAGTCTCACTTTTTCCAAGCTATCCAGAGTCTCACCAGTAGGAAAGGATGGATAAAAGTTAGCTTCAGACCGTTTTGGCTTCTTCACTTTTTTAGCAGGGAATGCATCTGTAGTAGCTTTAGATTTCAGGGAGTTTACACAGAGCTCTGGACACCCCTGCAATTTGAGCTGAGTCCTGTAGTTTGCCATTTTGTACTTAAGTCGCTGTTTCCAACCGTAGCAGCCATTGAATGAGCCAGGTTCTTTCAAACATGGGTGCTTTTTTATTAGGGCCTCTGCAGCTGCGCAGAAATGTGCTTCCTCTGGGTAGGCCTTGTATCGGTAAATTTCTTCTGCTACTCTTTTCAGGATATCAGACAGCATTCGGGAGCTCACAGTCAACATATTTTGGCTCACATGGTACTCAGCATTCCCCTTCTCTAGCTGTAGCTCTGTGTCATATGAAAATTGGGGAATTGCAAAGTCCTCTGGCCACTGTTGTTTTCGAGATGACACAGACTCAGGGGATGAGAGGATTGTTGTATCATTTGAGGCCAATGAAGCAGCGTCATCGGACTCAAATGAAAGAGACAGAGATGAAGAGGACTCAGCGGCACTGATCAAAGTTGGATTTGTTTGCTGGTGGATCACCTTGATTGTCCCCAAATCCCGAAGTTCAGTGGTAGAATTCAGATTGAAGAAGTCGTTGCCAAAATCTTGGTCCATGTATTGCAGTCTCAGGTTACCCTTTAACCCAAAGGTAGTCTTTATCTCGCTGAGAAGGTCATCAAGTGACTCTGGGATGCCATTTGGAAGAGTCAGTTTTTCAGTGTTGTTCTCCCCTGAAATCACCTTCAGTCTTGCAGCTGTCGAACCAGCCATGGTGGTCTGAGAAGAAAGCACAAGCACAATTAGTAAGGATCAACATGTAAAGCAAATTCCTTCTACTACTGACTTATTTCAGATAAGGAGAATTTGGAGAAGAGAAGAGAAGGCAAAGAGAAGAGGAGGTGTGGAGAAGAGAGGAGAAGAGGGGAGACGAGAGGAGGAGAAGAAAGAAGGCAATGAGAGGAGAAGGACAAGGGAGGAGGAGAAGAGAAGGCAGAGAGGAGGAGAGGGGAGGAGACAGGGAGAAGAGAGAAGACAAATAGAGGAGAAGGAAAGGGAAGGAGAAGAAGAAGAGATGAGGAGGAGAAAAGAGAAGGCAGAGAGGAGAAGGAGAGGGGAGGAGAGCAGAGTAATCCTCTGCTCTCATTCACTGACTGGAGTCCAGCAACCTACATAAAAAAAAACGACATTATGCCTATGCTAGAGTTGCAACAACTTGGTGAGTAACTGATTAGTTGCCAATCACATCGTCACACCATTTTGGCTTACAGTATGAAATAAATATTTTTTGAGAACACAATAGTATTGTTTGAGTCTGGCTTTTGTTTTCCCACTTAATAAAGTAATTTACACATTCAGAGGCCTCACCCTTTAAACATGGACATATCTTTTCAAAGTGACAAGACGCATCCCTCTAATTCTGTAGTCTGCCAGTGGGTAGGTATCATGTAGTTCTTGTGGCTCAACAAGTTCCACTTCCTTGCTCGGCGATGTTTTGAGATCATAAGCTCTGTAGTGTTCCATATACCATCCACTAAGCTTCTTCACAATGAAGATTAGTTTGTCCTGTAGTATCACCATTTGGATGATTTCACTGAACTCTGGCAGTCCTCCCAGTAAGCCGTGGATCAAGATCATCCCACACTTGTAGTTTAGTCCATTATATGCTACACTTTTAGCCAAGCACACATTGTCCATATCTGGAGACTTCTGTCTCAGTGCATTTGAGATGTCCTTGTTAAGAACATCAATGTGAACAGTGGAAACATCTGTTACTTCCAATGGGGGTTTGGTAAAGCTACTTGCATGCAAATGATATGCAATCTGATACTGATGTCTCTGTGAAAGGGAAAGAAGCACATTTTTGAAGCATCTGATATTCCTCGCAACTCTTTTAAAAAAGCTATGCTTTGCTTCAAAACGCATAGTCCATAGGGCAACTAGCGGCCCAAACTTACAGATCAAGTATGGATAATGCTCCAAGAAATGGTGCTTTGGTTTAAGCTCACAGTCCGGGAAAACCTCTTGAAATCTAATTCTGTGCTCAGAGATCTTAAAACCAAGATATGCAATGGAGTCCTTAGTATGAACAGGACTGACAACAAGATCAACAATGTCCTTCAGGTCTGTTAAGATCTGCCAAGCAGGCTCCTCACAGGGAACACTCTGCCCAATTAACAAAGGCAAAAATCTGATTAGACTCCAGTTCAAAAGCTCGTCTACAGCTGCATTAGACACAAGAAAGATGTGTTCCAACTTAAGGAGCACTGAAGCAATTTTAAGCTCAACATCCTTCTCCAAGTTTTCAGAATCCCCATTGTCAAAAGCAGAATTTAAATTGATATTACTCTCTGTATTTTCCCCATATAAAATATCACTGGCAACACTGGCACAAGATTCTTCAACAGAATTTATCCCGGGCTTAAAGGTGTTCACTGTACCAGAGTGTTTTCTGTATTTGTGACTCTTGAAGTTCTCATAGACATTGGTTTTATATTCACAGTTTTGGAACACACATGTTACAGTCTCCTTATTTTTAAGATGCTGATAGATATGTTGAAAATATTCCCTTTCTGTGGAGAGTTGATTATGGCCACAAATATGGCATGTGAACCTGGATACAGCTGTGGTGACTGCTTGTTGGGCAGGGTGATTTCTTGATAGATGGCTCAGTAGGGCATTCCAAGTCTTGAACCTACATGCACAATTTAAATAAGTGCATGGATATGAGCAGCCCCGTCCGTAATGCCTATGAATCAGTTTGTAGTGCTTGAGCAGTTCAGATCTTTTTGTTAATGCTGTCCCACAGTCCTTGCATCTCCACATGAAGCACAACACTGGAGAAACAAAGAGATGGGCTTTATTGAGCGTATATAAATAATTTGGGAAAAACGCAGAGTAGGGTTGGGCAATATTACAATACATCAATATGGTGATATGAGACTAGGACAAAGCAAATCATTTATCGTTTATTCATCAAATGTAGTCAGCCCTCTCTAATTTGATTTTAAGGGACACGTTCACAAGTCTGTCTTAAAGCAAAACCCAAATGCCCACATGTACATTGAAAACCATTTTGTTGCAATTGTTTCCTCTGTCAATACTAGTTGCTAATCAATCTATTTCCTAAGGCAATTTCACTATAAATAAATACCGTACATATAAATACATAAAGCTGATCCTTGTTCTGTGTAAAACTGAATTAAGATAGTTAAAATGAGACATTACTATTTTTACTATTTTGGGCTTACATACCTTTGTTGTTGATGAAGTGAAAGTATGCAGGTTCACAGATAAAACAAGCTGCCTCGCACGCCTCCACACAGGACTGTCCCTCTTGAGGTACAAGTAGTCAGAGAGCCGAGAATACAGTAGGCCAGGTGGGGGGAGCTATCACATTGGACACCAAGCCAAAAGTTGTGGAACTGATCAGGGTCCCAACCACAGGTCGTGTAATCCTGCTGCCATCAGCAACCTGGAGAGGTTGACAGGAATGAAAGGAAGCTCTGGAGTACAGAAGTCCTGAGGGTTAGTTTGTGCTATCATCTTATGACAGTGTGTCTTTCACCATGTTTACAGTGTTGATCTGCATCTATGTACTTAAATATATGTATTCAGACTCATACTGGAAGTGTGCTTGGCCTACACAAAATCTGACAGCTCTATTTTCTGTTAAATAGTGTCATACTTTTTTCTATAATTTCTAATTTTCATTTACAGACGTTTGTCCTCCATTCTACAAAGACTGAGTTGTGCTGATTATAACAGTGTGTGTGTATGTGCTTATCAATTTGTTTCTGTATATATTTAATTGTTGTGATAATTAGAAAACCATTAATATTAAGGAAAAGGGCATTTTTATTCCAGTGTTAAGTTTTATTTGTGTATGGTTAAGAGTGTAATACAGAACTGTTACTGTTCATGACCCTGCCTGATAACTGATTCAGGACAGGGAAGACAGGAGTCTGCAGCAGCAGACACAAACTAACACAGGTGCTTATTAACACACTGGCCCAACAACACAGAGCTGGGAAACTCTTAACACAGCAAACGTTCATCACCGCTTCTTCGATAATATCCAACGTAAATACGAGGGCAGCCCTGCCACGCACCGCGCACCATCAACTCCCTCTCCCACAGCCGATTCGTACGTGTACTAACGCTGCGCACACCCTCTCTCCTCTCCTCCTCGCCCGCTTAACGTTAAGTACATTGAAAACAACGCAGGCGGCAGTAAATGTAGCTCCCTGGAAGCAACACAGTTAAAGCATAATTAACCTTACCTCCCACATCACCCGTGGCCGTGAGGACAATACAAAAAGTGTGACCGCATGAACTGTGGGCGCCGACAGGCATATTGCGCAATATCTTGCATATTGCGCCCGAAATAATCCGAAGAGAACCGCGGGCCCAGCTTGCTGTTGTAATGTGCTAATGCTAATGAATAAGTAACACTAAGCCAGCACCAACACTCTGCATGAATACACAACTTTTAGCTAACGTTACGATATCAAACCAAGAGAGTCCCGCACGCAAACGACTAACCTACCTGTCCAAAGGCAAACTACCAACTGGTCTGATATTTAAGAGCTAACGTTAACATAGCGTTAGTTCGTTAACAGGACTGAATGATAGCTGGTTTGGTTCAGTTAGTTTACCAAAAATTCAACAATACAGCATGACCATTTTATATCTAACATATTAAATTATTTGTTTTACCTTTGACTTGCCTTCAAGACGATGGAGAAATTCAGTATATCGGTATCCTTGTTACCATTCCCAAGTTGTTGGCACCGAGAAAATGGCGGCTCAAGTGCAGGTAGAAAATTCTGGAGAAGGCGGAGACGTCATGACGTCAGACGCACAACACGAAAAACCTAATTCATGCAGGTTCACTCAAATGAGAATAGCAGGTTAGATGTGTACTGAGGGAACAACATGTAATTCCAAGTTCATATACTCCACAAATGTAGACTGCCTTGACTAAAGCAGAACTCTGAATGAAACTCACTCAGAAGTCTATGTTACTTCAACTACTGCTGAAATACACTATTTAGAGTGTGGGCCCAAACCAGGCAGCTGGCACGCCGTGCTGTGGTTATGTCACTTTTCAGCTCCTCTCCCTGAGAGACGCACGTTTTGTTAAATGCAATGAGAATGAAGCCGAGCTGTGCCCGTGGGCCGGTTTGTGAGCTAAAATTAGTGGAATGGTCAATCCCTGGCTATGCTGGGCCCAAATAAGGCAGCTGGCAGGCTGCACTAGGTTTGTGTCACTTTTCAGCTCCTCTTGCTGAGGGACGCACCTTTTGTGAAATGCGCTGAAAATGAAGCCGCGCTGTTATGAATAAGTTATAATTTGATGGTATATTTAAGGTATGATTTGATAGTACACTGTAAAAAAAGATTAGTTGACTGAACTTAACTATGTCAAGTCATCTTGTTGCTTTGACTGAGTTAATTTGTGTCAACTTATAGTGTCAAGTTTATTACATTTTAAACATGAGTTGATGCAATATGCAGTCTGTTGATTCAACTTCCTGTATCAAGTATGTTGGACTTGAAAACATTATTTGAGATAACTTTAATAGATGTTGGTTGAAATTATTTTATCAAGTTCCTACAACTGTGAATCAAGTTTGCTCAATACGGAATACATAATTGATACAACTTGCGATTTGCTGACTCAACTTTATGTATCAAGTAATGTGGACTGGAAAACATTACTTAAGAGAACAAAAAAGATGTTGGTTGAACTTATTTTATCAAGTTAGGGCAACATTATTATTTTTTTCTCATGCTCTATTGCCAATTTACTTGAATTTACAGAAATTGCTAGATTTCAAAAATTTAAGCAACCTAATATCTACAGAGAATCTACATGAGAATTAGCCAGTCAAACTTAAATATTAACACATGAAAAAATAGCTGAAAACACAATTCAATAAGGACCTTTATTAAAACCCCAACAAGTCCAACTTCAACCAGCCTTGCTTCAAAGTAAGTGTCAATGGATGTCGAGAAGTCAAGAGACCTTCCTTGGGACATGTTAAAAAAAAATAGCCTTTATACCCTCCAACACACTTCTGCTTGAGGCTGCTCACAAACTGAAAATTACACTGTCCCACACATAAATAATAGAATACATAAAGAGCACCCTTCCTTTGGGGAAAAACAATAACTCTCCAAGTTCAACTGAGTCCATTCTGAGTGAATGTTTAGAGTTGCTGCAGTAAATTGCAGAAAGATTCATACATACAAACAAAAAAAATGTATCTCTCAGAAACTTGCTCAAAATGTTGAAAATGAAAACATTCAAACATCACTGAAATGTCCACTCTTGACAATTTTTCTGTAACATCCCATGGATTAGTGTTCATCCAAACAGAGCACTAGAAAAAAATCAGAACATGAAAACAAGGTGGTATGACCCACAGAAGCATGATAACTTTCATCTCCTCTTACTAAATAGTGTAAAAAAAAAGAGAGAGAATTCTTCCTCTGGGACATGCAGACAAAAGAAACTTTCACACCCCTCTAACTGAGCAGTTTATTCTTTAGAGAGTGGACCCTGGGACTGCACATCTTGGATCTGATTCCCATGAACAGGCGCTGAATCACCTCAAAAGTATATTTCAAGTCTTTTGGATAGTCAAGGTTCAGCGTGTACAGCAGGCCCATCAGGTTCACAAAAGCGTTGGGTACATCACCTAGATGACACATGACAATGTTTTCCTCGATGACGATGGCAACATCATTGTAGGAGACTGGTAGGGGCTCCTTCACATCTTCAACAACCAAAAGGATTCCAATCACCATTCCCTTGATGACGTCCTCCCCAGGATCTGTTGGCTTCATGCAGAAACAAACAAAAAACAAAAAGGTGCCTGTGCTTTAGACATGTTTTGCTATATAGTGTAGCCACACAGAGGATGCCTGAAATGATATGTGTAACCCTGCCCATTGTGAACTAGTATTTGTATCATTGAACATTTTGCTGCTTACCTCACATCTCTTCATCAGTGTAGAAGGATTTTCCTTCATGTACCATGGCAGTCCCTGCAAAGCTGCTGTTCTCTTCCTTTGGTTTGATGCCTGCAAAAACATGATACATGATATTCAGTTGATATCAGAACTCTGATTTTTGTCAACCCTCAAATGACGGAAACTGAGCTTTCAGTTTAAGAGAGGTAACTTAAACTTTGACCTTCTCACTGGCAGGTTTTATTCAACAAACCCAGAATTTCTCTGCATCTCCTCCATCTTACAGAGCCAGCTATGTTGTTTCATTTTCTTATTCATTCAGTCTGTATCAAAGTGCCTATCCAAACACATTAAAGGAGGTTTACTGTCTGTCTGTCTACATCCTGGTCCCTCTCCTCAGTGAGGGTACACAATTAATGTGGACCACAACTACAACAAATATGCACTTACATCCTTGTCGAGACTCTCCATTAAGGATGTCATTTCTTGAACTTCCCCGAAGCGCTTCAACCGGAATAACTGAAGAAGTTTATGCAGATGGCAGTCCAGACCCTCATAGAACTTATTGATGTCCATTGACATGAGCCTGGTGAATTCCTTGACGATCTATGTGAAGAAGTAACATTACAGTTTTAGTTCAAGTTAAAAGTCACCTAAATATTCACCTTTCAGCACTACAACTGACATGTTGTCAGACATGTGATGTACAGTGGATTTATTATGTACTGAAATAGTATCACAGCCAAACCTAATCAAAACAGAGTAAAATCAACATTAAACAGTAAAAAACAGATTGGACCATTTTAGATCAAAACAAAAAGCAATACTGTTAAGTAAATTATTAATACTCTATTTTTGGCTCTTATCTCTATCTAGACACTTATTATATTCACTATTTTATATTATTCTTTATATATAGTCTATACCATAAATAATGTACTGATATTATTTTTCTATTACTTATAGCCTACATGTATCAGGATGTCCGTCTGCCTGTCTGTCGTCATGACGTCACTAGTCTCGATCAATCTGATTGGTCAGACCTGCTCCGGTGAACGGAGCTGAAATGAAGGCAGCAAAACTTGCCAAAGTTAAGATAAACATTATATTTTTATGATCCGTTTCTATGACAACAAACGAGCCAGTTTGTCCAGATCCACCAGCGAAAACAGCTGAAGTTGGAGCTTCGGTTTCATTCACTAATTTAATCAACACAGGACGTGTTTGCCTCGTCTCCGTGTCGTGAGAGTGTTTTTATTATTGTTGCCGCTTACAACGACTTCCTGTGTTGCTTCTGCAAACAGGGCTGCTAACTGCTAGCCACTAACTTAAAAATACAGTACGCCCAGCGACCCTCCGCCATGTCTTCACTTCATAACAAACACACGTTGCACGCTGCGCCTGCGCAGGAAGAAGTAAAGTCTCTCGCGAGTTTTTCACACCGTGGTTATCGACCGTGGCGGTTAGCATGGTAATGAAAACTTAAACGGTAATCTTCACCGACGGAAATTTTACCGTGGGTTGCCGTGACACCGGTAACCGTTACATCCCTATAGCCCATACAGGCTATAAAAATAATGGTCATTAAAGTAGCCGGCTGGAGTTAATTGTGTAGTCGGCTATATGGCCAGCAGCCGCCGCGTGTGGAAAAGCCCTGGAAGGGTATTGAAAAGATGCAAAATGCACCAACAGAGCATAAAATACATGCGACACTGGATTTAAAAAAATTTTACTAAAAAGAAAATTAACTGCAGAAATTCATGCCATAAGCTGTAACACAGCTAACATAATGCCAGCTAGCGCTACATGCTACATGCTAATTTCCGAAAAACGAACGAACATGAGATATTAACCACAGGTTACGTTGACCGATCATTTGAGACGAGAGACGTTAGACGACCAATGCACATTACCAAACAGATGAACTAACTAACCTAAAATAATTTTAAATGTACTTACTTGGATGACGCGGCTCCGGAGAAAAAAGATGGCGGTCGGCTCGGATTTTCAAAGTTCAAGACTGCGTGTGACGTCACATTGCGGGCGCATGCGTGTTGGTTGAAATGCCCACCTGAACGGATTATTATGAGTTTTTAATGAGTTTCCGCGCTTTTTTCAAGTTGAAGTTGTTGTAACTCTTCTTACTTTGTTGTAATGGGCAATGAGTTCCCTCAGCTTGACAACAATAGTCCTTCTGACTAAAAGCCCATATCCCTTTTAACAGTGTATATGCATTATTTAGTAATGTTACGATTGACTGTGATTTGACATCATGTATGCACTGTTCTGTTACAAATAGATGATCTGACAGTGTATGCTCTGTCTTGTGCTTGAACGCACATAACCTGATGAGTGTCACTACGACACCAGATAGCGGTGACTCTCACCTGATAAGCAAGTACAAGATGTAACTGTAGTGTCTTCTCTCTCTGTCAGCTAGGTGTGTTACAATAGATATACACCTGAGTCACAGCAGATTCACACACATACTTAACACATATTCTGCAACACATCATAAACCAAGAGTGGACAGCATCATCTTACTCATCACACTCTATCATAAAGTCCAACCTCTGCATTGGGCAGGACCAGCCCAAGAAGATAATGTGAATTATAAATGTGAACTGTTTTCTCAAAGTTGTGTTCATTTTGGCTGAGATCCTGACTGAGCTCTGTCACTACGCACCCAGCGCTGCTGTACTTTACCTGTGACCTGAATAAATTCTTCGTCTGGGAACTGAAGATTTCTCCGGTTTGCTTCAAATAAAAGGACCGACTCTAACAGGGCTGTGTCCGGGGGCCGGTTTTATAGCTGAAATAAGTGGAATGGTCAATCCCTGGCTGTTCTGGGCCCAAAGTGCCCACTCTGTGCACTGGGCCTGGCCGCTGTCACTTTTGTGCTCCGCTTGCTGAGAGACGCTGCTTTTCTCAACTTAGGAGGCAGTGATGCTGCGCAGTGCAGGAAGACCGGCTTCTCAGCTGAAATGTGTTTGGGGGTCAGTTCCTGGCTGTTCTGTGGCCAAACAGGGCAGCTGGCACGCTGCTCTGGGTTTGTGTAACTTTTCCGCTCCTCTCGCTGAGAGAAATGCGCCATTTCTCAAATGTGCTGAGAATGAAGCGGGGCTGTGCACAGGGGCCGCCTTGTCAGCTGAAATAAGTGGAATGGCCAATCCCTGGCACCTTCTGGGCCCAAAGTGCCCACTTTGTGCATTGGGCTTAGCCGCTGTGACTTTTGCGCTCCGCTCGCTGAGAGACCCGCGGCTTTTTTTTCCACTGCGAAGGGAATGATGCTGCGCAGAGCAGGAAGGCCGCTTTCTCAGCTGGAATGTGTTTGGGGGTCAATCCCTGGCTGTTCTGTGGCCAAACCGGGCAGCTGGCACGCTGCGCTGGGCTTGTGTCACTTTTCAACTCCTCTCGCTGAGAGACGCACCTTTTGTCAAATGCGCTGAGAATGAAGCCGCGCTGTTATGAATAAGTCATAATTTGATGTTATATTTCAGGTATGATTTGATAATATATGCATTATTTAGTAATGTTACGATTGACTGTGATTTGACATCATGTATGCACTGTTCTGTTACAAATAGATGATCTAACAGTGTATGCTCTGTCCTGTGCTTGAACGCACATAACCTGATGAGTGTCCCTACGACACCAGATCGCAGTGACTCTCACCTGATAAGCAAGTACAAGATGTAACTGTAGTGTCTCCTCTCTCTGTCAGCTAGGTGTGTTACAATAGATACACACCTGAGTCACAGCAGATTCACACACATACTTAACACATATTCTGCACACACATCATAAACCAAGAGTGGAGAGCAACATCTGACTCATCACACTCTATCATAAAGTCCAACCTCTGCATTGGGCAGGACCAGCCCAAGAAAATAATGTGAATTATAAATGTGAACTGTTTTCTCAAAGTTGTGTTCATTTTGGCTGAGATCCTGACTGAGCTCTGTCACTACGCACCCAGCGCTGCTGTACTTTACCTGTGTCCTGAATAAATTCTCCGTCTGTGAACTGTAGATTTCTCCGGTTTGTTCTTGGGCTTCCCATAAAAGGACCGACTCTAACACGGCTGTGCCCGGGGGCCAGTTTTTCAGCTGAAATAAGTGGAAGGGTCAATCCCTGGCTGTTCTGGGCCCGAAGTGCCCACTTTGTGCATTGGGCTTGGCCGCTGTCACTTTTGTGCTCTGCTCGCTGAGAGACGCTGCTTTTCTCAACTTAGGAGGCAGTGATGCTGCGCAGTGCAGGAAGACCGGCTTCTCAGCTGAAATGTGTTTGGGGGTCAGTTCCTGGCTGTTCTGCGGCCAAACCGGGCAGCTGGCACGCTGCGCTGGGCTTGTGTCACTTTTCAGCTCCTCTCGCTGAGAGACGCACCTTTTGTCAAATGCGCTGCGAATGAAGCCGGGTTGTAAGAAACGGTTCTTTTATTGGAAGTCCAAGAACAAACCGAAGAAATCCTCAGTTCACAGACGAAGAATTTATTCAGGTCACAGGTAAAGTACAGCAGCGCTGGGTGCGTAGTGACGGAGCTCGGTCAGGATCTCAGCCAAAACGAACACAGCTTTGAGAAAACAATTCACATTTATAGTTCACAGTATCTTCTTGGGCCGGTCCTGCCCGATGCTGAGGTTGGACTTCATGATAGAGTATGATGAGTCAGATGATGCTGTCCACTCTTGGTTTATGATGTATGTGCAGAATATGTGTTAAGTATGTGTGTGAATCTGCTGTGAGTCAGGCGTGTATCTATTGCAACAGACCTAGCTGACAGAGAGAGAAGACACTACAGTTACATCTTGTACTTGCTTATCAGGTGAGAGTCACCGTTATCTGGTGTCGTAGGGACACTCATCAGGTTATGTGCGTTCAAGCACAGGACAGAGCACACAGTGTCAGATCATCTATTTGTAACAGAACAGTGCATACATGATGTCAAATCACAGTCAATTGAAACATTACTAAATAATGCATATAGTATCAAATCATAGCTTAAATATAGCATCAAATAATAATTTATTCATAACAATCCCCCTTTTGACATGATTTTATCATGTCAATCAAATGAGGTTGGTCCTCTATCTCTGTATTGTATCACATCTTCCAGTGGTGACCATCCTAGCAGGCCCCCAAACTGCAGGTGACCACAACACCGTAGGATGCAACCCAATCAGACATGAGGTCTCAAAACTTTAACTAACAATCCATAATAAACAAAATCTCTAAATCATTGATCAAAAGCAGTTTATTCACTGCATGTAGCATCCTATATGTGAGCGACTATGTGTAAGCTGTTCTTCATTGCATTTATCAGCAGCAAGCAATTCTTCTTTGCACAAGCATGTGGAAATCTCTAAACATTCATTTGATTGGACAATAAAACATTCTCTTAAAACATTGATTAAATATTCATTCATAAAATATCAAATAACTTTTCATTCAATAACCATTTAATAACTAAGAACAGAATACTATAAGTATCACGCCTCTACGTGAATGCAAGAACTATATGTAGAAATGTATTACACCTTAGCAGTTGTGTGTATGTAATGATTCAAGTGTACAAACAAGGGTTTTCTTCGTCCTCCGTTTTGGGATCCACTTCAGTCTCATCCTCTCCGGGCTCAGAGAGGGAGACCCGGGGAATGATCTCTCCAGTATGCTGAACTAGCTGATAAGAAGGTGATGCAGCAAATTTATCATTGATGGCCGTAGTAATACATTTTAGACAGAGGTGCCTGATGCATGGTATGCAGCAACAACCACATAGGGTTAACATCGTCACTGCTGCCACTAAGGAGAGAAGTACAGAAGTAATCAATGTCTTCCACTTACCAAAGACATTGTCTAACCAATCAGGTGATAGATTGTCTATTCCTGAGTTTTCAGCTAACTCTTCCGACAGGGTCTTAAGGCCAGTGAGGGCTCGGGTTATAGAGCCATCTGGAGCAGTATTATTAGGAATGAACACGCAACAGTGTTGGCCAAACATAGAGCATACACCACCTCTTTCAGCAAGCAAAAAATCTACAGCCAGTCTATTTTGATAAGTCATCAGTGTGGTAGCAGATAATTGTCCATGGAGGCCGACTACGGCATCTCTAGTCATGTTGTTAAGTCTCTGGATATTAAAGTGGACATAATTAATTCTATCCACATTTTTGTTGATAGTTACCCACCAAAACAGGGATGATTCAAATCCGGCTGCAACTTGGTTCACTAACTTGTATTCATCAGGTACACCTCTGGGAACCCCAATTGCATCTATGTAAGTTGGTGAATGTTGGTATAAATCAAATGCAGCCCTCTTACGTCTATCTGAGTGAGAAGATGTTTGTGAGTTATGATACCATGTTGAGTGCCACGAGGCTACTTCTGATGCTGATGCCTTAATTACTTTTATCGGCGCAATTAATGAGACCATAGTGCATGTTCCAGACCAGTTATTAGGCAGTGTGTTTCTCAGTCGTTTTCCACCACAATACCAGTAAACATCCGATCGAGCATAGGTGAGTTTTGTGACATTTGTCCAAGTAGTTACGTCGATAGTATTTGTACACCAGTCGTCTGGAATGTCACCTATGCTGGATCCAGACGTATCAATTCGAGTTATACACGTATGTTCATTTTTGACCGATGTGAAAATTGGGGGCAACGCTTCGGGTGAGGATAATGGGTAGGGGGTCTCCAAGTATTTACACGCTTCCTCAGGATTTTCAGTCATATGCAGATGCATCATGCAGTAGGTTTCATTGTAAGAGAACAGTGATGGTACAGTTAAAAGGGCTGGTCTGGAGGCAGAACACACTATACAGTCTTCTTTGCTAGTTACTTTGGCCGCGCTTTCTACCCAATTTAACCAGTAATTTTCTTGTGTAAAACCTGTCTCTATGGCCAGGGCTTCTTTAATGGTTAGATCAGAGACTTTTTCCGCTGCAATACCGGAGGGGGTCAATTTGTTGTTACCAGTTGCCGGAGAAGAGGGTCGTGAGATAACTTCAATCTCTACAAAACCTAGAGGATCCACTAATGGATCTTCAACGCCGATAATGTAATGACCGGCATCCGATGGTTGGGGGTTTTTAAGTGTAAGAATGAGCGGATTACAGGTCCCCTTTTTACAAGGGTATGTTGATATGCCTTTAACTAACGTTAAACGTGACTTCAAAGGGTTTTCATGTTGATAACCCCAATCATCGGATCCAGTGTTTGCTATTACGTGTTCCCAGGGACATTTTGGACGGTAGGGATATTTCTGGTCCGGAGCGATACATGCGTAACTCTCATGCTGTCGGTGATAGAACTCGTATGCCTTACAATTTACAACCGAGCATAGATCGAATCTTACAAAATCATCCACGTTTTCAGTAAATCGCCATAACAGGGGTCGCCTACGTCTCCATGATCTCTTCACCAATTGATGCTCAGCTGTCTGAGGAGAGGGTGGACGGTGGGTCTCTCTTCCCATAAGGGACATGACAGCGAGCAGGGTGATTATGGTTAGGATTGCTATTGTGACTTTGGTCCTAAGACTTAGTGTCTGTGGTAGTTTTGTTGTCGTCAGTTGCATCGTCAGGCGTCTGGTCAATGTCTGTTTTAGTCTCTGAGGGTACGATGGAGTCATTGTCAGTAGATAAAGTTTTTATGTCAGTTCGAACCTCAGTCAGGGTTCTTTCGTTAGGGTCCTGGGTGAGAGTACAGTGGGTTTTATGTATCCAATTACTCAGTCTGTCGTCTGTCAACCATACCTTTACACAATGGGATGTAGCCTCTGCTACTTTGTATGGCCCCTTCCACCGAGGGACAGACCAGTTGAGTTTGTTGACTTTTCTTAAGACCCAGTCTCCTACTTCAACAGGTGAAGTATCCTGGCCCTGCTCCTTGGTGAGTATCTCTGTTACTCCTTGAGCAGTATGCCTGCGTCATGCAGTTTAGCTTGGGTTTGTTCCAAACTTCCGGCTGCTAGTTTAAGAAACATGTTGCAGTCGCTTAATTTTGGTGGAGCACTCTCATAGTCTCCAAACATTCCTTTTTCTTGCATTTCTTTTGTCCAGTCGACAAATCTATCTAGCCCCTTCTTTTCGTCATCTTTTGGGACTTTCTTTTGCCATCTGGTTATTGTTTCATATAATACCAGCCCCAGAGAGCCGGGTTTACATTCTTTCCACTTATCCACAGTTTTCTGTGACATCTTTAAGTGGTTCAACACGCGTCGTCGGATGAAGGTGAATGTCACAATGACCGAGTGAGGACCCGGTCAAGAAGCTTCTACACAGGGTCTAGTACTCTGTGCGCTTGACCGCTGGGGGTATTCCCAGTCTTAATCACTCGTTTTAATTCACCAGTTTCCGCAACACCCTAGCTAATAATCCCTTTATATCCTATACCAACCCCCCTTTTACAGAACTACTTGAGATCTGTGTGGGTGCAGGAATTCTCGATCAGTCTCAACTGCTCGATACACATACACCAGCACAGTGAAAATATCAATCAAGTAGGAAACCACCCCACATTTGTATGAAAAATAACAAACTTGTCCCTGTGTCCTCATGAAGAGGGTTTTTTTTTTTTTTTTTTCTTCAATGACTCTCAGGAACTACTCCCGCTCTACAGGAGTCTTCACCTTACGTGGCATCGGCTTATTCACAACAAGATAAACCGGCATCGAGCACTTCTCGGCATCGAGCTTTTTCTCGGCATCACCCCCGGTGGCATCGGCTTATTAACAACAAACCGGCATCGGCCTATTTAGAATAGACCGGCATCGAGCGTCCTCGGTATTTTTTAATGTCCTTACACAATTTAGAAGACAACCCTCGGTGGTTATTCATTCATATGATGAATTTTACATCTTTTATTTGGCCGAATTCAAAACAGACTAGGACACTTATTCTCTTTCCCTCACGTGAGACTATGTGTTTTTATACTTTACATGTGACCATTCAATATAAAAAAAAACAAGTAATTCACTTCTTGGTAGAAATTTAGTATAATTTTAGCAATCAGAGGATTACCTTATTCAGACAATTTAATTTAGTGTGTCCAATATGCAGAAATTCTGGTAGAAAAAGGTTTTCTGCTTACCCTTTTTGTAGCCGGCTTTAAAATTGTCTGGAAAAAGCTTTCCTCCAATCCACTCCGGCGGTCCTCAATCTGGACACGGTCTCAGAGTCAACCAATCCGGGTCACGGCACCAAATTGTAAGAAACGGTTCTTTTATTGGAAGTCCAAGAACAAACCGGAGAAATCCTCAGTTCACAGACGAAGAATTTATTCAGGTCACAGGTAAAGTACAGCAGCGCTGGGTGCGTAGTGACGGAGCTCGGTCAGGATCTCAGCCAAAACGAACACAGCTTTGAGAAAACAATTCACATTTATAGTTCACAGTATCTTCTTGGGCCGGTCCTGCCCGATGCTGAGGTTGGACTTCATGATAGAGTATGATGAGTCAGATGATGCTGTCCACTCTTGGTTTATGATGTATGTGCAGAATATGTGTTAAGTATGTGTGTGAATCTGCTGTGAGTCAGGCGTGTATCTATTGCAACAGACCTAGCTGACAGAGAGAGAAGACACTACAGTTACATCTTGTACTTGCTTATCAGGTGAGAGTCACCGTTATCTGGTGTCGTAGGGACACTCATCAGGTTATGTGCGTTCAAGCACAGGACAGAGCACACAGTGTCAGATCATCTATTTGTAACAGAACAGTGCATACATGATGTCAAATCACAGTCAATTGAAACATTACTAAATAATGCATATAGTATCAAATCATAGCTTAAATATAGCATCAAATAATAATTTATTCATAACAGGGTTGTGCCCGGGTTGTGCCTCAGCTGACACGGTTTGTCAGCTGAAATGAGTGGAATGGTCAATCCCTGGCTGTTCTGGGCCCAAAGTGCCCACTTTGTGCATTGGGCATGGCCGCTGTCAATTTTGTGCTCCGCTCGCTGAGAGTCGCGTCTCTTGTCAACTGAGGAGACGCACCTTTTGTCACCTTTTTTACGACCTCTATTATAGGTTGAATAGAAGGAATGTGCTTGGAGGCACCCATTTGGTTTCCTGTTTGGCATACCACAAAAAACAGGAGATAAGGTTAAAGGTCAGAAGGGTAACTGACCACAGGTTAAGATAAGAGCTTGACCAGATGTGCAGGCGACTCTGGAATGTCTGAAGGAATGGACTTAGAATGGTATATAAAGGAGAAGTTTGGGATGGTCAGGAGAGTCTCCACATTGGCACGGAGGGGCTCTGAGATTCGGCTTGTTGACACTGTACCCTTTTTATAATAAACCTTTTTCACTGGACAAAGAAGACGTGTCAGAGTGGTCATCTTCATCGGCATCCACATCCAAATACACAACATTTTTGGCGTCACGAACAGGATCGTGTTGTGTCTTTCTGGCTGCAGCTGGCCGCTTGGAGGAGCGGGCTCCCGCATCGAGTACGCGCAAACAGAGGGTGAGTTTTTCACAAATCCATGCGCTGGTTGGCTCCTTGGAGCTGCCATCTGTTGGCTGTTGAGATGCACCATTAAAGGACCTTTGTGGGATTGATTTGTTTGCTGATGATTTGACCATCTCCTAAATTTCGAAATTTCTTTTGTGTTTTTCCTAGTTGTTTTATTTTGAGTGAGGCTGTTTGTCTATGTAGTTTGACTACATATAGTTTGACTATAATGCATTTTGGTGAGGGAGAGCTACATCTCCTCCTTTTTAGATAGACATTTTGGTTATTGTCCCAAGTCAAGAAGGGGGGACATAGTGAAGACGAAAGACAGGTTGTCTATATGGTTTAACCATATATAGTTTAACTATAGTATGAGTAATTAAAGAAGTGGGGAACCTCTTCTTAAGGTAGACACCTGAGTGATTAAGTGTTTTAGGCCTAAATAAAAAAAAAGAGTAAGAATTAAGAGAAGAAAACACGTTAACCTACTTATAAAGTTAGGAATAAAGGTAAAGAATAGTAAGACTATCAGAGAGTAACAACTATTTTAAGACAGTGAAAAGAAATTGTGATCACTGAGAATATTCTGTGTAAGGATCCTTGTGTATGTGTGTATGTATGATGAAGTGTGTGAAAAGGCCATTTTTGTTTGTGAACTAAGTTTAGATACGATAATATTTGGGAATAATGATGTTGTAATAATAATAATAATATGCCAATAATGCTAATTTAAATGAGCCTGAAAAGGACTTTTTATATATCGGTAGAGACTTATGAGCCTGAGAAGGATGGGTGTATAAACCTTCAAAGGATGTTTGGTTATATATAGACATATATGAGCCTTCATTGGGGACTTTGTGGTAAAAGGCTTATGAGGCTTTGGACAAATGAATAAATAAATGAGCCCCAAAAGAAGGACCTTTGTAACATAAGAAAGAGAGGGTTGACTGATTAGGAGGTGATGTTTAAATGACGTTGAAATGCTTGTGTTTTCTCTACATGAAACGAGAATAAAGGACAAGAGGAGTGTTCGGACGCGGATTAGGAAATAGCTGGTCTACGTCACGTGGATCGTGGCTTGCAGACGACAGTGCTTGCATCCGAATCCAGCTGATAAAGGCCAGTATGATTTATACACAAACTCTTTCACACACCTGCATTTAGATTTTTGAGCATACATGACTGATTTCACACATTCAGTCCACACATATTGAGTAGTGGAAAGGGAGATTTGGCAACAGACTGACCGATTGAGTGTTTGTGCTTGGCTTTGACCTCTTGCAATTGGCCTCTGCTCTATTAATTGTGTACTGCTGCGTGATTAAGAATTTGCTATTTGACTTTGTCCTAGCTGATTGATTATCTGCTGTGGATTTTGTTGCTCACTTTTGTATAGTTGAATAAGATCTAGAGCTTTTAGTTTGTGAATCTTGCTGTTGGTGGCTGTTTCAGGTGGCTGACATTGGTTGAAGGGATTTAGGTTGTGTGGTTTGACGCATTGGTTGTGATAAGTTTGAGTGTGATATTTTTGTCTTTCAGGGTTTCACCTCTCAGAGCCTTTTGATCCTTTGGAGTTGGCAAATCCATTTGCTGTATATTGCTTGTAACTAGTGGAGTGACAAAAGTAACTTGTACTTTAACTGACCTGAGTAACTTGTTTAGTGAACCGAATTAATACATTGATAAAATAGTTGCTCTAATTAGAATTAATATCAGGTTGAAGGAAGATTTAACAATGTCAAAGATAGAAGATCAGAAGGTAGTAACTCCTGTTAAGGTTGTTCAGAAGAACAATCCTTTGATTAAAGGCATTGCAGAAATGTCAAAGAAGTGGCAAAAGTATTGGCCAGCAATCGATCATCCATGGCCAGTAGAGGGGACGTTTAATCCCGAGGTCATTAAGACCATGCAAGTGCTTGTGTCCACTTATAGAAAGAAAGGGAAAGAAAGTGATAAATGTAAAGAAAGAAGACAAATGGAGTTGGACATGCTTCAGCTGTTTGAGAGGGAGAGCCATAAATGGGCAAAGGCCAATAAAGATAAGCAACAGCAAGCTGAAGAAGTCATAAAAACAAATGGGAAGCGGGCAGAGAAGTTAATGTTAGAAGTAGAGACACCCTTCTCACATGTAACTCCAACTCAGAAGTCCCCACCTTATAAGAAGGAGGCGGAGCTCCGTGATCTCTATCCTCAGCTCCCTGTGATTAGCCAAGAGGGAGACTATTGCATTACAGATGACGAGGATAAAATAATAGAGACAGGGCAAGCAGAGACGACTGTGAGAACATATCCCAGCACCAAAAGTAAAAGTAAAACGGTGCATTTCAAGCCAAGGCTGGAAAGATAGATTTTTAGGATGTCGAAGAGCAAAGTGAGATAGAAGGAGCTATAGGGGGATATGATCCTACTATTAGAAAAATATTAGCCAGTGCAGAGAAGAAAGGAACCAAAATAGGAAAGAAAAAGTGTCCCAGGGATGCAAGAGAAAGTGAAGAGGGCGAGAGTGATGAGGAAGGTGTGAGTTCATCGTATATTCAGGAGTATCTTGAGAGAAAGGCTCTTGCTAAAAAAGAGGAGGAGGAAAGGCAATGGTACATACAGGAAATTACTAGCGAAATGGAGCGTCGTCTGTCGCGTCTTTCTGTAACTTCCACACCAAAGGAAGCTGAACTGCTAGAAGGTCAAATAGAAGAACTAGAAGCCAAAAAAAAAGCGAATTAGAAGCAGAAAGCGCGGAAAAATCAAGCCCTGGATATTTATTGCGATCAAGGAAAGATAGGGATACCCACTCGATGTTTCCGGTAATCATTAAGGGCCAGACTTTAGAATATAAACCATGGCAAAGTACAGATATGTCAGATATCCTGGAGAAACTGCCTATTCTCCAGGACGGGGCTCATCCTTGGATATCTAAGTTAGAAGAGATTATGGTGGGAACACATGCCGCCATGGGCGACATCAAAAGATTGTTAGCCAACATCTTAGGAGTTCCAGCTATGGAAGAAGTTTTGCAGCGAGCGGGCATCAACCGTTATGTGGGAACCGCTGTAAATGATTCAGAGTTGTTTGCCGCGAATAGAGGCTAAGTGTGGAGATCATTGAAGGACACATTTCCTACAAATGTGCATCCTGATAATATTCTGATCGAACCACTTGGACGTGATGAAAATCCTCGTGCCTATGTATCAAGAGCGCATCAAACATGGAGGAGTGTTACGGGTCACGATCCAGATGATAATCAAATGGAACAGTCAATCTTGCGCTCTAAAATACAAAAAGGGTTTGCCCGCACCAGTGAGGAGCAAGTTAGCAGAGGTAGTAGGTTTGGGTAGCATGACTAAAGGCGTTTACACAGATCACATTGCACATCAGATTGAATTGTGTAGGAAAAAGGAGCATGATTTGAAAGAGCAGGATCAGGAAGCCCTTAGGAAGCTCACACAACTGCAGTTGACTGACAATAAAAAGAAGGAGAAAAAGCAGGCGGTAGTGATGCAAGAACAGCAGGTTGCAAGTTGTCCCCCACCACAATTGTCGCCAGGCCAGATTCATTTTTGAGAATTTGGTCCGTTAATTTCATCTGCTCAACCACAGTTCCGTAGAGGACGTGGTAGAGGCAATATAGGACGAGGAAGGGGAAGAGGAACCTTTAATCCTCAGCAGATGCAGGAGGTGTGTTATAACTGTGGACTGCCTGGCCAGAAATTGTAGAACGGCTGGTGGTAATAGTGGAGGAAATTATAGAGGGGGATTTCAAGCTCAACAGTTGCCACCACAGGGACCGGTGAACCCTTATAGGAGCAAGATCCAATGATAGTGGTGGAAGTAAATAATAAACCATTAGAATTGATGGTAGATAGTGGAGCTGCTTTCACCTGCATTCGGCCTGAAGATGCTATGCACCTCCCTATGTCTGGTAAAGTTATTTGGACAATTGGGTTTGAGGGAGTAAAACAGCTGGTCCCCCTGACGAAACCAATTGAGCTCTGCTATCAAAATCAGAAAGCAAGAATACCTATCCTGGTATCAGAACACACACCCATTGCTCTTCTAGGTAGAGATGCTTTGTGTCAAATGAACTGTACAATTAAATGCACGCCAGACGGCTGTCTGGTTGAAATGCCAAGTGATGTTGTTCATCAGACATTGCTGGCAACTGATGTTGATGCTCCTTCTGTGTTTTGGCTTGGTAATTTTACTTCAGGATTTCTGGAACCTTATAAATTGTGGGAGAAATTTCTTGTTGCAAATATGCCCAATGCAAGGTTCCCAGAATATCCCTTACATTGCACACTGAAGTATTTCAAAGATGCCGTTCCGTCATGCTTTGAAGGATGGTTGGATAAGCAGCCCAAACAAGTTGAGCTTAACTCATGTAGTATAGTTTTGGGTCCACAAGGTGAAGCAATGGTAATTGATATAAATGATTATATCAGTGAAGAATTCAACATTGAAAAGAGTGTGCCACATGTAACCCTGATGATATCTGATGATTATGAACAGAAACATGTTGGTGAGATGGTGGCAGAAGCGAAAAAAGCTGTTTTTGTACGTATAATAGAGAATCTCTCTATTTGGAGAAGCAAAGATCAGCAGTTTCTTAAGATTATGATCTCAGCACAAACAAACAACGCATGAATCCATGTGCATTGTAAAGTCAGATGCAGACAGTGTGAAGGAGGAGATGTTCAAACAGATGCCTGATCGTTTGTGGTCCCGCCACAGTACAGATATTGGGTTTGTAAAGTCAGCCCAACCGGTTAAAGTGCAGCTTAGACCAGGGGCTACTCCTCCATGGAAGAATCAGTATCCTTTAAAAGAAGAAGCTGTTCAAAGCATAGAACCACAGATTGAGGGACTTTTGAAGGCTGATGTCTTAAAGATAACTCACACTCCTACAAGCAATACTCCATTGTTACCTGTACAAAAGCCAGATGGTACCTATCGAATGGTGCATGATTTGAGATTCGTAAATGAGGTGGTTGCTGATTTTCCAGCAGACGTGCCGGATCCACATACTCTATTGGCTCAAATTCCTCCTGCTGTTACGCATTTTACGGTTTTGGATTTGTGTGGTGCATTTTTCAGTGTTCCCCTCAGTGTGGAAAGTCAGGGTTTGTTCGGGTTCACATATAAAGGACAATTTTATGAATACAAAAGGTTACCACAGGGGTTTAAACATAGCCCTCACATTTTAAATAAAGTGTTGAAAGAAGATCTCGCAGGGATAGATCAGCAATTGAAGAGTGTGGTAGTACAGTATATGGATGACATCATTATTTGTTCACCAGACATGAAAACTTGTCACGAGGATTCTATCAAACTGTTACAGATATTGGCAGACCATGGTCATAAAGTTTCCCAGAAGAAGCTACAGTATTGTCAGGAGAAGGTCGTTTACTTGGGACAAACTATAACTCAGGGACATAGGAGTATCTCTGATGATCATTTAGAGGCTATTCGAAAGGCTCCCAAGCCCAGAACTGTAAGTGAAATGATGACATTTCTGGGGATTACTGGCTACTCTTCTGCATGCATAGAGGACTATACTAGTCTGACGGGACCTTTGAGAGCTATGATCAAAGACACTGGTAATGCTGAATTACATTGCAACCTGTCTTGGAAGCAGGATGGTCTTTTAGCATTTGAGACGATCAAACAGAGGTTGCAGGAGGCGCATGCTTTGGCACTTCCTGATTACTCTAAGAACTTTTTGTTGTACGTCTCCTCTTCAGTTGGGGGCAAATATGCATGTGCAGTTCTTTGTCAAGCAATAGGAACAGGGGTAAATCCTCAACCCATTTCGTACTATTCAACTGCTTACTTGGAAGTAGAGTTGGGGTTACCACTATGTTACAGACTACACTGGTGGGAGTTTTTTTGATGTATGATAAAGCCTCATCCGTGACAATGGGGTACCCAGTGACAATTCTGACGCATCATAGTCTTAGAAATCTTCTAAACTATGGTAAATACACATTGACTATGCCTAGGTTGAGGGATTACCATAGACTTCTGGAACAGGAGGATGTCACTGTAGTGAGATGTGTTACAGTTAATCCATCTGAAAATTTGCCAACTCCAGAAGATGGTGAATGGTTGTGTTCAGGAAGCAGAGCGGTATTCAAAGCTCAGATCAGATCTGCAGGCACTTCCATTGCTGGATGCAGATTTAGAATACTGGACTGATGGTTCTTGTTATCGCATTGGAGATAAATTGAGCGCTGGTTATGCTGTAGTTAAAGCCCAGGATACAGGGTTTGTAGTTGAGAAGGCAGAAGTGATACCACAGCCTGCATCAGCTCAGCTTGCTGAGCTTGTGGGACTGACTAAAGCGTGTCTGTTAGCTGAAGGAAAGAGAGTGACTATCTATACAGATTCTGCGTATGCACATAATGTGTGTCATTTGTTTGGATCAGCATGGAAGAACCGTGGCTAAAAAAAAACAAATGGTTCTCCTATTCAACATCATGAGCAAATACTGAAACTTTTGCATGCTATGATGAAACCAACAGCAATAGCTATAGCAGAATGTGCAGCCCACAAAACTAATATGTTGAGGGTCACTCAGGGCAACAAAGCGGCTGATGAAGCTGCGAAAGCTGTAACAGGGGCAACTAAATTGGGTAAAGTTCTTTTGGTCACACATGAAATGGAACTGGAAGACAAAGTTACATTTAATGATGTGATGTTAATGCAGGACGCAGCCTCCAATTTAGACAAACAGTTGTGGATGGATCGAGGAGCCACCCAGGATTCCACAGGTCTCTGGAGGAATCATGAAGGTTTGATTGTTGCACCTCCTGACTTGTTGGGTTTAATGATTCACGAGGCACATGGGTTGGCCAATGTTGCAAGGGGGGAGGTGAAGAGGAAAATCATTAATGAGTATGGCTTTTGGGCACCATATTTATTGGAGCAAATTGATGGCGTCATAAGCATGTGTGTCATTTGCCTTACAAACAATGTTCGTAAAGGTGTGATGACTCCACCAGGTTATATTCCAACACCACGGGGTCCAATGCGAGAGTTGGTGGTGGACTTTGTTGACATGATAAAACCAGTTGGAGGAAAAAGATACATGTTGGTTGTCGTGGATAGATTTTCATGATGGCCTGAGGCTTGCCCAACTAAGCGAAAGGACGCTCAGTCAGTTGCCAAGTTTCTGTGTAGGGAAGTCATAAGCAGGTGGGGACTTCCTGACCGAATATCTTCAGATAATGGAAAAGAGTTTGTTGATAAAACGGTCAAATTGATCTTGCAGAAATTAGGAATCAAACAGCGTCTCGGAGCAGTTTATCACCCTCAAAGTCAAGGGATGTGCGAAAAGATGAATGGCATTTTGAAAAACCGTATCGTGAAAATATGTCAGCACACGGGCTTAAATTGGATAACAGCATTACCATGAGTATTACAGGTGTTTTCTCTCTCCCTGTTAGAACAAGCGGACAGTGGAGGAGTTGATATAAACGCCTCAACGACAACTGAAATGGACTGAAACACTGGGAAAAAGACTGCTGTGAAGAAGTGACATCTTCAGTGACATCTTCAGTGAAGAGTCGACGCTGTGGAGAAGCTACAGTGCGATCCTCTGTATGATTTTGTCATGTGCATTGTATTTTGTTGTAATTTTGTTAACCATATGTATTGTGTCTATGTTTTGAGTAGAATGTGGATATTTATTGGAACCCCAGATGGTTTCTTTTCTTTCGACGTCTAGAGAGAGCATTGATAGGCAGGGAAAGGTCCAGCGGAGGATCCAATGGGTTGACCAGTCTGGTGCTGGACACCGTTTTGATTTGATTTGTCTGGGGTTTTCATGTGTATCTACAAATAGCAGTCCTCCTTTTAATTGGTCTGGAGTACTAAGAGGTGGTCACCTAAGGCAGAGGGACCGTGAGAGAATTTCCTGTCTTGATTGTTTGAAGGTAAATTTCAAGAAAGATTAACTGCCTGACAGGTTTTCGCTCTCACACTCCATAAATTGGTTATAAGAAGCGGAAGATATTTATTATTATGATTTAATCACTTAGTGGTTGTCGAGGCTTTTGAGCCTCGAAGGGGGGAATATGTAGTGTATTTTCCACCCCACATCTCTTCTGGTTTACATTTAAAGTGTTGTATACTCGTCCTTTGTATGTTCTAGTCACAAGTTAAGGAAGGATGTTTATTAAGTCCTTCTGAAAGGTTTCTTTACGACCTCTATTATAGGTTGAATAGAAGGAATGTGCTTGGAGGACAAGTAGTCACCCATTTGGTTTCCTGTTTGGCATGCCAGACCTTGACATACCACAAAAAACAGGAGATAAGATTAAAGGTCAAAAGGGTAACTGACCATAGGTTAAGATAAGAGCTTGACCAGATGTGCAGGCGACTCCGGAATGTCTGAAGGAGTGGACTTAGAATGGTATATAAAGGAGAAGTTTGGGATGGTCAGGAGAGTCTCCACATTGGCACGGAGGGGCTCTGAGATTCAGCTTGTTGACACTGTACCCTTTTTATAATAAACCTTTTTCACTGGACAAAGAAGACGTGTCAGAGTGGTCATCTTCATTGGCATCCACATCAAAATACAGAACACTGGCACGCTTCGCTGGGCTTGGGTCACTTTTCAGCTCCTCTCACTGAGAGACGCACCTTTTGTCAAATGCGCTGAGAATGAAGCCGGGCTGTGCCTGGGGGCTGGTTTGTCAGCTGAAATGAGTGGAATGGCCCATCCCTGGCTGTTCTGGGCCCAAAGTGCCCACTTTGTGCATTGGGCTTGGCAGCTGTCACTTTTGTGCTCAGCTCGCTGAGAGACGCTGCTTTTGTCAATTGAGGAGGCAGTGATGCTGCGCAGTGCAGGAAGGCCGGCTTCTCAGCTGAAATGTGTTTGGGGGTCAGTCCCTGGCTGTTCTGGGCCCAAGCCGGGCAGCTGGCATGCTGCGCTGGGCTTGTGTCACTTTCCAGCTCCACTCGCTGAGAGACACACCTTTTGTCAAATGCGCTGAGAATGAAGCCAGGCTGAGCCCGGGGGCCGGTTTGTCAGCTGAAATGAGTGAAATGAGTGGAATGGCCTCGCTGAGAATGAAGCAGAGCTGTGCCCGAGGGCAGGTTTGTCAGCTGAAATGAGTGGATTTGTCAATCCGTGGCTGTTCTGGACCCAAAGTGCCCACTTTGTGCATTGGGTATGGCCCCTGTCAATTTTGTGCTCCGCTCGCTGAGAGTCGCGTCTTTTGTCAACTGAGGAGGCAGTGATGCTGCGCAGTGTAGGAAGGCCGGCTTCTCAGCTGAAATGTGTTTGGGCGTCAGTTCCTGGCTCTTCTGTGGCCAAACTGGGCAGCTGGCATGCTGCGCTGGGCTTGTGTCACTTTTCAGCTCCTCTTGCTGAGAGACGCACCTTTTGTCAAATGTGCTGAGAATGAAGCCGGGCTGTGCCCGGGGACCGGTTTGTCAGCTGAAATGAGTGGAATGGTCAATCCCTGGCTATTCTGGGCCCAAACTGGGCAGCTGGTTCGCTGCGCTGGGTTTGTGTCACTTTTCAGCTCCTCTCGCTGAGAGACGCACCTTTTGTCAAATGCGCTGAGAATGAAGCTGGGCTGTGTCCGGGGGCCAGTTTGCCAGCTGAAATAAGTGGAATGGCCAATCCCTAGCTGTTCTGGGCCTAAAGTGCCCACTTTGTGCATTGGGCTTGGCCGCTGTCAATTTTGTGCTCAGCTCGCTGAGGACTGAGGAGGCAGTGATGCTGCGCAGTGCAGGAAGGCCGGCTTCTCAGCTGAAATGTGTTTGGGGGTCAGTTCCTGCCTGTTCTGTGGCCAAACTGGGCAGCTGGCACGCTGCACTGGGCTTGTGTCACTTTTCCGCTCCTCTTGCTGAGAGACGCACCTTTTGTCAAATGCGCTGAGAATGAAGCGTGGCTGTGCCCGGGGGTCGATTTGTCAGCTGAAATAAGTGGAATTGTCAATCCCTAGCTGTTCTGGGCCCAAAGTGCCCACTTTGTGCATTGGGCTTGGCCGCTGTCACTTTTGTGCTCCGCTCGCTGAGAGATGCTGCTTGTGTCAACTGAGGAGGCAGTGATGCTGCGCAGTGCAAGAAGTCCGGCTTCTCAGCTGAAATGTGTTTGGGGGTCAGTCCCTGGCTGTTCTGTGGCTAAACCGGGCAGCTGGCAGGCTGCGCTGGGCTTGTGTCACCATTCAGCTCATCTCGCTGAGAGACGCACCTTTTGTCAAATGTGGTGAGAATGAAGCCGGGCTGTGTCCGGGGGCCGGTTTGTCAGCTGAAATAGGTGGAATTGTCAATCCCTGGCTGTTCTGGGCCCAAATGCCAACTTTGTGCATTGGGCTTGGCCGCTGTCGCTTCTTTGCTCCACTCGCTGAGAGACGCTGCTTTTGTCAACTGAGCACGGTAATAAAAAATCTGTATTTTTTACGGTAAAATACTGGCAGCTGTGGTTGCCAGAATTTTACCGTAAAAAATATGGTGACCATGTATAAGACATTACGGTATTGGTTTTATAGAACTGTAAATTCCAAGGTTGAAAATAGTGTTTTTTACAGGAAGTTACTATTAAAATAATGATATATTGTAAACCTATTTACAGTAATTTTCTGTAAAAATAACAGGTAGACTGTGAACTATTTTACAGTAAAGTACCGTAAAAAACATGGCATCATGTATAAGAAATTACGGTATGCTTTTTTTTAGGAACTGTAAATTTTATGGTTGAAAACTGTTTTGTTTAGGGTAAATTACTATACAAAAAACTGAGCTATTGTAAACCTATTTACAGTAATTTTCTTTAAAAATAGCAGCTATATTATAAACCTTTTTATTGTGAACTCAAAATAAATCTGTAAAATTTACAGTAAAATACTGGCAGCTATGGTTGCCAGAATTTCTCCGTAAAAAATACAGTAATAAAATATACGACATACACCTTTTTAGCAACATTAAATTTCACAGCTGAAAATATTTTTTGTTTGTGGCAAATCTCGATGGAAAAACCTATGATATATTATAAACCTAATATAATGTAAACCTTCAAATCTACCCCAATGCAAGAAGCTTTGTAAACTTACTGCTAGTAGCATAATTACTTGAGTATTCCGAAAGGTTGCTTCTGGGAATAAACCAAGTCAAAACTGGTAAACCCAACTCAAACTTTAATCAAGTCAAGTGATGCTCAGATACCACACGTCTTTTAAACATCTTTCCTCACAGTCGTCTTTAATCAAATAAACACTATTAAACAAACTGCATGGAGAAATGTTCCCTGTGACACTACATAATTTCCACTGTGACCTTTGTGTTGGTCTCAGTGAGGCCAAATTGTCTGATCAAATGCTCTGAAAAATTCCTTCTAATAGCCATAAACAAGAGGCCAAAACTAGAAAACTCCTTGTATGGAATAGAAAATTAGAATTGAGTAATGGAAGTCAGTATTACCCTGAAATTGTTTAAAGTAACTGAAAGAGCAGCTTCTCACAAATGAATAAATAAAAATTTCACTAAATTGCTGTTGCCTTAATCTTATTGTTCAAGTAATACCTTCAAATTGTTTGACCTTTGACCCTTTAACTAAAAGTACAGCCTCTAATAATAATAATAATCAATTAATCAAGAAAATAACAAACAGATCAACTGATTATGAAAAGTATGATTAGTTGCAGCCCTTGTGTACACCGTTTCATACCTGTTCATACAGATGGCACTGTGCAAGAGGTCAGACTTAACAGTTCAGTTACCATGTCCCTCTCCAGTCCTGGTCGGCGAGATCTGCGATGAGGGTGAGGACTCTTGGGTTCACCGACAGCTGCTTCCTGTTCTTCTTTGTTTCAACTTTTGTGCCCCTCTCAGGATTGATCATGAAGAAACACCTTTGAACATAATTTCATAATCAACCACTACAAATACTTTTTTTTTCTAAATAAGGAATTAAAAAAAATTAATAATAAAAAAAAATATAGCCGCAAGCGGCAATCCCCGGGTTCTAACCTGTTGAGGCCCAAACCGGCCACCCCGACCCTCGCCGGCCGACAATACTTGTATACATCCCACCAACAGCTACTGCCAAAGTTCCATGTGAAATTCTCCAGCAAGTCGTTGCTAGGATACAGACTAAACATCCTGAGGCACTTGGCTTCAGTCATGTCTCCCTGATGGACTCACTGAGGATGTGGTGGAGAGATACACGCTGGTGGAGGCCATTTTGAACAACTCAGATCATCCTCTTCATGAACAATGAAATGCAATGATATGAAATGAAACCATGAAACAACAAATGAATAGAATAGAATAGAATAGAATAGAAATTACTTTATTGATCCCGAAGGGAAATTGATTTGTCTTTTAGCTCATCTTCCATTTGCATTAGAATTAAACAGTCTGATGGCTGTGGGTATGAAAGATCTACGGTATCTTTCTGTCCTGCACCCAAGAGATAGGAGCCGTCCACCACCGCTGCTTCTTTGATCCATCAAGGTGTTATGAAGTGGATGATCCGTGTTGTTGGTATGGCCTCCACCATCCTCATTGTGTATCTCTCCACCACCTCCTCCAGAGAGTCCATCTTTACTCCCATCACAGAGCCAGCCTTCTTGACAAGCTTATCCAGCCTCTTTGCCTGCTTTTTTCCTAAACTTCCTCCCCAGCAGACTGCAGCATAAAATAAAACACTTGCCACCACAGACTGCAGCATCTTATTACAGATGTTTAGAGATCTAAGCTTTCTAAGGAAAAAGAGGCGCCTCTGCCCTTTTTTGTAGAGTGCATCTGTGTTAACAGACCAGTCCAACTTGTTATCAAGATGAACACCTAGATATTTATAGGTTGTCACCACCTCAATGTCCACTCCACAAGTGTTGACTGGCTGAAGAGTGGGCTTGGACCTACGGAAATCCATGATCATTTCCTTTGTCTTTGAGGTGTTCAGCATGAGGCAGTTCTGGTGACTCCAGTCACTGAAGGCTTTTATCAAATCCCTATATTTACATTCATACTGTTTTTCACATTATGCAAGTTATTAAAAAAATCCGTTATAACCACCCTAATGGTGCAAGAGGCTTTTTTGTAGAGGACCATCAGGAGGACATGTGTGTAAAATTTCAAGTCAATAGCACACCAAACGTGGTGAAATTCTGTCCGACAGTCTTTGAGATATTGGGGGGGGGGGTCCAGGGGGACGAAGATCCAGATACAAAACATCTGGAGTGAGGCAACAACAGGCAGAGAGAGAGAGAGAGAGAGAGAGAGAGAGAGGCAGGTTTACAGTGGAGTGTGTGGGCTAGCTGGTTAGCAGACTAAATCCAGTTATACATCCATCATCCAGTCCAGTCTGACTGAAACACACACACACACACACACACACACTAAAAATCAACAGCCTGTCAATAAACAGCCTCAGTAAATCAATAGCCTGTCAGTAAATAACACCCTGTCAATAAAAAGCCTGTCAGTAAATCAACAGCCTGTCAATAAACAGCCTGTCAATAAATCAATAGCCTGTCAGTAAATCAACAACCTGTGAATAAACAGCCTGTCAGTAAATCAATAGCCTGTCAGTAAATCTATAGCCTGTCAATAAACAGCCTGTCAGTAAATCAACAGCCTGTCAGTAAATCAATAGCCTGTCAGTAAATCAACAGCCTGTCAATAAACAGCCTGTCAGTAAATCAATAGCCTGTCAATAAACAGCCTGTCAGTAAATCAACAGCCTGTCAGTAAATCAATAGCCTGTCAATAAACAGCCTGTCAGTAAATCAATAGCCTGTCAATAAACAGCCTGTCAGTAAATCAACAGCCTGTCAGTAAATCAACAGCCTGTCAATAAACAGCCTGTCAGTAAATCAATAGCCTGTCAGTAAATCAATAGCCTGTCAATAAACAGCCTGTCAGTAAATCAATAGCCTGTCAATAAACAGCCTGTCAGTAAATCATAGCCTGTCAATAAACAGCCTGTCAGTAAATCAATAGCCTGTCAGTAAATCTATAGCCTGTCAATAAACAGCCTGTCAGTAAATCAATAGCCTGTCAGTAAATCTATAGCCTGTCAATAAACAGCCTGTCAGTAAATCAATAGCCTGTCAGTAAATCAACAGCCTGTCAATAAACAGCCTATCAGTAAATCAATAGCCTGTCAATAAACAGCCTGTCAGTAAATCAATAGCCTGTCAATAAACAGCCTGTCAGTAAATCTAAAGCCTGTCAATAAACAGCCTGTCAGTAAATCAATAGCCTGTCAGTAAATCTATAGCCTGTCAATAAACAGCCTGTCAGTAAATCAATAGCCTGTCAATAAACAGCCTGTCAGTAAATCAACAGCCTGTCAATAAACAGCCTGTCAATAAACAGCCTGTCAGTAAATCAACAGCCTGTCAATAAACAGCCTATCAGTAAATCAATAGCCTGTCAATAAACAGCCTGTCAGTAAATCAATAGCCTGTCAGTAAATCAACAGCCTGTCAATAAACAGCCTATCAGTAAATCAATAGCCTGTCAATAAACAGCCTGTCAGTAAATCAATAGCCTGTCAATAAACAGCCTGTCAGTAAATCAACAGCCTGTCAATAAACAGCCTATCAGTAAATCAATAGCCTGTCAATAAACAGCCTGTCAGTAAATCAATAGCCTGTCAGTAAATCAACAGCCTGTCAATAAACAGCCTATCAGTCAATAGCCTGTCAATAAACAGCCTGTCAGTAAATCAATAGCCTGTCAATAAACAGCCTGTCACTAAATCAACAGCCTGTCAGTAAATCAATAGCCTGTCAGTAAATCTATAGCCTGTCAATAAAAAGCCTGTCAGTAAATCAATAGCCTGTCAGTAAATCAATAGCCTGTCAATAAACAGCCTGTCAGTAAATCAACAGCCTGTCAGTAAATCAATAGCCTGTCAGTAAATCAACAGCCTGTCAATAAACAGCCTGTCAGTAAATCAATAGCCTGTCAGTAAATCAACAGCCTGTCAATAAACAGCCTCAGTAAATCAATAGCCTGTCAATAAACAGCCTGTCAGTAAATCAATAGCCTGTCAATAAACAGCCTGTCACTAAATCAACAGCCTGTCAGTAAATCAATAGCCTGTCAATAAACAGCCTGTCAGTAAATCAATAGCCTGTCAATAAACAGCCTGTCAGTAAATCAATAGCCTGTCAATAAACAGCCTGTCAGTAAATCAATAGCCTGTCAGTAAATCAATAGCCTGTCAATAAACAGCCTGTCAGTAAATCAATAGCCTGTCAATAAACAGCCTGTCAGTAAATCAATAGCCTGTCAATAAACAGCCTGTCACTAAATCAACAGCCTGTCAGTAAATCAATAGCCTGTCAGTAAATCTATAGCCTGTCAATAAAAAGCCTGTCAGTAAATCAATAGCCTGTCAGTAAATCAATAGCCTGTCAATAAACAGCCTGTCAGTAAATCAACAGCCTGTCAGTAAATCAATAGCCTGTCAGTAAATCAACAGCCTGTCAATAAACAGCCTGTCAGTAAATCAATAGCCTGTCAGTAAATCAACAGCCTGTCAATAAACAGCCTGTCAGTAAATCAATAGCCTGTCAATAAACAGCCTGTCAGTAAATCAATAGCCTGTCAATAAACAGCCTGTCACTAAATCAACAGCCTGTCAGTAAATCAATAGCCTGTCAATAAACAGCCTATCAGTAAATCAATAGCCTGTCAATAAACAGCCTGTCAGTAAATCAATAGCCTGTCAATAAACAGCCTGTCAGTAAATCAATAGCCTGTCAGTAAATCAATAGCCTGTCAATAAACAGGCTGTCAGTAAATCAATAGCCTGTCAGTAGTTCCATGTGAAGGTCTCCATGAAGTCGTTGCTAGGATACAGACTAAACATCCTTTACCGAAAAGATCGTAAATATCAGAACAAGGATCTGCAGTAGTGGACCACAGATTACAGCCCCAACGAAAGCACCTCCCAGACCTGGTGCGTACTTGAACAGCTTCGCCCCCATCGACCTGTCGGACTTAACTTCTGTAATCACCTCCTCCAAATCAGCTACATGTCTGCTTGACCCAATCCCAACCCAGTCTTTGAGATATGCATGTGTGGCATTTATAGCGCCCCCTATGGGCTGAGCTCGAAACGCTTTGGTAGGCAGCTTCCCAGTCACCTTGTGACCCTACCCACCAAGATTGGTGACGATAGGGCAATGGGTGTGGGAGTTATGGCCAATCATTTCTAAGCTCCGCCCATCGCGGAGATTCATTGGTCCGTGGCGGCCATGTTTTTTATCCGATCTGGCTCATTTATAATAGAAATTTGTATTTTCATCCCCTGAAGCTGTATACCAAATTTGGTGTTGATAGAGTCAATCTTTCAAAAGTTCTATTCATTTTACTGTTTTTCACATTATGCAAATTAGCAAAAAATCTATCATGACGGACTTTAATGGTCCCATTGGCTTTTTTGTAGAGCACATTGAGCTGGACCTGTGTGTCAAATTTCAAGTCAATCGGACTTACGGTGTGAGGGGCGTGGCCTTCCAAAAAAATAATTTTTAATCCTTAATTCCACAATCCTTAATTATGAGCCCAGTTGGCCACCATCTGGCCAACTGGGCTCATATTCTAATAGAAGTTGATGCACATCATTTCCAATCATTGGGCCAAGTTTCAGCTTTCTGGCCTATTCCAGCTCACGGGAATTTGAGCTCAAGCGGCAGACGACAAATAATAATAATAATAAACCGGTAGGATTTTAGAAGGGTTCTACCCCTTCGGGGTTAGAACCCTAATAATAAACATGTGTTTACCTCTGAAGGAACTCAAGTGTTGAGCCCAGATCAACAGGATAGTGAATATTCAGGCAATAGTATGCTCCAAACATGAGACAGATGGCAGAGATGAAGTTGGGGATGTGGTCATTCACAATCTTGCCATCTACACTCACCATGAAGTGTGTCGAGGCATAGCAGGAGGTTCCTGCAAAGAACAGAACAGCCATTACCATCCAAACTCAGTCTTATCAAAATTGTTAGGCTTTGAAGCAGCACTTCAAAACATGACAATGCATAACAGTTTTCATGCAATACTTCTTAACATTAGCTTAGTGAAACTGATCAACACTTACCACATACAATAATACATAGATTCACAGGCAATCTTTCCACTGGTACGTCTTTTGCCACACATGTCTGGTCAACATAGTGGAAGAGGTTCTCCTCTTTGTCATCAAAGTAGGAAAGAAGAAGGAGAACCATGTCTTTAACATCCCCCGAGCAGCCCTCCAACTGTCCTCTCAGAATGTCAAGTTTTGTGACTGCCTGAAGAATTCTTTTGCTCTTCTCTGCACAAATGGTTCTCATGAAGTCCAGAAGCCATTTTCCCTTTTTTTCGATATTGGTGAGGAAAGTCTCTCTCAGCGATACCCCAGTGAGCTCTTGGAAGTGTACTGTCATGCCAATCTCTTGGAATAAAAAAGGCCACTCCTCCAGGAGGGATTGCAGCTCTGTTCCCTTGTTTATGTCTTTGCGTTGGGAGTAGTAGGTACACTTCATTAGAGTTTTTACCTCATCTGGGCTGAAGGCAGTCTGTTCACTGAGTGCTTTCATTTTGTCTTTCTTTTCCTGTTGGCTTTCTGGTGTCTCACTCACTGGCATATATTTCATATCCCACTTTATACAGCCATAGGTGGTCCTGCATAGCTGCCCGTTGTTCAGCTGGGATTTCATCAGTGTCGCAGTCATCTGACCCCTGTTTGCGTTTTTTTATCCTTGGTGCTGAAGACCGTTTCACATTTTCGATTCAGGCTTGTAACTGCTTGACTAGTGAGTGATATCCTAGTCCAACTACATCACCTGCGATGACATCTTGCAGTGACTGTGGATATTTTGCAACAAGTTTTTTGGCAACTTCTGTGGAGGCTTTGGTACTTGGAGGCACAAACATTCATCATGTCAGTGACGACAATCCGGACGATTTCTCTACGTACCTGTGGACTTGGCCTTTTCCCTCTCTCTAAACACTGCATCAAGCCTTCAGGAAACTTCGTCCATGGAAGTTGTCAACCCAGTCTGCCGCAGCAATCCAGCAGGTGGATGGTGAGGAGACACTGACTGAAGAGCTTGTTGAGGAGGTTGGAGAAGACAGCGCTGACTGGCTATGGCCTTCATTGGTTTGTGCTGTGAAGAATGGAATAAACAAAATGTATTTAAATAATGTTTCATCTTTGGTTACAGACCTACTTCAAAAAATGTTTACTTACTGGTTTGTTTCCAGGCAGCTACCAATCTTCTTGCTTGAATTGGTCTCAGTGTGGAAAGGAGATCAGCTTCCTGAATGAATGGAAAATCCTCAGTGGTCTCTACTCCCAACGATTGAAATGTCTCCACTAAAATATCCAAGATTGAGGCTGAGAGGTCTGGCAACACCTTCTTGATAGCACTGCGTATGTTGATTTGCTCTGCATCATCCATTTCTGAGTATGAAAGTGAATAAGGCACAATTAACCCCAGAATGACAGTCCAAGACAGTTAATAATGTGATAACACACTGTGTTTCAAAGGAACTATTTGGTAGCCATCTTTAATGTAAGATGGCAATGGATAGAAATCAATCAAGTCACTGATGTTCAGACACTGCATTTTTTCATTGTCTTTCCTCACTGAGTAAAGGTGGTACCCAGAAATGAATTCTGATGTGTACACTGACATCAGAAAATGAACAGTGTCATTTTTAATCAAAATGAGTACAAGTTCACCAAACTGCATGGAGTCAATATTTCCCTATGACAAGGAATTGTCCTTTTTTATATGATGTTCCCTTATAGCGAATTTCTACTGTGACCTTTGTGTTGGTCTCTGTGAAGCCAAATTGTCTGACTGCATCTTGAATGGATTCACTGTATAGTCCTGAGTAAAATGGAGAACCATCTTTATCTTGGAAGACAGGCTTGCTCATTGATCCTGCTGAAAGATACGCCTGTAACAGCTGATGTCTTTCAGACAGAGTAAGGCAGAGGTTTTTGAAATTTTTCAAATTTCTTGCACATCTCTTGAAGTAACTGTGCTTACTTTCAAAGCGCATTGTCCATGGTCTGATCAGGGGCCAAAATTTCAGAATCATTTCTGGGTAATGACGTAAATAATGATGCTTTGGTTTCAGGCCAGTTTCTGGGAATAGAGTTTTTCTTGACTCCAAATATTCTTGAATAAGAACGTCAAGGTATGCAACCTGAGGCACAGAGATTTTCTGTGCACATATCATGTCCACAGTGTCTTTTAGCTGCAGAGTCAACTGCCACACATCATCTGCTGTATCTTTAACTCTGTCACCAATTATAAGAGGCAACAGCCTTAGAAAATTCCAATTCTGTACAGCTTGACCTGAGAGTTTAACTCCATGGGGGCTGACCTCACATGGTTTTGTAGAAGCATCAGAACCACAGTATTTCAGCTGTTTAATGCGTCGATTCAGAATGGAGTAAGTGAACCAAGTCTTTTTCTTTATAAAATACTTAAGATACAGTGCTACATCATAAGACAAAACACCCTCAAATATGTCATGTCCCAGACAAGGTGGCAAACCTGGCAGACAGACATTGAAGTATTTCAAAGAATTAAATACAGAGTTAAACTTTACTCCTTCCACATCTGGTGATGTACCTTCAGTCTGCAGGCAATCAACAGCAGAACTGCAGTTGTTGATGGTTCTCTCTGGTCCACACAGATTTGGATCACTCTGAAGTCAGATCTGTTGATTAGACAGTACCTGCAGAAATATTTTGAGGAGCTGAAATTTTCAGAGAATCCACCGATGCAATGCGAGCCCAAATTATCTCCAGCAATGCAATACAAGGTTCCCTTGACTGTTTCACTTGATCCAACAATCCCATTCTCCTCCAATTCCTTCAAGTCTGTTAGTAGTTCAGAGAACACCTTAGCATGCCCAAACGCTTTGAAATCTTTCTCTCTACACAACAACACAAGTGACATGTGGTCTGTGTCAGACCGTACATGCAGTGGTAAGTTGGCAACAGATGCATACACAGCTAAAACTTTATGTCTTGTCTTGGCAGAGCCTAAAGGGTTAACTACTTCGAAGGCATCGAGGTATAGAATTAACTTCACACATGATGGATTTTGAGCAAAAAAATCATTGTTTTTGAATATCTGACCATCACTGATGTCACTTAGAACATCTGAAGGAGACTTGGGGGAGTGCTCTCCTGACACACAGTTCTGCCACAGATCAGATTCTAACAAACATTTCAAAGTCTCTCTCACAGGCACATAATAGGCAAACCTATCTACCCTGTTCTCATCTCTTCCTAAAAATATTTTCTTGGGCTCCACATAGTTGAATTTTTCTTTAAAAGACTTGGCTCTTGAATAAGCTGTTCGCATTGGCCCTGTATGACATGCAGTGAACAGGTCAAATCCCTTGACAGATTCACAAACCTTGGTTATGTCCTCATCTGATAATGCTGTGTCATTTTTTAGCAGCAAACTGAGTTTACTCAAAGTATATGTTTGACCCAACTCATGTATGTTTTGCATTTCCTCAACAATGTTTTGAATAGTTGAAGCAGGTAGAAGGAACTGCGCCTGCAATCTCAAGTAGAACAAACTCACGTTTCTAAGATAAAGATCACTCAAATTTTCAGATATGTCCAAATCGACCTCATCTGTGCCTGTCACTGCACCAGCATCACAGTGAGGGACAAAGTCACGTGATTCAGGTGTAGTAGATGTTGACGGATGAGAAGCAGATTCTCTGTACACATCACTTACACTACTGTCTGTAAAACCTCTGTGCTTCCGTGACATATGCGCGGTAAATGAAGACTTGACCCTGAAGTCAGCATTACATCCTCTAACTGGACAACTTACAGCAGGTCCTTCTACAATATGCTCCTTCAAGTGAGAAATCAATTCTTGGGTGTCTTGGCACTGACGTTCACACAACGCCACTACACATTTAAAACTGGTAACAGCCATCCCGACAGTTTCGTTAGCATTAGCAGATACAACACTGTGCCTCCGGTAAAAATGAGCCTTAAAAGCTCCTTGTTACCTACATTTATGAAAAATAAAAAAGCACATGTGGCAATAGACCACCACACTCAAAAAAATGAAACATTGACTTTAATTAAATTTATTTTGTCAACAGGTTCCACGAAGTTGTATTATGTTTGTTAAAAGCAAAAATATTAAGGTCATCTAACTTTACGAATTTGTATTACATTAACACAATGTGAATTGACCCAACTTAATAAAATTACTTCTGTTCAACAAGAGATATTTAAGCTTATCCAATGAAATTCAGTTATGTTATATGGACATAAATAATATATTTACAGGCTACATATTTTACATTTGTCCTTTAAACATATATTTTATTCATAGAAGTAAAATAATAAATTTAAGTTCAATTTAGTAAAATAGGTTTTCATCCTATTTATTTTATACTAATTAGTGTGACCTAATTCTAGTTTGTCAACAGGTTCCACACAAATGAATTTCGTACATCCAACATATTTTTGTTATTTCCTTTATTCACCAGCATTCACTTAACATTTTGTTGCCACTTGATCCAAAATAAAACCCTTAACAGACATTAGGGTGCAGCGTGGTTCAACACCAACAGTTGTAAACTGCTTTTATGCAGTCCAACAATACAACAGGCTTTTAATATTGTGGAGGGAATACCCTAAAATGTAATTATATTATATTATATTATATGTCAACTTGTGTTGCAGCATTACCAACTACAATTATAAACCACCTAATTGCAGCATAAACAAATGAAAGATCCAACAAAACATCCCTGATTTGATTATTGTATAACAATAAAACAAGCTAGTTCTATTACTTTTTTTTTTTTTAAACAGCATGATAGTCAAACTATAAAACACATGCTGCTGTCAACCTTTAATTTAGTAGTGTGGAAGGAAAAAAAAATGATAAACATTTTTACATGTCAGCTCGTGTTGCAGCCATTACAAGGGGTTCTTAACTGGTTATGGAAGAGTTTCAATATCTACATAAACAAACAAGAACTTCAGCTAGAAGATTTGCCATTTCTATTTCTGTGATTTCCCATTCTAATTGGTTGCCACTGGGTTGGAGGCAGGCAAAATCAGACAAAACAATTTACGGTAGGCAGAGCAGAAGAGCCTATGTTTACATTTTCTCAGGCAAAGTTTGGCAGTAAGTTAGTATGATACAATAAGTTGTCTAGTATGGCAACAAGTTAGTCTCATATGGTGCCTTTTGTCCACAGGAACTGCCAAACGAAGGTTCCTTGTGTTGGCTTTAAGTTGTCAGTATGAAAGATGGTCTTGTTCAACTGCTCTGCAGTTGTTTTGGGTGCAGCTGGTTTTTAAAAAGTCTGCAAAATATCCATTCAGTTGTCAACAATTTTGGTGCTGCATGGTCTCTCAATTAACTTCACTAATGTTAGTAGTTTTCCAAATTTTTTCCAAATGTTTGTTTATTTTTCTGAAGTGAGAAAAGTTAAATGTTTCCCCCCTCCTCTATTTTCTAACAGATAATCCTTTTACTCACATTCAGCATTCAAATCAATGTTTGGTTCATTCATACAGTTTGTTCTTGAGCATCTGTACCTTGGTTGAGAGTCTGCCAGCATCCAGCTGAAGGAAGAGCTTTTGAAGTACTTCAAAGAAGGTCTTCAGTGCCTTAGGATAACTGAGGTTCAGTGCATATATTACACCCATTAAGAGTGCACATGCAGAGGTGACGTCTCCCAGGTCATGTAGAACTTCAACACCCTCAACCACTATTCCAACATCAGCTGGAGGTGTGGTGGCATCACCTCCCTCGACTTTGATGATATAGATGCCAAGGGTAAGTTGCTCAAGCTCCCTCTGTGTAGCGGTACCATCAGTATCCTTTACATAGGGGAGAAAGAAAGGACACAACGAATCTATGAAATCACAGATTTTTGTAGAATTCCAAAGATTACCTTTTGCCTTTCAGGTTTCCTTTTACTGAAAATAGCATGATACTTCAAAAAGTGCTATTTGTGTAAAAATAAGATAAAGCGGTGCTGATTGATTCCATCAAAATTTTAGAGAATGAATCTGTCACCTGAGTTATTTCATCTAATATATATATATATTTTAGAGTTGGCTGTGGTTCCAACAGATTGGAGCACTAACGAAGCCACACCCAGGGCACCAACGAGCCATCATCGTCAGTGGCCTTGGGAACACCCCCACAGAGGTTAAAATTGAAATTGATTCATTACAGGTAGAAACTAAACTATTAAAATTACCAACCAGGTATTCCTTGAAGAGGATGTTCGGGTCTTTGTTCAGGTAGATACAGAGCGCCCTGAGGATGCTCTCCCTCCTCTTTTCAACAGTTTCATTCTAAAGAGAGAAAAAAACACAGATATTATTCTGACTGTTAACTTGTCAGTATACTTGTCAAAACTGACTAGTCAACATCAATTTATAATTCCATATTGGTCACTACCGATAGCAAAACATACCTCTGTGACTGGGATCAAAATCCTGCTGATGTTGGTCCCTGCAGAGCCTCCTTTCTTCTTGAACACTTTGATGAGCTGGGCAGTGTGTTGGTCAAGCTGTGCATGGAACTTTGAGACGAGGGGACCAGTAGTGATCCTCACAAATTCTGCTTCCACCTGAAAACATAATGTCCACAAAAAAAATATTATTGGTACCTATTAAAACATTTAAAAACAGAAATACTCTCACAAGAACGTACAAAAAACAGGCTGTGCTGTAATGTAACAGCATTTCCTGTGTTACATTTTACACAAAATGATTAACATTCCCATGTAACTGGAAGCAATTACAACTCTCTCTCCCCTGCCCTCTGTTAGGGAGAAATTCTGTGATGATGCAAGCAGGATAGGGAGGACAAAAATTTACTTCGGCTTTCCTCGGTTTTTTGACATCATAGGCTGGCTGACATCTATCTGCAGGTTTGTGCTTGAGTGAATTGATGCTCAGTTCTGGGCACCCCAAGTTTCTAAGTTTTGTCCTGTAGTTTGCCATCTTATATTTAAGGCTTATTTTCCAGCCGTAGAAACCACTGAAGGATCCCTGTTCTCTCAAACATGGATGTGCTTTGATTAAAGCTTCAGCAACAGATTCGATTTCCATGTTTGAGGGATATGCCTTGAACTTGATGATTTCCTGAGCCAGACTGTCCAAGATGTCTGATTTAAGTTTATGACCGGGGGTCAGAAGAACTCCATTTGATACGAAGTCCTGGTTTGCACTTTGAAGTTGCATCTCCACATCATATGAAAACTTTGGAATTTGGAATTCTGTGGGCCAATGTGATCGAGGAGATTCTGAATCAGAGGAGAGTATTAATGTGTCAGAAGATGACAAGGATGCTTCTTCCCCACTCTGGTTCATGCTGCTTTGGCTGAAGTCTAGAGTATCTGACAAGTGGATGATTTTCACTGTGCTCTTGTCTTGAATGTCGCAAATTTGGTTAAGGTTAACAAACTCGTTACCAAAGTCACTGTCCATGTACTGTAGTCTAATGTCCCCCTCTATATCAAACTGACGTTTGATCTCATTTGCAAGATCCTCAACAGACGTTGGCATGCCTGATTCTATGGTCAGTTTTTCAGCATTGTTTGAACCAAGGATAATCCGCAGTTTTACTGGTGCAGCCATCATCCAAATGCGTCAGTCTAGAGAAAATGAAAACACAAGTATAAAGTCATTAAATATGTATAAATTAAAAGCATTCAAATTAGAAAGAAACCAACTGACTTTAGTCATATGTAAAACAAACAGGACACTGAAGCAAACATTGAGCAATCCACAGACAGAAGCCAGTGACATATTGATAGTAGCATGGAAAACGAAGTGTCATACTATGGTTAACAGTGCTCAAATCAGTTGCTTTAGGTTGGAATAGGCAATATGACATTTTTGACCAAATACCTCAATATTGATATTGTGATGATATAGTGGGGGTGCTTCCACAAAATATTTACACAACTAGATTTTTGATCATAATCATAATTTTTAATAACTATGTGGGTAAAAGCAAATAATTGCTAGTTCAGAAAATGTCCTCACTTTAATGTAATGTATGAATGAATAAATGAATGAATGAATGAATGAATGAATGTAGCCTTTGAAACCTAGGAAGAGACAACACTTATGCCATATTCTAATATTTCAATATCCAAAATCACAGATGATATCAAGTCTCATATCACAATATCAATATGATATCAAAATATTGCCCAACCCTACCAGTGACATGGAGTTAGTGCATACACAGAAACATGTTAGTAAACAGCCAAGTGGAAAGAGTTGACGGGTTAGTATTAGGTGCTCATGCTTGAGAGATAAAGTGCACATTTAGTAGGCTATCAATTAAAGCCATTTACTCACATATTTAACATGTGCTTTTAATATATGGATATCTTTTGAATGTAACCAGTCGAAGGGGCCCAACAAAGTAGTCATGTAATGGGCACTTCTCTGCCAGTTCGCTGTGTGTTATCAGGGACATTGTGCCAGTTGGACATGGTTGCAGTTCAAAGGCCCGGTAGTGCTCCCTAAACCAAGCTGAGAACATCTTCACTATGAAACTCAGCGTATCCTGAATTACACATATTCTTATTATCTCTCCAAATTCAGGTAGCCCATCAGTAAATCCACAAATGACTATCATTCCCTTTCTATAGTTGATCCCCTTGCAATCTGCACTGTTAGCCATGTTTACTTCTGCCATGTTTGGGTACATCTGCAGAAGAGGAAATGATACATCATCTTTCAGCACCTCAACAGGGACTCTCGATACACTTGATACTTCAACTCCAGGTTTCTGTGGACTTGATGAGTGTAAGTGGTAGGCAATCATCATCTGGTGTTTTCTTGACAGTGTTAGAGCAACATTCTTGAAACACTTGGTGTGATGGGCAACTTCCTTAAAAAAACTATATTTACCCTCAAACCTCATGGTCCAGACCCCGACTAGAGGACCAAAACATCGGGTCATGTGAGGGTAATGCTCTAAGAAGTGATGCTTCGGGAGGAGTTTTTGGTTGGGAAATGCTTCTTGATATTTCTGTCTGTGATCAGATATTTTGAACTGAAGACATCCAATGGATTCTTCTGTATGGATCTGGGAAACAGCAAGTTCCACTATATCTTTTAAATCCAAAGTTATCTCCCACACTGGTTAACCATCAGTTATAACATCTCCAATCATGAAAGGCAGCAACCTTATGAGGGTCCAATTTTCAGCTGCATTGCCACCTATTGTCTTTCTGCTTAAAAGTTTTTGTGGCAGAACATGGGGGCGGTTTGTTTTATCTTCTCCTTTGTAGGGGAAACTGAGAATGACCTTATTTAAAGTGTCCAAAGAGAGGTATTGTTTGGATATCAACACACCCAGGCACTGTGCAAGTTCAACTGGAACAATACCCTCCAACAGATCGTGGAGTACATCAGGTGGATATCCAGTTGTTACATCAAAATGAGAAAGATTTTCTGTCAGCACACATGGCCTTTTCACTCCAACACAAGGCTTTCCACTTTCCGCTGCATGTTTGACATGTTCTTTGTGTTCATCTTTGGATCTAAGACTAAACTCACCCGACAGAACCTGCTTGGTCTGAAAATCACTGAAACGCCCCACACAAAATCGACAAACATACTCTCCTGAAAAACTTTCCACAAAGCCCGCAATCCCATGGGCACCCAGATTGTCTGCGGCTACACATTGTACTGTGCCTTTAATATTTTCTCCAATCTGTGGGACAAACCCACCATGCTCTTCCAAGACAACCAGATCACGCAAAAGAGGTTCAAGCACTTTCCCATATCCGTATTCCTTGATGTAGTTACTTTTACACAGTACTGCCAAGTAGATGGATGACAAAGAGGAGTGCTGGCCTGGGGGTAAGTTGCTCAAAATCCAGTACATGGCGCAAAGTTTATGCTTCTTTCTGGAAGTGCCCAGAGGGTTGCACACTTCAAACTCATCAACACAAAGGGTCACACTTATTCTCAACTCCCCTGAAGATAGGAACTCATTTTGTTTGAAAAACTCTCCATCCTGAAATGATTTGTATTCTTGTTGTGCAGTTTCATTTTGGTGAGCACTGTAGTTTTCTACTACATCATCAATTATACCATCTTTGCTAAGGAGCTGCTGCAATGACTGCAATAATGGTACATATTGGTAGGTATGGTTGCGCTCCTTATCCAAAACATATTCAACTGGTTCGACTACTTGAAACTTGTCTTTGAAGTACCGTTTCCGCTTAAAAGCAGTGCCAAGTGGGCCCTGATCACCAATTGCTTTGGTCAAGGGATTAGCAAGACAGAAGGCAGAGGCCAATTCCTCAGTTTCTTTTGCATCAAGAGCAAGATTATGCTTAGTACAAAAATCTGAAACAATGGCATTTAATGTAGTCTGGGATGCAGAACTCATTAGGAAGTGCAAATCCTGTAAAAGTTCATCGACTGCATTACTGGGAACATGGAGTATGTTTTCCAGCTTAAGCAACACTGCTGCAAGTTTCTCTTCTATCATCTTCTCAAGACTTTCTGAGCAGTCTCTCTGAAAACTAGACTGCACTTCAAGCTGGGCTTCTTCTGATTCTTCATTGTCTCCATGTTCACCTGAAACACTTGAGCTTTCAAAACTGTCTCTTTCTGCAACTATTCCAGGTTTAAAGTCACTGTAAGAATAACCAAGGTGCTTTCTATTTTTATGTGATTTAAATGTCCCATAAATATTTGTCCTAAATGTACAACCCTTGAACATGCAGGGGACTGTTTCATTGGCTTTGAGATGCAAATTTATATGAGCGAAATACTCCTTTTCAGAAGCAACTTCAGAGAACCCACAAACATGACAGGTGAATGTCGCTGATGTTAATGTTTGCCGTGATGTTTCTCTTGTGTGGACTCTACACAAAATGTGACCTGCGCCCATAATGTGGATGTTTTAATCTGTAATGTTTAAGTAACTGGCCTCTAGTTGAGGTCTTTGAACTGCAACCTTTACACTGCCACATTCAAATCTGGGAGGGGAAGGGGGAGGGGGCAAAAAACAAACAAAAAAAGACACAAAGGATATATTGGTAAAGGAAACTTAATTTGTAAAACAGTTTTAAGAAAGAAAAGGCTGACTGTTAACATACCACTGGCAAGCTCGGCAGTGCCGTCTACACCACATCCACAAGTTAGGAAACAGCTATCACACCCAGGATCTGAAATTCATCATGTTAATAGGATTCATAAATTAATGTAGTTCATAACTTGTTTTAAAGAGAACTAGAAATAAAAAAAAAAAAAAACACATTCAGAACGAGAGCAAGAGAACTAATCTGTCATCTGATAAATGTTTCTTAAAATAAAAATACTGGCAACTCAATTCACAGTAATTAAAGTAGCTAGTTGTGATCGGACCTGTTTTGAGTACAGTGGTATGGGCAGAGACGAGGAAGCATGAAGCAGGACTCACTCTCTAATCAGGACCTGAAAAATTGCAACATGATTATTACGAAAAGAGAGAAAGAGAAAAACATTATAAATATGTTAACAGATTAATTATTGGTGTGCTTTGTACAGGGTCCTACAATAGATTCCTTTCCTTTAAACCTACTTTCATGTCAGTCCTCACCATGACTTAAATGCACTCAATCCAAGTAAAAAACAAAACAACACTTTACTGATTGGGCTAGGGGGCACAAAATATTCCATAGTGTACATAAATATGCAAAGTAAACTTTCAAATCCATCACAAAGTGGATCAGTCCTGCTGTACTGCTTTTTCTGTATTAAATGCAGCTAGATGGCTTCACTTTGTTTATTCTTCTTTGAAAGAATATGAACAAACTTCTTTTGACAAGATATGCTGACTTCATCTGTACAAAGCATAGTAAAACATCAGAGAAAGTGTGATACAATATCATAGCTGGGCCCTAAGAAAATGAACTGTAGAGGTATATTGTTTGTTTGTTGTTATGTTCACTTCAGTTTGTAACTGATTTCTGCAGCTGTAATGCAAAATTAAATTCACACCAATGGTGACCTGTGGTAATAGCTACTTCTAATCTTCAACGACAGCTCGACATTTCAGGACCACAATAGCTCCTCTTTGGGACTGTCTGTGTCACACTTTAAGAATAAGCCTAAAGCTCCTTAGCAAAGCATTATATAAAAAAAATAAAAGTAAAACACAAAAACAACACTGTTAGTTAACAGTTAAGGTAATTATACTTACATATAACTCTATTGCCAGTCACGTCTTCAAAAATGAGTAGGATGAGGAGCAGCCTAAAGTTGTATCCATCTGCAAATGGCGAGAGGGTCCGATTAGAGTTAACTCTTCAGTGAGGGAAAAAGAAGCACACTCAATTTCATAATTTCTAACATTAAATTTAAAAGGTAGAGTCTGGGGGGGGGGGGGGGGTTGCCCAAAAATACATGCTAGACTTATCCTGTGGGTTGTAGAAATAAGGCAACTGGACTTCTTATCTTGTTTGAAGACGTTTCGCCTCTCATCCAAGAGGCTTCTTCAGTTCTGAGACTGTTGCAGGAAAGCCAGGCATTTAAACCCTGTGTGGTGGTTTCGGGTGAAACTAGGGTCACATGACCACACCCCCCGAAACTGGGGGGGGGGGTGGTCATGTGATGTTACCTCCACTCCCGGTTTCATGTAGCTCTGGAGTCATGGAGTCAGGAGTCGACACTCCTGGTTCCATGAGGTTCCTTTGAGTCACATTTCCCAGGTGTGTTTGGGGTTTAAATTTCCTGCGGAGAGCTCCTAGGACTGCATTGTAGGTGGCTGATAGGTGGTGTCTTAGGCCCCCACCTCTGTTCAAAGACGGTTTCTCTAAGTGGACATAGATGGCTTCTTTGACTCCTCTCTCGAACCATCTGTCCTCCCTGTCCAACACAGGGACATTGGAGTCCTCAAAGGAGGGGGATGTGGTCATGTGACTCTAGTTTCACCCGAAACCACCACACAGGGTTTAAATGCCTGGCTTTCCTGCAACAGTCTCAGAACTGAAGAAGCCTCTTGGATGAGAGGCGAAACGTCTTCAAACAAGATAAGAAGTCCAGTTGCCTTATTTCTACAACCCACAGGATAAAGATGACCTGGATGAAAGAGAACCTTCACAGACACATGCTAGACTTGCAGCAAAGAAGGAGGGCTACCCCAGTAGCTGTCCTGGATGTTTACAAGTGTTGGCACCTCTCTCTCTCAGCAGCAGGACCGCAAAGAAAATACAGTCTGAGTGAAGCCCTGGAGCCGCTGACTGATATACGGCCGCCACTAACAACTAAAACCTCGACTGGTAACAAGTATGAGGGCTGTTGTGCTGAGCTAGCCGAAGCTAGCTAGCTTGGTGCTAACTTCGGCTAGCGGTAGCGGTTAGCATCCGCCGCTAACCCCCGCTTCCAAGCTCATTACAACGGCTCTACTACTCGCTACAACATAACACAAGAGGCTCCCGTTGTTGATGACATTTTACCCTTGACAAATACCACTGGTGCTTTACTTTAGTAGCTAAGTTAACTTACGTGCCAACGCTTCCTCTAGTAACCGAGTAACGCTAGCCCAACTTAATTTGCCGTTTAAAACACGTAGCATTTCCTGTAAGGTTACCTGTTTCACAATAAAACCCCCACTAGTTTGCCGATGGAAAACTTTTAATATGGACCAGTGAGTTAGAAGGAATATGGGGTCAATCACCGGTGAAAAAAAAGCGTGATATCTGAAAGTTCAGACAGGATAGAACACGGCAGTAAAATTACTCACCAAACCACATTAACCAGGTTAAAGCAGCCCATTCAGAGCTAATATAGCCTATATCAAACACAAAAAGGAAAAAAAGGAAACAGCTTTCTCTGTGGTCACCAGCAGACTTGAGCTGCCTGCAAACAGTGACGTTTCCATTATTGCTATCGCCTGCAGAAAGTAACTTTTAGGTTAAAAGACTGATAATGATTATGTTACGGCTTCACCCCGCTAACTTGTTCACAGACGGGGGGGGGTAAAAGCAGACCGACCTAACAAGGTAGTGTTACCGTGCGTTGTCTACTGCTCTCTGAAACACAAACACTTCGGAAATATAGAAGAAGTGTTGTATCACAAACACACAATTAAATCATGCTCAATATGTATGGATGAAAAATGTCCCCCTACCTCTCTCAAGTCAGAAGACGAGGAAATTCGTTGGTAACTTCGCCGCCTTCTTACCGCCACCTTCAGGGTGTAATAAGTATTTCAATCATAATTCACTTAAATTAAATGGTTTGTTTAACCAACACATAATTATTTTGTAAACATGACGAAAGACACAATTACATGGACTTAATTAGAAAAAAATATTTCAACTTAACAAAAACATGTATTTTAATTAACCTGAAAACATAAAAATAATATACAGTGAACAACCCATCTCATTCACTTTTTTGAGTGCATATCTTCAATTATGAATTCCAGACAGTGCATAGTAAACATCCGTAATGACTAAAAATACAACTTGCTGTGTACTACCTGAGTAATCTAACATGTACAGTAAATCACATTATATTGACAATTGGAAAAATAAAGTCAACACTATTTAATTGAAAATTTCCATTGATATTTATTAGAACATTGTTTAAACTTCAAGGAGGTACGGTAGTTTGAAAAAAAATGCAGTCTAGAAAATATGGCGACCACACAGCAAGATGAGGGTGTGTGTGTGTGTGTGTGTGTGTGTGTGTGTGTTGTACAGGAAAGAAAAATCACCCCAAACCCTAAAAATAGGGGTGGTAATCTGTTTCAGTTTGATAAAAAAATAATAGTGGAAAAAAAAGCCTCCCAGTCACCCAAATAAATCAAGAGGTAGATGAAATAATGCATACAGCATTACTAGTAAACAAGTTAGATAGCCTTTTTTTCAACAAAGACATAACATTATTGGTGAACCACAACCCAAAGCCAAAGCTACAGTCACCACACACATTAAAACTCACCTATGTACTTGCAACACACTGACACAGAGAATTTTCACTTGAATACACACCTGTCCTTTTGCTAGCACACAGCCTGACCATGAGTTTTTCAAATGTCTACTGCTCAGGCATACTTTCACCTAGAGACTTCATTTAAAACTTTAAACTGTAGACACAAGTCTTGTGTGTTGGTGTATTAATCCACATTTTGAAGGTCATATAGTTTTTGATCAATCACTGTTCAATGACCATGATCATTTTTGGAGAAATTTTGAGATTATAATGGGTGTGTATTGCACGGAATGTTCGTGTTAGAGTGGGTGACATCATCAGCTAGAGTGGGAAAAATTGTCTGAAATTGTCTGAAACTTTTCTCTTTCCACGCTCCTCCTGGCCACAAATTACACTCTACACACATGTGCTCATCAAAGCAGAGACTTACAGAATTTAAATTGTGAGCCTCTCAGTGCAGTCACGTCTCTCTCTGCTCCTCATTGACTCTAATACAAAGATTTTCCAGAAGGGACCCCTGTTTGAAACTCGCCCGCATCTCTAAAATATTTACTGTAGAAACACCAAAAGCATGTCAAAGTGTTCAGGAAGTCCTTACGCCGCCCAGGATCTGCTGTTTTTTCTGAGAGGAGCTACCGTTTTGTCGCTATAAGCCCAAATGTGAGACCAGCGCAGAGGGAGAAAATCGCCCTTTTTCTCCACATTTCTGGCTGGGATGGCTCTGTCGTCATTGACAACCACCTCAAGTTGCCATGGCAACCTCTGAGCCTGGGGGCCAGAGCCCCTGTCTCCCATACATTTATGTCAAGCATCTGTCAAACACAACAACACACACTACCACACACATGCACGCACACACACAAACACACAGGCAACTTTATGTGATCACAGTTACAGATAGATATAGATACACACACACACACACACACCAACACACACACACACACACTACAGGTAACTTTATGTCATTACAGTTACAGGTACACACGCACACAAACACAGACACACACATACCAACACACATATGCGCGCACACTCCCCACACACACACACACCTGACACACACACAGATGACTTAATGTGATTATGGCTCCTCAATATCAGTGCTCAGTACAAGATGATCATGTGTCTGTCTGATTAGTTTGGTTGTGGGTTTGATTCCCATGTTGACAGAGATGGTACCCCCGGCAGTAGCCCCCCGTGGCCCTTTCAAAATTTCCCAGAGGGAATTTTCTAGTTTCCAATTACTAGTGTTCACAGTAAACAAAAATCACCCCAAACTCTAAAAATCGTGGAAAAAGTCTTTCAAAGTTCCATTCAAAAAAAAAAAAAAAAAACCTCCCACCCAACCAAAAGAAAAGTCCAACAACTGGAAGAGGTAGGTGACATAATACATGTCTTAACATGAAATCAAGCTCGAGAGCCTGGATAGCCAGTTCACTGATAAAGTCTGTTCTTCAGGACTTGGACTTTTTTGGACAGTGCATTACCTTCAAGTTCCATGACCACCTTCTGCAGCACTTCAAAGGTATACTTGAGTTCAGCAGGGTAGTTTAAGTTCAAACAATATATTAAGCCAAACAAAATGGCAGCAGCTAGGGGACCAGTGTCCAAATCCTGCATCACAATCTGGGACTCGAGGACGATGCCAATGTCATTTGGTTTTTCACCTGCATCTCTGTGTTTCAAGACGTATATACCCACAGTGGTTTCCTCAATGGATTCCTGGAGAAGGGAATCATCTGCTGCCTGTACAATGCACAAAAAGAATCAAAGTGTGATTACACTACATGCCTACATACTGCATATATGTATTGAGTAATTTATTAAGATAATCAAATCAAACTTTATTTATAGGGCACTTTTCATACAGAACAGTAACACAAAGTGCCTCACAGAGGCTCAAAGTCACACACTTTGTTATTAAGATCACTACCATTTTATCCTACAACTTACCTGACTGTAAAGTAATTACAATGGGTAGATGCTTTAAAACTTATACAAAATATGAAAGATAACATCTCAACATACTAAGTAATGCTTACCACATACTCTCCCAATAGATTCTCCGGGTCCTCGTTCAGGTAAACACAGAGTGCCTTTATGACACATTCTCTTCCAAGATCCACATCATTATTCTGAGGCAGAAAAGAAGGAGCACAAGTTGTTTTGTTTGAGTTCTTGTCTGTGTAAATTCTCATTTGTCCATTCAATCACGTGTTACACCCACCCACCCCCAGAGAGTATACTTACTTCATCCATTGGTGCAATGATGCCCATTAGGCGTCTGCCAATCTGCCCTCCTCTGTTTTTAAAAAGTTTGAGCAGTTTCTCAGAGTGAACATCTAATTGCGATAGAAATCTGGACTGCAGGGGCATTGTCGTGATCCATTTGAATTCAGCATTTATCTGAAAATGAGAATGATTTAAGACATCAACATACGATATGGCAGCAATTCTTTAAAAAAAAAAAAAAAAAAAAAAGAACAATCAAGTTATCATGACCAACAGTAAGTTAAAATTAAATTAGAACATGTGTACAGGAGCAGAATAATTCAAAAAAGTCCTTTTCCTTTTATTGCTTTTTTTTCCTAGTTATCTTATGTCATGATCATACTTTTAAAAAAAAATCATTTATACCCTCCAAATATTTTTCAGCTTAAACTTGGTGCTTAACAATTGATTTAGCTTGGGAGAGGGTCTACCAGCAGTTAATTGTACACAACTTTGTCAAATGAAGGTAAATCAACATAGGAACCATACAGATTTAATTTTAGTTTGTTTGTAGTGTGAGCGAGAGAGAGAGAGTGAGTGAGTGACTGTATGAGAGAGAGAGAATAAATCACATACCTCGCCTACTTCAAAAAGTGCTGGCCATCTCGCCTGGAAGTCACTTATCATTGGTGTGTCACAAACCACTTCCTGTCTCCTGTATGCAAACGTCTTCTCCATTTTCATCCTTACTGCTTCCCTGTTGTTCTTCTTCTTAATATCTGAAAGAAGCTCCATTCTCACACTCCCAAGACTCTTCTCAGATTCTCCAGTAGGATAGGGGGGACAGTAGTTCACTTCAGACCTTCTTGGTTTTTTAATGCCAAAAGCAGGGCTTGATTTGCCCTCTGGTTTGTGCTTGAGAGAGTTTATTGTCACCTCAGGACAGCCAAGCTTTCTCAGGTGAGTGCGGTAGATTGCCAATTTGTTCTTCAAGCTGCATTTCCACCCAGCATATCCAGAGAGGGAGCCTTTCTCGGTCAGGCAAGGATGCTTTGAGATTAGAGCCTCTCCAACTGTGTTAAAGTCTTTGTCAGAAACATAAAGTTTGTACCGAACAATTTCTTGCACTAGGCCCTCAAGAATGTTCGACTTCAGTTTAGGGTCCGGAATAAACACTGTACCCTTTTCCCTGTAAGCTGCATTGCCCTGCTCAAGTTTCAACTCGGCATCATAACTAAACTGAGGAACACAAAAGATGCTCGGCCAAGATGACCGAGAGCTGGATGACTCTGACTCCGGTGAGGAGAGTATGTCAGTGTCAACACATCCAGGGATGAGGAATCATTAAGGGAGTGATGGGCAGCTGAGGTGGGAAGGATATGAGGACACTGAGGAGTTGAGGAATCTGTCATGGCAATCACTCTAATTGTCCCTCTATCCTGTACTTCATCCATAGAAGTGAGGTTCATGAAGTCATTTCCAAATAGTGCATCCATAAACTGAAGTCTGGAGTTAAAGTCAAGTCCACATTGTCTTTGTACCTCACTAACAAGTTCATCAACAGATCCAGGGAATCCATTTTGGAAAGCCATCCTTTGGCTGCTGTTTTCACCAAGGAGCACTTTGAGAAGTGTCGGGGAATTCATCCTTCTACGTCTCAGTCTGTAAAAGGAATAAAAGTGACAAAAAGGGAAAAAAGATTAATACTTATTGTTTTATACTAATCACAGTATTTTACTTATGTCAACACACTAATTGATGCAACATGATAATAGGTTTCTCATTTTCAGTTTACTCAAATATAGTATGACCACTTGGCCAGAGAATTGATTCTAGTCCCACTTTCATTTTGTAATTTGCCAAACTACTACTTGATAAAATCCATCTGAACTAGCTTAAAGTTCATCCTGAAAAGTAGACAGAGGTGCGTACAAATGAGAAGCCTAGGATGTCACCCACAAGAATCAGTATGACATGCAATACAGCATGACCTATAATGGATATACAAAGAGATTTCAGAGAAACTCCCATGGACAACAAAGCACAAAAAATAGTGTCTGAATGTGAAAATAGATTTGATGATACACAGACAGGGAGAGTGACAGACTCCAAAGACAAATGTCTTGTGACAAAAAAAAAAAAAAAAAAAAACATACAACTCAGCATTCACGTTACCATATCACCAAATGTATGTGTGTAAAAAAAAAAGAAAGAAATTTCTTTAGACTGAAAATGTATCTTATTGTAATTAATTGTTCAGTCCTACTATTAATCAACATTTTGGTGGTTAACCAACCTTTTATGATGATCTGCCTTTTTAAGGTCACCATATGACTTGATCCAACTGTGTAAGAGGCCAGTGGATAGGGGTCAGTGAGTTCACTGAGCGCCACAAGTTTAACTTCTCTGGATGGTGACAAGCTTAGCTCAAAGGCTCTGTAGTGTTCAGTGTACCACCCGCACAGCACTTTCACAATGAGGAACAACATCTCATTTATTACACACATCTGAATAATTTCAGCGAACTCTGGTAATCCACCTACTGATCAGTGGGCAGCTATCATGCCATTGCTGTAGGCTATGCCATTGCTTGATGCATTCTTAGCAAGATGCACTTCAAATATGCTAGGGCATTTTAGCTTTATAGTCTCAGCCACTTCCTCCTTCAGGACATCAACTGGAACTGTGGAGACAGTAGATACATCTAGGCAAGATTTACCATAAGATGGTGAGTTTATGTGAAATGCAATCATCAGCTGATGTTTTGAAGCCAAAGTCAGTGGTAAATTCTTAAAGCAACTTGTGTGTTTCACAATGTTCTTAAAGAAACTATGTTTGGCTTCAAATCGCATTGTCCAAACTGTGACTAGGGGGCCAAAACACACAAATGGGAGCAGCCTCAGTAGGCTCCGGTTTTCATGAGCGTTGCCACCAATAGTTTTCCGACCCAAGAAACTCTGTGATACAATGTGTGGCTTGTTTGTTTTGTCAGACCATTTATAGGGGAAAGTCAGTATAGCTTTATTTAGTTCATGTAATTTAAATAACTTCTTTGATATCATTAATGCCAAGCAGTGGGCCAGCTCAACAGGCACAATGCCCTCAAATATATTGTGAGCAACATCAGGCGGAAAACCGGAGACAACATGAAAATGAGAAAGCGTTTTGGTAAAAATGCACTCTCTCTTAACTCCAAAGCAGTGTGTATCCTTCTCACAATATGATTTTACATGATCTGCATGGCCCTCTCTAGTTCTAAGGCTGAAAGTACCACAAGCAACACAGTGATTCCTGAAATCACAACTCTTTGCTGTGCTGTTCCAAGACTGTTTTATAACCATATGCTTTTATATCACCACTTTTGGAAAGCACTGCAAGATAAATAGATGATAAAGATGAGTGGGAGCCTGGTGGCAGGTTACCTAGTATCCAGTAAACAGCACAAAGTTTGTGTTTTTTCCGAGAGGTGCCGAGGGGATTGCAGGTCTCAAAATCATCCACATAGAGACGCAGTGATATCCGTAACTCCTCTGCATTTAGGAAGCTGTTTTCCTTAAAATGCAAACCATCTTCAGGGGACCTGAAATTCAAGAGATGGGTCAAGTTCAATGTCCTGCTGCCCTCTATGATTTTCAATTATCTTATCAAGAATGGCCTTATTATTTAAAATTTGCTGCAAAGATTTCAACAGTGGGACATACTGAAAGGTGTGTTTCTTTTTATGATCAAGTCTGTAACTAACTGGTGCCACAACACAGAATTTTTCCTTATAAAATTGTTTACGTTGATATGAAGTACTAAGAGGGCCACCTTTTTCAATTGCTTTTGGAACAGGGTTAGATGAGCATAGTGCTGTGGTGATTTCTGTAACTACAGAGTCATCAGCTTGTAGGTTGTGATGCTTAAGGATATCTGTCACAACACCTCTAGATAGTGTGACTGATGCTGTGTTTATCAAGTAGTAAAGTTCTTGCAAAAAATCATCAATTGCCGTGCCTGGCACATGAACTAAATATTCCAACTTCAGTAGGGCTGCTGCAAGCTGCTGTGCAATTGCACTTGGAAGTGCTTTGTGTTGATCTTGTGAAGAATCAGAAACTTCCTCTAACACACACACTCCTGGTCCTGGCGATCAGCAAACGAATCATCTGATGGTGGAGATGCTATTGTTATTGTTTTTACAATACCTGGTAGAAAATCAGCTAATATGTGAGGTGTGTGTCGGCAACTTATGAGACTTAAAGGTTCCATAAATACTTGTTTGAAAACTACAGCCAACAAACATGCAACATACATTTTCATTTCTCTTCAGATGTGTGTTGATATGAACAAAAAACTCCCTTTCATTAGCTAAATCTTTGCACGCACATAAGTGACAGCTGAAAATAGACAACTCTTTTAGAGTCTGACCATCTTGTGTGGAATGCACTCTACTTTGAGAGATGATTAAAGCATTCCATGTCTTAAACGTTCAGGGACATTTAGAATACATACATGGATAATTTATGGTGCGTCCAAAATGTGGGTGTTTGAGTTTATAATGGTGAAGTAAGTCAGACCTACTTTGCACTGCGACTGAACACCCTTTACACTGCCACATTCACTAGAGAAAGAGAGACAAACAAATGGAAGTTCAACTCACCCACACACATCCAACAGAAATAGAGCAAATTTTTATCATAATTTAAAATGCATAATTTTTCCAGTTTATTAGGGCCCCACTCTAATCCTAAACCAATGTAGTCTAATCCAGAAATCAATAAATCTTACCATCATAAAAGTTATACTTATATAGTTTAGTAATTGTTGGAAAACTTAGAAAAAATTACAATCACAGCCAATCCAGAAGGTGTAGTTTGTGGTGCCGTTAAACTGTTTTGTGTAATCCTGAGAGACTAATTATTAGAAACACATCTCCAAAATAGTTTCAACAAAAAATGAGCATTAAAACCTACAGCAATTATAATTACTCACTATAATTTTGAAAATAATATCATTAATATTATCATTATCATCATCATCATCATCATGCTGAGAAATTCTTGTTTAAACACATCCAGTAAATCAACAAAAGCAATTGAATAGTAATACTCACCACCACTACAGAGCCTTTGACACAGCACCCAGAGACATACCTTACATCAAATATTGGCCTTAGCTGGAGGATATCTACAGAAAGAAAAAATGTTAAACTCATCCGAAGGCAGGACATATCAATTATAAAAGAGCTAGGTTGATAATGAACTTAAGGCAGTGTTTCCCACAGGTTTTCACGGACCGTCCGGCGCGACCTGTCCATGTGCCAGTGTTTGTGTGTGTAAGTCTGTGTGTGTGCGACAGCACGCGAGAGAGAGTGCAGCGGAGGAAAGAGACTGTGGCGGAGTTAGTTAACGGGAAAACACCGAAAGCCACTGTTGTATCGAAAATACGTCCTGGCCGTCCATAGTCAATTATTACTCTCCCTTTCTGCCTTACCTATGGCGTTACTGCAGCCATGTTTCACCAAGGCCAATGTCAGAGTTACGTTACCCATCCCCCACACTCGTTTAATATCTCCGGCGGGTGTCGACTTGAAAAGTAAAAAGACGGCGCATGTTCGATGAATTTTCCCATACAAACTAGTTGCCATGCACACATTACCCTTACAAAACATAAAAAATAAATGTAAAGATATTCAAGGATGGCAGGCATGACCGCCACCATTAGCAACCAGTTGAATGGCCGAACGTTGGCATGAAGACTGACTTGGATTTACTCGACATTAGCGGCAAGTAGAGAGCTAAGCCTTTTAAAATCTTGATTATAAACACTCTGCCTCTAACACTGGTTCATATTTGACACGTTTTTATTACCTTTATTGTGTCCCGAGCAGCCCAAATCCACAGAAAATATCAAGGCGAGGGAGAAAATGGCGGCGCTTGCAGGTCTTCAGCAACCGTTTTCTGTCCAGGAGCCCGCCCCTAGGAGGCGGGGTTTTCAACTTCCGGCTGACAAAAGATAACTTCTTCCTTTCTTCTTCAAATGATGGAGACATGTAGGTTTTAAATTCCCCAATATTGAAATGCTTTTGAAAGATTTAATCATGTTTTGGAGAGAAATTCAAATCAATTGTATAGCATATACAAAATGCATGCTTGTAAACTGAACAACCCTCCTTCTTCCATTTTTTCAGTGCACAGAACAGCCAGGGATTGACCCCCAAACACATTTCAGCTGAGAAAGCGGACTTCCTGCACTGCGCAGCATCATTCCCTCCGCAGTGGAAAAGAAAAAAAAAAAAAAAGCCGCGGGTCTCTCAGCGAGCGGAGCGCAAAAGTGACAACGGCCAAAGTGGGCACTTTGGGCCCAGACAGAGCCAAGGATTGGCCATTCCACTTATTTCAGCTGACAAGTCGGGCCCTGTGCACTGCCCCGCTTCATTCTCAGCACATTTGAGAAATGACGCAATTCTCTCAGCGAGTGTAGCGGAAAAGTGACACAAGCGCAGCGCAGCCTGCCAGGTGCCCGGTGTGGCCACAGAACAGCCAGGTATTGACCCCCAAACACATTTCAGCCAGGAAAGAGTCCTTCCTACACTGCGCAGCATCATTCCCTCCGCAGTGAAACAACAACAAAAAAAAAAGCCGCTGGTCTGTCCGCCAGCGGAGCGCAAAAGTGACAGCGGCCAAGCCCAATGCACAAAGTGGGCACTTTGGGCCCAGGGAGAGGCAGGGGCTGGCCATTCCACTTATTTGAGCTGACAAGGCGGCCCCTGTGCACAGTCCCGCTTCATTCTCAGCACATTTGAGAAATGGCGCATTTCTCTCAGCGAGAGGAGCGGAAAAGTCACACAAGCCCAACGCAGCCTGCCAGCTGCCCGGGTTGGGCACAGAACAGGCAGGGATTGACCCCCAAACACACCCCACCTGAGAAACCGGCCTTCCTGCACTGCGCAGCATCATTCCCCCCGCAGTGGAAAAAAAAAAAAAAAGCCGCTGGTCTCCCCGACGGCGGAGCGCAAAAGTGACAACGTCCAACCCAAATGCACAAAGTGGGCACTTTGGGCCCAGGGAGAGGCAGTGGCTGGCCATTCCACTTATTTGAGCTGACAAGGCGGCCCCTGTGCACAGCCCCGCTTCATTCTCAGCACATTTGAGAAATGGCGCATTTCTCTCAGCGAGAGGAGCGGAAAAGTCACACAAGCCCAGCGCAGCCTGCCAGCTGCCCGGGTTGGCCACAGAAATCTCAGGGATTGACCCCCAAACACACCAAAGCTGAGAAACCGGCCTTCCTGCACTGCGCAGCATCATTCCCTCCGCAGTGGAAAAAAAAAGCCGCTGGTTTCTCCGCAGGCGGAGCGCAAAAGTGACAGCGTCCAAGCCCAATGCACAAAGTGGGCACTTTGGGCCCAGGGAGAGGCAGGGGCTGGCCATTCCACTTATTTGAGCTGACAAGGCGGCCCCTGTGCACAGCCCCGCTTCATTCTCAGCACATTTGAGAAATGGCGCATTTCTCTCAGCGAGAGGAGCGGAAAAGTCACACAAGCCCAGCGCAGCCTGCCAGCTGCCCGGGTTGGCCACAGAAAAGGCTGGGATTGACCCCCAAACACATCCCAGCTGAGAAACCGGCCTTCCTGCACTGCGCAGCATCATTCCCTCCGCAGTGGAAAAAAAAAAAAAAAAAAAGCCACTGGCGGAGCGAAAAAGTGACAGCGTCCAAGCCCAATGCACAAAGTGGGCACTTTGGGCCCAGGGAGAGGCAGGGGCTGGCCATTCCACTTATTTGAGCTGACAAGGCGGCCCCTGTGCACAGCCCCGCTTCATTCTCAGCACATTTGAGAAATGGCGCATTTCTCTCAGCGAGAGGAGCGGAAAAGTCACACAAGCCCAGCGCAGCCTGCCAACTGCCCGGGTTGGCCACAGAAAAGGCTGGGATTGACCCCCAAACACATCCCAGCTGAGAAACCGGCCTTCCTGCACTGCGCAGCATCATTCCCTCAGCAGTGGAAAAAAAAAAAAAAAAAAACGCCACCGGCGGAGCGCAAAAGTGACAGCGTCCAAGCCCAATGCACAAAGTGGGCACTTTGGGCCCAGGGAGAGGCAGGGGCTGGCCATTCCACTTATTTGAGCTGACAAGGCGGCCCCTGTGCACAGCCCCGCTTCATTCTCAGCACATTTGAGAAATGGCGCATTTCTCTCAGCGAGAGGAGCGGAAAAGTGACACAAGCCCAGCGCAGCCTGCCAGCTGCCCGGGTTGGCCACAGAACAGGGAGGGATTGACCCCCAAACACATCCCAGCTGAGAAACCGGCCTTCCTGCACTGCGCAGCATCATTCCCTCAGCAGTGGAAAAAAAAAAAAAAAACCGCTGGTCTCTCCGCCGGCGGAGCGCAAAAGTGACAGCGTCCAAGCCCAATGCACAAAGTGGGCACTTTGGGCCCAGGGAGAGGCAGGGGCTGGCCATTCCACTTATTTGAGCTGACAAGGCGGCCCCTGTGCACAGCCCCGCTTCATTCTCAGCACATTTGAGAAATGGCGCATTTCTCTCAGCGAGAGGAGCGGAAAAGTCACACAAGCCCAGCGCAGCCTGCCAGCTGCCCGGGTTGGCCACAGAACAGGCAGGGATTGACCCCCAAACACATCCCAGCTGAGAAACCGGCCTTCCTGCACTGCGCAGCATCATTCCCTCCGCAGTGGAAAAAAAAAAGCCGCTAGTTTCTCCGCCGGCGGAGCGCAAAAGTGACAGCGTCCAAGCCCAATGCACAAAGTGGGCACTTTGGGCCCAGGGAGAGGCAGGGGCTGGCCATTCCACTTATTTGAGCTGACAAGGCGGCCCCTGTGCACAGCCCCGCTTCATTCTCAGCACATTTGAGAAATGGCGCATTTCTCTCAGCGAGAGGAGCGGAAAAGTCACACAAGCCCAGCGCAGCCTGCCAGCTGCCCGGGTTGGCCACAGAACAGGCAGGGATTGACCCCCAAACACATCCCAGCTGAGAAACCGGCCTTCCTGCACTGCGCAGCATCATTCCCTCAGCAGTGGAAAAAAAAAGCCGCTGGTTTCTCCGCCGGCGGAGCGCAAAAGTGACAGCGTCCAAGCCCAATGCACAAAGTGGGCACTTTGGGCCCAGGGAGAGGCAGGGGCTGGCCATTCCACTTATTTGAGCTGACAAGGCGGCCCCTGTGCACAGCCCCGCTTCATTCTCAGCACATTTGAGAAATGGCGCATTTCTCTCAGCGAGAGGAGCGGAAAAGTCACACAAGCCCAGCGCAGCCTGCCAGCTGCCCGGGTTGGCCACAGAAAGGCTGGGATTGACCCCCAAACACATCCCAGCTGAGAAACCGGCCTTCCTGCACTGCGCAGCATCATTCCCTCAGCAGTGGAAAAAAAAAAAAAAAAAAAAGCCGCTGGTCTCTCCGCCGGCGGAGCGCAAAAGTGACAGCGTCCAAGCCCAATGCACAAAGTGGGCACTTTGGGACCAGGGAGAGGCAGGGGCTGGCCATTCCACTTATTTGAGCTGACAAGGCGGCCCCTGTGCACAGCCCCGCTTCATTCTCAGCACATTTGAGAAATGGCGCATTTCTCTCAGCGAGAGGAGCGGAAAAGTCACACAAGCCCAGCGCAGCCTGCCAGCTGCCCGGGTTGGCCACAGAACAGGCAGGGATTGACCCCCAAACACATCCCAGCTGAGAAACCGGCCTTCCTGCACTGCGCAGCATCATTCCCTCCGCAGTGGAAAAAAAAAAAAAAAAAAGCCGCCGGCGGAGCGCAAAAGTGACAGCGTCCAAGCCCAATGCACAAAGTGGGCACTTTGGGCCCAGGGAGAGGCAGGGGCTGGCCATTCCACTTATTTGAGCTGACAAGGCGGCCCCTGTGCACAGCCCCGCTTCATTCTCAGCACATTTGAGAAATGGCGCATTTCTCTCAGCGAGAGGAGCGGAAAAGTCACACAAGCCCAGCGCAGCCTGCCAACTGCCCGGGTTGGCCACAGAAAAGGCAGGGATTGACCCCCAAACACATCCCAGCTGAGAAACCGGCCTTCCTGCACTGCGCAGCATCATTCCCTCCGCAGTGGAAAAAAAGCCGCTGGTTTCTCCGCCGGCGGAGCGCAAAAGTGACAGCGTCCAAGCCCAATGCACAAAGTGGGCACTTTGGGCCCAGGGAGAGGCAGGGGCTGGCCATTCCACTTATTTGAGCTGACAAGGCGGCCCCTGTGCACAGCCCCGCTTCATTCTCAGCACATTTGAGAAATGGCGCATTTCTCTCAGCGAGAGGAGCGGAAAAGTCACACAAGCCCAGCGCAGCCTGCCAGCTGCCCGGGTTGGCCACAGAACAGGCAGGGATTGACCCCCAAACACATCCCAGCTGAGAAACCGGCCTTCCTGCACTGCGCAGCATCATTCCCTCCGCAGTGGAAAAAAAAAAAAAAAAAAGCCGCCGGCGGAGCGCAAAAGTGACAGCGTCCAAGCCCAATGCACAAAGTGGGCACTTTGGGCCCAGGGAGAGGCAGGGGCTGGCCATTCCACTTATTTGAGCTGACAAGGCGGCCCCTGTGCACAGCCCCGCTTCATTCTCAGCACATTTGAGAAATGGCGCATTTCTCTCAGCGAGAGGAGCGGAAAAGTCACACAAGCCCAGCGCAGCCTGCCAGCTGCCCGGGTTGGCCACAGAACAGGCAGGGATTGACCCCCAAACACATCCCAGCTGAGAAACCGGCCTTCCTGCACTGCGCAGCATCATTCCCTCAGCAGTGGAAAAAAAAAAAAAAAAAGCCGCTGGTCTCTCCGCCGGCGGAGCGCAAAAGTGACAGCGTCCAAGCCCAATGCACAAAGTGGGCACTTTGGGCCCAGGGAGAGGCAGGGGCTGGCCATTCCACTTATTTGAGCTGACAAGGCGGCCCCTGTGCACAGCCCCGCTTCATTCTCAGCACATTTGAGAAATGGCGCATTTCTCTCAGCGAGAGGAGCGGAAAAGTCACACAAGCCCAGCGCAGCCTGCCAGCTGCCCGGGTTGGCCACAGAACAGGCAGGGATTGACCCCCAAACACATCCCAGCTGAGAAACCGGCCTTCCTGCACTGCGCAGCATCATTCCCTCCGCAGTGGAAAAAAAAAAAAAAAAAAGCCGCCGGCGGAGCGCAAAAGTGACAGCGTCCAAGCCCAATGCACAAAGTGGGCACTTTGGGCCCAGGGAGAGGCAGGGGCTGGCCATTCCACTTATTTGAGCTGACAAGGCGGCCCCTGTGCACAGCCCCGCTTCATTCTCAGCACATTTGAGAAATGGCGCATTTCTCTCAGCGAGAGGAGCGGAAAAGTCACACAAGCCCAGCGCAGCCTGCCAGCTGCCCGGGTTGGCCACAGAAAAGGCTGGGATTGACCCCCAAACACATCCCAGCTGAGAAACCGGCCTTCCTGCACTGCGCAGCATCATTCCCTCAGCAGTGGAAAAAAAAAAAAAAAAAAAAGCCGCTGGTCTCTCCGCCGGCGGAGCGCAAAAGTGACAGCGTCCAAGCCCAATGCACAAAGTGGGCACTTTGGGACCAGGGAGAGGCAGGGGCTGGCCATTCCACTTATTTGAGCTGACAAGGCGGCCCCTGTGCACAGCCCCGCTTCATTCTCAGCACATTTGAGAAATGGCGCATTTCTCTCAGCGAGAGGAGCGGAAAAGTCACACAAGCCCAGCGCAGCCTGCCAGCTGCCCGGGTTGGCCACAGAACAGGCAGGGATTGACCCCCAAACACATCCCAGCTGAGAAACCGGCCTTCCTGCACTGCGCAGCATCATTCCCTCAGCAGTGGAAAAAAAAAAAAAAAAAAAAAGCGCCGGCGGAGCGCAAAAGTGACAGCGTCCAAGCCCAATGCACAAAGTGGGCACTTTGGGCCCAGGGAGAGGCAGGGGCTGGCCATTCCACTTATTTGAGCTGACAAGGCGGCCCCTGTGCACAGCCCCGCTTCATTCTCAGCACATTTGAGAAATGGCGCATTTCTCTCAGCGAGAGGAGCGGAAAAGTCACACAAGCCCAGCGCAGCCTGCCAACTGCCCGGGTTGGCCACAGAAAAGGCTGGGATTGACCCCCAAACACATCCCAGCTGAGAAACCGGCCTTCCTGCACTGCGCAGCATCATTCCCTCCGCAGTGGAAAAAAAAAGCCGCTAGTTTCTCCGCCGGCGGAGCGCAAAAGTGACAGCGTCCAAGCCCAATGCACAAAGTGGGCACTTTGGGCCCAGGGAGAGGCAGGGGCTGGCCATTCCACTTATTTGAGCTGACAAGGCGGCCCCTGTGCACAGCCCCGCTTCATTCTCAGCACATTTGAGAAATGGCGCATTTCTCTCAGCGAGAGGAGCGGAAAAGTCACACAAGCCCAGCGCAGCCTGCCAGCTGCCCGGGTTGGCCACAGAACAGGCAGGGATTGACCCCCAAACACATCCCAGCTGAGAAACCGGCCTTCCTGCACTGCGCAGCATCATTCCCTCCGCAGTGGAAAAAAAAAAAAAAAAAAAAAGCCGCCGGCGGAGCGCAAAAGTGACAGCGTCCAAGCCCAATGCACAAAGTGGGCACTTTGGGCCCAGGGAGAGGCAGGGGCTGGCCATTCCACTTATTTGAGCTGACAAGGCGGCCCATGTGCACAGCCCCGCTTCATTCTCAGCACATTTGAGAAATGGCGCATTTCTCTCAGCGAGAGGAGCGGAAAAGTCACACAAGCCCAGCGCAGCCTGCCAACTGCCCGGGTTGGCCACAGAAAAGGCTGGGATTGACCCCCAAACACATCCCAGCTGAGAAACCGGCCTTCCTGCACTGCGCAGCATCATTCCCTCCGCAGTGGAAAAAAAAAAAAAAAAAGCCGCTGGTCTCTCTGGCGGAGCGCAAAAGTGACAGCGTCCAAGCCCAATGCACAAAGTGGGCACTTTGGGCCCAGGGAGAGGCAGGGGCTGGCCATTCCACTTATTTGAGCTGACAAGGCGGCCCCTGTGCACAGCCCCGCTTCATTCTCAGCACATTTGAGAAATGGCGCATTTCTCTCAGCGAGAGGAGCGGAAAAGTCACACAAGCCCAGCGCAGCCTGCCAGCTGCCCGGGTTGGCCACAGAACAGGCAGGGATTGACCCCCAAACACATCCCAGCTGAGAAACCGGCCTTCCTGCACTGCGCAGCATCATTCCCTCAGCAGTGGAAAAAAAAAAAAAAAAAAAGCGCTGGTCTCTCCGCCGGCGGAGCGCAAAAGTGACAGCGTCCAAGCCCAATGCACAAAGTGGGCACTTTGGGCCCAGGGAGAGGCAGGGGCTGGCCATTCCACTTATTTGAGCTGACAAGGCGGCCCCTGTGCACAGCCCCGCTTCATTCTCAGCACATTTGAGAAATGGCGCATTTCTCTCAGCGAGAGGAGCGGAAAAGTCACACAAGCCCAGCGCAGCCTGCCAGCTGCCCGGGTTGGCCACAGAACAGGCAGGGATTGACCCCCAAACACATCCCAGCTGAGAAACCGGCCTTCCTGCACTGCGCAGCATCATTCCCTCCGCAGTGGAAAAAAAAAAAAAAAAAAAACGCCACCGGCGGAGCGCAAAAGTGACAGCGTCCAAGCCCAATGCACAAAGTGGGCACTTTGGGCCCAGGGAGAGGCAGGGGCTGGCCATTCCACTTATTTGAGCTGACAAGGCGGCCCATGTGCACAGCCCCGCTTCATTCTCAGCACATTTGAGAAATGGCGCATTTCTCTCAGCGAGAGGAGCGGAAAAGTCACACAAGCCCAGCGCAGCCTGCCAACTGCCCGGGTTGGCCACAGAAAAGGCTGGGATTGACCCCCAAACACATCCCAGCTGAGAAACCGGCCTTCCTGCACTGCGCAGCATCATTCCCTCCGCAGTGGATTAAAAAAAAAAAAAAAAAGCCGCCGACGGAGCGCAAAAGTGACAGCGTCCAAGCCCAATGCACAAAGTGGGCACTTTGGGCCCAGGGAGAGGCAGGGGCTGACCATTCCACTTGTTTGAGCTGACAAGGCGGCCCCTGTGCACAGCCCCGCTTCATTCTCAGCACATTTGAGAAATGGCGCATTTCTCTCAGCGAGAGGAGCGGAAAAGTGACACAAGCCCAGCGCAGCCTGCCAACTGCCCGGGTTGGCCACAGAAAAGGCTGGGATTGACCCCCAAACACATCCCAGCTGAGAAACCGGCCTTCCTGCACTGCGCAGCATCATTCCCTCCGCAGTGGAAAAAAAAAAGCCGCTAGTTTCTCCGCCGGCGGAGCGCAAAAGTGACAGCGTCCAAGCCCAATGCACAAAGTGGGCACTCTGGGCCCAGGGAGAGGCAGGGGCTGGCCATTCCACTTATTTGAGCTGACAAGGCGGCCCCTGTGCACAGCCCCGCTTCATTCTCAGCACATTTGAGAAATGGCGCATTTCTCTCAGCGAGAGGAGCGGAAAAGTCACACAAGCCCAGCGCAGCCTGCCAACTGCCCGGGTTGGCCACAGAACAGGCAGGGATTGACCCCCAAACACATCCCAGCTGAGAAACCGGCCTTCCTGCACTGCGCAGCATCATTCCCTCCGCAGTGGATTAAAAAAAAAAAAAAAAAAGCCGCCGGCGGAGCGCAAAAGTGACAGCGTCCAACACTGTAAAAAATAACAAGCTATCTTAACTTAAAATAATTTGTAACCTGGCTGCCTTGAGATGTTGAGTAAGATCAGCTAAACAAAATAGTCCCATCAACTTTATACATTAGGTTTAATCAACTCGATCTTTTAGTGATACCAACAACACATTCCAGGTTGTACAAACCTAAATCATAGTTGAGACAACAGAGAATGACTAGTAAAACCAACAAAGTTGTATTGATATCTTGAGTTGTGCAAACACAAAAACAAAGCTGTTTCAACTAAGCATTTTGTTGAATCAATTTCTATTTTTAATTATATAACATACCATTAAAGTTGGCTCAACTAAAAATCTTGTTGAATTAACTTATCATTTTAAGGCAGCCAGGTTACTTTTTCAGGAATAGTTAATCTTAGTTGCAATGCTAAGTTTATTCAAAAAATTCAACTGCATAGTTTGCCCACACAACTTAAGGTTCTATATGCTAACCAGTCCTGCATTAAATTGATTCATCGACAGCAAAGAACATTCAGAATGCTATTTTATTAAATTTCAATACCAACAGTGGTCTTTTTGGTATGAACTTACATAGTATTTTACACCAACACCATCAGCCATAGCTGAATAGGACAATACAACATATTTAACATGTTTCTCGCTATTAACCCTCTAAGCGCCAAAGTCGCAAAATTGCGACAAGCACATTGCTGAATAAAACAGGCTGTATCTATAAATGTGGTGCCGAATCTTGTTACTACTTTTCACCAGGAGATGGCGGACATGTGTGCCTGTAATCTGAGCAGTATTTGTGGGCGTGGTTCTATTCAAAATTTTGGAGTAAAAAGAGTTTGTAAAACACCCTCCGGCGCAGAGACGCGGCGGCGAAGTAGTGGTAGTAGTACTGAGCGTAGCGAGAGCAGAGCAGAGCGAAATAGTGTTTTTACATTTACTCACGATGCCGAGAGGTCGGTTTACCGTCGACGAAGTACTTCGTCAGGTACTGGCTGACTCCGATTCGGAGGAGGAAGACATGCAGTTGTCCAGTGAAGCAGAAACTGACATTAGTTGTGACGGCGAGTCCGCGCGCCATAGTCCACAAGCAGCACATGGTATAGCGGATGCTTCACCTCAGCGTGGCCGGGGTGGAAGCATTCTGCGAACGCCAAGCAGGGGACGTGGTCGAGGTGGCAGGGGGGCTCATAACACCGCAAATGTGGGTGAATGTAGCGGGGATGAAAACAACCGCGGTTGTCTTGGCAGACGCGGGAGAAGCCGCGGGAAAAAAACATACCGCCAATAGTGGCGGAGGTAGCGGTCACTGCCGCAGCGTAAATCACGGCGGCGATGATAACGATGATGATGGCTGGCAGTTCTTGAGAGAAGAGGAAGACTATCAAAAGTGGATCCGAAATTTTGATGAGCCTGTTGGTTATTGTGGAGATGATCTGACAAATTCTGAGCCCATTGATTTCATCTCTCTTTTTCTGAATGATGAATTCTGGAGCCTCATCACCAATGAAACAAACAGATATGCCCACCAGTTCTTTGAAAGGGAAATTTTGAAACCACACTCCAGATTTCATGACTGGTATGATGTGACTGTCCCTGAAATGAAAGCTTTCATGTCACTTCACTTGTGCATGGGGCTTGTGGAAAAAGCTGAAATTGAGGACTACTGGGCAGGTTTTTGGCCACTTATACACCTGGCTTTGGCAAAGTGATGGCGAGAAACAGATTTGAAAACATTCTTTCTTTCCTTCACTTTGTAAATAATGATGACCGCATTGAGAGGGGCCAGCCAGGTCATGATAGACTCTTCAAAGTGCGTCCCATAATTGATTTGATCATTCCTCGTTTTGCTGCTGTGTATGGTCCACTCAAGGAACTTTCCTTGGATGAAATGACCATTGCATTCAAGGGAAGGTCAACACTGAAACTGTACAACCCCAAAAAACCTGACAAATATGGCTATAAAGCATTTGTCTTGAGTGAGGCCAGCTCAGGTTATGTATTAGAGTGGTGCATCTACAATGGCCAAAATACAAGCGATGAGGACAATTTAGGGGCAACACACCGTATTGTCCGTCAGCTGCTTGCCCGGCACACTGGGAAAGGGCATGAGGTGTACATGGACAGCTACTACACATCACCAGCCTTAGCTAGTGAGTTAGCTGCTAAAGACACCGGAATGTGTGGGACAGTGAACTGCAACAGGAGAGGGATGCCAAAGGGGCTGAAACCAGCCCAGTTGCCTCTGAGAAGGGGAGATGACCCAGTGTTCATGCGGCATGATAAACTGCTGGCTTGTGCTTGGCATGACACAAAGCGTCTCACTCTGCTGTCCACCATTCATGGCAACACAGTCACCCAAAAACGGATCCGGACAAAGGAAAATGTGACTGGGTTCCGTCAAATTATAAACCAGTGTGTGTGGACAGTTACAACTCCTTTATGGGAGGAGTTGATACATCTGATCAACGGATGAAAACATACCTGTTTCCACACAGATCCAGGAAATGGTACAACCGCATTTTTGATGCGGTTCTGAGCATCAGTGTGGTCAATGCGCACATCATTTACACACATTGTAGTCCTGGTCCACACAAACCACTGAAGGCCTTTATTCAGGACATTATAACATCTTGGCTTGAGGGCTTCTCCAAAGGAAAGCAAAAAAAAGGAGGACGGCCTTCAATGCAGCAGGGAGAAATGCCACAGAGGCTTACTGAACGACACTGGCTCTGCAACACAGACGAACGTCCAGATTGTGTTGTCTGTTCAGATCGCACCCGCCCGAAAGGCCGTCGACAGACACAGTTCAGGTGCCGTCAGTGTGGAGTAGGTCTTTGTGCTGTGCCTTGCAATGAAAGATACCACACACTGAAAAACTACAAGCAGTGCCATCTTGATCATTGAAGGTCTTTGAAAATAATACAATTCCATATGGCCGCCGACCAGTGCTAAAAGATTATACAAATTGGATCAGTGAATTGATTTCTATCCCAAATTTCGTTTCATACTAAAGATATTTCACATTGACTGTTGACGGTATTCCCTTATCTCAAACCGCTCTCAAACTACAGCCTTTTGAAATCTTTATAAGAAAATTGACATTTTCCAATATGGCCGCCACCTGTTGATGTCACAATATGCAAATAGATGACAATTTACTTCCAATTTACTTCCAGCCCAAATTTTGCTTCAAACTCAAGATATTCCTCAATTACAGCATGCCCTTATCTCAAACCACTTTCAAACTGCAGCCTTTTGAAATCTTTATAAGAAAATTGACATTTTCCAATATGGCCGCCACCTGTTGATGTCACAATATGCAAATTAGATGACAATTTACTTCCAGCCCAAATTTTGCTTCAAACTGAAGATATTCCTCAATTACAGTATGCCCTTATCTCAAACCACTTTAAAGTTATAGCCTTTTGAAACCTTGATATCAAAATTGAACGTTTTCCAATATGGCCGCCACCTTGTGATGTCATAATATGCAAATTAGATGAATAATTTCACTCCCATCACAGACTTTGAGTCATACTGAACAATTTTCTCATTGACAGTATACCTTTATCTCAAACTACTTTCAGTTATATCCTTTTGAAATCTTGATATCAAAATTGTATATTTTCTTGAAAAAACTCCGGCGCCTAAAGGGTTAACATTTATATAAAACAATGCAGAATAGCTTTACTGTGCATTTATCATAGAACAACAACTGTCAAGGTATAAAAAATCTTTTAAGTCGCAGATTATCTCTCAATAAACAATGTACCACATTCTATATAACATCTGTCGAACATCTTTTCTGTGACTTACAGGCCTTCTTTTTATCGTAGGCATTTTGTTGAGTGTCTTAATCATGTCATGTGTAGTGCAACATTTGTATAACTTGAACAGACCAAAGGATAGCTGCCACTAACTTGGCCAACTTGCTTACACTTTACCTTGAAGCATCTTGTATCGGAGTCAGTTAACTATTCTTTGCCTCGAAGCATCTTGTTTTGGAGTCCATGAACTTTGCTGAACAATTGCCACCACCGATGCCCATGAAAACTTTCTGTACTAGCTCAAATGTATACTTCAGTCCTTTGGATAGTCTATGTTAAGGCAGTACAGAAGACCCATCAGTGTTGCAAAGGCATTAGGAACATCTCTTTGGTCATGCAGAATGATGTGCTCCTCCAGAACAACACCAACATCGATCACCTCTTTTGCCAGCAACTCTTCCTTGCTTCCAACTTCCTCTACAACAATGAGAAGGCCAATGTTCACTCCTTTTGTAGCCTCCTCTTCTGAACTGGGAGTCTAAGGAAATAATGAAGTATTCAGTAATTAAGGATGTAAAATGTGCCATCACCATACCATACTTAATTTACTACTATATGTTGGTAAAGACACAATGACAAAGGCAGTATTTTGATACATTTAACACGAAGTACTGCCAGTTTACTTAAAAATTCAAGTCTTCAGGACCCCTAGATATTAGTTATCAGACATCAGATATTTCAAATTATTAATAATTTAGTGTTAGTCTAGTACTAGGCTGTATCCCTGTTACCCAAACCAGAGACAGGATGAGAGAAAAAAGATATTCAACAAAGGATATGTCTCACAAATTTAGTGAAACAGTTTTTGTTAAGTATGTGTGTAGGCTTTGGAAGACAACTGGCACAGGCTTTAGCTGTAGAGAAGACTGAATACTGTTACTTCCTGTTTTGCTCGTTATCTTACAAGTTTTCTTTATACCAAATATCAGGGACACAAATTGGAGTTAATATGTAAATGAAATAAAATAACAGATTAAAACATATTTTAGTATTCTCAATAATATTTTAATATTCTTAGGTTTGAATATTCCCCTTAGTGTAAACAACATACTTTAGCTTGAGACAGATATACAGTACTGTGCAAAAGTTTTAGGCAGGTTTGAAAAAATGCTGTAAAGAATTGATGCTGGTTGAAGGCAAAGGGTAGTAACATCAAATATTGATTTGATTCAGATTTTTCTCTTGTTTGCTCACTTTGCATTTTGTAAATTGATAAAAAAAAATTACATTTTTGAAAGCATTCTTACTTAACAGCATTTTTTTCATACCTGTCTAAAATTTCTGCACAGTACTGTACATTTCATACACTAAATGCCATGGCACATTGAAAATTAACTCACACACCTCACAGACACAGATGAAACTGTTGGGATCCTCCTTCAGGTAATATGGAAGTCCAAGCAAAGCAGCTGCTCTTCTCTTCTGGTTTGAACCCTCAATACACAAGAACAACAATAACAGAAGACAAACTGTCACAACTGTAGCAATCTTATTTCTGAGAAGACTGGAGCTGATGCTGAGTCACTTGGTATTTGAGAAGCTATACTGTGGCTTAGAACAGATTTAGCTAGACCACAATCAGGTACACACTAAAAAGGACATGGCTGTTCTATCAAAATCCAGCTATACTGGATATATGATGTACAGTATCATTATAAGACCTTCCATAATGTAATTCCTGCTGAAATAGGTTGAAACGTGGCACAATACAGTACAAACAAAACAACATTACCAAGGAGAGAATAGCAAAAGGGTAGGGATACTTAAAACTCTGATGACTTTACTGATGAGGTTTTCAATTGCATATTATTTACTCTACAGTCCACTATATAGTTTGGTGAGCATTTAGTAGTGTTGTCTAACTGTCTAGTAATAATTATTAGTGAAAGCTACGACTACTACCATGCAATGTCTGTACCACAGTAAAAAAAAACCCTGTCTGTGCTTGCATACCAGATGAGTGGAATGACCTGAGTAGTTTTCCAAAAGTGCTGTTTGATTCTGCCAGCTAACACAACATAGTCCTTTGTATAGACTTCCATGTATAGTAATTAATTATTTCATATACATTATCACTATTGTATTGTAAGTTTTCCAAGAATTGAAAGTGTCCATTTAATTGTGTTGTTCAGAGACCATGATTTTGTTTAGATCCAGCAAACACTTAACAGCTTTCCATCACATTAGATTTGCAAGTGACACAATGTATTTTTGCTGATGGTTGAGGGATTGTGATCAATGGATCGGCTACCATCGGACTCAGACTATCCTTACCTGTACATCAAGTGGCTGAAGCAGACTGCGCAGGTCAGAACTGCTACTACTTCGGACTCTGTACATTTCCAGCAGTCTTGGGGCATACTTATCGAGTCCATCAAAGAAAGACTTGTAGAGATCAGCAGAAACAAGCCGCATAAACTCTGCACCAATCTGGAAGGAGAAGAACAAATGACATGTCAATGGTATGCTGACAACATGAAACACACTGATAAAATACATACATACATAAGTAAAGCCTTGTGATATATCAATATGGTCTACATAACAGCATAGAACTACATTACAACATGGAACAACATTACAATAGCAATAATGTCCTTTGGGATGACAGAAAGCATATTTAATGGTTGGGTAGTGCAATAAAAGTTCCTAATGTTTGTTTGGATTCTTCTTTGTAGGTCTATATGACAGTAAGTATAAAGAGAGTTAAATGATCCAAAGAAAGGTAAGTGCAGCAGATCAGTAGGTAAGTATATAAGGTTGAGCAAAGAGGTTGCTGCTGGGCTAGTTTTAGCCCTTACAGGCAATCAAAATTTAAAATTCTGCAGGTGGGAAAACGAAGTTGAAATGCAAAAGGAAAATAAATTTCCTAAATTAATTAACACAAACAGAAACAGAACTCAAAGTCTAATCTAAGATTGAATGACTGCAAATCATGGTATTTGTAAAGCTGAGATTAAAAAGGGGAAAAAAGATAAGATTATCTACAAAACTATTATCTACCTGTCTTACTGAGAACAGTGCAGGCCATCGGTCCTCAATTTCAGACACAGGAGGTTCACCATCAACAATCTCCTTCCTTCGCAAGGCAAAGGTGTTTCCATCAGAGCATCAATCATTTTCGCATCTTTCTTCTTTTTCTTCATCTCGTCCATCAGAGCCATTCTCTCACTTTCAAGACTGTTGGGAGAGCTCCCTTCAGGAATATCTGGCAAGTAGTTGAGCTCGGACCGTTTTGCTTTCTTTAGTTTCCTGTTCCCAGTTGACGTGTCTGCTGACCTCTTTTGATTGACTGCAAGCTCTGGGCATCCAGCAATGCGGTACTTCTGACGGAGGTTGCCCATCTTAAAGGTGAGGCTGAACTTCCAGCAGTACCACACCATGTGAAGAACCAGGCTCTTTCAAACAGGGATGCTTTTCAATAAGGGCTTTGGCAACATCCTCAATTGTTTAGATGTTGGATATGCATTGTACTTATACATAGCACTTCCTACCCTGTCAAGTATGTCTCTCTTCATAGCAGCAGTCACAGTAAGTAGGGAGCCATCTTTTCATAGGCTTCGTTTCCTTTTCTGAGTTTAAGTTCAACATCATAAGTGAAAGTGGGTATGATGAAATGGTCAGGCCACTGCTTGGAACGAGAGGTTGAACATACTGAGGATGCTGAGGACATACTAAGTGTGTCAGAACCACTGTCCAATGAAGATACAGAGGGCGGCGTAATGGGTGGTGCCTTTAGTATTACCTTCAGTCTTGGTCTCTCTGTGGGTAACTCAGACATATCTGTCAAGTTGCAGAGCTCATTGTTGAACTCTGGATCTTGAAATTGGATAACAACATCACCCTCCAGATTGAGCTTGCTCTTGAGAGTAGTCTTCAATTCATCCACTGTCTCTGGAAGAGTTTCAATCTGGACCCGTCGGATGTCATCATCAGCAAGAATGATGTGAAGCAACATGCTGGCTACGTAACAGAAGAGAGGTATTATTAGAACAAAAATGGGTTGGATTCAGTTTTTAGTGTAATTCAGGGATGTATTTTTTTTAAACTTCTGGTATAATAAAAAATTAGTCAGAAAGTTGATTGCAGAGTTCTAGAAACACGGCAACATCAATGTCAGATGACATAAGCAGCCAAAATGCCAAAGAAATAAGGCCGAGTGTGTAATGAACGTCAATTATCCTTTCAATTTGAAATGCAAAATACCACTTAAACAGCTAAACAAATTTCAATTGAGAAAGTTTGGACATTAATGATTTACCAATTCATGCAACATTTTCATCATAAAAGGAGTTACCTCAGTGAAGTAAAAACACCTTTGGTGAGACCATCAGTCTTCCTCGCACCATGTAAGGGGCCAGTGGGTAGAAGTTGTTCAGTTCTTGTGGGTCTGCAACTTCAAGGTCTGTGGAAAGTTTCCTGGTCAGTTCATAGCATCTGAAGTGCTCCAAATACCATGCTGAAAAGCCTTCAATGATGAATGATGCCTTGTTGCCTACAATCAGCACTTTAAGAATTTTCCCAAAATCAGGCAGTCCGCTTGTGCTCCCTAATGAAACAAACATCCCCTCTGAGTATTTTGTGCCATGTATAATGACACTAGTGGCAAGAGACACAGTCTTAACATCCTTGTATTTCAGTCTGATAGCCTGTTTGACAGAATTATCCAAAATGTCCAGCGAAACCAGAGACACACTGCCAACCTCCACTGGTGGCTTGAAAAGGCTGGGCATGTCAAGGAAGTAAGCTAACATATGCTGGTGTCTTGTAGCTAATGTTAGCAAAATGTTTTTAAAATTGTTCACATCACGTACAACTTTCTTGAAAAAGCTGTGCTTTGCTTCAAAGCGAATTGTCCAACAGTCCAGCAAAGGTCCAAAACAACTGATGAGGTAGGGATAGTGTTCTATGAAATGGTGTTTTGGCCTCAGTTTATAGTCAGGAAAGGCCTCCTGGAGCAACTGCCTGTGGACTGAGATTTTATCTTCCAAATAACAGAGTGACTGCTGTGTGAAAGAGGATGATGCCAAGAGTTCTACTATGTCCTTCAATTCAAGAAGCACACCCCATGTTTTGTCATTCTCTGGGATTAGTTCACCAATGATCAATGGAAGCAGTCTTAACAAAGTCCAGTTCTCATGTCCATTTCCTCCAATTGACCCATTGATTCTGAAACTCGGGGGTATTTTGTTGGGGCAGTTAGTCTTATCAGAGAATAAGTATTGGAAATTCTGAATAGCAGAATTTAATTCATCCAGCGTAAGTACTTATTTGAGATCAACCTACTCAGACACAAGCTAAGTTCAACAGGCACAATTCCCTCCAAGAGGTCGTGCAAAAAGTCAGGTGGGAACCCTGTAGTAGTGTGAAAGTAAGTCAACTTGTTCAAAACAGAATCACTTTTAACACCATTTACAATCATTCCATGTTGGTTTTGTATAACCTCCAAAACATTTGCCTCATGAGTCAACTTTGTCCTGAGGGGAAATGAACCTCCCCTGACTTCAGTTGTCTGAATATCACAACGGCTTGCTAAACAAAATCTGCAAAATTTATCAACAGTGAATGATTCCTGAAAACCAGCAAGTGAATGAGCTGCTAAGTTATCAGCAGAAACAAAAAGCACTGTTCCTTTGACACTTGCTCCTAACCTCTGGATGAACAGACCTTGGTTCTCGAGTATCTGTATGTCTTTTATAAGGGGCTCAAGAATCCTCTCATAGCCAAATGTTTTTACATCATTACTGTTACACAGCACTGCAAGGTATATAGATTGTAGAGATGATCGGTATTTGATAGGCAAATTGGCTATGACCCAGTACACAGCACACACCTTATGTTTTCTTCTAGAAGTACCTAAAGGATTGCATATTTCAAAGTCATCTGAATACAGTCCAAGAGCAATTGACAGCTCCTCTCTGGAGAGCAACGGATTTTCTTTGAAAAATAAACCATCTCCAAATGTTTTTAAATGATCAGACTGTGAAGTAATTGACTCTTCAATTAACACTTTGTCTAGAATATCATTTCTATTGAGTAACTCTGTTAAAACACTTAGAATGGGGACATATACAAATGTCTTTTTCTGACTGGTACTACCGTCCAAAATATATTCCACCGGCTCAATGACGGGAAAATTGTTTCTGAAAAACAATGATCTCTTGTAGTCAGTGCCAAAAGGTCCTGTTTTTGAAAGTAAACAAAGAGGACTACTTTCCTGCAGTGTTTCCTTCACCACAGTTAAAACAGTGTTGTCAGTGTTGCAATTATGTTCCCTTAACACCTTTTCAATTGACCTATTGGTAAACTCTCCTGCTAAAACACCTATCTCATACAGTTCATTTACTATTTCCTGAGTAGCTGACTTGGACACATGCAAAATTGTTTGCATACGTAGGAATAAGGATGCAAGTCTATGCCTAATTGATTCGCCATCATCTTCACTGTCATCAAATGTAGGGTTATCATGATCGAATGAAACCACATCTTCTGTTTGTTCCCCACTGGTTCTTTCTAGACTGTGATCACAAATTAATTCAGGTCTTATTTTTTCTAATCCAGAATCACAGTGATACCTACTTTTGTGCCCAGTAAAGGTAGAATACACACCAGACTTAAAACGACACAGCTCAAAAGGACAGTTAACAGTTTCCTTACTTTTCAAATGAGCTCCCAAATGAGCGAAGTATTGCTTAAGAGTACATGGCTCTGAAAAATTACACAATTCACACTGTAGCCGATGAGTTATTACATTGGACGGAGATTCAGTGGAAACAACAGCTGATTGAGATTGATGAACCACTGATGAACTATGTCTCAGCAAGTGATTTTTAAGAGCAACTTGTGTCTTAAAAGAGCATACACAGTCATTGTAAATGCAAGGCAAGGGGCAAGACCTATTATAGTGTCCGTGTCTTATCTTGTAATGCCTTAGAATGCTACGTTGGTTGGCGGAAGAAAATGTGCAGAACTTGCAGATCCAATTCATACGACTCACAAGACTGGTTGTTCCATAGAACCCAGTGCAGCTTCCAGCTCTGAAGAAAAAATAAAGTCAACGTCAGATTGACATTTCTATACTTTGAGCTAAGTCTATACATTATTGTAAAAGGGCTTTCTTTCATTCATTAATGTACCAAAAGATCATGTCATAGCTTTAAATTTTTCACTCGTAATATTCAATTGCAGGAATTAATCTCAGCAAGCTAAGCATTACAGTGCAAAGCCTTCACCCATAAACAAAGTTGCAAACACAAGTTGCTATCGAATGTCACTGATGACTCGAAATTAGGTTCAAAAATAGGGTGAATAAACTAGTAATCTTAGATAATAGATGTACTAAAAATTTGTAAGTCATGTGAAATTTATTGACAGCTCTGTTTCCACTTTGGCTCCTGCCCTGATGTTATTGTTTCATAGACCTAAAAACATGCTCAAACCCAGGCTAGACATCAGCTAATAACTTCATGATTAAAAAATATTTCCAGTTGCATTTGCTATCTGTAGAGATGTTCCAAGAGCAAGATTTGTTATTGTGATGTTATGTCAAGGAATATTTGAATGGCTCAGTATAATCTAACATCAAATAAAAACTCAATCCTTTCATTAAGTAGGTTACTCTGCTGTGTTTTTTTCACCTTGGCCTGATGGTGTTGCAGCTCCTCTCCTTTAAAACAGCCTCTGGCCTCTTCAGTACTGCATCCCTGTGAAAAATAGCATGTGAATGTGAAATATTAATTAGGTGCAGCGGTGAGCGACTCTGAGTTCAGACAATCAGGTTGGAAAGATAACTTATACAGATTCACTAAGCTAATAACGATTAACAAAACCATGTAGGAAACATTCAGTTGCAGCTTCTTGCCAAGTGTCACTTTTTGTGGTTAAAATAACAAAAGTAGCCAGTGGTGCGTATCAGCTGTCACTAGGGATGTAACAGTAATAGTGACCAAAATTATCACAGTTATCGGTATGCAGCATATTTTTAAAATGTCTTCAAAATGTTGAAATAAACTGAAATAATGTCACCAAGATTTATATTTAAATCATAGATTTATTATGTATTGAAATAGTATCACAGTCAAACCTTATCAAAACAGAGAAAAATCAACATTGACCAGTAAAAAACAGACCATTTTAGATTTTAAAAAGTATTACTGTTACTATTACTATTACTGTAAATTATTAATACTCTATTTTGGCTCTTATCTCTAGACACTTATTATATTCACTATTTACTTTATATATAGTCTATTCTCTAAATAATCTACTGATATTATATATTTCTTCTATTACTTATAGAAGTATCAGGCTGTCTGTCGTCATGACGTCACTCGTCTCGATCAATCTGATTGGTCATACCTCCTCTAGTGAACGGAGCTTAAATGAAGGCAGCAAAAGATATTTTTATGATCTAGTTCTATAACGACAAACGAGCCAGTTTGTCCACCAGTGAAAACAGCTTAAGTTTTCATTCACTAACTTAATCAACACAGGACGTGCTTGCCTCGTCTCCGTCTCGTGAGAGTGTTTTTATTATTGTCGCCGCTTGCAACGAGTTTTTGTGTCACTTCTTCAAACAGAGCTGCTAACTTCGGCTGTACAACCCCTCGGCAGAAGATAAAATATGACCAGCGACCCTCCGCCATGTCTTCACTACATAACACACGTTGCACGCTGCGCCTGCGTAGGAAGACTTAAAGTCTCGCGCGAGTTCATTTACACCGTGGTTATCGAAAGCGGTTATCATGGTAATTAAAACTTAAACGGTAACCTTCACCGTCGGGAATTTTACCGTGACACACGAACCGTAATATCCCCAGCTGTCACTAATTGATATTAGTTCTGTCGGTAGCAACGCAAGACAGGCTTATGTTAAACTTAGCTGTTGTCAGTCTGTGTGTACTCTGCACGCCTCTGTCGGTACTTGTTCAAAGATAGTTTGTGAAGGAAGAACCTCCACTCTGTAACACCACTGTAAAACCACAAATCAACTGAGTGTTTCTCAAGTCCCAACAAATCCAAGAGTGATACATCTTCCTTCTAGTGGATCATGTCACTGTCACCAATGGTTTTCTCCCAAGTCAACTTTATGAATATTTTGCTGTTGATCAGCTTTGCTATAACTATACTGCTAACATTACCAGATAATGTTAGCAACAGAGTTAATCACTTTGTTAACACGCTGTAAAGTTTACCATGATAAAATCTACTGAGCTTAATTATTAAGAAGTGCATGAGTTGTTTACTGCAGAAATGTGCACATTCTAGCTAACAGTTAGCCTGCCGTTTCTTATGATTCATTCACTTGCAAAAAAGACAAACCAAAACAATTTTCTGCACTTAAAACCACCCACTAAATGATGAGGCACAAATCAACAGTTTAGCTATGTTAACTATAGTGACACAAAGGTTTAAAATTGGCGATAAACAATGTTTGGCCTTTTAAGCTACTAAAAACTACAACTGCAAGGTTTGACAACCCGGGACAATTTATCTAGTTAACTTTTCAATACTTAATGTAACAAGCATTTCGATAAATATAAGCACAGTTAAAGTTTGTTCTTACCTTGGGAGCTCCTGATCCAAAAAGGAAGTTTCTTGTGGCACATGGCGTTGTCGGTTGTGGATAGCCCCTGTTGATTCTGTGGGGTTGCCTATGCATTTTTGCAAGGGCTACAGGTACATAGTTAAGTCAACTGAGAAATCTATTTTGCCTGAACTACTCTGATTGAACTGATTAGTTAGCCACAGTAAAACTTCATATTTTAAATACACCCAACATCTTAGTTGAACTGACTTAAGAAAATGAGTGGAGGTAACTAAAACCTCAAATCCTTTTCTACAGTGAAGCCCAATGCACAAAGTGGGCACTTTGGGCCCAGGGAGAGGCAGGGGCTGGCCATTCCACTTATTTGAGCTGACCAGGCGGCCCCTGTGCACAGCCCCGCTTCATTCTCAGCACATTTGAGAAATGGCGCATTTCTCTCAGCGAGAGGAGCGGAAAAGTCACACAAGCCCAGCGCAGCCTGCCAACTGCCCGGGTTGGCCACAGAACAGGCAGGGATTGACCCCCAAACACATCCCAGCTGAGAAACCGGCCTTCCTGCACTGCGCAGCATCATTCCCTCCGCAGTGGATTAAAAAAAAAAAAAAAAAACAGCCGCCGCGGAGCGCAAAAGGTGACAGCGTCCAAGCCCGATGCACAAAGTGGGCACTTTGCCCAGGGAGAGGCAGGGGCTGACCATTCCACTTATTTGAGCTGACAAGGCGGCCCATGTGCACAGCCCCGCTTCATTCTCAGCACATTTGAGAAATGGCGCATTTCTCTCAGCGAGAGGAGCGGAAAAGTCACACAAGCCCAGCGCAGCCTGCCAACTGCCCGGGTGGCCACAGAAAAGGCTGGGATTGACACCCAAACACATCCCAGCTGAGAAACCGGCCTTCCTGCACTGCGCAGCATCATTCCCTCCGCAGTGGAAAAAAAAAAGCCGCTAGTTTCTCCGCCGGCGGAGCGCAAAGTGACAGCGTCCAAGCCCAATGCACAAAGTGGGCACTTTGGGCCCAGGGAGAGGCAGGGGGCCGGCCATTCCACTTATTTGAGCTGACAAGGCGGCCCTGTGCACAGCCCCGCTTCATTCAGCACATTTGAGAAATGGCGCATTTCTCTCAGCCACAGGAGCGGAAAAGTGACACAAGCCCAGCGCAGCCTGGCAGCTGCCCGGGTTGGCCACAGAAAAGGCTGGGATTGACCCCAAAAACATCCCAGCTGAGAAACCGGCCTTCCTGCATGCGCAGCATCATTCCCTCCGCAGTTGGAAAAAAAAAAAAAAAAAAAAAAGCCGCTGTCCTCTCCGCCGGCGGAGCGCAAAAATGACAGCGTCCAAGCCCGATGCACAAAGTGGGCACTTGGGGCCCAGGAGAGGCAGGCTGGCCATTCCACTTATTTGAGCTGACAAGGCGGCCCATGTGTACAGCCCCGCTTCATTCTCAGCACATTTGAGAAATGGCGCATTTCTCTCAGCGAGAGGAGCGGAAAAGTTACAAAGCCCAGCGCAGCTTCCACTGCCCGGTGTAGCAACAGAACAGCCAGGGATTGGCCCCCAAACACATGCCAGCTGAGAAAACGGTCTTCCTGCACTGCCCAGCATCATTCCCTCCGCAGTGGAAGAAAAAAAAAAGCCGCGGGTCTCTCAGCGAGCCGAGCGAAAAAGTGACAGCAGCCAAACGCACACTCAAAAAAATGAAACATTGACTTTAATTAAATTTATTTTGTCAACAGGTTCCACGAAATTGTATTATGTTAGTTAAAAGCAAAATATTAAGGTAATCTAACTTCATGAATTTGTATTACATTTACACAATGTGAATTGACCCAACTTAATAAAATTACTTCTGTTCAACAAGAGATATTTAAGCTTATCCAATGAAATTCAGTTATGTTATATGGACATAAATAATATATTTACAGGCTATATATTTTACATTTGTCCTTTAAACATATATTTTATTCATAGAAGTAAAATAATAAATTCAAGTTCAATTTATTAAAATAGGTTTTCATCCTATTTATTTTATACTAATTAGTGTGACCTAATTCTAGTTTGTCAACGGGTTCCACACAAATGAATTTCGTACATCCAACATATTTTTGTTATTTCCTTTATTCACCAGCATTCACTTAACATTTTGTTGCCACTTGATCCAAAATAAAACCCTTAACAGACATTAGGGTGCAGCGTGGTTCAACACCAGCAGTTGTAAACTGCTTTTATGCAGTCCAACAATACAACAGGCTTTTAATATTGTGGAGGGAATACCCTAAAATGTAACTATATTAACAAACATGTCAACTTGTGTTGCAGCATTACCAACTACAATTATAAACCACCTTATTGCAGCATAAACAAATGAAAGATCCAACAAAACATCCCTGATTTGTCAATATTATTGTATAACAATAAAACGAGCTTGTAGTTCTATTACTTTTTTTTTTTTTTTTAAACAGCATCATAGTCAAACTATAAACACATGCTGCTGTCAACCTTTAATTTAGTAGTGTGGAAGGAAAAAAAAATGATAAACATTTTTACATGTCAGCTCGTGTTGCAGCCATTACAAGGGGTTCTTAACTGGTTATGGAAGAGTTTCAATATCTACATAAACAAACAAGAACTTCAGCTAGAAGATTTGCCATTTCTATTTCTGTGATTTCCCATTCTAATTGGTTGCCACTGGGTTGGAGGCAGGCAAAATCAGACAAAACAATTTACGGTAGGCAGAGCAGAAGAGCCTATGTTTACATTTTCTCAGGCAAAGTTTGGCAGTAAGTTAGTATGATACAATAGGTTGTCTAGTATGGCAACAAGTTAGTCTCGTATGGTGCCTTTTGTCCACAGGAACTGCTAAACGAAGGTTCCTTGTGTTCGCTTTAAGTTGTCAGTATGAAAGATGGTCTTGTTCAACTGCTCTGCAGTTGTTTTGGGTGCAGCTGGTTTTTAAAAAGTCTGCAAAATATCCATTCAGTTGTCAACAATTTTGGTGCTGCATGGTCTCTCAATTAACTTCACTAATGTTAGTAGTTTTCCAAATTTTTTCCAAATGTTGAAAAGTTAAATGTTTCCCCCTCCTCTATTTTCTAACAGATAATCCTTTTACTCACATTCAGCATTCAAATCAATGTTTGGTTCATTCATATAGTTTGTTCTTGAGCATCTGTACCTTGGTTGAGAGTCTGCCAGCATCCAGCTGAAGGAAGAGCTTTTGAAGTACTTCAAAGAAGGTCTTCAGTTCCTTAGGATAACTGAGCTTCAGGGCATATATTACACCCATTAAGAGTGCACATGCAGAGGTGACGTCTCCCAGGTCATGTAGAACTTCAACACCCTCGACCACTATTCCAACATCAGCTGGAGGTGTGGTGGCATCACCTCCCTCGACTTTGATGATATAGATGCCAAGGGTAAGTTGCTCAAGCTCCCTCTGTGTAGCGGTACCATCAGTATCCTTTACATAGGGGAGAAAGAAAGGACACAACGAATCTATGAAATCACAGATTTTTGTAGAATTCCAAAGATTAACTTTTGCCTTTCAGGTTTCCTTTTACTGAAAATAGCATGATACTTCAAAAAGTGCTATTTGTGTAAAAATAAGATAAAGCGGTGCTGATTGATTCCATCAAAATTTTAGAGAATGAATCTGTCACCTGAGTTATTTCATCTAATATATATATATCTTAGAGTTGGCTGTCGTTCCAACAGAATGGAGCACTAACGAAGCCACACCCAGGGCACCAACGAGCCATCAACGTCAGTGGCCTTGGGAACACCCCCACAGAGGTTAAAATTGAAATTGATTCATTACAGGTAGAAACTAAACTATTAAAATTACCAACCAGGTATTCCTTGAAGAGGATGTTCGGGTCTTCGTTCAGGTAGATACAGAGCGCCCTGAGGATGCACTCCCTCCTCTTTTCAACAGTTTCATTCTAAAGAGAGAAAAAAAAACAGATATTATTCTGACTGTTAACTTGTCAGTATACGTGTCAAAACTGACTAGTCAACATCAATTTATAATTCCATATTGGTCACTACCGATAGCAAAACATACCTCTGTGACGGGATCAAAATCCTGCTGATGTTGGTCCCTGCAGAGCCTCCTTTCTTCTTGAACACTTTGATGAGCTGGGCAGTGTGTTGGTCAAGCTGTGCATGGAACTTTGAGACGAGGGGACCAGTAGTGATCCTCACAAATTCTGCTTCCACCTGAAAACATAATGTCCACAAACAGCATATTATTGGTACCTATTAAAACATTTAAAAACAGAAATACTCTCACAAGAACGTACAAAAAACAGGCTGTGCTGTAATGTAACAGCATTTCCTGTGTTACATTTTACACAAAATGATTAAAATTCCCATGTAACTGGAAGCAATTACAACTCTCTCCCCTGCCCTCCACGTCTCTACACTGTCACTATCCAACATAGAAGAATAAAAAATAATAAAAAAAAAAGAGAGAATAGAAAATAAAGATAAAAAAAAATTGTTGACTATAGCTGATTTAAAAAGCATTTCATACCTCTTGCCACAGTGAACAGTCCTGGCCATCTGATCTTGAACTCTGCAATCATGGGCTTGTCTCTGACGACCTCCTGCCTTCTGTATGCGAAGGTCTTAGCCATCTTTTCTTTGACAACTTTATCATTATGTCTCTTCTTGACCTCAGATAACAACGCCAATCTTTCCCCTTCAAGGCTGTCCTGGGTCTCTCCAGCAGGATAGGGAGGACAAAAATTTACTTCAGCTTTCCTCGGTTTTTTGACATCATAGGCTGGCTGACATCTATCTGCAGGTTTGTGCTTGAGTGAATTGATGCTCAGTTCTGGGCACCCCAAGTTTCTAAGTTTTGTCCTGTAGTTTGCCATCTTATATTTAAGGCTTATTTTCCAGCCGTAGAAACCACTGAAGGATCCCTGTTCTCTCAAACATGGATGTGCTTTGATTAAAGCCTCAGCAACAGATTCGATTTCCATGTTTGAGGGATATGCCTTGAACTTGATGATTTCCTGAGCCAGACTGTCCAAGATGTCTGATTTAAGTTTATGACCGGGGTCAGAAGAACTCCATTTGATACGAAGTCCTGGTTTGCACTTTGAAGTTGCATCTCCACATCATATGAAAACTTTGGAATTTGGAATTCTGTGGGCCAATGTGGTCGAGGAGATTCTGAATCAGAGGAGAGTATTAATGTGTCAGAAGATGACAAGGATGCTTCTTCCCCACTCTGGTTCATGCTGCTTTGGCTGAGGTCTAGAGTATCTGACAAGTGGATGATTTTCACTGTGCTCTTGTCTTGAATGTCGCAAATTTGGTTAAGGTTAACAAACTCGTTACCAAAGTCACTGTCCATGTACTGTAGTCTAATGTCCCCCTCTATATCAAACTGACGTTTGATCTCATTTGCAAGATCCTCAACAGACGTTGGCATGCCTGATTCTATGGTCAGTTTTTCAGCATTGTTTGAACCAAGGATAATCCGCAGTTTTACTGGTGCAGCCATCATCCAAATGCGTCAGTCTAGAGAAAATGAAAACACAAGTATAAAGTCATTAAATATGTATAAATTAAAAGCATTCAAATTAGAAAGAAACCAACTGACTTTAGTCATATGTAAAACAAACAGGACACTGAAGCAAACATTGAGCAATCCACAGACAGAAGCCAGTGACATATTGATAGTAGCATGGAAAACGAAGTGTCATACTATGGTTAACAGTGCTCAAATCAGTTGCTTTAGGTTGGAATAGGCAATATGACATTTTTGACCAAATACCTCAATATTGATATTGTGATGATATAGTGGGGGTGCTTCCACAAAATATTTACACAACTAGATTTTTGATAATAATCATAATTTTTAATAACTATGTGGGTAAAAGCAAATAATTGCTAGTTCAGAAAATGTCCTCACTTTAATGTAATGTATGAATGAATAAATGAATGAATGAATGATGAATGAATGTAGCCTTTGAAACCTAGGAAGAGACAACACTTATGCCATATTCTAATATTTCAATATCCAAAATCACAGATGATATCAAGTCTCATATCACAATATCAATATGATATCAAAATATTGCCCAACCCTACCAGTGACATGGAGTTAGTGCATGCACAGAAACAGGTTAGTAAACAGCCAAGTGGAAAGAGTTGACGGGTTAGTATTAGGTGCTCATGCTTGAGAGATAAAGTGCACATTTAGTAGGCTATCAATTAAAGCCATTTACTCACATATTTAACATGTGCTTTTAATATATGGATATCTTTTGAATGTAACCAGTCGAAGGGGCCCAACAAAGTAGTCATGTAATGGGCACTTCTCTGCCAGTTCGCTGTGTGTTATCAGGGACATTGTGCCAGTTGGACATGGTTGCAGTTCAAAGGCCCGGTAGTGCTCCCTAAACCAAGCTGAGAACATCTTCACTATGAAACTCAGCGTATCCTGAATTACACATATTCTTATTATCTCTCCAAATTCAGGTAGCCCATCAGTAAATCCACAAATGACTATCATTCCCTTTCTATAGTTGATCCCCTTGCAATCTGCACTGTTAGCCATGTTTACTTCTGCCATGTTTGGGTACATCTGCAGAAGAGGAAATGATACATCATCTTTCAGCACCTCAACAGGGACTCTCGATACACTTGATACTTCAACTCCAGGTTTCTGTGGACTTGATGAGTGTAAGCGGTAGGCAATCATCATCTGGTGTTTTCTTGACAGTGTTAGAGCAACATTCTTGAAACACTTGGTGTGATGGGCAACTTCCTTAAAAAAACTATATTACCCTCAAACCTCATGGTCCAGACCCCGACTAGAGGACCAAAACATCGGGTCATGTGAGGGTAATGCTCTAAGAAGTGATGCTTCGGGAGGAGTTTTTGGTTGGGAAATGCTTCTTGATATTTCTGTCTGTGATCAGATATTTTGAACTGAAGACATCCAATGGATTCTTCTGTATGGATCTGGGAAACAGCAAGTTCCACTATATCTTTTAAATCCAAAGTTATCTCCCACACTGGTTAACCATCAGTTATAACATCTCCAATCATGAAAGGCAGCAACCTTATGAGGGTCCAATTTTCAGCTGCATTGCCACCTATTGTCTTTCTGCTTAAAAGTTTTTGTGGCAGAACATGGGGGCGGTTTGTTTTATCTTCTCCTTTGTAGGGGAAACTGAGAATGACCTTATTTAAAGTGTCCAAAGAGAGGTATTGTTTGGATATCAACACACCCAGGCACTGTGCAAGTTCAACTGGAACAATACCCTCCAACAGATCGTGGAGTACATCAGGTGGATATCCAGTTGTTACATCAAAATGAGAAAGATTTTCTGTCAGCACACATGGCCTTTTCACTCCAACACAAGGCTTTCCACTTTCCGCTGCATGTTTGACATGTTCTTTGTGTTCATCTTTGGATCTAAGACTAAACTCACCCGACAGAACCTGCTTGGTCTAAAAATCACTGAAACGCCCCATACAAAATCGACAAACATACTCTCCTGAAAAACTTTCCACAAAGCCCGCAATCCCATGGGCACCCAGATTGTCTGCGGCTACACATTGTACTGTGCCTTTAATATTTTCTCCAATCTGTGGGACAAACCCACCATGCTCTTCCAAGACAACCAGATCACGCAAAAGAGGTTCAAGCACTTTCCCATATCCGTATTCCTTGATGTAGTTACTTTTACACAGTACTGCCAAGTAGATGGATGACAAAGAGGAGTGCTGGCCTGGGGGTAAGTTGCTCAAAATCCAGTACATGGCGCAAAGTTTATGCTTCTTTCTGGAAGTGCCCAGAGGGTTGCACACTTCAAACTCATCAACATAAAGGGTCACACTTATTCTCAACTCCCCTGAAGATAGGAACTCATTTTGTTTGAAAAACTCTCCATCCTGAAATGATTTGTATTCTTGTTGTGCAGTTTCATTTTGGTGAGCACTGTAGTTTTCTACTACATCATCAATTATACCATCTTTGCTAAGGAGCTGCTGCAATGACTGCAATAATGGTACATATTGGTAGGTATGGTTGCGCTCCTTATCCAAAACATATTCAACTGGTTCGATTACTTGAAACTTGTCTTTGAAGTACCGTTTCCGCTTAAAAGCAGTGCCAAGTGGGCCCTGATCACCAATTGCTTTGGTCAAGGGATTAGCAAGACAGAAGGCAGAGGCCAATTCCTCAGTTTCTTTTGCATCAAGAGCAAGATTATGCTTAGTACAAAAATCTGAAACAATGGCATTTAATGTAGTCTGGGATGCAGAACTCATTAGGAAGTGCAAATCCTGTAAAAGTTCATCGACTGCATTACTGGGAACATGGAGTATGTTTTCCAGCTTAAGCAACACTGCTGCAAGTTTCTCTTCTATCATCTTCTCAAGACTTTCTGAGCAGTCTCTCTGAAAACTAGACTGCACTTCAAGCTGGGCTTCTTCTGATTCTTCATTGTCTCCATGTTCACCTGAAACACTTGAGCTTTCAAAACTGTCTCTTTCTGCAACTATTCCAGGTTTAAAGTCACTGTAAGAATAACCAAGGTGCTTTCTATTTTTATGTGATTTAAATGTCCCATAAATATTTGTCCTAAATGTACAACCCTTGAACATGCAGGGGACTGTTTCATTGGCTTTGAGATGCAAATTTATATGAGTGAAATACTCCTTTTCAGAAGCAACTTCAGAGAACCCACAAACATGACAGGTGAATGTCGCTGATGTTAATGTTTGCCGTGATGTTTCTCTTGTGTGGACTCTACAAAAAATGTGACCTGCGCCCATAATGTGGATGTTTTAATCTGTAATGTTTAAGTAACTGGCCTCTAGTTGAGGTCTTTGAACTGCAACCTTTACACTGCCACATTCAAATCTGGGAGGGGAAGGGGGAGGGGGCAAAAAACAAACAAAAAAAGACACAAAGGATATATTGGTAAAGGAAACTTAATTTGTAAAACAGTTTTAAGAAAGAAAAGGCTGACTGTTAACATACCACTGGCAAGCTCGGCAGTGCCGTCTACACCACATCCACAAGTTAGGAAACAGCTATCACACCCAGGATCTGAAATTCATCATATTAATAGGATTCATAAATTAATGTAGTTCATAACTTGTTTTAAAGAGAACTAAAATAAAAAAAAAATAAAAACACATTCAGAACGAGAGCAAGAGAATTAATCTGTCATCTGATAAATGTTTCTTAAAATAAAAATACTGGCAACTCAATTCACAGTAATTAAAGTAGCTAGTTGTGATCGGACCTGTTTTGAGTACAGTGGTATGGGCAGAGACGAGGAAGCATGAATCAGGACTCACTCTCTAATCAGGACCTGAAAAATTGCAACATGATTATTACGAAAAGAGAGAAAGAGAAAAACATTATAAATATGTTAACAGATTAATTATTGGTGTGCTTTGTACAGGGTCCTACAATAGATTCCTTTCCTTTAAACCTACTTTCATGTCAGTCCTCACCATGACTTAAATGCACTCAATCCAAGTAAAAAACAAAACAACACTTTACTGATTGGGCTAGGGGGCACAAAATATTCCATAGTGTACATAAATATGCAAAGTAAACTTTCAAATCCATCACAAAGTGGATCAGTCCTGCTGTACTGCTTTTTCTGTATTAAATGCAGCTAGATGGCTTCACTTTGTTTATTCTTCTTTGAAAGAATATGAACAAACTTCTTTTGACAAGATATGCTGACTTCATCTGTACAAAGCATAGTAAAACATCAGAGAAAGTGTGATACAATATCATAGCTGGGCCCTAAGAAAATGAACTGTAGAGGTATATTGTTTGTTTGTTTGTTGTTATGTTCACTTCAGTTTGTAACTGATTTCTGCAGCTGTAATGCAAAATTAAATTCACACCAATGGTGACCTGTGGTAATAGCTACTTCTAATCTTCAACGACAGCTCGACATTTCAGGACCACAATAGCTCCTCTTTGGGACTATCTGTGTCACACTTTAAGAATAAGCCTAAAGCTCCTTAGCAAAGCATTATATAAAAAAAATAAAAGTAAAACACAAAAACAACACTGTTAGTTAACAGTTAAGGTAATTATACTTACATATAACTCTATTGCCAGTCACGTCTTCAAAAATGAGTAGGATGAGGAGCAGCCTAAAGTTGTATCCATCTGCAAATGGCGAGAGGGTCCGATTAGAGTTAACTCTTCAGTGAGGGAAAAAGAAGCACACTCAATTTCATAATTTCTAACATTAAATTTAAAAGGTAGAGTCTGGGGGGGGGGGGGGGTTGCCCAAAAATACATGCTAGACTTATCCTTGTAGAAATAAGGCAACTGGACTTCTTATCTTGTTTGAAGACGTTTCGCCTCTCATCCAAGAGGCTTCTTCAGTTCTGAGACTGTTGCAGGAAAGCCAGGCATTTAAACCCTGTGTGGTGGTTTCGGGTAGGGTCACATGACCACACCCCCGAAACTGGGGGGGGGGGTGGTCATGTGATGTTACCTCCACTCCCTTTCATGTAGCTCTGGAGTCATGGAGTCAGGAGTCGACACTCCTGGTTCCATGAGGTCCTTTGAGTCACATTCCCAGGTGTGTGGGGTTTAAATTTCCTGGGAGAGCTCCTAGGACTGCATTGTAGGTGGCTGATAGGTGGTGTCTTAGGCCCCCACCTCTGTTCAAAGACGGTTTCTCTAAGTGGACATAGATGGCTTCTTTGACTCCTCTCTCGAACCATCTGTCCTCCCTGTCCAACACAGGGACATTGGAGTCCTCAAAGGGGGATGTGGTCATGTGACTCTAGTTTCACCCGAAACCACCACACAGGGTTTAAATGCCTGGCTTTCCTGCAACAGTCTCAGAACTGAAGAAGCCTCTTGGATGAGAGGCGAAACGTCTTCAAACAAGATAAGAAGTCCAGTTGCCTTATTTCTACAACCCACAGGATAAAGATGACCTGGATGAAAGAGAACCTTCACAGACACATGCTAGACTTGCAGCAAAGAAGGAGGGCTACCCCAGTAGCTGTCCTGGATGTTTACAAGTGTTGGCACCTCTCTCTCTCAGCAGCAGGACCGCAAAGAAAATACAGTCTGAGTGAAGCCCTGGAGCCGCTGACTGATATACGGCCGCCACTAACAACTAAAACCTCGACTGGTAACAAGTATGAGGGCTGTTGTGCTGAGCTAGCCGAAGCTAGCTAGCTTGGTGCTAACTTCGGCTAGCGGTAGCGGTTAGCATCCGCCGCTAACCCCGCTTCCAAGCTCATTACAACGGCTCTACTACTCGCTACAACATAACACAAGAGGCTCCCGTTGTTGATGACATTTTACCCTTGGCAAATACCACTGGTGCTTTACTTTAGTAGCTAAGTTAACTTACGTGCCAACGCTTCCTCTAGTAACCGAGTAACGCTAGCCCAACTTAATTTGCCGTTTAAAACACGTAGCATTTCCTGTAAGGTTACCTGTTTCACAATAAAACCCCCCACTAGTTTGCCGATGGAAAACTTTTAATATGGACCAGTGAGTTAGAAGGAATATGGGGTCAATCACCGGTGAAAAAAAAGCGTGATATCTGAAAGTTCAGACAGGATAGAACACGGCAGTAAAATACTCACCAAACCACATTAACCAGGTTAAAGCAGCCCATTCAGAGCTAATATAGCTATATCAAACACAAAAAGGAAAAAAAGGAAACAGCTTTCTCTGTGGTCACCAGCAGACTTGAGCTGCCTGCAAACAGTGACGTTTCCATTATTGCTATCGCCTGCAGAAAGTAACTTTTAGGTTAAAAGACTGATAATGATTATGTTACGGCTTCACCCCGCTAACTTGTTCACAGACGGGGGGTAAAAGCAGACCGACCTAACAAGGTAGTGTTACCGTGCGTTGTCTACTGCTCTCTGAAACACAAACACTTCGGAAATATAGAAGAAGTGTTGTATCACAAACACACAATTAAATCATGCTCAATATGTATGGATGAAAAATGTCCCCCTACCTCTCTCAAGTCAGAAGACGAGGAAATTCGTTGGTAACTTCGCCGCCTTCTTACCGCCACCTTCAGGGTGTAATAAGTATTTCAATCATAATTCACTTAAATTAAATGGTTTGTTTAACCAACACATAATTATTTTGTAAACATGACGAAAGACACAATTACATGGACTTAATTAGAAAAAAATATTTCAACTTAACAAAAACATGTATTTTAATTAAACTGAAAACATAAAAATAATATACAGTGAACAACCCATCTCATTCACTTTTTTGAGTGCATATCTTCAATTATGAATTCCAGACAGTGCATAGTAAACATCCGTAATGACTAAAAATACAACTTGCTGTGTACTACCTGAGTAATCTAACATGTACAGTAAATCACATTATATTGACAATTGGAAAAATAAAGTCAACACTATTTAATTGAAAATTTCCATTGATATTTATTAGAACATTGTTTAAACTTCAAGGAGGTACGGTAGTTTGAAAAAAAATGCAGTCTAGAAAATATGGCGACCACACAGCAAGATGAGGGTGTGTGTGTGTGTGTGTGTGTGTGTTGTACAGGAAAGAAAAATCACCCCAAACCCTAAAAATAGGGGTGGTAATCTGTTTCAGTTTGATAAAAAAAATAATAGTGGAAAAAAAAGCCTCCCAGTCACCCAAATAAATCAAGAGGTAGATGAAATAATGCATACAGCATTACTAGTAAACAAGTTAGATAGCCTTTTTTTCAACAAAGACATAACATTATTGGTGAACCACAACCCAAAGCCAAAGCTACAGTCACCACACACATTAAAACTCACCTATGTACTTGCAACACACTGACACAGAGAATTTTCACTTGAATACACACCTGTCCTTTTGCTAGCACACAGCCTGAGAGTTTTTCAAATGTCTACTTTAAAACTTTCACCTAGAGACTTCATTTAAAACTTTAAACTGTAGACACAAGTCTTGTGTGTTGTGTATTAATCCACATTTTGAAGGTCATATAGTTTTTGATCAATCACTGTTCAATGACCATGATCATTTTTGGAGAAATTTTGAGATTATAATGGGTGTGTATTGCACGGAATGTTCGTGTTAGAGTGGGTGACATCATCAGCTAGAGTGGGAAAAATTGTCTGAAATTGTCTGAAACTTTTCTCTTTCCACGCTCCTCCTGGCCACAAATTACACTCTACACACATGTGCTCATCAAAGCAGAGACTTACAGAATTTAAATTGTGAGCCTCTCAGTGCAGTCACGTCTCTCTCTGCTCCTCATTGACTCTAATACAAAGATTTTCCAGAAGGGACCCCTGTTTGAAACTCGCCCGCATCTCTAAAATATTTACTGTAGAAACACCAAAAGCATGTCAAAGTGTTCAGGAAGTCCTTACGCCGCCCAGGATCTGCTGTTTTTTCTGATAGGAGCTACCGTTTTGTCGCTATAAGCCCAAATGTGAGACCAGCGCAGAGGGAGAAAATCGCCCTTTTTCTCCACGTTTCTGGCTGGGATGGCTCTGTCGTCATTGACAACCACCTCAAGTTGCCATGGCAACCTCTGAGCCTGGGGGCCAGAGCCCCTGTCTCCCATACATTTATGTCAAGCATCTGTCAAACACAACAACACACACTACCACACACATGCACGCACACACACAAACACACAGGCAACTTTATGTGATCACAGTTACAGATAGATATAGATACACACACACACACACACACCAACACACACACACACACACTACAGGTAACTTTATGTCATTACAGTTACAGGTACACACGCACACAAACACAGACACACACATACCAACACACATATGCGCGCACACTCCCCACTCACACACAGATGACTTAATGTGATTATGGCTCCTCAATATCAGTGCTCAGTACAAGATGATCATGTGTCTGTCTGATTAGTTTGGTTGTGGGTTTGATTCCCATGTTGACAGAGATGGTACCCCCGGCAGTAGCCCCCCGTGGCCCTTTCAAAATTTCCCAGAGGGAATTTTCTAGTTTCCAATTACTAGTGTTCACAGTAAACAAAAATCACCCCAAACTCTAAAAATCGTGGAAAAAGTCTTTCATAGTTCCATTCAAAAAAAAAAAAAAAAACCTCCCACCCAACCAAAAGAAAAGTCCAACAACTGGAAGAGGTAGGTGACATAATACATGTCTTAACATGAAATCAAGCTCGAGAGCCTGGATAGCCAGTTCACTGATAAAGTCTGTTCTTCAGGACTTGGACTTTTTTGGACAGTGCATTACCTTCAAGTTCCATGACCACCTTCTGCAGCACTTCAAAGGTATACTTGAGTTCAGCAGGGTAGTTTAAGTTCAAACAATATATTAAGCCAAACAAAATGGCAGCAGCTAGGGGACCAGTGTCCAAATCCTGCATCACAATCTGGGACTCGAGGACGATGCCAATGTCATTTGGTTTTTCACCTGCATCTCTGTGTTTCAAGACGTATATACCCACAGTGGTTTCCTCAATGGATTCCTGGAGAAGGGAATCATCTGCTGCCTGTACAATGCACAAAAAGAATCAAAGTGTGATTACACTACATGCCTACATACTGCATATATGTATTGAGTAATTTATTAAGATAATCAAATCAAACTTTATTTATAGGGCACTTTTCATACAGAACAGTAACACAAAGTGCCTCACAGAGGCTCAAAGTCACACACTTTGTTATTAAGATCACTACCATTTTATCCTACAACTTACCTGACTGTAAAGTAATTACAATGGGTAGATGCTTTAAAACTTATACAAAATATGAAAGATAACATCTCAACATACTAAGTAATGCTTACCACATACTCTCTCAATAGATTCTCCGGGTCCTCGTTCAGGTAAACACAGAGTGCCTTTATGACACATTCTCTTCCAAGATCCACATCATTATTCTGAGGCAGAAAAGAAGGAGCACAAGTTGTTTTGTTTGAGTTCTTGTCTGTGTAAATTCTCATTTGTCCATTCAATCACGTGTTACACCCACCCACCCCCAGAGAGTATACTTACTTCATCCATTGGTGCAATGATGCCCATTAGGCGTCTGCCAATCTGCCCTCCTCTGTTTTTAAAAAGTTTGAGCAGTTTCTCAGAGTGAACATCTAATTGCGATAGAAATCTGGACTGCAGGGGCATTGTCGTGATCCATTTGAATTCAGCATTTATCTGAAAATGAGAATGATTTAAGACATCAACATACGATATGGCAGCAATTCTTTAAAAAAAAAAAAAAAAAAAAAGAACAATCAAGTTATCATGACCAACAGTAAGTTAAAATTAAATTAGAACATGTGTACAGGAGCAGAATAATTCAAAAAAGTCCCTTTTCCTTTTATTGCTTTTTTTTCCTAGTTATCTTATGTCATGATCATACTTTTAAAAAAAAATCATTTATACCCTCCAAATATTTTTCAGCTTAAACTTGGTGCTTAACAATTGATTTAGCTTGGGAGAGGGTCTACCAGCAGTTAATTGTACACAACTTTGTCAAATGAAGGTAAATCAACATAGGAACCATACAGATTTAATTTTAGTTTGTTTGTAGTGTGAGCGAGAGAGAGAGAGTGAGTGAGTGACTGTATGAGAGAGAGAGAATAAATCACATACCTCGCCTACTTCAAAAAGTGCTGGCCATCTCGCCTGGAAGTCACTTATCATTGGTGTGTCACAAACCACTTCCTGTCTCCTGTATGCAAACGTCTTCTCCATTTTCATCCTTACTGCTTCCCTGTTGTTCTTCTTCTTAATATCTGAAAGAAGCTCCATTCTCACACTCTCAAGACTCTTCTCAGATTCTCCAGTAGGATAGGGGGGACAGTAGTTCACTTCAGACCTTCTTGGTTTTTTAATGCCAAAAGCAGGGCTTGATTTGCCCTCTGGTTTGTGCTTGAGAGAGTTTATTGTCACCTCAGGACAGCCAAGCTTTCTCAGGTGAGTGCGGTAGATTGCCAATTTGTTCTTCAAGCTGCATTTCCACCCAGCATATCCAGAGAGGGAGCCTTTCTCGGTCAGGCAAGGATGCTTTGAGATTAGAGCCTCTCCAACTGTGTTAAAGTCTTTGTCAGAAACATAAAGTTTGTACCGAACAATTTCTTGCACTAGGCCCTCAAGAATGTTCGACTTCAGTTTAGGGTCCGGAATAAACACTGTACCCTTTTCCCTGTAAGCTGCATTGCCCTGCTCAAGTTTCAACTCGGCATCATAACTAAACTGAGGAACACAAAAGATGCTCGGCCAAGATGACCGAGAGCTGGATGACTCTGACTCCGGTGAAGAGAGTATGTCAGTGTCAACACATCCAGGGATGAGGAATCATTAAGGGAGTGATGGGCAGCTGAGGTGGGAAGGATATGAGGACACTGAGGAGTTGAGGAATCTGTCATGGCAATCACTCTAATTGTCCCTCTATCCTGTACTTCATCCATAGAAGTGAGGTTCATGAAGTCATTTCCAAATAGTGCATCCATAAACTGAAGTCTGGAGTTAAAGTCAAGTCCACATTGTCTTTGTACCTCACTAACAAGTTCATCAACAGATCCAGGGAATCCATTTTGGAAAGCCATCCTTTGGCTGCTGTTTTCACCAAGGAGCACTTTGAGAAGTGTCGGGGAATTCATCCTTCTACGTCTCAGTCTGTAAAAGGAATAAAAGTGACAAAAAGGGAAAAAAGATTAATACTTATTGTTTTATACTAATCACAGTATTTTACTTATGTCAACACACTAATTGATGCAACATGATAATAGGTTTCTCATTTTCAGTTTACTCAAATATAGTATGACCACTTGGCCAGAGAATTGATTCTAGTCCCACTTTCATTTTGTAATTTGCCAAACTACTACTTGATAAAATCCATCTGAACTAGCTTAAAGTTCATCCTGAAAAGTAGACAGAGGTGCATACAAATGAGAAGCCTAGGATGTCACCCACAAGAATCAGTATGACATGCAATACAGCATGACCTATAATGGATATACAAAGAGATTTCAGAGAAACTCCCATGGACAACAAAGCACAAAAAATAGTGTCTGAATGTGAAAATAGATTTGATGATACACAGACAGGGAGAGTGACAGACTCCAAAGACAAATGTCTTGTGACAAAAAAAACAAAAAAACAAAACATACAACTCAGCATTCACGTTACCATATCACCAAATGTATGTGTGTAAAAAAAAAAGAAAGAAATTTCTTTAGACTGAAAATGTATCTTATTGTAATTAATTGTTCAGTCCTACTATTAATCAACATTTTGGTGGTTAACCAACCTTTTATGATGATCTGCCTTTTTAAGGTCACCATATGACTTGATCCAACTGTGTAAGAGGCCAGTGGATAGGGGTCAGTGAGTTCACTGAGCGCCACAAGTTTAACTTCTCTGGATGGTGACAAGCTTAGCTCAAAGGCTCTGTAGTGTTCAGTGTACCACCCGCACAGCACTTTCACAATGAGGAACAACATCTCATTTATTACACACATCTGAATAATTTCAGCGAACTCTGGTAATCCACCTACTGATCCGTGGGCAGCTATCATGCCATTGCTGTAGGCTATGCCATTGCTTGATGCATTCTTAGCAAGATGCACTTCAGATATGCTAGGGCATTTTAGCTTTATAGCCTCAGCTACTTCCTCCTTCAGGACATCAACTGGAACTGTGGAGACAGTAGATACATCTAGGCAAGATTTACCATAAGATGGTGAGTTTATGTGAAATGCAATCATCAGTTGATGTTTTGAAGCCAAAGTCAGTGGTAAATTCTTAAAGCAACTTGTGTGTTTCACAATGTTCTTAAAGAAACTATGTTTGGCTTCAAATCGCATTGTCCAAACTGTGACTAGGGGGCCAAAACACACAAATGGGAGCAGCCTCAGTAGGCTCCGGTTTTCATGAGCGTTGCCACCAATAGTTTTCCGACCCAAGAAACTCTGTGATACAATGTGTGGCTTGTTTGTTTTGTCAGACCATTTATAGGGGAAAGTCAGTATAGCTTTATTTAGTTCATGTAATTTAAATAACTTCTTTGATATCATTAATGCCAAGCAGTGGGCCAGCTCAACAGGCACAATGCCCTCAAATATATTGTGAGCAACATCAGGCGGAAAACCGGAGACAACATGAAAATGAGAAAGCGTTTTGGTAAAAATGCACTCTCTCTTAACTCCAAAGCAGTGTGTATCCTTCTCACAATATGATTTTACATGATCTGCATGGCCCTCTCTAGTTCTAAGGCTGAAAGTACCACAAGCAACACAGTGATTCCTGAAATCACAACTCTTTGCTGTGCTGTTCCAAGACTGTTTTATAACCATATGCTTTTATATCACCACTTTTGGAAAGCACTGCAAGATAAATAGATGATAAAGATGAGTGGGAGCCTGGTGGCAGGTTACCTAATATCCAGTAAACACCACAAAGTTTGTGTTTTTTCCGAGAGGTGCCGAGGGGATTGCAGGTCTCAAAATCATCCACATAGAGACGCAGTGATATCCGTAACTCCTCTGCATTTAGGAAGCTGTTTTCCTTAAAATGCAAACCATCTTCAGGGGACCTGAAATTCAAGAGATGGGTCAAGTTCAATGTCCTGCTGCCCTCTATGATTTTCAATTATCTTATCAAGAATGGCCTTATTATTTAAAATTTGCTGCAAAGATTTCAACAGTGGGACATACTGAAAGGTGTGTTTCTTTTTATGATCAAGTCTGTAACTAACTGGTGCCACAACACAGAATTTTTCCTTATAAAATTGTTTACGTTGATATGAAGTACTAAGAGGGCCACCTTTTTCAATTGCTTTTGGAACAGGGTTAGATGAGCATAGTGCTGTGGTGATTTCTGTAACTACAGAGTCATCAACTTGTAGGTTGTGATGCTTAAGGATATCTGTCACAACACCTCTAGATAGTGTGACTGATGCTGTGTTTATCAAGTAGTAAAGTTCTTGCAAAAAATCATCAATTGCCGTGCCTGGCACATGAACTAAATATTCCAACTTCAGTAGGGCTGCTGCAAGCTGCTGTGCAATTGCACTTGGAAGTGCTTTGTGTTGATCTTGTGAAGAATCAGAAACTTCCTCTAACACACACACTCCTGGTCCTGGCGATCAGCAAACGAATCATCTGATGGTGGAGATGCTATTGTTATTGTTTTTACAATACCTGGTAGAAAATCAGCTAATATGTGAGGTGTGTGTCGGCAACTTATGAGACTTAAAGGTTCCATAAATACTTGTTTGAAAACTACAGCCAACAAACATGCAACATACATTTTCATTTCTCTTCAGATGTGTGTTGATATGAACAAAAAACTCCCTTTCATTAGCTAAATTTTTGCACGCACATAAGTGACAGCTGAAAATAGACAACTCTTTTAGAGTCTGACCATCTTGTGTGGAATGCACTCTACTTTGAGAGATGATTAAAGCATTCCATGTCTTAAACGTACAGGGACATTTAGAATACATACATGGATAATTTATGGTGCGTCCAAAATGTGGGTGTTTGAGTTTATAATGGTGAAGTAAGTCAGACCTACTTTGCACTGCGACTGAACACCCTTTACACTGCCACATTCACTAGAGAAAGAGAGACAAACAAATGGAAGTTCAACTCACCCACACACATCCAACAGAAATAGAGCAAATTTTTATCATAATTTAAAATGCATAATTTTTCCAGTTTATTAGGGCCCCACTCTAATCCTAAACCAATGTAGTCTAATCCAGAAATCAATAAATCTTACCATCATAAAAGTTATAGTTATATAGTTTAGTAATTGTTGGAAAACTTAGAAAAAATTACAATCACAGCCAATCCAGAAGGTGTAGTTTGTGGTGCCGTTAAACTGTTTTGTGTAATCCTGAGAGACTAATTATTAGAAACACATCTCCAAAATAGTTTCAACAAAAAATGAGCATTAAAACCTACAGCAATTATAATTACTCACTATAATTTTGAAAATAATATCATTAATATTATCATTATCATCATCATCATCATGCTGAGAAATTCTTGTTTAAACACATCCAGTAAATCAACAAAAGCAATTGAATAGTAATACTCACCACCACTACAGAGCCTTTGACACAGCACCCAGAGACATACCTTACATCAAATATTGGCCTTAGCTGGAGGATATCTACAGAAAGAAAAAATGTTAAACTCATCCGAAGGCAGGACATATCAATTATAAAAGAGCTAGGTTGATAATGAACTTAAGGCAGTGTTTCCCACAGGTTTTCACGGACCGTCCGGCGCGACCTGTCCATGTGCCAGTGTTTGTGTGTGTAAGTCTGTGTGTGTGCGACAGCACGCGAGAGAGAGTGCAGCGGAGGAAAGAGACTGTGGCGGAGTTAGTTAACGGGAAAACACCGAAAGCCACTGTTGTATCGAAAATACGTCCTGGCCGTCCATAGTCAATTATTACTCTCCCTTTCTGCCTTACCTATGGCGTTACTGCAGCCATGTTTCACCAAGGCCAATGTCAGAGTTACGTTACCCATCCCCCACACTCGTTTAATATCTCCGGCGGGTGTCGACTTGAAAAGTAAAAAGACGGCGCATGTTCGATGAATTTTCCCATACAAACTAGTTGCCGTGCACACATTACCTTACAAAACATAAAAAATAAATGTAAAGATATTCAAGGATGGCAGGCATGACCGCCACCATTAGCAACCAGTTGAATGGCCGAACGTTGGCATGAAGACTGACTTGGATTTACTCGACATTAGCGGCAAGTAGAGAGCTAAGCCTTTTAAAATCTTGATTATAAACACTCTGCCTCTAACACTGGTTCATATTTGACACGTTTTTATTACCTTTATTGTGTCCCGAGCAGCCCAAATCCACAGAAAATATCAAGGCGAGGGAGAAAATGGCGGCGCTTGCAGGTCTTCAGCAACCGTTTTCTGTCCAGGAGCCCGCCCCTAGGAGGCGGGGTTTTCAACTTCCGGCTGACAAAAGATAACTTCTTCCTTTCTTCTTCAAATGATGGAGACATGTAGGTTTTAAATTCCCCAATATTGAAATGCTTTTAAAAGATTTAATCATGTTTTGGAGAGAAATTCAAATCAATTGTATAGCATATACAAAATGCATGCTTGTAAATTGAACAACCCTCCTTCTTCCATTTTTTCAGTGCACAGAACAGCCAGGGATTGACCCCCAAACACATTTCAGCTGAGAAAGCGGACTTCCTGCACTGCGCAGCATCATTCCCTCCGCAGTGGAAAAGAAAAAAAAAAAAAGCCGCGGGTCTCTCAGCGAGCGGAGCGCAAAAGTGACAACGGCCAAAGTGGGCACTTTGGGCCCAGACAGAGCCAAGGATTGGCCATTCCACTTATTTCAGCTGACAAGGCGGGCCCTGTGCACAGCCCCGCTTCATTCTCAGCACATTTGAGAAATGACGCAATTCTCTCAGCGAGAGTAGCGGAAAAGTGACACAAGCGCAGCGCAGCCTGCCAGGTGCCCGGTGTGGCCACAGAACAGCCAGGTATTGACCCCCAAACACATTTCAGCCAGGAAAGAGTCCTTCCTGCACTGCGCAGCATCATTCCCTCCGCAGTGAAACAACAACAAAAAAAAAAGCCGCTGGTCTGTCCGCCAGCGGAGCGCAAAAGTGACAGCGGCCAAGCCCAATGCACAAAGTGGGCACTTTGGGCCCAGGGAGAGGCAGGGGCTGGCCATTCCACTTATTTGAGCTGACAAGGCGGCCCCTGTGCACAGTCCCGCTTCATTCTCAGCACATTTGAGAAATGGCGCATTTCTCTCAGCGAGAGGAGCGGAAAAGTCACACAAGCCCAGCGCAGCCTGCCAGCTGCCCGGGTTGGGCACAGAACAGGCAGGGATTGACCCCCAAACACACCCCAGCTGAGAAACCGGCCTTCCTGCACTGCGCAGCATCATTCCCCCCGCAGTGGAAAAAAAAAAAAAAAGCCGCTGGTCTCCCCGACGGCGGAGCGCAAAAGTGACAACGTCCAACCCAATGCACAAAGTGGGCACTTTGGGCCCAGGGAGAGGCAGGGCTGGCCATTCCACTTATTTGAGCTGACAAGGCGGCCCCTGTGCACAGCCCCGCTTCATTCTCAGCACATTTGAGAAATGGCGCATTTCTCTCAGCGAGAGGAGCGGAAAAGTCACACAAGCCCAGCGCAGCCTGCCAGCTGCCCGGGTTGGCCACAGAAATCTCAGGGATTGACCCCCAAACACACCCAGCTGAGAAACCGGCCTTCCTGCACTGCGCAGCATCATTCCCTCCGCAGTGGAAAAAAAAAGCCGCTGGTTTCTCCGCAGGCGGAGCGCAAAAGTGACAGCGTCCAAGCCCAATGCACAAAGTGGGCACTTTGGGCCCAGGGAGAGGCAGGGGCTGGCCATTCCACTTATTTGAGCTGACAAGGCGGCCCCTGTGCACAGCCCCGCTTCATTCTCAGCACATTTGAGAAATGGCGCATTTCTCTCAGCGAGAGGAGCGGAAAAGTCACACAAGCCCAGCGCAGCCTGCCAGCTGCCCGGGTTGGCCACAGAAAAGGCTGGGATTGACCCCCAAACACATCCCAGCTGAGAAACCGGCCTTCCTGCACTGCGCAGCATCATTCCCTCCGCAGTGGAAAAAAAAAAAAAAAAAAAACGCCGCCGGCGGAGCGCAAAAGTGACAGCGTCCAAGCCCAATGCACAAAGTGGGCACTTTGGGCCCAGGGAGAGGCAGGGGCTGGCCATTCCACTTATTTGAGCTGACAAGGCGGCCCCTGTGCACAGCCCCGCTTCATTCTCAGCACATTTGAGAAATGGCGCATTTCTCTCAGCGAGAGGAGCGGAAAAGTCACACAAGCCCAGCGCAGCCTGCCAACTGCCCGGGTTGGCCACAGAAAAGGCTGGGATTGACCCCCAAACACATCCCAGCTGAGAAACCGGCCTTCCTGCACTGCGCAGCATCATTCCCTCCGCAGTGGAAAAAAAAAAAAAAAAAAAACGCCGCCGGCGGAGCGCAAAAGTGACAGCGTCCAAGCCCAATGCACAAAGTGGGCACTTTGGGCCCAGGGAGAGGCAGGGGCTGGCCATTCCACTTATTTGAGCTGACAAGGCGGCCCCTGTGCACAGCCCCGCTTCATTCTCAGCACATTTGAGAAATGGCGCATTTCTCTCAGCGAGAGGAGCGGAAAAGTCACACAAGCCCAGCGCAGCCTGCCAGCTGCCCGGGTTGGCCACAGAACAGGCAGGGATTGACCCCCAAACACATCCCAGCTGAGAAACCGGCCTTCCTGCACTGCGCAGCATCATTCCCTCAGCAGTGGAAAAAAAAAGCCGCTGGTTTCTCGCCGGCGGAGCGCAAAAGTGACAGCGTCCAAGCCCAATGCACAAAGTGGGCACTTTGGGCCCAGGGAGAGGCAGGGGCTGGCCATTCCACTTATTTGAGCTGACAAGGCGGCCCCTGTGCACAGCCCCGCTTCATTCTCAGCACATTTGAGAAATGGCGCATTTCTCTCAGCGAGAGGAGCGGAAAAGTCACACAAGCCCAGCGCAGCCTGCCAGCTGCCCGGGTTGGCCACAAAACAGGCAGGGATTGACCCCCAAACACATCCCAGCTGAGAAACCGGCCTTCCTGCACTGCGCAGCATCATTCCCTCCGCAGTGGAAAAAAAAAAAAAAAAAAGCCGCCGGCGGAGCGCAAAAGTGACAGCGTCCAAGCCCAATGCACAAAGTGGGCACTTTGGGCCCAGGGAGAGGCAGGGGCTGGCCATTCCACTTATTTGAGCTGACAAGGCGGCCCCTGTGCACAGCCCCGCTTCATTCTCAGCACATTTGAGAAATGGCGCATTTCTCTCAGCGAGAGGAGCGGAAAAGTCACACAAGCCCAGCGCAGCCTGCCAACTGCCCGGGTTGGCCACAGAAAAGGCAGGGATTGACCCCCAAACACATCCCAGCTGAGAAACCGGCCTTCCTGCACTGCGCAGCATCATTCCCTCCGCAGTGGAAAAAAAAGCCGCTGGTTTCTCCGCCGGCGGAGCGCAAAAGTGACAGCGTCCAAGCCCAATGCACAAAGTGGGCACTTTGGGCCCAGGGAGAGGCAGGGGCTGGCCATTCCACTTATTTGAGCTGACAAGGCGGCCCCTGTGCACAGCCCCGCTTCATTCTCAGCACATTTGAGAAATGGCGCATTTCTCTCAGCGAGAGGAGCGGAAAAGTCACACAAGCCCAGCGCAGCCTGCCAGCTGCCCGGGTTGGCCACAGAACAGGCAGGGATTGACCCCCAAACACATCCCAGCTGAGAAACCGGCCTTCCTGCACTGCGCAGCATCATTCCCTCCGCAGTGGAAAAAAAAAAAAAAAAAAGCCGCCGGCGGAGCGCAAAAGTGACAGCGTCCAAGCCCAATGCACAAAGTGGGCACTTTGGGCCCAGGGAGAGGCAGGGGCTGGCCATTCCACTTATTTGAGCTGACAAGGCGGCCCCTGTGCACAGCCCCGCTTCATTCTCAGCACATTTGAGAAATGGCGCATTTCTCTCAGCGAGAGGAGCGGAAAAGTCACACAAGCCCAGCGCAGCCTGCCAGCTGCCCGGGTTGGCCACAGAACAGGCAGGGATTGACCCCCAAACACATCCCAGCTGAGAAACCGGCCTTCCTGCACTGCGCAGCATCATTCCCTCAGCAGTGGAAAAGAAAAAAAAAAAAGCCGCTGGTCTCTCCGCCGGCGGAGCGCAAAAGTGACAGCGTCCAAGCCCAATGCACAAAGTGGGCACTTTGGGCCCAGGGAGAGGCAGGGGCTGGCCATTCCACTTATTTGAGCTGACAAGGCGGCCCCTGTGCACAGCCCCGCTTCATTCTCAGCACATTTGAGAAATGGCGCATTTCTCTCAGCGAGAGGAGCGGAAAAGTCACACAAGCCCAGCGCAGCCTGCCAGCTGCCCGGGTTGGCCACAGAACAGGCAGGGATTGACCCCCAAACACATCCCAGCTGAGAAACCGGCCTTCCTGCACTGCGCAGCATCATTCCCTCCGCAGTGGAAAAAAAAAAAAAAAAAAAGCCGCCGGCGGAGCGCAAAAGTGACAGCGTCCAAGCCCAATGCACAAAGTGGGCACTTTGGGCCCAGGGAGAGGCAGGGGCTGGCCATTCCACTTATTTGAGCTGACAAGGCGGCCCCTGTGCACAGCCCCGCTTCATTCTCAGCACATTTGAGAAATGGCGCATTTCTCTCAGCGAGAGGAGCGGAAAAGTCACACAAGCCCAGCGCAGCCTGCCAGCTGCCCGGGTTGGCCACAGAACAGGCAGGGATTGACCCCCAAACACATCCCAGCTGAGAAACCGGCCTTCCTGCACTGCGCAGCATCATTCCCTCAGCAGTGGAAAAAAAAAAAAAAAAAAGCCGCTGGTCTCTCCGCCGGCGGAGCGCAAAAGTGACAGCGTCCAAGCCCAATGCACAAAGTGGGCACTTTGGGCCCAGGGAGAGGCAGGGGCTGGCCATTCCACTTATTTGAGCTGACAAGGCGGCCCCTGTGCACAGCCCCGCTTCATTCTCAGCACATTTGAGAAATGGCGCATTTCTCTCAGCGAGAGGAGCGGAAAAGTCACACAAGCCCAGCGCAGCCTGCCAGCTGCCCGGGTTGGCCACAGAAAGGCAGGGATTGACCCCCAAACACATCCCAGCTGAGAAACCGGCCTTCCTGCACTGCGCAGCATCATTCCCTCAGCAGTGGAAAAAAAAAAAAAAAAAAAAAGCCGCTGGTCTCTCCGCCGGCGGAGCGCAAAAGTGACAGCGTCCAAGCCCAATGCACAAAGTGGGCACTTTGGGCCCAGGGAGAGGCAGGGGCTGGCCATTCCACTTATTTGAGCTGACAAGGCGGCCCCTGTGCACAGCCCCGCTTCATTCTCAGCACATTTGAGAAATGGCGCATTTCTCTCAGCGAGAGGAGCGGAAAAGTCACACAAGCCCAGCGCAGCCTGCCAACTGCCCGGGTTGGCCACAGAAAAGGCTGGGATTGACCCCCAAACACATCCCAGCTGAGAAACCGGCCTTCCTGCACTGCGCAGCATCATTCCCTCCGCAGTGGAAAAAAAAAAAAAAAAAAAGCCGCCGGCGGAGCGCAAAAGTGACAGCGTCCAAGCCCAATGCACAAAGTGGGCACTTTGGGCCCAGGGAGAGGCAGGGGCTGGCCATTCCACTTATTTGAGCTGACAAGGCGGCCCCTGTGCACAGCCCCGCTTCATTCTCAGCACATTTGAGAAATGGCGCATTTCTCTCAGCGAGAGGAGCGGAAAAGTCACACAAGCCCAGCGCAGCCTGCCAGCTGCCCGGGTTGGCCACAGAACAGGCAGGGATTGACCCCCAAACACATCCCAGCTGAGAAACCGGCCTTCCTGCACTGCGCAGCATCATTCCCTCCGCAGTGGAAAAAAAAAAAAAAAGCCGCTGGTCTCTCCGCCGGCGGAGCGCAAAAGTGACAGCGTCCAAGCCCAATGCACAAAGTGGGCACTTTGGGCCCAGGGAGAGGCAGGGGCTGGCCATTCCACTTATTTGAGCTGACAAGGCGGCCCCTGTGCACAGCCCCGCTTCATTCTCAGCACATTTGAGAAATGGCGCATTTCTCTCAGCGAGAGGAGCGGAAAAGTCACACAAGCCCAGCGCAGCCTGCCAACTGCCCGGGTTGGCCACAGAAAAGGCTGGGATTGACCCCCAAACACATCCCAGCTGAGAAACCGGCCTTCCTGCACTGCGCAGCATCATTCCCTCCGCAGTGGAAAAAAAAAAAAAAAAAGCCGCTGGCCGCCGGCGGAGCGCAAAAGTGACAGCGTCCAAGCCCAATGCACAAAGTGGGCACTTTGGGCCCAGGGAGAGGCAGGGGCTGGCCATTCCACTTATTTGAGCTGACAAGGCGGCCCCTGTGCACAGCCCCGCTTCATTCTCAGCACATTTGAGAAATGGCGCATTTCTCTCAGCGAGAGGAGCGGAAAAGTCACACAAGCCCAGCGCAGCCTGCCAGCTGCCCGGGTTGGCCACAGAAAAGGCTGGGATTGACCCCCAAACACATCCCAGCTGAGAAACCGGCCTTCCTGCACTGCGCAGCATCATTCCCTCAGCAGTGGAAAAAAAAAAAAAAAAAAAGCCGCTGGTCTCTCCGCCGGCGGAGCGCAAAAGTGACAGCGTCCAAGCCCAATGCACAAAGTGGGCACTTTGGGCCCAGGGAGAGGCAGGGGCTGGCCATTCCACTTATTTGAGCTGACAAGGCGGCCCCTGTGCACAGCCCCGCTTCATTCTCAGCACATTTGAGAAATGGCGCATTTCTCTCAGCGAGAGGAGCGGAAAAGTCACACAAGCCCAGCGCAGCCTGCCAACTGCCCGGGTTGGCCACAGAAAAGGCTGGGATTGACCCCCAAACACATCCCAGCTGAGAAACCGGCCTTCCTGCACTGCGCAGCATCATTCCCTCCGCAGTGGAAAAAAAAAAAAAAAAAAAAGCCGCCGGCGGAGCGCAAAAGTGACAGCGTCCAAGCCCAATGCACAAAGTGGGCACTTTGGGCCCAGGGAGAGGCAGGGGCTGGCCATTCCACTTATTTGAGCTGACAAGGCGGCCCCTGTGCACAGCCCCGCTTCATTCTCAGCACATTTGAGAAATGGCGCATTTCTCTCAGCGAGAGGAGCGGAAAAGTCACACAAGCCCAGCGCAGCCTGCCAACTGCCCGGGTTGGCCACAGAAAAGGCTGGGATTGACCCCCAAACACATCCCAGCTGAGAAACCGGCCTTCCTGCACTGCGCAGCATCATTCCCTCCGCAGTGGAAAAAAAAAAAGCCGCTGGTTTCTCCGCCGGCGGAGCGCAAAAGTGACAGCGTCCAAGCCCAATGCACAAAGTGGGCACTTTGGGCCCAGGGAGAGGCAGGGGCTGGCCATTCCACTTATTTGAGCTGACAAGGCGGCCCCTGTGCACAGCCCCGCTTCATTCTCAGCACATTTGAGAAATGGCGCATTTCTCTCAGCGAGAGGAGCGGAAAAGTCACACAAGCCCAGCGCAGCCTGCCAGCTGCCCGGGTTGGCCACAGAAAAGGCTGGGATTGACCCCCAAACACATCCCAGCTGAGAAACCGGCCTTCCTGCACTGCGCAGCATCATTCCCTCAGCAGTGGAAAAAAAAAAAAAAAAAAAACGCCGGGCGGAGCGCAAAAGTGACAGCGTCCAAGCCCAATGCACAAAGTGGGCACTTTGGGCCCAGGGAGAGGCAGGGGCTGGCCATTCCACTTATTTGAGCTGACAAGGCGGCCCCTGTGCACAGCCCCGCTTCATTCTCAGCACATTTGAGAAATGGCGCATTTCTCTCAGCGAGAGGAGCGGAAAAGTCACACAAGCCCAGCGCAGCCTGCCAACTGCCCGGGTTGGCCACAGAAAAGGCTGGGATTGACCCCCAAACACATCCCAGCTGAGAAACCGGCCTTCCTGCACTGCGCAGCATCATTCCCTCCGCAGTGGAAAAAAAAAAAAAAAAAAAGCCGCCGGCGGAGCGCAAAAGTGACAGCGTCCAAGCCCAATGCACAAAGTGGGCACTTTGGGCCCAGGGAGAGGCAGGGGCTGGCCATTCCACTTATTTGAGCTGACAAGGCGGCCCCTGTGCACAGCCCCGCTTCATTCTCAGCACATTTGAGAAATGGCGCATTTCTCTCAGCGAGAGGAGCGGAAAAGTCACACAAGCCCAGCGCAGCCTGCCAACTGCCCGGGTTGGCCACAGAAAAGGCTGGGATTGACCCCCAAACACATCCCAGCTGAGAAACCGGCCTTCCTGCACTGCGCAGCATCATTCCCTCCGCAGTGGAAAAAAAAAAGCCGCTGGTTTCTCCGCCGGCGGAGCGCAAAAGTGACAGCGTCCAAGCCCAATGCACAAAGTGGGCACTTTGGGCCCAGGGAGAGGCAGGGGCTGGCCATTCCACTTATTTGAGCTGACAAGGCGGCCCCTGTGCACAGCCCCGCTTCATTCTCAGCACATTTGAGAAATGGCGCATTTCTCTCAGCGAGAGGAGCGGAAAAGTCACACAAGCCCAGCGCAGCCTGCCAGCTGCCCGGGTTGGCCACAGAACAGGCAGGGATTGACCCCCAAACACATCCCAGCTGAGAAACCGGCCTTCCTGCACTGCGCAGCATCATTCCCTCCGCAGTGGAAAAAAAAAAAAAAAAAACTCCGCCGGCGGAGCGCAAAAGTGACAGCGTCCAAGCCCAATGCACAAAGTGGGCACTTTGGGCCCAGGGAGAGGCAGGGGCTGGCCATTCCACTTATTTGAGCTGACAAGGCGGCCCCTGTGCACAGCCCCGCTTCATTCTCAGCACATTTGAGAAATGGCGCATTTCTCTCAGCGAGAGGAGCGGAAAAGTCACACAAGCCCAGCGCAGCCTGCCAACTGCCCGGGTTGGCCACAGAAAAGGCTGGGATTGACCCCCAAACACATCCCAGCTGAGAAACCGGCCTTCCTGCACTGCGCAGCATCATTCCCTCAGCAGTGGAAAAAAAAAAAAAAAAAAAGCCGCTGGCGCGGCGGAGCGCAAAAGTGACAGCGTCCAAGCCCAATGCACAAAGTGGGCACTTTGGGCCCAGGGAGAGGCAGGGGCTGGCCATTCCACTTATTTGAGCTGACAAGGCGGCCCCTGTGCACAGCCCCGCTTCATTCTCAGCACATTTGAGAAATGGCGCATTTCTCTCAGCGAGAGGAGCGGAAAAGTCACACAAGCCCAGCGCAGCCTGCCAACTGCCCGGGTTGGCCACAGAAAAGGCTGGGATTGACCCCCAAACACATCCCAGCTGAGAAACCGGCCTTCCTGCACTGCGCAGCATCATTCCCTCCGCAGTGGAAAAAAAAAGCCGCTGGTTTCTCCGCCGGCGGAGCGCAAAAGTGACAGCGTCCAAGCCCAATGCACAAAGTGGGCACTTTGGGCCCAGGGAGAGGCAGGGGCTGGCCATTCCACTTATTTGAGCTGACAAGGCGGCCCCTGTGCACAGCCCCGCTTCATTCTCAGCACATTTGAGAAATGGCGCATTTCTCTCAGCGAGAGGAGCGGAAAAGTCACACAAGCCCAGCGCAGCCTGCCAGCTGCCCGGGTTGGCCACAGAACAGGCAGGGATTGACCCCCAAACACATCCCAGCTGAGAAACCGGCCTTCCTGCACTGCGCAGCATCATTCCCTCAGCAGTGGAAAAAAAAAAAAAAAAAAAAGCCGCCGGCGGAGCGCAAAAGTGACAGCGTCCAAGCCCAATGCACAAAGTGGGCACTTTGGGCCCAGGGAGAGGCAGGGGCTGGCCATTCCACTTATTTGAGCTGACAAGGCGGCCCCTGTGCACAGCCCCGCTTCATTCTCAGCACATTTGAGAAATGGCGCATTTCTCTCAGCGAGAGGAGCGGAAAAGTCACACAAGCCCAGCGCAGCCTGCCAGCTGCCCGGGTTGGCCACAGAACAGGCAGGGATTGACCCCCAAACACATCCCAGCTGAGAAACCGGCCTTCCTGCACTGCGCAGCATCATTCCCTCCGCAGTGGAAAAAAAAAAAAAAGCCGCTGGTCTCTCCGCCGGCGGAGCGCAAAAGTGACAGCGTCCAAGCCCAATGCACAAAGTGGGCACTTTGGGCCCAGGGAGAGGCAGGGGCTGGCCATTCCACTTATTTGAGCTGACAAGGCGGCCCCTGTGCACAGCCCCGCTTCATTCTCAGCACATTTGAGAAATGGCGCATTTCTCTCAGCGAGAGGAGCGGAAAAGTCACACAAGCCCAGCGCAGCCTGCCAGCTGCCCGGGTTGGCCACAGAAAAGGCAGGGATTGACCCCCAAACACATCCCAGCTGAGAAACCGGCCTTCCTGCACTGCGCAGCATCATTCCCTCAGCAGTGGAAAAAAAAAAAGCCGCTGGTTTCTCCGCCGGCGGAGCGCAAAAGTGACAGCGTCCAAGCCCAATGCACAAAGTGGGCACTTTGGGCCCAGGGAGAGGCAGGGGCTGGCCATTCCACTTATTTGAGCTGACAAGGCGGCCCCTGTGCACAGCCCCGCTTCATTCTCAGCACATTTGAGAAATGGCGCATTTCTCTCAGCGAGAGGAGCGGAAAAGTCACACAAGCCCAGCGCAGCCTGCCAGCTGCCCGGGTTGGCCACAGAAAAGGCTGGGATTGACCCCCAAACACATCCCAGCTGAGAAACCGGCCTTCCTGCACTGCGCAGCATCATTCCCTCCGCAGTGGAAAAAAAAAAAAAAAAAAAAAGCCGCCGGCGGAGCGCAAAAGTGACAGCGTCCAAGCCCAATGCACAAAGTGGGCACTTTGGGCCCAGGGAGAGGCAGGGGCTGGCCATTCCACTTATTTGAGCTGACAAGGCGGCCCCTGTGCACAGCCCCGCTTCATTCTCAGCACATTTGAGAAATGGCGCATTTCTCTCAGCGAGAGGAGCGGAAAAGTCACACAAGCCCAGCGCAGCCTGCCAACTGCCCGGGTTGGCCACAGAAAAGGCTGGGATTGACCCCCAAACACATCCCAGCTGAGAAACCGGCCTTCCTGCACTGCGCAGCATCATTCCCTCAGCAGTGGAAAAAAAAAAAAAAAAAAAAGCCGCCGGCGGAGCGCAAAAGTGACAGCGTCCAAGCCCAATGCACAAAGTGGGCACTTTGGGCCCAGGGAGAGGCAGGGGCTGGCCATTCCACTTATTTGAGCTGACAAGGCGGCCCCTGTGCACAGCCCCGCTTCATTCTCAGCACATTTGAGAAATGGCGCATTTCTCTCAGCGAGAGGAGCGGAAAAGTCACACAAGCCCAGCGCAGCCTGCCAGCTGCCCGGGTTGGCCACAGAACAGGCAGGGATTGACCCCCAAACACATCCCAGCTGAGAAACCGGCCTTCCTGCACTGCGCAGCATCATTCCCTCCGCAGTGGAAAAAAAAAAAAAAAAAAGGTTCTCCGCCGGCGGAGCGCAAAAGTGACAGCGTCCAAGCCCAATGCACAAAGTGGGCACTTTGGGCCCAGGGAGAGGCAGGGGCTGGCCATTCCACTTATTTGAGCTGACAAGGCGGCCCCTGTGCACAGCCCCGCTTCATTCTCAGCACATTTGAGAAATGGCGCATTTCTCTCAGCGAGAGGAGCGGAAAAGTCACACAAGCCCAGCGCAGCCTGCCAGCTGCCCGGGTTGGCCACAGAACAGGCAGGGATTGACCCCCAAACACATCCCAGCTGAGAAACCGGCCTTCCTGCACTGCGCAGCATCATTCCCTCCGCAGTGGAAAAAAAAAAAAAAAAAAAGCCGCCGGCGGAGCGCAAAAGTGACAGCGTCCAAGCCCAATGCACAAAGTGGGCACTTTGGGCCCAGGGAGAGGCAGGGGCTGGCCATTCCACTTATTTGAGCTGACAAGGCGGCCCCTGTGCACAGCCCCGCTTCATTCTCAGCACATTTGAGAAATGGCGCATTTCTCTCAGCGAGAGGAGCGGAAAAGTCACACAAGCCCAGCGCAGCCTGCCAACTGCCCGGGTTGGCCACAGAAAAGGCAGGGATTGACCCCCAAACACATCCCAGCTGAGAAACCGGCCTTCCTGCACTGCGCAGCATCATTCCCTCCGCAGTGGAAAAAAAAAAAAAAGCCGCTGGTTTCTCCGCCGGCGGAGCGCAAAAGTGACAGCGTCCAAGCCCAATGCACAAAGTGGGCACTTTGGGCCCAGGGAGAGGCAGGGGCTGGCCATTCCACTTATTTGAGCTGACAAGGCGGCCCCTGTGCACAGCCCCGCTTCATTCTCAGCACATTTGAGAAATGGCGCATTTCTCTCAGCGAGAGGAGCGGAAAAGTCACACAAGCCCAGCGCAGCCTGCCAGCTGCCCGGGTTGGCCACAGAAAAGGCTGGGATTGACCCCCAAACACATCCCAGCTGAGAAACCGGCCTTCCTGCACTGCGCAGCATCATTCCCTCCGCAGTGGAAAAAAAAAAAAAAAAAAAGCCGCCGGCGGAGCGCAAAAGTGACAGCGTCCAAGCCCAATGCACAAAGTGGGCACTTTGGGCCCAGGGAGAGGCAGGGGCTGGCCATTCCACTTATTTGAGCTGACAAGGCGGCCCCTGTGCACAGCCCCGCTTCATTCTCAGCACATTTGAGAAATGGCGCATTTCTCTCAGCGAGAGGAGCGGAAAAGTCACACAAGCCCAGCGCAGCCTGCCAGCTGCCCGGGTTGGCCACAGAACAGGCAGGGATTGACCCCCAAACACATCCCAGCTGAGAAACCGGCCTTCCTGCACTGCGCAGCATCATTCCCTCAGCAGTGGAAAAAAAAAAAAAAAAAGCCGCTGGTCTCTCCGCCGGCGGAGCGCAAAAGTGACAGCGTCCAAGCCCAATGCACAAAGTGGGCACTTTGGGCCCAGGGAGAGGCAGGGGCTGGCCATTCCACTTATTTGAGCTGACAAGGCGGCCCCTGTGCACAGCCCCGCTTCATTCTCAGCACATTTGAGAAATGGCGCATTTCTCTCAGCGAGAGGAGCGGAAAAGTCACACAAGCCCAGCGCAGCCTGCCAACTGCCCGGGTTGGCCACAGAAAAGGCTGGGATTGACCCCCAAACACATCCCAGCTGAGAAACCGGCCTTCCTGCACTGCGCAGCATCATTCCCTCCGCAGTGGAAAAAAAAAAAAAAAAAAAGCCGCCGGCGGAGCGCAAAAGTGACAGCGTCCAAGCCCAATGCACAAAGTGGGCACTTTGGGCCCAGGGAGAGGCAGGGGCTGGCCATTCCACTTATTTGAGCTGACAAGGCGGCCCCTGTGCACAGCCCCGCTTCATTCTCAGCACATTTGAGAAATGGCGCATTTCTCTCAGCGAGAGGAGCGGAAAAGTCACACAAGCCCAGCGCAGCCTGCCAGCTGCCCGGGTTGGCCACAGAAAAGGCAGGGATTGACCCCCAAACACATCCCAGCTGAGAAACCGGCCTTCCTGCACTGCGCAGCATCATTCCCTCAGCAGTGGAAAAAAAAAAAAAAAAAGCCGCTGGTCTCTCCGCCGGCGGAGCGCAAAAGTGACAGCGTCCAAGCCCAATGCACAAAGTGGGCACTTTGGGCCCAGGGAGAGGCAGGGGCTGGCCATTCCACTTATTTGAGCTGACAAGGCGGCCCCTGTGCACAGCCCCGCTTCATTCTCAGCACATTTGAGAAATGGCGCATTTCTCTCAGCGAGAGGAGCGGAAAAGTCACACAAGCCCAGCGCAGCCTGCCAGCTGCCCGGGTTGGCCACAGAAAAGGCTGGGATTGACCCCCAAACACATCCCAGCTGAGAAACCGGCCTTCCTGCACTGCGCAGCATCATTCCCTCCGCAGTGGAAAAAAAAAAAAAAAAAAAGCCGCCGGCGGAGCGCAAAAGTGACAGCGTCCAAGCCCAATGCACAAAGTGGGCACTTTGGGCCCAGGGAGAGGCAGGGGCTGGCCATTCCACTTATTTGAGCTGACAAGGCGGCCCCTGTGCACAGCCCCGCTTCATTCTCAGCACATTTGAGAAATGGCGCATTTCTCTCAGCGAGAGGAGCGGAAAAGTCACACAAGCCCAGCGCAGCCTGCCAGCTGCCCGGGTTGGCCACAGAACAGGCAGGGATTGACCCCCAAACACATCCCAGCTGAGAAACCGGCCTTCCTGCACTGCGCAGCATCATTCCCTCCGCAGTGGAAAAAAAAAAAAAAAAAGCCGCTGGTCTCTCCGCCGGCGGAGCGCAAAAGTGACAGCGTCCAAGCCCAATGCACAAAGTGGGCACTTTGGGCCCAGGGAGAGGCAGGGGCTGGCCATTCCACTTATTTGAGCTGACAAGGCGGCCCCTGTGCACAGCCCCGCTTCATTCTCAGCACATTTGAGAAATGGCGCATTTCTCTCAGCGAGAGGAGCGGAAAAGTCACACAAGCCCAGCGCAGCCTGCCAACTGCCCGGGTTGGCCACAGAAAAGGCTGGGATTGACCCCCAAACACATCCCAGCTGAGAAACCGGCCTTCCTGCACTGCGCAGCATCATTCCCTCCGCAGTGGAAAAAAAAAAAAAAAAAAAGCGTCTCTCCGCCGGCGGAGCGCAAAAGTGACAGCGTCCAAGCCCAATGCACAAAGTGGGCACTTTGGGCCCAGGGAGAGGCAGGGGCTGGCCATTCCACTTATTTGAGCTGACAAGGCGGCCCCTGTGCACAGCCCCGCTTCATTCTCAGCACATTTGAGAAATGGCGCATTTCTCTCAGCGAGAGGAGCGGAAAAGTCACACAAGCCCAGCGCAGCCTGCCAGCTGCCCGGGTTGGCCACAGAAAAGGCTGGGATTGACCCCCAAACACATCCCAGCTGAGAAACCGGCCTTCCTGCACTGCGCAGCATCATTCCCTCAGCAGTGGAAAAAAAAAAAAAAAAAAAGCCGCTGGTTCTCCGCCGGCGGAGCGCAAAAGTGACAGCGTCCAAGCCCAATGCACAAAGTGGGCACTTTGGGCCCAGGGAGAGGCAGGGGCTGGCCATTCCACTTATTTGAGCTGACAAGGCGGCCCCTGTGCACAGCCCCGCTTCATTCTCAGCACATTTGAGAAATGGCGCATTTCTCTCAGCGAGAGGAGCGGAAAAGTCACACAAGCCCAGCGCAGCCTGCCAACTGCCCGGGTTGGCCACAGAAAAGGCTGGGATTGACCCCCAAACACATCCCAGCTGAGAAACCGGCCTTCCTGCACTGCGCAGCATCATTCCCTCCGCAGTGGAAAAAAAAAAAAAAAAAAAGCCGCTGGTCTCTCGCCGGCGGAGCGCAAAAGTGACAGCGTCCAAGCCCAATGCACAAAGTGGGCACTTTGGGCCCAGGGAGAGGCAGGGGCTGGCCATTCCACTTATTTGAGCTGACAAGGCGGCCCCTGTGCACAGCCCCGCTTCATTCTCAGCACATTTGAGAAATGGCGCATTTCTCTCAGCGAGAGGAGCGGAAAAGTCACACAAGCCCAGCGCAGCCTGCCAGCTGCCCGGGTTGGCCACAGAAAAGGCAGGGATTGACCCCCAAACACATCCCAGCTGAGAAACCGGCCTTCCTGCACTGCGCAGCATCATTCCCTCCGCAGTGGAAAAAAAAAAAAAAAAAAAAGCCGCCGGCGGAGCGCAAAAGTGACAGCGTCCAAGCCCAATGCACAAAGTGGGCACTTTGGGCCCAGGGAGAGGCAGGGGCTGGCCATTCCACTTATTTGAGCTGACAAGGCGGCCCCTGTGCACAGCCCCGCTTCATTCTCAGCACATTTGAGAAATGGCGCATTTCTCTCAGCGAGAGGAGCGGAAAAGTCACACAAGCCCAGCGCAGCCTGCCAACTGCCCGGGTTGGCCACAGAAAAGGCTGGGATTGACCCCCAAACACATCCCAGCTGAGAAACCGGCCTTCCTGCACTGCGCAGCATCATTCCCTCCGCAGTGGAAAAAAAAAAAAAAAAAAAACGCCGGCGGAGCGCAAAAGTGACAGCGTCCAAGCCCAATGCACAAAGTGGGCACTTTGGGCCCAGGGAGAGGCAGGGGCTGGCCATTCCACTTATTTGAGCTGACAAGGCGGCCCCTGTGCACAGCCCCGCTTCATTCTCAGCACATTTGAGAAATGGCGCATTTCTCTCAGCGAGAGGAGCGGAAAAGTCACACAAGCCCAGCGCAGCCTGCCAACTGCCCGGGTTGGCCACAGAAAAGGCTGGGATTGACCCCCAAACACATCCCAGCTGAGAAACCGGCCTTCCTGCACTGCGCAGCATCATTCCCTCCGCAGTGGAAAAAAAAAAGCCGCTGGTTTCTCCGCCGGCGGAGCGCAAAAGTGACAGCGTCCAAGCCCAATGCACAAAGTGGGCACTTTGGGCCCAGGGAGAGGCAGGGGCTGGCCATTCCACTTATTTGAGCTGACAAGGCGGCCCCTGTGCACAGCCCCGCTTCATTCTCAGCACATTTGAGAAATGGCGCATTTCTCTCAGCGAGAGGAGCGGAAAAGTCACACAAGCCCAGCGCAGCCTGCCAGCTGCCCGGGTTGGCCACAGAAAAGGCAGGGATTGACCCCCAAACACATCCCAGCTGAGAAACCGGCCTTCCTGCACTGCGCAGCATCATTCCCTCCGCAGTGGAAAAAAAAAAAAAAAAAAAGCCGCCGGCGGAGCGCAAAAGTGACAGCGTCCAAGCCCAATGCACAAAGTGGGCACTTTGGGCCCAGGGAGAGGCAGGGGCTGGCCATTCCACTTATTTGAGCTGACAAGGCGGCCCCTGTGCACAGCCCCGCTTCATTCTCAGCACATTTGAGAAATGGCGCATTTCTCTCAGCGAGAGGAGCGGAAAAGTCACACAAGCCCAGCGCAGCCTGCCAACTGCCCGGGTTGGCCACAGAAAAGGCTGGGATTGACCCCCAAACACATCCCAGCTGAGAAACCGGCCTTCCTGCACTGCGCAGCATCATTCCCTCCGCAGTGGAAAAAAAAAAAAAAAAAAAGCCGCTGGTTTCTCCGCCGGCGGAGCGCAAAAGTGACAGCGTCCAAGCCCAATGCACAAAGTGGGCACTTTGGGCCCAGGGAGAGGCAGGGGCTGGCCATTCCACTTATTTGAGCTGACAAGGCGGCCCCTGTGCACAGCCCCGCTTCATTCTCAGCACATTTGAGAAATGGCGCATTTCTCTCAGCGAGAGGAGCGGAAAAGTCACACAAGCCCAGCGCAGCCTGCCAGCTGCCCGGGTTGGCCACAGAAAAGGCTGGGATTGACCCCCAAACACATCCCAGCTGAGAAACCGGCCTTCCTGCACTGCGCAGCATCATTCCCTCCGCAGTGGAAAAAAAAAAAAAAAAAAGCCGCTGGTCGCCGGCGGAGCGCAAAAGTGACAGCGTCCAAGCCCAATGCACAAAGTGGGCACTTTGGGCCCAGGGAGAGGCAGGGGCTGGCCATTCCACTTATTTGAGCTGACAAGGCGGCCCCTGTGCACAGCCCCGCTTCATTCTCAGCACATTTGAGAAATGGCGCATTTCTCTCAGCGAGAGGAGCGGAAAAGTCACACAAGCCCAGCGCAGCCTGCCAACTGCCCGGGTTGGCCACAGAAAAGGCTGGGATTGACCCCCAAACACATCCCAGCTGAGAAACCGGCCTTCCTGCACTGCGCAGCATCATTCCCTCAGCAGTGGAAAAAAAAAAAAAAAAAAAAGCCGCTGGTCTCTCCGCCGGCGGAGCGCAAAAGTGACAGCGTCCAAGCCCAATGCACAAAGTGGGCACTTTGGGCCCAGGGAGAGGCAGGGGCTGGCCATTCCACTTATTTGAGCTGACAAGGCGGCCCCTGTGCACAGCCCCGCTTCATTCTCAGCACATTTGAGAAATGGCGCATTTCTCTCAGCGAGAGGAGCGGAAAAGTCACACAAGCCCAGCGCAGCCTGCCAACTGCCCGGGTTGGCCACAGAAAAGGCTGGGATTGACCCCCAAACACATCCCAGCTGAGAAACCGGCCTTCCTGCACTGCGCAGCATCATTCCCTCCGCAGTGGAAAAAAAAAAAAAAAAAAAAGCCGCCGGCGGAGCGCAAAAGTGACAGCGTCCAAGCCCAATGCACAAAGTGGGCACTTTGGGCCCAGGGAGAGGCAGGGGCTGGCCATTCCACTTATTTGAGCTGACAAGGCGGCCCCTGTGCACAGCCCCGCTTCATTCTCAGCACATTTGAGAAATGGCGCATTTCTCTCAGCGAGAGGAGCGGAAAAGTCACACAAGCCCAGCGCAGCCTGCCAGCTGCCCGGGTTGGCCACAGAAAAGGCTGGGATTGACCCCCAAACACATCCCAGCTGAGAAACCGGCCTTCCTGCACTGCGCAGCATCATTCCCTCCGCAGTGGAAAAAAAAAAAAAAAAAAGCTGCTCCGCCGGCGGAGCGCAAAAGTGACAGCGTCCAAGCCCAATGCACAAAGTGGGCACTTTGGGCCCAGGGAGAGGCAGGGGCTGGCCATTCCACTTATTTGAGCTGACAAGGCGGCCCCTGTGCACAGCCCCGCTTCATTCTCAGCACATTTGAGAAATGGCGCATTTCTCTCAGCGAGAGGAGCGGAAAAGTCACACAAGCCCAGCGCAGCCTGCCAACTGCCCGGGTTGGCCACAGAAAAGGCTGGGATTGACCCCCAAACACATCCCAGCTGAGAAACCGGCCTTCCTGCACTGCGCAGCATCATTCCCTCCGCAGTGGAAAAAAAAAAAAAAAAAAGCCGCTGGTCTCTCCGCCGGCGGAGCGCAAAAGTGACAGCGTCCAAGCCCAATGCACAAAGTGGGCACTTTGGGCCCAGGGAGAGGCAGGGGCTGGCCATTCCACTTATTTGAGCTGACAAGGCGGCCCCTGTGCACAGCCCCGCTTCATTCTCAGCACATTTGAGAAATGGCGCATTTCTCTCAGCGAGAGGAGCGGAAAAGTCACACAAGCCCAGCGCAGCCTGCCAACTGCCCGGGTTGGCCACAGAAAAGGCAGGGATTGACCCCCAAACACATCCCAGCTGAGAAACCGGCCTTCCTGCACTGCGCAGCATCATTCCCTCAGCAGTGGAAAAAAAAAAAAAAAAAAAAGCCGCTGGTCTCTCCGCCGGCGGAGCGCAAAAGTGACAGCGTCCAAGCCCAATGCACAAAGTGGGCACTTTGGGCCCAGGGAGAGGCAGGGGCTGGCCATTCCACTTATTTGAGCTGACAAGGCGGCCCCTGTGCACAGCCCCGCTTCATTCTCAGCACATTTGAGAAATGGCGCATTTCTCTCAGCGAGAGGAGCGGAAAAGTCACACAAGCCCAGCGCAGCCTGCCAGCTGCCCGGGTTGGCCACAGAAAAGGCTGGGATTGACCCCCAAACACATCCCAGCTGAGAAACCGGCCTTCCTGCACTGCGCAGCATCATTCCCTCCGCAGTGGAAAAAAAAAAAAAAAAAAAAGCCGCCGGCGGAGCGCAAAAGTGACAGCGTCCAAGCCCAATGCACAAAGTGGGCACTTTGGGCCCAGGGAGAGGCAGGGGCTGGCCATTCCACTTATTTGAGCTGACAAGGCGGCCCCTGTGCACAGCCCCGCTTCATTCTCAGCACATTTGAGAAATGGCGCATTTCTCTCAGCGAGAGGAGCGGAAAAGTCACACAAGCCCAGCGCAGCCTGCCAACTGCCCGGGTTGGCCACAGAAAAGGCTGGGATTGACCCCCAAACACATCCCAGCTGAGAAACCGGCCTTCCTGCACTGCGCAGCATCATTCCCTCCGCAGTGGAAAAAAAAAAAAAAAAAAAAGCCGCCGGCGGAGCGCAAAAGTGACAGCGTCCAAGCCCAATGCACAAAGTGGGCACTTTGGGCCCAGGGAGAGGCAGGGGCTGGCCATTCCACTTATTTGAGCTGACAAGGCGGCCCCTGTGCACAGCCCCGCTTCATTCTCAGCACATTTGAGAAATGGCGCATTTCTCTCAGCGAGAGGAGCGGAAAAGTCACACAAGCCCAGCGCAGCCTGCCAGCTGCCCGGGTTGGCCACAGAAAAGGCAGGGATTGACCCCCAAACACATCCCAGCTGAGAAACCGGCCTTCCTGCACTGCGCAGCATCATTCCCTCCGCAGTGGAAAAAAAAAAAAAAAAGCCGCTGGTCTCTCCGCCGGCGGAGCGCAAAAGTGACAGCGTCCAAGCCCAATGCACAAAGTGGGCACTTTGGGCCCAGGGAGAGGCAGGGGCTGGCCATTCCACTTATTTGAGCTGACAAGGCGGCCCCTGTGCACAGCCCCGCTTCATTCTCAGCACATTTGAGAAATGGCGCATTTCTCTCAGCGAGAGGAGCGGAAAAGTCACACAAGCCCAGCGCAGCCTGCCAACTGCCCGGGTTGGCCACAGAAAAGGCTGGGATTGACCCCCAAACACATCCCAGCTGAGAAACCGGCCTTCCTGCACTGCGCAGCATCATTCCCTCCGCAGTGGAAAAAAAAAAAAAAAAAAAGCCGCTGGTCTCTCCGCCGGCGGAGCGCAAAAGTGACAGCGTCCAAGCCCAATGCACAAAGTGGGCACTTTGGGCCCAGGGAGAGGCAGGGGCTGGCCATTCCACTTATTTGAGCTGACAAGGCGGCCCCTGTGCACAGCCCCGCTTCATTCTCAGCACATTTGAGAAATGGCGCATTTCTCTCAGCGAGAGGAGCGGAAAAGTCACACAAGCCCAGCGCAGCCTGCCAACTGCCCGGGTTGGCCACAGAAAAGGCTGGGATTGACCCCCAAACACATCCCAGCTGAGAAACCGGCCTTCCTGCACTGCGCAGCATCATTCCCTCCGCAGTGGAAAAAAAAAAAAAAAAAAAACGCCGCCGGCGGAGCGCAAAAGTGACAGCGTCCAAGCCCAATGCACAAAGTGGGCACTTTGGGCCCAGGGAGAGGCAGGGGCTGGCCATTCCACTTATTTGAGCTGACAAGGCGGCCCCTGTGCACAGCCCCGCTTCATTCTCAGCACATTTGAGAAATGGCGCATTTCTCTCAGCGAGAGGAGCGGAAAAGTCACACAAGCCCAGCGCAGCCTGCCAACTGCCCGGGTTGGCCACAGAAAGGCAGGGATTGACCCCCAAACACATCCCAGCTGAGAAACCGGCCTTCCTGCACTGCGCAGCATCATTCCCTCCGCAGTGGAAAAAAAAAAAAGCCGCTGGTTTCTCCGCCGGCGGAGCGCAAAAGTGACAGCGTCCAAGCCCAATGCACAAAGTGGGCACTTTGGGCCCAGGGAGAGGCAGGGGCTGGCCATTCCACTTATTTGAGCTGACAAGGCGGCCCCTGTGCACAGCCCCGCTTCATTCTCAGCACATTTGAGAAATGGCGCATTTCTCTCAGCGAGAGGAGCGGAAAAGTCACACAAGCCCAGCGCAGCCTGCCAACTGCCCGGGTTGGCCACAGAAAAGGCTGGGATTGACCCCCAAACACATCCCAGCTGAGAAACCGGCCTTCCTGCACTGCGCAGCATCATTCCCTCAGCAGTGGAAAAAAAAAAAAAAAAAAAAAACGCCGGCGGAGCGCAAAAGTGACAGCGTCCAAGCCCAATGCACAAAGTGGGCACTTTGGGCCCAGGGAGAGGCAGGGGCTGGCCATTCCACTTATTTGAGCTGACAAGGCGGCCCCTGTGCACAGCCCCGCTTCATTCTCAGCACATTTGAGAAATGGCGCATTTCTCTCAGCGAGAGGAGCGGAAAAGTCACACAAGCCCAGCGCAGCCTGCCAACTGCCCGGGTTGGCCACAGAAAAGGCTGGGATTGACCCCCAAACACATCCCAGCTGAGAAACCGGCCTTCCTGCACTGCGCAGCATCATTCCCTCCGCAGTGGAAAAAAAAAAAAAAAAAAGCCGCCGGCGGAGCGCAAAAGTGACAGCGTCCAAGCCCAATGCACAAAGTGGGCACTTTGGGCCCAGGGAGAGGCAGGGGCTGGCCATTCCACTTATTTGAGCTGACAAGGCGGCCCCTGTGCACAGCCCCGCTTCATTCTCAGCACATTTGAGAAATGGCGCATTTCTCTCAGCGAGAGGAGCGGAAAAGTCACACAAGCCCAGCGCAGCCTGCCAACTGCCCGGGTTGGCCACAGAAAAGGCTGGGATTGACCCCCAAACACATCCCAGCTGAGAAACCGGCCTTCCTGCACTGCGCAGCATCATTCCCTCCGCAGTGGAAAAAAAAAAAAAAAAAGCCGCTGGTCTCCGCCGGCGGAGCGCAAAAGTGACAGCGTCCAAGCCCAATGCACAAAGTGGGCACTTTGGGCCCAGGGAGAGGCAGGGGCTGGCCATTCCACTTATTTGAGCTGACAAGGCGGCCCCTGTGCACAGCCCCGCTTCATTCTCAGCACATTTGAGAAATGGCGCATTTCTCTCAGCGAGAGGAGCGGAAAAGTCACACAAGCCCAGCGCAGCCTGCCAGCTGCCCGGGTTGGCCACAGAAAAGGCTGGGATTGACCCCCAAACACATCCCAGCTGAGAAACCGGCCTTCCTGCACTGCGCAGCATCATTCCCTCCGCAGTGGAAAAAAAAAAAAAAAAAGCCGCTGGTTTCTCCGCCGGCGGAGCGCAAAAGTGACAGCGTCCAAGCCCAATGCACAAAGTGGGCACTTTGGGCCCAGGGAGAGGCAGGGGCTGGCCATTCCACTTATTTGAGCTGACAAGGCGGCCCCTGTGCACAGCCCCGCTTCATTCTCAGCACATTTGAGAAATGGCGCATTTCTCTCAGCGAGAGGAGCGGAAAAGTCACACAAGCCCAGCGCAGCCTGCCAACTGCCCGGGTTGGCCACAGAAAAGGCAGGGATTGACCCCCAAACACATCCCAGCTGAGAAACCGGCCTTCCTGCACTGCGCAGCATCATTCCCTCCGCAGTGGAAAAAAAAAAAAAAAAAAAGCCGCCGGCGGAGCGCAAAAGTGACAGCGTCCAAGCCCAATGCACAAAGTGGGCACTTTGGGCCCAGGGAGAGGCAGGGGCTGGCCATTCCACTTATTTGAGCTGACAAGGCGGCCCCTGTGCACAGCCCCGCTTCATTCTCAGCACATTTGAGAAATGGCGCATTTCTCTCAGCGAGAGGAGCGGAAAAGTCACACAAGCCCAGCGCAGCCTGCCAACTGCCCGGGTTGGCCACAGAAAAGGCTGGGATTGACCCCCAAACACATCCCAGCTGAGAAACCGGCCTTCCTGCACTGCGCAGCATCATTCCCTCCGCAGTGGAAAAAAAAAGCCGCTGGTTTCTCCGCCGGCGGAGCGCAAAAGTGACAGCGTCCAAGCCCAATGCACAAAGTGGGCACTTTGGGCCCAGGGAGAGGCAGGGGCTGGCCATTCCACTTATTTGAGCTGACAAGGCGGCCCCTGTGCACAGCCCCGCTTCATTCTCAGCACATTTGAGAAATGGCGCATTTCTCTCAGCGAGAGGAGCGGAAAAGTCACACAAGCCCAGCGCAGCCTGCCAGCTGCCCGGGTTGGCCACAGAAAAGGCAGGGATTGACCCCCAAACACATCCCAGCTGAGAAACCGGCCTTCCTGCACTGCGCAGCATCATTCCCTCCGCAGTGGAAAAAAAAAAAAAAAAAAAGCCGCTGGTCTCTCCGCCGGCGGAGCGCAAAAGTGACAGCGTCCAAGCCCAATGCACAAAGTGGGCACTTTGGGCCCAGGGAGAGGCAGGGGCTGGCCATTCCACTTATTTGAGCTGACAAGGCGGCCCCTGTGCACAGCCCCGCTTCATTCTCAGCACATTTGAGAAATGGCGCATTTCTCTCAGCGAGAGGAGCGGAAAAGTCACACAAGCCCAGCGCAGCCTGCCAGCTGCCCGGGTTGGCCACAGAAAAGGCAGGGATTGACCCCCAAACACATCCCAGCTGAGAAACCGGCCTTCCTGCACTGCGCAGCATCATTCCCTCAGCAGTGGAAAAAAAAAAAAAAAAAAAGCCGCTGGTCTCTCCGCCGGCGGAGCGCAAAAGTGACAGCGTCCAAGCCCAATGCACAAAGTGGGCACTTTGGGCCCAGGGAGAGGCAGGGGCTGGCCATTCCACTTATTTGAGCTGACAAGGCGGCCCCTGTGCACAGCCCCGCTTCATTCTCAGCACATTTGAGAAATGGCGCATTTCTCTCAGCGAGAGGAGCGGAAAAGTCACACAAGCCCAGCGCAGCCTGCCAACTGCCCGGGTTGGCCACAGAAAAGGCTGGGATTGACCCCCAAACACATCCCAGCTGAGAAACCGGCCTTCCTGCACTGCGCAGCATCATTCCCTCCGCAGTGGAAAAAAAAAAAAAAAAAAAAGCCGCCGGCGGAGCGCAAAAGTGACAGCGTCCAAGCCCAATGCACAAAGTGGGCACTTTGGGCCCAGGGAGAGGCAGGGGCTGGCCATTCCACTTATTTGAGCTGACAAGGCGGCCCCTGTGCACAGCCCCGCTTCATTCTCAGCACATTTGAGAAATGGCGCATTTCTCTCAGCGAGAGGAGCGGAAAAGTCACACAAGCCCAGCGCAGCCTGCCAGCTGCCCGGGTTGGCCACAGAACAGGCAGGGATTGACCCCCAAACACATCCCAGCTGAGAAACCGGCCTTCCTGCACTGCGCAGCATCATTCCCTCCGCAGTGGAAAAAAAAAAAAAAAAAGCCGCTGGTCTCTCCGCCGGCGGAGCGCAAAAGTGACAGCGTCCAAGCCCAATGCACAAAGTGGGCACTTTGGGCCCAGGGAGAGGCAGGGGCTGGCCATTCCACTTATTTGAGCTGACAAGGCGGCCCCTGTGCACAGCCCCGCTTCATTCTCAGCACATTTGAGAAATGGCGCATTTCTCTCAGCGAGAGGAGCGGAAAAGTCACACAAGCCCAGCGCAGCCTGCCAACTGCCCGGGTTGGCCACAGAAAAGGCTGGGATTGACCCCCAAACACATCCCAGCTGAGAAACCGGCCTTCCTGCACTGCGCAGCATCATTCCCTCCGCAGTGGAAAAAAAAAAAAAAAAAAAAGCCGCTGGTCTCTCCGCCGGCGGAGCGCAAAAGTGACAGCGTCCAAGCCCAATGCACAAAGTGGGCACTTTGGGCCCAGGGAGAGGCAGGGGCTGGCCATTCCACTTATTTGAGCTGACAAGGCGGCCCCTGTGCACAGCCCCGCTTCATTCTCAGCACATTTGAGAAATGGCGCATTTCTCTCAGCGAGAGGAGCGGAAAAGTCACACAAGCCCAGCGCAGCCTGCCAACTGCCCGGGTTGGCCACAGAACAGGCAGGGATTGACCCCCAAACACATCCCAGCTGAGAAACCGGCCTTCCTGCACTGCGCAGCATCATTCCCTCCGCAGTGGAAAAAAAAAAAAAAAAAAAAAGCCGCCGGCGGAGCGCAAAAGTGACAGCGTCCAAGCCCAATGCACAAAGTGGGCACTTTGGGCCCAGGGAGAGGCAGGGGCTGGCCATTCCACTTATTTGAGCTGACAAGGCGGCCCCTGTGCACAGCCCCGCTTCATTCTCAGCACATTTGAGAAATGGCGCATTTCTCTCAGCGAGAGGAGCGGAAAAGTCACACAAGCCCAGCGCAGCCTGCCAACTGCCCGGGTTGGCCACAGAAAAGGCTGGGATTGACCCCCAAACACATCCCAGCTGAGAAACCGGCCTTCCTGCACTGCGCAGCATCATTCCCTCCGCAGTGGAAAAAAAAAAAAGCTGGTTTCTCCGCCGGCGGAGCGCAAAAGTGACAGCGTCCAAGCCCAATGCACAAAGTGGGCACTTTGGGCCCAGGGAGAGGCAGGGGCTGGCCATTCCACTTATTTGAGCTGACAAGGCGGCCCCTGTGCACAGCCCCGCTTCATTCTCAGCACATTTGAGAAATGGCGCATTTCTCTCAGCGAGAGGAGCGGAAAAGTCACACAAGCCCAGCGCAGCCTGCCAGCTGCCCGGGTTGGCCACAGAAAAGGCTGGGATTGACCCCCAAACACATCCCAGCTGAGAAACCGGCCTTCCTGCACTGCGCAGCATCATTCCCTCCGCAGTGGAAAAAAAAAAAAAAAAAAAAGCCGCTGCCGCCGGCGGAGCGCAAAAGTGACAGCGTCCAAGCCCAATGCACAAAGTGGGCACTTTGGGCCCAGGGAGAGGCAGGGGCTGGCCATTCCACTTATTTGAGCTGACAAGGCGGCCCCTGTGCACAGCCCCGCTTCATTCTCAGCACATTTGAGAAATGGCGCATTTCTCTCAGCGAGAGGAGCGGAAAAGTCACACAAGCCCAGCGCAGCCTGCCAACTGCCCGGGTTGGCCACAGAAAAGGCTGGGATTGACCCCCAAACACATCCCAGCTGAGAAACCGGCCTTCCTGCACTGCGCAGCATCATTCCCTCCGCAGTGGAAAAAAAAAAAAAAAAAAGCCGCTGGTCTCTCCGCCGGCGGAGCGCAAAAGTGACAGCGTCCAAGCCCAATGCACAAAGTGGGCACTTTGGGCCAGGGAGAGGCAGGGGCTGGCCATTCCACTTATTTGAGCTGACAAGGCGGCCCCTGTGCACAGCCCCGCTTCATTCTCAGCACATTTGAGAAATGGCGCATTTCTCTCAGCGAGAGGAGCGGAAAAGTCACACAAGCCCAGCGCAGCCTGCCAACTGCCCGGGTTGGCCACAGAACAGGCAGGGATTGACCCCCAAACACATCCCAGCTGAGAAACCGGCCTTCCTGCACTGCGCAGCATCATTCCCTCCGCAGTGGAAAAAAAAAAAAAAAAAAAAAGCCGCCGGCGGAGCGCAAAAGTGACAGCGTCCAAGCCCAATGCACAAAGTGGGCACTTTGGGCCCAGGGAGAGGCAGGGGCTGGCCATTCCACTTATTTGAGCTGACAAGGCGGCCCCTGTGCACAGCCCCGCTTCATTCTCAGCACATTTGAGAAATGGCGCATTTCTCTCAGCGAGAGGAGCGGAAAAGTCACACAAGCCCAGCGCAGCCTGCCAGCTGCCCGGGTTGGCCACAGAACAGGCAGGGATTGACCCCCAAACACATCCCAGCTGAGAAACCGGCCTTCCTGCACTGCGCAGCATCATTCCCTCCGCAGTGGAAAAAAAAAAAAAAAGCCGCTGGTCTCTCCGCCGGCGGAGCGCAAAAGTGACAGCGTCCAAGCCCAATGCACAAAGTGGGCACTTTGGGCCCAGGGAGAGGCAGGGGCTGGCCATTCCACTTATTTGAGCTGACAAGGCGGCCCCTGTGCACAGCCCCGCTTCATTCTCAGCACATTTGAGAAATGGCGCATTTCTCTCAGCGAGAGGAGCGGAAAAGTCACACAAGCCCAGCGCAGCCTGCCAACTGCCCGGGTTGGCCACAGAAAAGGCTGGGATTGACCCCCAAACACATCCCAGCTGAGAAACCGGCCTTCCTGCACTGCGCAGCATCATTCCCTCCGCAGTGGAAAAAAAAAAAAAAAATTCTCCGCCGGCGGAGCGCAAAAGTGACAGCGTCCAAGCCCAATGCACAAAGTGGGCACTTTGGGCCCAGGGAGAGGCAGGGGCTGGCCATTCCACTTATTTGAGCTGACAAGGCGGCCCCTGTGCACAGCCCCGCTTCATTCTCAGCACATTTGAGAAATGGCGCATTTCTCTCAGCGAGAGGAGCGGAAAAGTCACACAAGCCCAGCGCAGCCTGCCAGCTGCCCGGGTTGGCCACAGAACAGGCAGGGATTGACCCCCAAACACATCCCAGCTGAGAAACCGGCCTTCCTGCACTGCGCAGCATCATTCCCTCCGCAGTGGAAAAAAAAAAAAAAAAAAAAAGCGCTGGTCTCTCCGCCGGCGGAGCGCAAAAGTGACAGCGTCCAAGCCCAATGCACAAAGTGGGCACTTTGGGCCCAGGGAGAGGCAGGGGCTGGCCATTCCACTTATTTGAGCTGACAAGGCGGCCCCTGTGCACAGCCCCGCTTCATTCTCAGCACATTTGAGAAATGGCGCATTTCTCTCAGCGAGAGGAGCGGAAAAGTCACACAAGCCCAGCGCAGCCTGCCAACTGCCCGGGTTGGCCACAGAAAAGCTGGGATTGACCCCCAAACACATCCCAGCTGAGAAACCGGCCTTCCTGCACTGCGCAGCATCATTCCCTCCGCAGTGGAAAAAAAAAAAAAAAAAAAAGCCGCCGGCGGAGCGCAAAAGTGACAGCGTCCAAGCCCAATGCACAAAGTGGGCACTTTGGGCCCAGGGAGAGGCAGGGGCTGACCATTCCACTTATTTGAGCTGACAAGGCGGCCCATGTGCACAGCCCCGCTTCATTCTCAGCACATTTGAGAAATGGCGCATTTCTCTCAGCGAGAGGAGCGGAAAAGTGACACAAGCCCAGCGCAGCCTGCCAACTGCCCGGGTTGGCCACAGAAAAGGCTGGGATTGACCCCCAAACACATCCCAGCTGAGAAACCGGCCTTCCTGCACTGCGCAGCATCATTCCCTCCGCAGTGGAAAAAAAAAAGCCGCTAGTTTCTCCGCCGGCGGAGCGCAAAGTGACAGCGTCCAAGCCCAATGCACAAAGTGGGCACTTTGGGCCCAGGGAGAGGCAGGGGCTGGCCATTCCACTTATTTGAGCTGAGAAGGCGGCCCCTGTGCACAGCCCCGCTTCATTCTCAGCACATTTGAGAAATGGCGCATTTCTCTCAGCGAGAGGAGCGGAAAAGTCACACAAGCCCAGCGCAGCCTGCCAACTGCCCGGGTTGGCCACAGAACAGGCAGGGATTGACCCCCAAACACATCCCAGCTGAGAAACCGGCCTTCCTGCACTGCGCAGCATCATTCCCTCCGCAGTGGATTAAAAAAAAAAAAAAAAAAGCCGCCGGCGGAGCGCAAAAGTGACAGCGTCCAACACTGTAAAAAATAACAAGCTATCTTAACTTAAAATAATTTGTAACCTGGCTGCCTTGAGATGTTGAGTAAGATCAGCTAAACAAAATAGTCCCATCAACTTTATACATTAGGTTTAATCAACTCGATCTTTTAGTGATACCAACAACACATTCCAGGTTGTACAAACCTAAATCATAGTTGAGACAACAGAGAATGACTAGTAAAACCAACAAAGTTGTATTGATATCTTGAGTTGTGCAAACACAAAAACAAAAGCTGTTTCAACTAAGCATTTTGTTGAATCAATTTCTATTTTTAATTATATAAACATACCAATTAAAGTTGGCTCAACTAAAAATCTTGTTGAATTAACTTATCATTTTAAGGCAGCCAGGTTACTTTTTCAGGAATAGTTAATCTTAGTTGCAATGCTAAGTTTATTCAAAAAATTCAACTGCATAGTTTGCCCACACAACTTAAGGTTCTATATGCTAACCAGTCCTGCATTAAATTGATTCATCGACAGCAAAGAACATTCAGAATGCTATTTTATTAAATTTCAATACCAACAGTGGTCTTTTTGGTATGAACTTACATAGTATTTTACACCAACACCATCAGCCATAGCTGAATAGGACAATACAACATATTTAACATGTTTCTCGCTATTAACATTTATATAAAACAATGCAGAATAGCTTTACTGTGCATTTATCATAGAACAACAACTGTCAAGGTATAAAAAATCTTTTAAGTCGCAGATTATCTCTCAATAAACAATGTACCACATTCTATATAACATCTGTCGAACATCTTTTCTGTGACTTACAGGCCTTCTTTTTATCGTAGGCATTTTGTTGAGTGTCTTAATCATGTCATGTGTAGTGCAACATTTGTATAACTTGAACAGACCAAAGGATAGCTGCCACTAACTTGGCCAACTTGCTTACACTTTACCTTGAAGCATCTTGTATCGGAGTCAGTTAACTATTCTTTGCCTCGAAGCATCTTGTTTTGGAGTCCATGAACTTTGGCTGAACAATTGCCACCACCGATGCCCATGAAAACTTTCTGTACTAGCTCAAATGTATACTTCAGTCCTTTGGGATAGTCTATGTTAAGGCAGTACAGAAGACCCATCAGTGTTGCAAAGGCATTAGGAACATCTCTTTGGTCATGCAGAATGATGTGCTCCTCCAGAACAACACCAACATCGATCACCTCTTTTGCCAGCAACTCTTCCTTGCTTCCACCTTCCTCTACAACAATGAGAAGGCCAATGTTCACTCCTTTTGTAGCCTCCTCTTCTGAACTGGGAGTCTAAGGAAAATAATGAAGTATTCAGTAATTAAGGATGTAAAATGTGCCATCACCATACCATACTTAATTTACTACTATATGTTGGTAAAGACACAATGACAAAGGCAGTATTTTGATACATTTAACACGAAGTACTGCCAGTTTACTTAAAAATTCAAGTCTTCAGGACCCCTAGATATTAGTTATCAGACATCAGATATTTCAAATTATTAATAATTTAGTGTTAGTCTAGTACTAGGCTGTATCCCTGTTACCCAAACCAGAGACAGGATGAGAGAAAAAAGATATTCAACAAAGGGATATGTCTCACAAACTTAGTGAAACAGTTTTTGTTAAGTATGTGTGTAGGCTTTGGAAGACAACTGGCACAGGCTTTAGCTGTAGAGAAGACTGAATACTGTTACTTCCTGTTTTGCTCGTTATCTTACAAGTTTTCTTTATACCAAATATCAGGGACACAAATTGGAGTTAATATGTAAATGAAATAAAATAACAGATTAAAACATATTTTAGTATTCTCAATAATATTTTAATATTCTTAGGTTTGAATATTCCCCTTAGTGTAAACAACATACTTTAGCTTGAGACAGATATACAGTACTGTGCAAAAGTTTTAGGCAGGTTTGAAAAAATGCTGTAAAGAATTGATGCTGGTTTGAAGGCAAAGGGTAGTAACATCAAATATTGATTTGATTCAGATTTTTCTCTTGTTTGCTCACTTTGCATTTTGTAAATTGATAAAAAAAAATTACATTTTTGAAAGCATTCTTACTTAACAGCATTTTTTTCATACCTGTCTAAAATTTCTGCACAGTACTGTACATTTCATACACTAAATGCCATGGCACATTGAAAATTAACTCACACACCTCACAGACACAGATGAAACTGTTGGGATCCTCCTTCAGGTAATATGGAAGTCCAAGCAAAGCAGCTGCTCTTCTCTTCTGGTTTGAACCCTCAATACACAAGAACAACAATAACAGAAGACAAACTGTCACAACTGTAGCAATCTTATTTCTGAGAAGACTGGAGCTGATGCTGAGTCACTTGGTATTTGAGAAGCTATACTGTGGCTTAGAACAGATTTAGCTAGACCACAATCAGGTACACACTAAAAAGGGACATGGCTGTTCTATCAAAATCCAGCTATACTGGATATATGATGTACAGTATCATTATAAGACCTTCCATAATGTAATTCCTGCTGAAATAGGTTGAAACGTGGCACAATACAGTACAAACAAAACAACATTACCAAGGAGAGAATAGCAAAAGGGTAGGGATACTTAAAACTCTGATGACTTTACTGATGAGGTTTTCAATTGCATATTATTTACTCTACAGTCCACTATATAGTTTGGTGAGCATTTAGTAGTGTTGTCTAACTGTCTAGTAATAATTATTAGTGAAAGCTACGACTACTACCATGCAATGTCTGTACCACAGTAAAAAAAAAAACCCTGTCTGTGCTTGCATACCAGATGAGTGGAATGACCTGAGTAGTTTCCAAAAGTGCTGTTTGATTCTGCCAGCTAACACAACATAGTCCTTTGTATAGACTTCCATGTATAGTAATTAATTATTTCATATACATTATCACTATTGTATTGTAAGTTTTCCAAGAATTGAAAGTGTCCATTTAATTGTGTTGTTCAGAGACCATGATTTTGTTTAGATCCAGCAAACACTTAACAGCTTTCCATCACATTAGATTTGCAAGTGACACAATGTTATTTTTGCTGATGGTTGAGGGATTGTGATCAATGGATCGGCTACCATCGGACTCAGACTATCCTTACCTGTACATCAAGTGGCTGAAGCAGACTGCGCAGGTCAGAACTGCTACTACTTCGGACTCTGTACATTTCCAGCAGTCTTGGGGCATACTTATCGAGTCCATCAAAGAAAGACTTGTAGAGATCAGCAGAAACAAGCCGCATAAACTCTGCACCAATCTGGAAGGAGAAGAACAAATGACATGTCAATGGTATGCTGACAACATGAAACACACTGATAAAATACATACATACATAAGTAAAGCCTTGTGATATATCAATATGGTCTACATAACAGCATAGAACTACATTACAACATGGAACAACATTACAATAGCAATAATGTCCTTTGGGATGACAGAAAGCATATTTAATGGTTGGGTAGTGCAATAAAAGTTCCTAATGTTTGTTTGGATTCTTCTTTGTAGGTCTATATGACAGTAAGTATAAAGAGAGTTAAATGATCCAAAGAAAGGTAAGTGCAGCAGATCAGTAGGTAAGTATATAAGGTTGAGCAAAGAGGTTGCTGCTGGGCTAGTTTTAGCCCTTACAGGCAATCAAAATTTAAAATTCTGCAGGTGGGAAAACGAAGTTGAAATGCAAAAGGAAAATAAATTTCCTAAATTAATTAACACAAACAGAAACAGAACTCAAAGTCTAATCTAAGATTGAATGACTGCAAATCATGGTATTTGTAAAGCTGAGATTAAAAAGGGGAAAAAAGATAAGATTATCTACAAAACTATTATCTACCTGTCTTACTGAGAACAGTGCAGGCCATCGGTCCTCAATTTCAGACACAGGAGGTTCACCATCAACAATCTCCTTCCTTCGCAAGGCAAAGGTGTTTTCCATCAGAGCATCAATCATTTTCGCATCTTTCTTCTTTTTCTTCATCTCGTCCATCAGAGCCATTCTCTCACTTTCAAGACTGTTGGGAGAGCTCCCTTCAGGAATATCTGGCAAGTAGTTGAGCTCGGACCGTTTTGCTTTCTTTAGTTTCCTGTTCCCAGTTGACGTGTCTGCTGACCTCTTTTGATTGACTGCAAGCTCTGGGCATCCAGCAATGCGGTACTTCTGACGGAGGTTGCCCATCTTAAAGGTGAGGCTGAACTTCCAGCAGTACCACCCATGTGAAGAACCAGGCTCTTTCAAACAGGGATGCTTTTCAATAAGGGCTTTGGCAACATCCTCAATTTGTTTAGATGTTGGATATGCATTGTACTTATACATAGCACTTCCTACCCTGTCAAGTATGTCTCTCTTCATAGCAGCAGTCACAGTAAGTAGGGAGCCATCTTTTTCATAGGCTTCGTTTCCTTTTCTGAGTTTAAGTTCAACATCATAAGTGAAAGTGGGTATGATGAAATGGTCAGGCCACTGCTTGGAACGAGAGGTTGAACATACTGAGGATGCTGAGGACATACTAAGTGTGTCAGAACCACTGTCCAATGAAGATACAGAGGGCGGCGTAATGGGTGGTGCCTTTAGTATTACCTTCAGTCTTGGTCTCTCTGTGGGTAACTCAGACATATCTGTCAAGTTGCAGAGCTCATTGTTGAACTCTGGATCTTGAAATTGGATAACAACATCACCCTCCAGATTGAGCTTGCTCTTGAGAGTAGTCTTCAATTCATCCACTGTCTCTGGAAGAGTTTCAATCTGGACCCGTCGGATGTCATCATCAGCAAGAATGATGTGAAGCAACATGCTGGCTACGTAACAGAAGAGAGGTATTATTAGAACAAAAATGGGTTGGATTCAGTTTTTAGTGTAATTCAGGGATGTATTTTTTTTTAAACTTCTGGTATAATAAAAAATTAGTCAGAAAGTTGATTGCAGAGTTCTAGAAACACGGCAACATCAATGTCAGATGACATAAGCAGCCAAAATGCCAAAGAAATAAGGCCGAGTGTGTAATGAACGTCAATTATCCTTTCAATTTGAAATGCAAAATACCACTTAAACAGCTAAACAAATTTCAATTGAGAAAGTTTGGACATTAATGATTTACCAATTCATGCAACATTTTCATCATAAAAGGAGTTACCTCAGTGAAGTAAAAACACCTTTGGTGAGACCATCAGTCTTCCTCGCACCATGTAAGGGGCCAGTGGGTAGAAGTTGTTCAGTTCTTGTGGGTCTGCAACTTCAAGGTCTGTGGAAAGTTTCCTGGTCAGTTCATAGCATCTGAAGTGCTCCAAATACCATGCTGAAAAGCCTTCAATGATGAATGATGCCTTGTTGCCTACAATCAGCACTTTAAGAATTTTCCCAAAATCAGGCAGTCCGCTTGTGCTCCCTAATGAAACAAACATCCCCTCTGAGTATTTTGTGCCATGTATAATGACACTAGTGGCAAGAGACACAGTCTTAACATCCTTGTATTTCAGTCTGATAGCCTGTTTGACAGAATTATCCAAAATGTCCAGCGAAACCAGAGACACACTGCCAACCTCCACTGGTGGCTTGAAAAGGCTGGGCATGTCAAGGAAGTAAGCTAACATATGCTGGTGTCTTGTAGCTAATGTTAGCAAAATGTTTTTAAAATTGTTCACATCACGTACAACTTTCTTGAAAAAACTGTGCTTTGCTTCAAAGCGAATTGTCCAACAGTCCAGCAAAGGTCCAAAACAACTGATGAGGTAGGGATAGTGTTCTATGAAATGGTGTTTTGGCCTCAGTTTATAGTCAGGAAAGGCCTCCTGGAGCAACTGCCTGTGGACTGAGATTTTATCTTCCAAATAACAGAGTGACTGCTGTGTGAAAGAGGATGATGCCAAGAGTTCTACTATGTCCTTCAATTCAAGAAGCACACCCCATGTTTTGTCATTCTCTGGGATTAGTTCACCAATGATCAATGGAAGCAGTCTTAACAAAGTCCAGTTCTCATGTCCATTTCCTCCAATTGACCCATTGATTCTGAAACTCGGGGGTATTTTGTTGGGGCAGTTAGTCTTATCAGAGAATAAGTATTGGAAATTCTGAATAGCAGAATTTAATTCATCCAGCGTAAAGTACTTATTTGAGATCAACCTACTCAGACACAAGCTAAGTTCAACAGGCACAATTCCCTCCAAGAGGTCGTGCAAAAAGTCAGGTGGGAACCCTGTAGTAGTGTGAAAGTAAGTCAACTTGTTCAAAACAGAATCACTTTTAACACCATTTACAATCATTCCATGTTGGTTTTGTATAACCTCCAAAACATTTGCCTCATGAGTCAACTTTGTCCTGAGGGGAAATGAACCTCCCCTGACTTCAGTTGTCTGAATATCACAACGGCTTGCTAAACAAAATCTGCAAAATTTATCAACAGTGAATGATTCCTGAAAACCAGCAAGTGAATGAGCTGCTAAGTTATCAGCAGAAACAAAAAGCACTGTTCCTTTGACACTTGCTCCTAACCTCTGGATGAACAGACCTTGGTTCTCGAGTATCTGTATGTCTTTTATAAGGGGCTCAAGAATCCTCTCATAGCCAAATGTTTTTACATCATTACTGTTACACAGCACTGCAAGGTATATAGATTGTAGAGATGATCGGTATTTGATAGGCAAATTGGCTATGACCCAGTACACAGCACACACCTTATGTTTTCTTCTAGAAGTACCTAAAGGATTGCATATTTCAAAGTCATCTGAATACAGTCCAAGAGCAATTGACAGCTCCTCTCTGGAGAGCAACGGATTTTCTTTGAAAAATAAACCATCTCCAAATGTTTTTAAATGATCAGACTGTGAAGTAATTGACTCTTCAATTAACACTTTGTCTAGAATATCATTTCTATTGAGTAACTCTGTTAAAACACTTAGAATGGGGACATATACAAATGTCTTTTTTCTGGTACTACCGTCCAAAATATATTCCACCGGCTCAATGACGGGAAAATTGTTTCTGAAAAACAATGATCTCTTGTAGTCAGTGCCAAAAGGTCCTGTTTTTGAAAGTAAACAAAGAGGACTACTTTCCTGCAGTGTTTCCTTCACCACAGTTAAAACAGTGTTGTCAGTGTTGCAATTATGTTCCCTTAACACCTTTTCAATTGACCTATTGGTAAACTCTCCTGCTAAAACACCTATCTCATACAGTTCATTTACTATTTCCTGAGTAGCTGACTTGGACACATGCAAAATTGTTTGCATACGTAGGAATAAGGATGCAAGTCTATGCCTAATTGATTCGCCATCATCTTCACTGTCATCAAATGTAGGGTTATCATGATCTAATGAAACCACATCTTCTGTTTGTTCCCCACTGGTTCTTTCTAGACTGTGATCACAAATTAATTCAGGTCTTATTTTTTCTAATCCAGAATCACAGTGATACCTACTTTTGTGCCCAGTAAAGGTAGAATACACACCAGACTTAAAACGACACAGCTCAAAAGGACAGTTAACAGTTTCCTTACTTTTCAAATGAGCTCCCAAATGAGCGAAGTATTGCTTAAGAGTACATGGCTCTGAAAAATTACACAATTCACACTGTAGCCGATGAGTTATTACATTGGACGGAGATTCAGTGGAAACAACAGCTGATTGAGATTGATGAACCACTGATGAACTATGTCTCAGCAAGTGATTTTTAAGAGCAACTTGTGTCTTAAAAGAGCATACACAGTCATTGTAAATGCAAGGCAAGGGGCAAGACCTATTATAGTGTCCGTGTCTTATCTTGTAATGCCTTAGAATGCTACGTTGGTTGGCGGAAGAAAATGTGCAGAACTTGCAGATCCAATTCATACGACTCACAAGACTGGTTGTTCCATAGAACCCAGTGCAGCTTCCAGCTCTGAAGAAAAAATAAAGTCAACGTCAGATTGACATTTCTATACTTTGAGCTAAGTCTATACATTATTGTAAAAGGGCTTTCTTTCATTCATTAATGTACCAAAAGATCATGTCATAGCTTTAAATTTTTCACTCGTAATATTCAATTGCAGGAATTAATCTCAGCAAGCTAAGCATTACAGTGCAAAGCCTTCACCCATAAACAAAGTTGCAAACACAAGTTGCTATCGAATGTCACTGATGACTCGAAATTAGGTTCAAAAATAGGGTGAATAAACTAGTAATCTTAGATAATAGATGTACTAAAAATTTGTAAGTCATGTGAAATTTATTGACAGCTCTGTTTCCACTTTGGCTCCTGCCCTGATGTTATTGTTTCATAGACCTAAAAACATGCTCAAACCCAGGCTAGACATCAGCTAATAACTTCATGATTAAAAAATATTTCCAGTTGCATTTGCTATCTGTAGAGATGTTCCAAGAGCAAGATTTGTTATTGTGATGTTATGTCAAGGAATATTTGAATGGCTCAGTATAATCTAACATCAAATAAAAACTCAATCCTTTCATTAAGTAGGTTACTCTGCTGTGTTTTTTTCACCTTGGCCTGATGGTGTTGCAGCTCCTCTCCTTTAAAACAGCCTCTGGCCTCTTCAGTACTGCATCCCTGTGAAAAATAGCATGTGAATGTGAAATATTAATTAGGTGCAGCGGTGAGCGACTCTGAGTTCAGACAATCAGGTTGGAAAGATAACTTATACAGATTCACTAAGCTAATAACGATTAACAAAACCATGTAGGAAACATTCAGTTGCAGCTTCTTGCCAAGTGTCACTTTTTGTGGTTAAAATAACAAAAGTAGCCAGTGGTGCGTATCAGCTGTCACTAGGGATGTAACAGTAATAGTGACCAAAATTATCACAGTTATCGGTATGCAGCATATTTTTAAAATGTCTTCAAAATGTTGAAATAAACTGAAATAATGTCACCAAGATTTATATTTAAATCATAGATTTATTATGTATTGAAATAGTATCACAGTCAAACCTTATCAAAACAGAGAAAAATCAACATTGACCAGTAAAAAACAGACCATTTTAGATTTTAAAAAAGTATTACTGTTACTATTACTATTACTGTAAATTATTAATACTCTATTTTGGCTCTTATCTCTAGACACTTATTATATTCACTATTTACTTTATATATAGTCTATTCTCTAAATAATCTACTGATATTATATATTTCTTCTATTACTTATAGAAGTATCAGGCTGTCTGTCGTCATGACGTCACTCGTCTCGATCAATCTGATTGGTCATACCTCCTCTAGTGAACGGAGCTTAAATGAAGGCAGCAAAAGATATTTTTATGATCTAGTTCTATAACGACAAACGAGCCAGTTTGTCCACCAGTGAAAACAGCTTAAGTTTTCATTCACTAACTTAATCAACACAGGACGTGCTTGCCTCGTCTCCGTCTCGTGAGAGTGTTTTTATTATTGTCGCCGCTTGCAACGAGTTTTTGTGTCACTTCTTCAAACAGAGCTGCTAACTTCGGCTGTACAACCCCTCGGCAGAAGATAAAATATGACCAGCGACCCTCCGCCATGTCTTCACTACATAACACACGTTGCACGCTGCGCCTGCGTAGGAAGACTTAAAGTCTCGCGCGAGTTCATTTACACCGTGGTTATCGAAAGCGGTTATCATGGTAATTAAAACTTAAACGGTAACCTTCACCGTCGGGAATTTTACCGTGACACACGAACCGTAATATCCCCAGCTGTCACTAATTGATATTAGTTCTGTCGGTAGCAACGCAAGACAGGCTTATGTTAAACTTAGCTGTTGTCAGTCTGTGTGTACTCTGCACGCCTCTGTCGGTACTTGTTCAAAGATAGTTTGTGAAGGAAGAACCTCCACTCTGTAACACCACTGTAAAACCACAAATCAACTGAGTGTTTCTCAAGTCCCAACAAATCCAAGAGTGATACATCTTCCTTCTAGTGGATCATGTCACTGTCACCAATGGTTTTCTCCCAAGTCAACTTTATGAATATTTTGCTATTGATCAGCTTTGCTATAACTATACTGCTAACATTACCAGATAATGTTAGCAACAGAGTTAATCACTTTGTTAACACGCTGTAAAGTTTACCATGATAAAATCTACTGAGCTTAATTATTAAGAAGTGCATGAGTTGTTTACTGCAGAAATGTGCACATTCTAGCTAACAGTTAGCCTGCCGTTTCTTATGATTCATTCACTTGCAAAAAAGACAAACCAAAACAATTTTCTGCACTTAAAACCACCCACTAAATGATGAGGCACAAATCAACAGTTTAGCTATGTTAACTATAGTGACACAAAGGTTTAAAATTGGCGATAAACAATGTTTGGCCTTTTAAGCTACTAAAAACTACAACTGCAAGGTTTGACAACCCGGGACAATTTATCTAGTTAACTTTTCAATACTTAATGTAACAAGCATTTCGATAAATATAAGCACAGTTAAAGTTTGTTCTTACCTTGGGAGCTCCTGATCCAAAAAGGAAGTTTCTTGTGGCACATGGCGTTGTCGGTTGTGGATAGCCCCTGTTGATTCTGTGGGGTTGCCTATGCATTTTTGCAAGGGCTACAGGTACATAGTTAAGTCAACTGAGAAATCTATTTTGCCTGAACTACTCTGATTGAACTGATTAGTTAGCCACAGTAAAACTTCATATTTTAAATACACCCAACATCTTAGTTGAACTGACTTAAGAAAATGAGTGGAGGTAACTAAAACCTCAAATCCTTTTCTACAGTGAAGCCCAATGCACAAAGTGGGCACTTTGGGCCCAGGGAGAGGCAGGGGCTGGCCATTCCACTTATTTGAGCTGACCAGGCGGCCCCTGTGCACAGCCCCGCTTCATTCTCAGCACATTTGAGAAATGGCGCATTTCTCTCAGCGAGAGGAGCGGAAAAGTCACACAAGCCCAGCGCAGCCTGCCAACTGCCCGGGTTGGCCACAGAACAGGCAGGGATTGACCCCCAAACACATCCCAGCTGAGAAACCGGCCTTCCTGCACTGCGCAGCATCATTCCCTCCGCAGTGGATTAAAAAAAAAAAAAAAAACAGCCGCCGGCGGAGCGCAAAAGTGACAGCGTCCAAGCCCGATGCACAAAGTGGGCACTTTGGGCCCAGGGAGAGGCAGGGGCTGACCATTCCACTTATTTGAGCTGACAAGGCGGCCCATGTGCACAGCCCCGCTTCATTCTCAGCACATTTGAGAAATGGCGCATTTCTCTCAGCGAGAGGAGCGGAAAAGTCACACAAGCCCAGCGCAGCCTGCCAACTGCCCGGGTTGGCCACAGAAAAGGCTGGGATTGACACCCAAACACATCCCAGCTGAGAAACCGGCCTTCCTGCACTGCGCAGCATCATTCCCTCCGCAGTGGAAAAAAAAAAGCCGCTAGTTTCTCCGCCGGCGGAGCGCAAAGTGACAGCGTCCAAGCCCAATGCACAAAGTGGGCACTTTGGGCCCAGGGAGAGGCAGGGGCCGGCCATTCCACTTATTTGAGCTGACAAGGCGGCCCCTGTGCACAGCCCCGCTTCATTCTCAGCACATTTGAGAAATGGCGCATTTCTCTCAGCCACAGGAGCGGAAAAGTGACACAAGCCCAGCGCAGCCTGGCAGCTGCCCGGGTTGGCCACAGAAAAGGCTGGGATTGACCCCCAAACACATCCCAGCTGAGAAACCGGCCTTCCTGCACTGCGCAGCATCATTCCCTCCGCAGTGGAAAAAAAAAAAAAAAAAAAGCCGCTGGTCTCTCCGCCGGCGGAGCGCAAAAATGACAGCGTCCAAGCCCGATGCACAAAGTGGGCACTTTGGGCCCAGGGAGAGGCAGGGGCTGGCCATTCCACTTATTTGAGCTGACAAGGCGGCCCATGTGTACAGCCCCGCTTCATTCTCAGCACATTTGAGAAATGGCGCATTTCTCTCAGCGAGAGGAGCGGAAAAGTGACACAAGCCCAGCGCAGCCTTCCACCTGCCCGGTGTAGCAACAGAACAGCCAGGGATTGGCCCCCAAACACATGCCAGCTGAGAAACCGGTCTTCCTGCACTGCCCAGCATCATTCCCTCCGCAGTGGAAGAAAAAAAAAAGCCGCGGGTCTCTCAGCGAGCCGAGCGAAAAAGTGACAGCAGCCAAACGCACACTCAAAAAAATGAAACATTGACTTTAATTAAATTTATTTTGTCAACAGGTTCCACGAAATTGTATTATGTTAGTTAAAAGCAAAAATATTAAGGTAATCTAACTTCATGAATTTGTATTACATTTACACAATGTGAATTGACCCAACTTAATAAAATTACTTCTGTTCAACAAGAGATATTTAAGCTTATCCAATGAAATTCAGTTATGTTATATGGACATAAATAATATATTTACAGGCTATATATTTTACATTTGTCCTTTAAACATATATTTTATTCATAGAAGTAAAATAATAAATTCAAGTTCAATTTATTAAAATAGGTTTTCATCCTATTTATTTTATACTAATTAGTGTGACCTAATTCTAGTTTGTCAACGGGTTCCACACAAATGAATTTCGTACATCCATCATATTTTTGTTATTTCCTTTATTCACCAGCATTCACTTAACATTTTGTTGCCACTTGATCCAAAATAAAACCCTTAACAGACATTAGGGTGCAGCGTGGTTCAACACCAGCAGTTGTAAACTGCTTTTATGCAGTCCAACAATACAACAGGCTTTTAATATTGTGGAGGGAATACCCTAAAATGTAACTATATTAACAAACATGTCAACTTGTGTTGCAGCATTACCAACTACAATTATAAACCACCTTATTGCAGCATAAACAAATGAAAGATCCAACAAAACATCCCTGATTTGTCAATATTATTGTATAACAATAAAACGAGCTTGTAGTTCTATTACTTTTTTTTTTTTTTTTAAACAGCATCATAGTCAAACTATAAAACACATGCTGCTGTCAACCTTTAATTTAGTAGTGTGGAAGGAAAAAAAAATGATAAACATTTTTACATGTCAGCTCGTGTTGCAGCCATTACAAGGGGTTCTTAACTGGTTATGGAAGAGTTTCAATATCTACATAAACAAACAAGAACTTCAGCTAGAAGATTTGCCATTTCTATTTCTGTGATTTCCCATTCTAATTGGTTGCCACTGGGTTGGAGGCAGGCAAAATCAGACAAAACAATTTACGGTAGGCAGAGCAGAAGAGCCTATGTTTACATTTTCTCAGGCAAAGTTTGGCAGTAAGTTAGTATGATACAATAGGTTGTCTAGTATGGCAACAAGTTAGTCTCGTATGGTGCCTTTTGTCCACAGGAACTGCTAAACGAAGGTTCCTTGTGTTCGCTTTAAGTTGTCAGTATGAAAGATGGTCTTGTTCAACTGCTCTGCAGTTGTTTTGGGTGCAGCTGGTTTTTAAAAAGTCTGCAAAATATCCATTCAGTTGTCAACAATTTTGGTGCTGCATGGTCTCTCAATTAACTTCACTAATGTTAGTAGTTTTCCAAATTTTTTCCAAATGTTGAAAAGTTAAATGTTTCCCCCCTCCTCTATTTTCTAACAGATAATCCTTTTACTCACATTCAGCATTCAAATCAATGTTTGGTTCATTCATATAGTTTGTTCTTGAGCATCTGTACCTTGGTTGAGAGTCTGCCAGCATCCAGCTGAAGGAAGAGCTTTTGAAGTACTTCAAAGAAGGTCTTCAGTTCCTTAGGATAACTGAGCTTCAGGGCATATATTACACCCATTAAGAGTGCACATGCAGAGGTGACGTCTCCCAGGTCATGTAGAACTTCAACACCCTCGACCACTATTCCAACATCAGCTGGAGGTGTGGTGGCATCACCTCCCTCGACTTTGATGATATAGATGCCAAGGGTAAGTTGCTCAAGCTCCCTCTGTGTAGCGGTACCATCAGTATCCTTTACATAGGGGAGAAAGAAAGGACACAACGAATCTATGAAATCACAGATTTTTGTAGAATTCCAAAGATTAACTTTTGCCTTTCAGGTTTCCTTTTACTGAAAATAGCATGATACTTCAAAAAGTGCTATTTGTGTAAAAATAAGATAAAGCGGTGCTGATTGATTCCATCAAAATTTTAGAGAATGAATCTGTCACCTGAGTTATTTCATCTAATATATATATATCTTAGAGTTGGCTGTCGTTCCAACAGAATGGAGCACTAACGAAGCCACACCCAGGGCACCAACGAGCCATCAACGTCAGTGGCCTTGGGAACACCCCCACAGAGGTTAAAATTGAAATTGATTCATTACAGGTAGAAACTAAACTATTAAAATCACCAACCAGGTATTCCTTGAAGAGGATGTTCGGGTCTTCGTTCAGGTAGATACAGAGCGCCCTGAGGATGCACTCCCTCCTCTTTTCAACAGTTTCATTCTAAAGAGAGAAAAAAAACAGATATTATTCTGACTGTTAACTTGTCAGTATACGTGTCAAAACTGACTAGTCAACATCAATTTATAATTCCATATTGGTCACTACCGATAGCAAAACATACCTCTGTGACCGGGATCAAAATCCTGCTGATGTTGGTCCCTGCAGAGCCTCCTTTCTTCTTGAACACTTTGATGAGCTGGGCAGTGTGTTGGTCAAGCTGTGCATGGAACTTTGAGACGAGGGGACCAGTAGTGATCCTCACAAATTCTGCTTCCACCTGAAAACATAATGTCCACAAACAGCATATTATTGGTACCTATTAAAACATTTAAAAACAGAAATACTCTCACAAGAACGTACAAAAAACAGGCTGTGCTGTAATGTAACAGCATTTCCTGTGTTACATTTTACACAAAATGATTAAAATTCCCATGTAACTGGAAGCAATTACAACTCTCTCTCCCCTGCCCTCCACGTCTCTACACTGTCACTATCCAACATAGAAGAATAAAAAATAATAAAAAAAAAATAGAGAGAATAGAAAATAAAGAATAAAAAAAAATTGTTGACTATAGCTGATTTAAAAAGCATTTCATACCTCTTGCCACAGTGAACAGTCCTGGCCATCTGATCTTGAACTCTGCAATCGTGGGCTTGTCTCTGACGACCTCCTGCCTTCTGTATGCGAAGGTCTTAGCCATCTTTTCTTTGACAACTTTATCATTATGTCTCTTCTTGACCTCAGATAACAATGCCAATCTTTCCCCTTCAAGGCTGTCCTGGGTCTCTCCAGCAGGATAGGGAGGACAAAAATTTACTTCAGCTTTCCTCGGTTTTTTGACATCATAGGCTGGCTGACATCTATCTGCAGGTTTGTGCTTGAGTGAATTGATGCTCAGTTCTGGGCACCCCAAGTTTCTAAGTTTTGTCCTGTAGTTTGCCATCTTATATTTAAGGCTTATTTTCCAGCCGTAGAAACCACTGAAGGATCCCTGTTCTCTCAAACATGGATGTGCTTTGATTAAAGCCTCAGCAACAGATTCGATTTCCATGTTTGAGGGATATGCCTTGAACTTGATGATTTCCTGAGCCAGACTGTCCAAGATGTCTGATTTAAGTTTATGACCGAGGGTCAGAAGAACTCCATTTGATACGAAGTCCTGGTTTGCACTTTGAAGTTGCATCTCCACATCATATGAAAACTTTGGAATTTGGAATTCTGTGGGCCAATGTGGTCGAGGAGATTCTGAATCAGAGGAGAGTATTAATGTGTCAGAAGATGACAAGGATGCTTCTTCCCCACTCTGGTTCATGCTGCTTTGGCTGAAGTCTAGAGTATCTGACAAGTGGATGATTTTCACTGTGCTCTTGTCTTGAATGTCGCAAATTTGGTTAAGGTTAACAAACTCGTTACCAAAGTCACTGTCCATGTACTGTAGTCTAATGTCCCCCTCTATATCAAACTGACGTTTGATCTCATTTGCAAGATCCTCAACAGACGTTGGCATGCCTGATTCTATGGTCAGTTTTTCAGCATTGTTTGAACCAAGGATAATCCGCAGTTTTACTGGTGCAGCCATCATCCAAATGCGTCAGTCTAGAGAAAATGAAAACACAAGTATAAAGTCATTAAATATGTATAAATTAAAAGCATTCAAATTAGAAAGAAACCAACTGACTTTAGTCATATGTAAAACAAACAGGACACTGAAGCAAACATTGAGCAATCCACAGACAGAAGCCAGTGACATATTGATAGTAGCATGGAAAACGAAGTGTCATACTATGGTTAACAGTGCTCAAATCAGTTGCTTTAGGTTGGAATAGGCAATATGACATTTTTGACCAAATACCTCAATATTGATATTGTGATGATATAGTGGGGGTGCTTCCACAAAATATTTACACAACTAGATTTTTGATAATAATCATAATTTTTAATAACTATGTGGGTAAAAGCAAATAATTGCTAGTTCAGAAAATGTCCTCACTTTAATGTAATGTATGAATGAATAAATGAATGAATGAATGAATGAGCCTTTGAAACCTAGGAAGTGACAACACTTATGCCATATTCTAATATTTCAATATCCAAAATCACAGATGATATCAAGTCTCATATCACAATATCAATATGATATCAAAATATTGCCCAACCCTACCAGTGACATGGAGTTAGTGCATGCACAGAAACATGTTAGTAAACAGCCAAGTGGAAAGAGTTGACGGGTTAGTATTAGGTGCTCATGCTTGAGAGATAAAGTGCACATTTAGTAGGCTATCAATTAAAGCCATTTACTCACATATTTAACATGTGCTTTTAATATATGGATATCTTTTGAATGTAACCAGTCGAAGGGGCCCAACAAAGTAGTCATGTAATGGGCACTTCTCTGCCAGTTCGCTGTGTGTTATCAGGGACATTGTGCCAGTTGGACATGGTTGCAGTTCAAAGGCCCGGTAGTGCTCCCTAAACCAAGCTGAGAACATCTTCACTATGAAACTCAGCGTATCCTGAATTACACATATTCTTATTATCTCTCCAAATTCAGGTAGCCCATCAGTAAATCCACAAATGACTATCATTCCCTTTCTATAGTTGATCCCCTTGCAATCTGCACTGTTAGCCATGTTTACTTCTGCCATGTTTGGGTACATCTGCAGAAGAGGAAATGATACATCATCTTTCAGCACCTCAACAGGGACTCTCGATACACTTGATACTTCAACTCCAGGTTTCTGTGGACTTGATGAGTGTAAGCGGTAGGCAATCATCATCTGGTGTTTTCTTGACAGTGTTAGAGCAACATTCTTGAAACACTTGGTGTGATGGGCAACTTCCTTAAAAAAACTATATTTACCCTCAAACCTCATGGTCCAGACCCCGACTAGAGGACCAAAACATCGGGTCATGTGAGGGTAATGCTCTAAGAAGTGATGCTTCGGGAGGAGTTTTTGGTTGGGAAATGCTTCTTGATATTTCTGTCTGTGATCAGATATTTTGAACTGAAGACATCCAATGGATTCTTCTGTATGGATCTGGGAAACAGCAAGTTCCACTATATCTTTTAAATCCAAAGTTATCTCCCACACTGGTTAACCATCAGTTATAACATCTCCAATCATGAAAGGCAGCAACCTTATGAGGGTCCAATTTTCAGCTGCATTGCCACCTATTGTCTTTCTGCTTAAAAGTTTTTGTGGCAGAACATGGGGGCGGTTTGTTTTATCTTCTCCTTTGTAGGGGAAACTGAGAATGACCTTATTTAAAGTGTCCAAAGAGAGGTATTGTTTGGATATCAACACACCCAGGCACTGTGCAAGTTCAACTGGAACAATACCCTCCAACAGATCGTGGAGTACATCAGGTGGATATCCAGTTGTTACATCAAAATGAGAAAGATTTTCTGTCAGCACACATGGCCTTTTCACTCCAACACAAGGCTTTCCACTTTCCGCTGCATGTTTGACATGTTCTTTGTGTTCATCTTTGGATCTAAGACTAAACTCACCCGACAGAACCTGCTTGGTCTAAAAATCACTGAAACGCCCCATACAAAATCGACAAACATACTCTCCTGAAAAACTTTCCACAAAGCCCGCAATCCCATGGGCACCCAGATTGTCTGCGGCTACACATTGTACTGTGCCTTTAATATTTTCTCCAATCTGTGGGACAAACCCACCATGCTCTTCCAAGACAACCAGATCACGCAAAAGAGGTTCAAGCACTTTCCCATATCCGTATTCCTTGATGTAGTTACTTTTACACAGTACTGCCAAGTAGATGGATGACAAAGAGGAGTGCTGGCCTGGGGGTAAGTTGCTCAAAATCCAGTACATGGCGCAAAGTTTATGCTTCTTTCTGGAAGTGCCCAGAGGGTTGCACACTTCAAACTCATCAACACAAAGGGTCACACTTATTCTCAACTCCCCTGAAGATAGGAACTCATTTTGTTTGAAAAACTCTCCATCCTGAAATGATTTGTATTCTTGTTGTGCAGTTTCATTTTGGTGAGCACTGTAGTTTTCTACTACATCATCAATTATACCATCTTTGCTAAGGAGCTGCTGCAATGACTGCAATAATGGTACATATTGGTAGGTATGGTTGCGCTCCTTATCCAAAACATATTCAACTGGTTCGACTACTTGAAACTTGTCTTTGAAGTACCGTTTCCGCTTAAAAGCAGTGCCAAGTGGGCCCTGATCACCAATTGCTTTGGTCAAGGGATTAGCAAGACAGAAGGCAGAGGCCAATTCCTCAGTTTCTTTTGCATCAAGAGCAAGATTATGCTTAGTACAAAAATCTGAAACAATGGCATTTAATGTAGTCTGGGATGCAGAACTCATTAGGAAGTGCAAATCCTGTAAAAGTTCATCGACTGCATTACTGGGAACATGGAGTATGTTTTCCAGCTTAAGCAACACTGCTGCAAGTTTCTCTTCTATCATCTTCTCAAGACTTTCTGAGCAGTCTCTCTGAAAACTAGACTGCACTTCAAGCTGGGCTTCTTCTGATTCTTCATTGTCTCCATGTTCACCTGAAACACTTGAGCTTTCAAAACTGTCTCTTTCTGCAACTATTCCAGGTTTAAAGTCACTGTAAGAATAACCAAGGTGCTTTCTATTTTTATGTGATTTAAATGTCCCATAAATATTTGTCCTAAATGTACAACCCTTGAACATGCAGGGGACTGTTTCATTGGCTTTGAGATGCAAATTTATATGAGTGAAATACTCCTTTTCAGAAGCAACTTCAGAGAACCCACAAACATCACAGGTGAATGTCGCTGATGTTAATGTTTGCCGTGATGTTTCTCTTGTGTGGACTCTACACAAAATGTGACCTGCGCCCATAATGTGGATGTTTTAATCTGTAATGTTTAAGTAACTGGCCTCTAGTTGAGGTCTTTGAACTGCAACCTTTACACTGCCACATTCAAATCTGGGAGGGGAAGGGGGAGGGGGCAAAAAACAAACAAAAAAAGACACAAAGGATATATTGGTAAAGGAAACTTAATTTGTAAAACAGTTTTAAGAAAGAAAAGGCTGACTGTTAACATACCACTGGCAAGCTCGGCAGTGCCGTCTACACCACATCCACAAGTTAGGAAACAGCTATCACACCCAGGATCTGAAATTCATCATATTAATAGGATTCATAAATTAATGTAGTTCATAACTTGTTTTAAAGAGAACTAGAAATAAAAAAAAAATAAAAACACATTCAGAACGAGAGCAAGAGAACTAATCTGTCATCTGATAAATGTTTCTTAAAATAAAAATACTGGCAACTCAATTCACAGTAATTAAAGTAGCTAGTTGTGATCGGACCTGTTTTGAGTACAGTGGTATGGGCAGAGACGAGGAAGCATGAAGCAGGACTCACTCTCTAATCAGGACCTGAAAAATTGCAACATGATTATTACGAAAAGAGAGAAAGAGAAAAACATTATAAATATGTTAACAGATTAATTATTGGTGTGCTTTGTACAGGGTCCTACAATAGATTCCTTTCCTTTAAACCTACTTTCATGTCAGTCCTCACCATGACTTAAATGCACTCAATCCAAGTAAAAAACAAAACAACACTTTACTGATTGGGCTAGGGGGCACAAAATATTCCATAGTGTACATAAATATGCAAAGTAAACTTTCAAATCCATCACAAAGTGGATCAGTCCTGCTGTACTGCTTTTTCTGTATTAAATGCAGCTGGATGGCTTCACTTTGTTTATTCTTCTTTGAAAGAATATGAACAAACTTCTTTTGACAAGATATGCTGACTTCATCTGTACAAAGCATAGTAAAACATCAGAGAAAGTGTGATACAATATCATAGCTGGGCCCTAAGAAAATGAACTGTAGAGGTATATTGTTTGTTTGTTTGTTGTTATGTTCACTTCAGTTTGTAACTGATTTCTGCAGCTGTAATGCAAAATTAAATTCACACCAATGGTGACCTGTGGTAATAGCTACTTCTAATCTTCAACGACAGCTCGACATTTCAGGACCACAATAGCTCCTCTTTGGGACTGTCTGTGTCACACTTTAAGAATAAGCCTAAAGCTCCTTAGCAAAGCATTATATAAAAAAAATAAAAGTAAAACACAAAAACAACACTGTTAGTTAACAGTTAAGGTAATTATACTTACATATAACTCTATTGCCAGTCACGTCTTCAAAAATGAGTAGGATGAGGAGCAGCCTAAAGTTGTATCCATCTGCAAATGGCGAGAGGGTCCGATTAGAGTTAACTCTTCAGTGAGGGAAAAAGAAGCACACTCAATTTCATAATTTCTAACATTAAATTTAAAAGGTAGAGTCTGGGGGGGGGGGGGGGGGGGGGGGTTGCCCAAAAATACATGCTAGACTTATCCTGTGGGTTGTAGAAATAAGGCAACTGGACTTCTTATCTTGTTTGAAGACGTTTCGCCTCTCATCCAAGAGGCTTCTTCAGTTCTGAGACTGTTGCAGGAAAGCCAGGCATTTAAACCCTGTGTGGTGGTTTCGGGTGAAACTAGGGTCACATGACCACACCCCCGAAACTGGGGGGGGGGGTGGTCATGTGATGTTACCTCCACTCCCGGTTTCATGTAGCTCTGGAGTCATGGAGTCAGGAGTCGACACTCCTGGTTCCATGAGGTTCCTTTGAGTCACATTTCCCAGGTGTGTTTGGGGTTTAAATTTCCTGGGGAGAGCTCCTAGGACTGCATTGTAGGTGGCTGATAGGTGGTGTCTTAGGCCCCCACCTCTGTTCAAAGACGGTTTCTCTAAGTGGACATAGATGGCTTCTTTGACTCCTCTCTCGAACCATCTGTCCTCCCTGTCCAACACAGGGACATTGGAGTCCTCAAAGGAGGGGGATGTGGTCATGTGACTCTAGTTTCACCCGAAACCACCACACAGGGTTTAAATGCCTGGCTTTCCTGCAACAGTCTCAGAACTGAAGAAGCCTCTTGGATGAGAGGCGAAACGTCTTCAAACAAGATAAGAAGTCCAGTTGCCTTATTTCTACAACCCACAGGATAAAGATGACCTGGATGAAAGAGAACCTTCACAGACACATGCTAGACTTGCAGCAAAGAAGGAGGGCTACCCCAGTAGCTGTCCTGGATGTTTACAAGTGTTGGCACCTCTCTCTCTCAGCAGCAGGACCGCAAAGAAAATACAGTCTGAGTGAAGCCCTGGAGCCGCTGACTGATATACGGCCGCCACTAACAACTAAAACCTCGACTGGTAACAAGTATGAGGGCTGTTGTGCTGAGCTAGCCGAAGCTAGCTAGCTTGGTGCTAACTTCGGCTAGCGGTAGCGGTTAGCATCCGCCGCTAACCCCCGCTTCCAAGCTCATTACAACGGCTCTACTACTCGCTACAACATAACACAAGAGGCTCCCGTTGTTGATGACATTTTACCCTTGGCAAATACCACTGGTGCTTTACTTTAGTAGCTAAGTTAACTTACGTGCCAACGCTTCCTCTAGTAACCGAGTAACGCTAGCCCAACTTAATTTGCCGTTTAAAACACGTAGCATTTCCTGTAAGGTTACCTGTTTCACAATAAAACCCCCCACTAGTTTGCCGATGGAAAACTTTTAATATGGACCAGTGAGTTAGAAGGAATATGGGGTCAATCACCGGTGAAAAAAAAGCGTGATATCTGAAAGTTCAGACAGGATAGAACACGGCAGTAAAATTACTCACCAAACCACATTAACCAGGTTAAAGCAGCCCATTCAGAGCTAATATAGCCTATATCAAACACAAAAAGGAAAAAAAGGAAACAGCTTTCTCTGTGGTCACCAGCAGACTTGAGCTGCCTGCAAACAGTGACGTTTCCATTATTGCTATCGCCTGCAGAAAGTAACTTTTAGGTTAAAAGACTGATAATGATTATGTTACGGCTTCACCCCGCTAACTTGTTCACAGACGGGGGGTAAAAGCAGACCGACCTAACAAGGTAGTGTTACCGTGCGTTGTCTACTGCTCTCTGAAACACAAACACTTCGGAAATATAGAAGAAGTGTTGTATCACAAACACACAATTAAATCATGCTCAATATGTATGGATGAAAAATGTCCCCCTACCTCTCTCAAGTCAGAAGACGAGGAAATTCGTTGGTAACTTCGCCGCCTTCTTACCGCCACCTTCAGGGTGTAATAAGTATTTCAATCATAATTCACTTAAATTAAATGGTTTGTTTAACCAACACATAATTATTTTGTAAACATGACGAAAGACACAATTACATGGACTTAATTAGAAAAAAATATTTCAACTTAACAAAAACATGTATTTTAATTAACCTGAAAACATAAAAATAATATACAGTGAACAACCCATCTCATTCACTTTTTTGAGTGCATATCTTCAATTATGAATTCCAGACAGTGCATAGTAAACATCCGTAATGACTAAAAATACAACTTGCTGTGTACTACCTGAGTAATCTAACATGTACAGTAAATCACATTATATTGACAATTGGAAAAATAAAGTCAACACTATTTAATTGAAAATTTCCATTGATATTTATTAGAACATTGTTTAAACTTCAAGGAGGTACGGTAGTTTGAAAAAAAATGCAGTCTAGAAAATATGGCGACCACACAGCAAGATGAGGGTGTGTGTGTGTGTGTGTGTGTGTGTACAGGAAAGAAAAATCACCCCAAACCCTAAAAATAGGGGTGGTAATCTGTTTCAGTTTGATAAAAAAAATAATAGTGGAAAAAAAAGCCTCCCAGTCACCCAAATAAATCAAGAGGTAGATGAAATAATGCATACAGCATTACTAGTAAACAAGTTAGATAGCCTTTTTTTCAACAAAGACATAACATTATTGGTGAACCACAACCCAAAGCCAAAGCTACAGTCACCACACACATTAAAACTCACCTATGTACTTGCAACACACTGACACAGAGAATTTTCACTTGAATACACACCTGTCCTTTTGCTAGCACACAGCCTGACCATGAGTTTTTCAAATGTCTACTGCTCAGGCATACTTTCACCTAGAGACTTCATTTAAAACTTTAAACTGTAGACACAAGTCTTGTGTGTTGGTGTATTAATCCACATTTTGAAGGTCATATAGTTTTTGATCAATCACTGTTCAATGACCATGATCATTTTTGGAGAAATTTTGAGATTATAATGGGTGTGTATTGCACGGAATGTTCGTGTTAGAGTGGGTGACATCATCAGCTAGAGTGGGAAAAATTGTCTGAAATTGTCTGAAACTTTTCTCTTTCCACGCTCCTCCTGGCCACAAATTACACTCTACACACATGTGCTCATCAAAGCAGAGACTTACAGAATTTAAATTGTGAGCCTCTCAGTGCAGTCACGTCTCTCTCTGCTCCTCATTGACTCTAATACAAAGATTTTCCAGAAGGGACCCCTGTTTGAAACTCGCCCGCATCTCTAAAATATTTACTGTAGAAACACCAAAAGCATGTCAAAGTGTTCAGGAAGTCCTTACGCCGCCCAGGATCTGCTGTTTTTTCTGAGAGGAGCTACCGTTTTGTCGCTATAAGCCCAAATGTGAGACCAGCGCAGAGGGAGAAAATCGCCCTTTTTCTCCACATTTCTGGCTGGGATGGCTCTGTCGTCATTGACAACCACCTCAAGTTGCCATGGCAACCTCTGAGCCTGGGGGCCAGAGCCCCTGTCTCCCATACATTTATGTCAAGCATCTGTCAAACACAACAACACACACTACCACACACATGCACGCACACACACAAACACACAGGCAACTTTATGTGATCACAGTTACAGATAGATATAGATACACACACACACACACACACCAACACACACACACACACACTACAGGTAACTTTATGTCATTACAGTTACAGGTACACACGCACACAAACACAGACACACACATACCAACACACATATGCGCGCACACTCCCCACTCACACACAGATGACTTAATGTGATTATGGCTCCTCAATATCAGTGCTCAGTACAAGATGATCATGTGTCTGTCTGATTAGTTTGGTTGTGGGTTTGATTCCCATGTTGACAGAGATGGTACCCCCGGCAGTAGCCCCCCGTGGCCCTTTCAAAATTTCCCAGAGGGAATTTTCTAGTTTCCAATTACTAGTGTTCACAGTAAACAAAAATCACCCCAAACTCTAAAAATCGTGGAAAAAGTCTTTCAAAGTTCCATTCAAAAAAAAAAATAAAAAAACCTCCCACCCAACCAAAAGAAAAGTCCAACAACTGGAAGAGGTAGGTGACATAATGCATGTCTTAACATGAAATCAAGCTCGAGAGCCTGGATAGCCAGTTCACTGATAAAGTCTGTTCTTCAGGACTTGGACTTTTTTGGACAGTGCATTACCTTCAAGTTCCATGACCACCTTCTGCAGCACTTCAAAGGTATACTTGAGTTCAGCAGGGTAGTTTAAGTTCAAACAATATATTAAGCCAAACAAAATGGCAGCAGCTAGGGGACCAGTGTCCAAATCCTGCATCACAATCTGGGACTCGAGGACGATGCCAATGTCATTTGGTTTTTCACCTGCATCTCTGTGTTTCAAGACGTATATACCCACAGTGGTTTCCTCAATGGATTCCTGGAGAAGGGAATCATCTGCTGCCTGTACAATGCACAAAAAGAATCAAAGTGTGATTACACTACATGCCTACATACTGCATATATGTATTGAGTAATTTATTAAGATAATCAAATCAAACTTTATTTATAGGGCACTTTTCATACAGAACAGTAACACAAAGTGCCTCACAGAGGCTCAAAGTCACACACTTTGTTATTAAGATCACTACCATTTTATCCTACAACTTACCTGACTGTAAAGTAATTACAATGGGTAGATGCTTTAAAACTTATACAAAATATGAAAGATAACATCTCAACATACTAAGTAATGCTTACCACATACTCTCCCAATAGATTCTCCGGGTCCTCGTTCAGGTAAACACAGAGTGCCTTTATGACACATTCTCTTCCAAGATCCACATCATTATTCTGAGGCAGAAAAGAAGGAGCACAAGTTGTTTTGTTTGAGTTCTTGTCTGTGTAAATTCTCATTTGTCCATTCAATCACGTGTTACACCCACCCACCCCCAGAGAGTATACTTACTTCATCCATTGGTGCAATGATGCCCATTAGGCGTCTGCCAATCTGCCCTCCTCTGTTTTTAAAAAGTTTGAGCAGTTTCTCAGAGTGAACATCTAATTGCGATAGAAATCTGGACTGCAGGGGCATTGTCGTGATCCATTTGAATTCAGCATTTATCTGAAAATGAGAATGATTTAAGACATCAACATACGATATGGCAGCAATTCTTTAAAAAAAAAAAAAAAAAAAAAGAACAATCAAGTTATCATGACCAACAGTAAGTTAAAATTAAATTAGAACATGTGTACAGGAGCAGAATAATTCAAAAAAGTCCCTTTTCCTTTTATTGCTTTTTTTTCCTAGTTATCTTATGTCATGATCATACTTTTAAAAAAAAATCATTTATACCCTCCAAATATTTTTCAGCTTAAACTTGGTGCTTAACAATTGATTTAGCTTGGGAGAGGGTCTACCAGCAGTTAATTGTACACAACTTTGTCAAATGAAGGTAAATCAACATAGGAACCATACAGATTTAATTTTAGTTTGTTTGTAGTGTGAGCGAGAGAGAGAGAGTGAGTGAGTGACTGTATGAGAGAGAGAGAATAAATCACATACCTCGCCTACTTCAAAAAGTGCTGGCCATCTCGCCTGGAAGTCACTTATCATTGGTGTGTCACAAACCACTTCCTGTCTCCTGTATGCAAACGTCTTCTCCATTTTCATCCTTACTGCTTCCCTGTTGTTCTTCTTCTTAATATCTGAAAGAAGCTCCATTCTCACACTCCCAAGACTCTTCTCAGATTCTCCAGTAGGATAGGGGGGACAGTAGTTCACTTCAGACCTTCTTGGTTTTTTAATGCCAAAAGCAGGGCTTGATTTGCCCTCTGGTTTGTGCTTGAGAGAGTTTATTGTCACCTCAGGACAGCCAAGCTTTCTCAGGTGAGTGCGGTAGATTGCCAATTTGTTCTTCAAGCTGCATTTCCACCCAGCATATCCAGAGAGGGAGCCTTTCTCGGTCAGGCAAGGATGCTTTGAGATTAGAGCCTCTCCAACTGTGTTAAAGTCTTTGTCAGAAACATAAAGTTTGTACCGAACAATTTCTTGCACTAGGCCCTCAAGAATGTTCGACTTCAGTTTAGGGTCCGGAATAAACACTGTACCCTTTTCCCTGTAAGCTGCATTGCCCTGCTCAAGTTTCAACTCGGCATCATAACTAAACTGAGGAACACAAAAGATGCTCGGCCAAGATGACCGAGAGCTGGATGACTCTGACTCCGGTGAGGAGAGTATGTCAGTGTCAACACATCCAGGGATGAGGAATCATTAAGGGAGTGATGGGCAGCTGAGGTGGGAAGGATATGAGGACACTAAGGAGTTGAGGAATCTGTCATGGCAATCACTCTAATTGTCCCTCTATCCTGTACTTCATCCATAGAAGTGAGGTTCATGAAGTCATTTCCAAATAGTGCATCCATAAACTGAAGTCTGGAGTTAAAGTCAAGTCCACATTGTCTTTGTACCTCACTAACAAGTTCATCAACAGATCCAGGGAATCCATTTTGGAAAGCCATCCTTTGGCTGCTGTTTTCACCAAGGAGCACTTTGAGAAGTGTCGGGGAATTCATCCTTCTACGTCTCAGTCTGTAAAAGGAATAAAAGTGACAAAAAGGGAAAAAAGATTAATACTTATTGTTTTATACTAATCACAGTATTTTACTTATGTCAACACACTAATTGATGCAACATGATAATAGGTTTCTCATTTTCAGTTTACTCAAATATAGTATGACCACTTGGCCAGAGAATTGATTCTAGTCCCACTTTCATTTTGTAATTTGCCAAACTACTACTTGATAAAATCCATCTGAACTAGCTTAAAGTTCATCCTGAAAAGTAGACAGAGGTGCGTACAAATGAGAAGCCTAGGATGTCACCCACAAGAATCAGTATGACATGCAATACAGCATGACCTATAATGGATATACAAAGAGATTTCAGAGAAACTCCCATGGACAACAAAGCACAAAAAATAGTGTCTGAATGTGAAAATAGATTTGATGATACACAGACAGGGAGAGTGACAGACTCCAAAGACAAATGTCTTGTGACAAAAAAAACAAAAAAACAAAACATACAACTCAGCATTCACGTTACCATATCACCAAATGTATGTGTGTAAAAAAAAAAGAAAGAAATTTCTTTAGACTGAAAATGTATCTTATTGTAATTAATTGTTCAGTCCTACTATTAATCAACATTTTGGTGGTTAACCAACCTTTTATGATGATCTGCCTTTTTAAGGTCACCATATGACTTGATCCAACTGTGTAAGAGGCCAGTGGATAGGGGTCAGTGAGTTCACTGAGCGCCACAAGTTTAACTTCTCTGGATGGTGACAAGCTTAGCTCAAAGGCTCTGTAGTGTTCAGTGTACCACCCGCACAGCACTTTCACAATGAGGAACAACATCTCATTTATTACACACATCTGAATAATTTCAGCGAACTCTGGTAATCCACCTACTGATCAGTGGGCAGCTATCATGCCATTGCTGTAGGCTATGCCATTGCTTGATGCATTCTTAGCAAGATGCACTTCAAATATGCTAGGGCATTTTAGCTTTATAGTCTCAGCCACTTCCTCCTTCAGGACATCAACTGGAACTGTGGAGACAGTAGATACATCTAGGCAAGATTTACCATAAGATGGTGAGTTTATGTGAAATGCAATCATCAGCTGATGTTTTGAAGCCAAAGTCAGTGGTAAATTCTTAAAGCAACTTGTGTGTTTCACAATGTTCTTAAAGAAACTATGTTTGGCTTCAAATCGCATTGTCCAAACTGTGACTAGGGGGCCAAAACACACAAATGGGAGCAGCCTCAGTAGGCTCCGGTTTTCATGAGCGTTGCCACCAATAGTTTTCCGACCCAAGAAACTCTGTGATACAATGTGTGGCTTGTTTGTTTTGTCAGACCATTTATAGGGGAAAGTCAGTATAGCTTTATTTAGTTCATGTAATTTAAATAACTTCTTTGATATCATTAATGCCAAGCAGTGGGCCAGCTCAACAGGCACAATGCCCTCAAATATATTGTGAGCAACATCAGGCGGAAAACCGGAGACAACATGAAAATGAGAAAGCGTTTTGGTAAAAATGCACTCTCTCTTAACTCCAAAGCAGTGTGTATCCTTCTCACAATATGATTTTACATGATCTGCATGGCCCTCTCTAGTTCTAAGGCTGAAAGTACCACAAGCAACACAGTGATTCCTGAAATCACAACTCTTTGCTGTGCTGTTCCAAGACTGTTTTATAACCATATGCTTTTATATCACCACTTTTGGAAAGCACTGCAAGATAAATAGATGATAAAGATGAGTGGGAGCCTGGTGGCAGGTTACCTAGTATCCAGTAAACAGCACAAAGTTTGTGTTTTTTCCGAGAGGTGCCGAGGGGATTGCAGGTCTCAAAATCATCCACATAGAGACGCAGTGATATCCGTAACTCCTCTGCATTTAGGAAGCTGTTTTCCTTAAAATGCAAACCATCTTCAGGGGACCTGAAATTCAAGAGATGGGTCAAGTTCAATGTCCTGCTGCCCTCTATGATTTTCAATTATCTTATCAAGAATGGCCTTATTATTTAAAATTTGCTGCAAAGATTTCAACAGTGGGACATACTGAAAGGTGTGTTTCTTTTTATGATCAAGTCTGTAACTAACTGGTGCCACAACACAGAATTTTTCCTTATAAAATTGTTTACGTTGATATGAAGTACTAAGAGGGCCACCTTTTTCAATTGCTTTTGGAACAGGGTTAGATGAGCATAGTGCTGTGGTGATTTCTGTAACTACAGAGTCATCAGCTTGTAGGTTGTGATGCTTAAGGATATCTGTCACAACACCTCTAGATAGTGTGACTGATGCTGTGTTTATCAAGTAGTAAAGTTCTTGCAAAAAATCATCAATTGCCGTGCCTGGCACATGAACTAAATATTCCAACTTCAGTAGGGCTGCTGCAAGCTGCTGTGCAATTGCACTTGGAAGTGCTTTGTGTTGATCTTGTGAAGAATCAGAAACTTCCTCTAACACACACACTCCTGGTCCTGGCGATCAGCAAACGAATCATCTGATGGTGGAGATGCTATTGTTATTGTTTTTACAATACCTGGTAGAAAATCAGCTAATATGTGAGGTGTGTGTCGGCAACTTATGAGACTTAAAGGTTCCATAAATACTTGTTTGAAAACTACAGCCAACAAACATGCAACATACATTTTCATTTCTCTTCAGATGTGTGTTGATATGAACAAAAAACTCCCTTTCATTAGCTAAATCTTTGCACGCACATAAGTGACAGCTGAAAATAGACAACTCTTTTAGAGTCTGACCATCTTGTGTGGAATGCACTCTACTTTGAGAGATGATTAAAGCATTCCATGTCTTAAACGTTCAGGGACATTTAGAATACATACATGGATAATTTATGGTGCGTCCAAAATGTGGGTGTTTGAGTTTATAATGGTGAAGTAAGTCAGACCTACTTTGCACTGCGACTGAACACCCTTTACACTGCCACATTCACTAGAGAAAGAGAGACAAACAAATGGAAGTTCAACTCACCCACACACATCCAACAGAAATAGAGCAAATTTTTATCATAATTTAAAATGCATAATTTTTCCAGTTTATTAGGGCCCCACTCTAATCCTAAACCAATGTAGTCTAATCCAGAAATCAATAAATCTTACCATCATAAAAGTTATACTTATATAGTTTAGTAATTGTTGGAAAACTTAGAAAAAATTACAATCACAGCCAATCCAGAAGGTGTAGTTTGTGGTGCCGTTAAACTGTTTTGTGTAATCCTGAGAGACTAATTATTAGAAACACATCTCCAAAATAGTTTCAACAAAAAATGAGCATTAAAACATACAGCAATTATAATTACTCACTATAATTTTGAAAATAATATCATTAATATTATCATTATCATCATCATCATCATCATGCTGAGAAATTCTTGTTTAAACACATCCAGTAAATCAACAAAAGCAATTGAATAGTAATACTCACCACCACTACAGAGCCTTTGACACAGCACCCAGAGACATACCTTACATCAAATATTGGCCTTAGCTGGAGGATATCTACAGAAAGAAAAAATGTTAAACTCATCCGAAGGCAGGACATATCAATTATAAAAGAGCTAGGTTGATAATGAACTTAAGGCAGTGTTTCCCACAGGTTTTCACGGACCGTCCGGCGCTACCTGTCCATGTGCCAGTGTTTGTGTGTGTAAGTCTGTGTGTGTGCGACAGCACGCGAGAGAGAGTGCAGCGGAGGAAAGAGACCGTGGCGGAGTTAGTTAACGGGAAAACACCGAAAGCCACTGTTGTATCGAAAATACGTCCTGGCCGTCCATAGTCAATTATTACTCTCCCTTTCTGCCTTACCTATGGCGTTACTGCAGCCATGTTTCACCAAGGCCAATGTCAGAGTTACGTTACCCATCCCCCACACTCGTTTAATATCTCCGGCGGGTGTCGACTTGAAAAGTAAAAAGACGGCGCATGTTCGATGAATTTTCCCATACAAACTAGTTGCCATGCACACATTACCCTTACAAAACATAAAAAATAAATGTAAAGATATTCAAGGATGGCAGGCATGACCGCCACCATTAGCAACCAGTTGAATGGCCGAACGTTGGCATGAAGACTGACTTGGATTTACTCGACATTAGCGGCAAGTAGAGAGCTAAGCCTTTTAAAATCTTGATTATAAACACTCTGCCTCTAACACTGGTTCATATTTGACACGTTTTTATTACCTTTATTGTGTCCCGAGCAGCCCAAATCCACAGAAAATATCAAGGCGAGGGAGAAAATGGCGGCGCTTGCAGGTCTTCAGCAACCGTTTTCTGTCCAGGAGCCCGCCCCTAGGAGGCGGGGTTTTCAACTTCCGGCTGACAAAAGATGACTTCTTCCTTTCTTCTTCAAATGATGGAGACATGTAGGTTTTAAATTCCCCAATATTGAAATGCTTTTGAAAGATCTAATCATGTTTTGGAGAGAAATTCAAATCAATTGTATAGCATATACAAAATGCATGCTTGTAAACTGAACAACCCTCCTTCTTCCATTTTTTCAGTGCACAGAACAGCCAGGGATTGACCCCCAAACACATTTCAGCTGAGAAAGCGGACTTCCTGCACTGCGCAGCATCATTCCCTCCGCAGTGGGAAAAGAAAAAAAAAAAAAAGCCGCGGGTCTCTCAGCGAGCGGAGCGCAAAAGTGACAACGGCCAAAGTGGGCACTTTGGGCCCAGACAGAGCCAAGGATTGGCCATTCCACTTATTTCAGCTGACAAGTCGGGCCCTGTGCACTGCCCCGCTTCATTCTCAGCACATTTGAGAAATGACGCAATTCTCTCAGCGAGTGTAGCGGAAAAGTGACACAAGCGCAGCGCAGCCTGCCAGGTGCCCGGTGTGGCCACAGAACAGCCAGGTATTGACCCCCAAACACATTTCAGCCAGGAAAGAGTCCTTCCTACACTGCGCAGCATCATTCCCTCCGCAGTGAAACAACAACAAAAAAAAAAGCCGCTGGTCTGTCCGCCAGCGGAGCGCAAAAGTGACAGCGGCCAAGCCCAATGCACAAAGTGGGCACTTTGGGCCCAGGGAGAGGCAGGGGCTGGCCATTCCACTTATTTGAGCTGACAAGGCGGCCCCTGTGCACAGTCCCGCTTCATTCTCAGCACATTTGAGAAATGGCGCATTTCTCTCAGCGAGAGGAGCGGAAAAGTCACACAAGCCCAACGCAGCCTGCCAGCTGCCCGGGTTGGGCACAGAACAGGCAGGGATTGACCCCCAAACACACCCCACCTGAGAAACCGGCCTTCCTGCACTGCGCAGCATCATTCCCCCCGCAGTGGAAAAAAAAAAAAAAAGCCGCTGGTCTCCCCGACGGCGGAGCGCAAAAGTGACAACGTCCAACCCAAATGGACAAAGTGGGCACTTTGGGCCCAGGGAGAGGCAGTGGCTGGCCATTCCACTTATTTGAGCTGACAAGGCGGCCCCTGTGCACAGCCCCGCTTCATTCTCAGCACATTTGAGAAATGGCGCATTTCTCTCAGCGAGAGGAGCGGAAAAGTCACACAAGCCCAGCGCAGCCTACCAGCTGCCCGGGTTGGCCACAGAAATCTCAGGGATTGACCCCCAAACACACCAAAGCTGAGAAACCGGCCTTCCTGCACTGCGCAGCATCATTCCCTCCGCAGTGGAAAAAAAAAGCCGCTGGTTTCTCCGCAGGCGGAGCGCAAAAGTGACAGCGTCCAAGCCCAATGCACAAAGTGGGCACTTTGGGCCCAGGGAGAGGCAGGGGCTGGCCATTCCACTTATTTGAGCTGACAAGGCGGCCCCTGTGCACAGCCCCGCTTCATTCTCAGCACATTTGAGAAATGGCGCATTTCTCTCAGCGAGAGGAGCGGAAAAGTCACACAAGCCCAGCGCAGCCTGCCAGCTGCCCGGGTTGGCCACAGAAAAGGCTGGGATTGACCCCCAAACACATCCCAGCTGAGAAACCGGCCTTCCTGCACTGCGCAGCATCATTCCCTCCGCAGTGGAAAAAAAAAAAAAAAAAAAAGCCACCGGCGGAGCGCAAAAGTGACAGCGTCCAAGCCCAATGCACAAAGTGGGCACTTTGGGCCCAGGGAGAGGCAGGGGCTGGCCATTCCACTTATTTGAGCTGACAAGGCGGCCCCTGTGCACAGCCCCGCTTCATTCTCAGCACATTTGAGAAATGGCGCATTTCTCTCAGCGAGAGGAGCGGAAAAGTCACACAAGCCCAGCGCAGCCTGCCAACTGCCCGGGTTGGCCACAGAAAAGGCTGGGATTGACCCCCAAACACATCCCAGCTGAGAAACCGGCCTTCCTGCACTGCGCAGCATCATTCCCTCAGCAGTGGAAAAAAAAAAAAAAAAAAACCCGCCGGCGGAGCGCAAAAGTGACAGCGTCCAAGCCCAATGCACAAAGTGGGCACTTTGGGACCAGGGAGAGGCAGGGGCTGGCCATTCCACTTATTTGAGCTGACAAGGCGGCCCCTGTGCACAGCCCCGCTTCATTCTCAGCACATTTGAGAAATGGCGCATTTCTCTCAGCGAGAGGAGCGGAAAAGTCACACAAGCCCAGCGCAGCCTGCCAGCTGCCCGGGTTGGCCACAGAAAAGGCTGGGATTGACCCCCAAACACATCCCAGCTGAGAAACCGGCCTTCCTGCACTGCGCAGCATCATTCCCTCAGCAGTGGAAAAAAAAAAAAAAAGCTCGCCGGCGGAGCGCAAAAGTGACAGCGTCCAAGCCCAATGCACAAAGTGGGCACTTTGGGCCCAGGGAGAGGCAGGGGCTGGCCATTCCACTTATTTGAGCTGACAAGGCGGCCCCTGTGCACAGCCCCGCTTCATTCTCAGCACATTTGAGAAATGGCGCATTTCTCTCAGCGAGAGGAGCGGAAAAGTCACACAAGCCCAGCGCAGCCTGCCAACTGCCCGGGTTGGCCACAGAAAAGGCAGGGATTGACCCCCAAACACATCCCAGCTGAGAAACCGGCCTTCCTGCACTGCGCAGCATCATTCCCTCCGCAGTGGAAAAAAAAAAAAAAAAAGCCGCTGGTTTCTCCGGGCGGAGCGCAAAAGTGACAGCGTCCAAGCCCAATGCACAAAGTGGGCACTTTGGGCCCAGGGAGAGGCAGGGGCTGGCCATTCCACTTATTTGAGCTGACAAGGCGGCCCCTGTGCACAGCCCCGCTTCATTCTCAGCACATTTGAGAAATGGCGCATTTCTCTCAGCGAGAGGAGCGGAAAAGTCACACAAGCCCAGCGCAGCCTGCCAGCTGCCCGGGTTGGCCACAGAACAGGCAGGGATTGACCCCCAAACACATCCCAGCTGAGAAACCGGCCTTCCTGCACTGCGCAGCATCATTCCCTCAGCAGTGGAAAAAAAAGCCGCTGGTTTCTCCGCCGGCGGAGCGCAAAAGTGACAGCGTCCAAGCCCAATGCACAAAGTGGGCACTTTGGGCCCAGGGAGAGGCAGGGGCTGGCCATTCCACTTATTTGAGCTGACAAGGCGGCCCCTGTGCACAGCCCCGCTTCATTCTCAGCACATTTGAGAAATGGCGCATTTCTCTCAGCGAGAGGAGCGGAAAAGTCACACAAGCCCAGCGCAGCCTGCCAGCTGCCCGGGTTGGCCACAGAACAGGCAGGGATTGACCCCCAAACACATCCCAGCTGAGAAACCGGCCTTCCTGCACTGCGCAGCATCATTCCCTCCGCAGTGGAAAAAAAAAAAAAAAAAAAAGCCGCCGGCGGAGCGCAAAAGTGACAGCGTCCAAGCCCAATGCACAAAGTGGGCACTTTGGGCCCAGGGAGAGGCAGGGGCTGGCCATTCCACTTATTTGAGCTGACAAGGCGGCCCCTGTGCACAGCCCCGCTTCATTCTCAGCACATTTGAGAAATGGCGCATTTCTCTCAGCGAGAGGAGCGGAAAAGTCACACAAGCCCAGCGCAGCCTGCCAGCTGCCCGGGTTGGCCACAGAACAGGCAGGGATTGACCCCCAAACACATCCCAGCTGAGAAACCGGCCTTCCTGCACTGCGCAGCATCATTCCCTCCGCAGTGGAAAAAAAAAAAAAAAAAAAGCTGCCGGCGGAGCGCAAAAGTGACAGCGTCCAAGCCCAATGCACAAAGTGGGCACTTTGGGCCCAGGGAGAGGCAGGGGCTGGCCATTCCACTTATTTGAGCTGACAAGGCGGCCCCTGTGCACAGCCCCGCTTCATTCTCAGCACATTTGAGAAATGGCGCATTTCTCTCAGCGAGAGGAGCGGAAAAGTCACACAAGCCCAGCGCAGCCTGCCAACTGCCCGGGTTGGCCACAGAAAAGGCAGGGATTGACCCCCAAACACATCCCAGCTGAGAAACCGGCCTTCCTGCACTGCGCAGCATCATTCCCTCCGCAGTGGAAAAAAAAAAAAAAAAAAAAGCCGCTGGTCTCTCCGCCGGCGGAGCGCAAAAGTGACAGCGTCCAAGCCCAATGCACAAAGTGGGCACTTTGGGCCCAGGGAGAGGCAGGGGCTGGCCATTCCACTTATTTGAGCTGACAAGGCGGCCCCTGTGCACAGCCCCGCTTCATTCTCAGCACATTTGAGAAATGGCGCATTTCTCTCAGCGAGAGGAGCGGAAAAGTCACACAAGCCCAGCGCAGCCTGCCAGCTGCCCGGGTTGGCCACAGAACAGGCAGGGATTGACCCCCAAACACATCCCAGCTGAGAAACCGGCCTTCCTGCACTGCGCAGCATCATTCCCTCCGCAGTGGAAAAAAAAAAAAAAAAAAAAGCCGCTGGTCTCTCCGCCGGCGGAGCGCAAAAGTGACAGCGTCCAAGCCCAATGCACAAAGTGGGCACTTTGGGCCCAGGGAGAGGCAGGGGCTGGCCATTCCACTTATTTGAGCTGACAAGGCGGCCCCTGTGCACAGCCCCGCTTCATTCTCAGCACATTTGAGAAATGGCGCATTTCTCTCAGCGAGAGGAGCGGAAAAGTCACACAAGCCCAGCGCAGCCTGCCAACTGCCCGGGTTGGCCACAGAAAAGGCAGGGATTGACCCCCAAACACATCCCAGCTGAGAAACCGGCCTTCCTGCACTGCGCAGCATCATTCCCTCCGCAGTGGAAAAAAAAAAAAAAAAAAAGCCGCCGGCGGAGCGCAAAAGTGACAGCGTCCAAGCCCAATGCACAAAGTGGGCACTTTGGGCCCAGGGAGAGGCAGGGGCTGGCCATTCCACTTATTTGAGCTGACAAGGCGGCCCCTGTGCACAGCCCCGCTTCATTCTCAGCACATTTGAGAAATGGCGCATTTCTCTCAGCGAGAGGAGCGGAAAAGTCACACAAGCCCAGCGCAGCCTGCCAGCTGCCCGGGTTGGCCACAGAAAAGGCTGGGATTGACCCCCAAACACATCCCAGCTGAGAAACCGGCCTTCCTGCACTGCGCAGCATCATTCCCTCCGCAGTGGAAAAAAAAAAAAGCCGCTGGTTTCTCCGCCGGCGGAGCGCAAAAGTGACAGCGTCCAAGCCCAATGCACAAAGTGGGCACTTTGGGCCCAGGGAGAGGCAGGGGCTGGCCATTCCACTTATTTGAGCTGACAAGGCGGCCCCTGTGCACAGCCCCGCTTCATTCTCAGCACATTTGAGAAATGGCGCATTTCTCTCAGCGAGAGGAGCGGAAAAGTCACACAAGCCCAGCGCAGCCTGCCAGCTGCCCGGGTTGGCCACAGAAAAGGCTGGGATTGACCCCCAAACACATCCCAGCTGAGAAACCGGCCTTCCTGCACTGCGCAGCATCATTCCCTCCGCAGTGGAAAAAAAAAAAAAAAAAAGCCGCTGGTCTCTCCGCCGGCGGAGCGCAAAAGTGACAGCGTCCAAGCCCAATGCACAAAGTGGGCACTTTGGGCCCAGGGAGAGGCAGGGGCTGGCCATTCCACTTATTTGAGCTGACAAGGCGGCCCCTGTGCACAGCCCCGCTTCATTCTCAGCACATTTGAGAAATGGCGCATTTCTCTCAGCGAGAGGAGCGGAAAAGTCACACAAGCCCAGCGCAGCCTGCCAACTGCCCGGGTTGGCCACAGAAAAGGCTGGGATTGACCCCCAAACACATCCCAGCTGAGAAACCGGCCTTCCTGCACTGCGCAGCATCATTCCCTCCGCAGTGGAAAAAAAAAAAAAAAAAAGCCGCCGGCGGAGCGCAAAAGTGACAGCGTCCAAGCCCAATGCACAAAGTGGGCACTTTGGGCCCAGGGAGAGGCAGGGGCTGGCCATTCCACTTATTTGAGCTGACAAGGCGGCCCCTGTGCACAGCCCCGCTTCATTCTCAGCACATTTGAGAAATGGCGCATTTCTCTCAGCGAGAGGAGCGGAAAAGTCACACAAGCCCAGCGCAGCCTGCCAACTGCCCGGGTTGGCCACAGAAAAGGCTGGGATTGACCCCCAAACACATCCCAGCTGAGAAACCGGCCTTCCTGCACTGCGCAGCATCATTCCCTCCGCAGTGGAAAAAAAAAAAAAAAGCCGCTGGTTCTCCGCCGGCGGAGCGCAAAAGTGACAGCGTCCAAGCCCAATGCACAAAGTGGGCACTTTGGGCCCAGGGAGAGGCAGGGGCTGGCCATTCCACTTATTTGAGCTGACAAGGCGGCCCCTGTGCACAGCCCCGCTTCATTCTCAGCACATTTGAGAAATGGCGCATTTCTCTCAGCGAGAGGAGCGGAAAAGTCACACAAGCCCAGCGCAGCCTGCCAACTGCCCGGGTTGGCCACAGAAAAGGCTGGGATTGACCCCCAAACACATCCCAGCTGAGAAACCGGCCTTCCTGCACTGCGCAGCATCATTCCCTCCGCAGTGGAAAAAAAAAAAAAAAAAAAGCCGCTGCTCTCCGCCGGCGGAGCGCAAAAGTGACAGCGTCCAAGCCCAATGCACAAAGTGGGCACTTTGGGCCCAGGGAGAGGCAGGGGCTGGCCATTCCACTTATTTGAGCTGACAAGGCGGCCCCTGTGCACAGCCCCGCTTCATTCTCAGCACATTTGAGAAATGGCGCATTTCTCTCAGCGAGAGGAGCGGAAAAGTCACACAAGCCCAGCGCAGCCTGCCAACTGCCCGGGTTGGCCACAGAAAAGGCTGGGATTGACCCCCAAACACATCCCAGCTGAGAAACCGGCCTTCCTGCACTGCGCAGCATCATTCCCTCCGCAGTGGAAAAAAAAAAAAAAAAAAAGCCGCTGGTCTCTCCGCCGGCGGAGCGCAAAAGTGACAGCGTCCAAGCCCAATGCACAAAGTGGGCACTTTGGGCCCAGGGAGAGGCAGGGGCTGGCCATTCCACTTATTTGAGCTGACAAGGCGGCCCCTGTGCACAGCCCCGCTTCATTCTCAGCACATTTGAGAAATGGCGCATTTCTCTCAGCGAGAGGAGCGGAAAAGTCACACAAGCCCAGCGCAGCCTGCCAGCTGCCCGGGTTGGCCACAGAAAAGGCTGGGATTGACCCCCAAACACATCCCAGCTGAGAAACCGGCCTTCCTGCACTGCGCAGCATCATTCCCTCAGCAGTGGAAAAAAAAAAAAAAAAAAAAGCCGCCGGCGGAGCGCAAAAGTGACAGCGTCCAAGCCCAATGCACAAAGTGGGCACTTTGGGCCCAGGGAGAGGCAGGGGCTGGCCATTCCACTTATTTGAGCTGACAAGGCGGCCCCTGTGCACAGCCCCGCTTCATTCTCAGCACATTTGAGAAATGGCGCATTTCTCTCAGCGAGAGGAGCGGAAAAGTCACACAAGCCCAGCGCAGCCTGCCAACTGCCCGGGTTGGCCACAGAAAAGGCTGGGATTGACCCCCAAACACATCCCAGCTGAGAAACCGGCCTTCCTGCACTGCGCAGCATCATTCCCTCAGCAGTGGAAAAAAAAAAAAAAAAAAACTCCGCCGGCGGAGCGCAAAAGTGACAGCGTCCAAGCCCAATGCACAAAGTGGGCACTTTGGGCCCAGGGAGAGGCAGGGGCTGGCCATTCCACTTATTTGAGCTGACAAGGCGGCCCCTGTGCACAGCCCCGCTTCATTCTCAGCACATTTGAGAAATGGCGCATTTCTCTCAGCGAGAGGAGCGGAAAAGTCACACAAGCCCAGCGCAGCCTGCCAACTGCCCGGGTTGGCCACAGAAAAGGCTGGGATTGACCCCCAAACACATCCCAGCTGAGAAACCGGCCTTCCTGCACTGCGCAGCATCATTCCCTCCGCAGTGGAAAAAAAAAAAAAAAAAAAGCCGCTGGTCTCTCCGCCGGCGGAGCGCAAAAGTGACAGCGTCCAAGCCCAATGCACAAAGTGGGCACTTTGGGCCCAGGGAGAGGCAGGGGCTGGCCATTCCACTTATTTGAGCTGACAAGGCGGCCCCTGTGCACAGCCCCGCTTCATTCTCAGCACATTTGAGAAATGGCGCATTTCTCTCAGCGAGAGGAGCGGAAAAGTCACACAAGCCCAGCGCAGCCTGCCAACTGCCCGGGTTGGCCACAGAAAAGGCTGGGATTGACCCCCAAACACATCCCAGCTGAGAAACCGGCCTTCCTGCACTGCGCAGCATCATTCCCTCCGCAGTGGAAAAAAAAAAAAAAAAAAGCCGCTGGTTTCTCCGCCGGCGGAGCGCAAAAGTGACAGCGTCCAAGCCCAATGCACAAAGTGGGCACTTTGGGCCCAGGGAGAGGCAGGGGCTGGCCATTCCACTTATTTGAGCTGACAAGGCGGCCCCTGTGCACAGCCCCGCTTCATTCTCAGCACATTTGAGAAATGGCGCATTTCTCTCAGCGAGAGGAGCGGAAAAGTCACACAAGCCCAGCGCAGCCTGCCAACTGCCCGGGTTGGCCACAGAACAGGCAGGGATTGACCCCCAAACACATCCCAGCTGAGAAACCGGCCTTCCTGCACTGCGCAGCATCATTCCCTCAGCAGTGGAAAAAAAAAAAAAAAAAAAGCCGCCGGCGGAGCGCAAAAGTGACAGCGTCCAAGCCCAATGCACAAAGTGGGCACTTTGGGCCCAGGGAGAGGCAGGGGCTGGCCATTCCACTTATTTGAGCTGACAAGGCGGCCCCTGTGCACAGCCCCGCTTCATTCTCAGCACATTTGAGAAATGGCGCATTTCTCTCAGCGAGAGGAGCGGAAAAGTCACACAAGCCCAGCGCAGCCTGCCAACTGCCCGGGTTGGCCACAGAAAAGGCTGGGATTGACCCCCAAACACATCCCAGCTGAGAAACCGGCCTTCCTGCACTGCGCAGCATCATTCCCTCCGCAGTGGAAAAAAAAGCCGCTGGTTTCTCCGCCGGCGGAGCGCAAAAGTGACAGCGTCCAAGCCCAATGCACAAAGTGGGCACTTTGGGCCCAGGGAGAGGCAGGGGCTGGCCATTCCACTTATTTGAGCTGACAAGGCGGCCCCTGTGCACAGCCCCGCTTCATTCTCAGCACATTTGAGAAATGGCGCATTTCTCTCAGCGAGAGGAGCGGAAAAGTCACACAAGCCCAGCGCAGCCTGCCAACTGCCCGGGTTGGCCACAGAAAAGGCAGGGATTGACCCCCAAACACATCCCAGCTGAGAAACCGGCCTTCCTGCACTGCGCAGCATCATTCCCTCCGCAGTGGAAAAAAAAAAAAAAAAAAGCCGCTGGTCTCTCCGCCGGCGGAGCGCAAAAGTGACAGCGTCCAAGCCCAATGCACAAAGTGGGCACTTTGGGCCCAGGGAGAGGCAGGGGCTGGCCATTCCACTTATTTGAGCTGACAAGGCGGCCCCTGTGCACAGCCCCGCTTCATTCTCAGCACATTTGAGAAATGGCGCATTTCTCTCAGCGAGAGGAGCGGAAAAGTCACACAAGCCCAGCGCAGCCTGCCAACTGCCCGGGTTGGCCACAGAAAAGGCAGGGATTGACCCCCAAACACATCCCAGCTGAGAAACCGGCCTTCCTGCACTGCGCAGCATCATTCCCTCCGCAGTGGAAAAAAAAAAAAAAAAAAAAGCCGCCGGCGGAGCGCAAAAGTGACAGCGTCCAAGCCCAATGCACAAAGTGGGCACTTTGGGCCCAGGGAGAGGCAGGGGCTGGCCATTCCACTTATTTGAGCTGACAAGGCGGCCCCTGTGCACAGCCCCGCTTCATTCTCAGCACATTTGAGAAATGGCGCATTTCTCTCAGCGAGAGGAGCGGAAAAGTCACACAAGCCCAGCGCAGCCTGCCAGCTGCCCGGGTTGGCCACAGAAAGGCTGGGATTGACCCCCAAACACATCCCAGCTGAGAAACCGGCCTTCCTGCACTGCGCAGCATCATTCCCTCCGCAGTGGAAAAAAAAAAAAAAAAAGCCGCTGGTTTCTCCGCCGGCGGAGCGCAAAAGTGACAGCGTCCAAGCCCAATGCACAAAGTGGGCACTTTGGGCCCAGGGAGAGGCAGGGGCTGGCCATTCCACTTATTTGAGCTGACAAGGCGGCCCCTGTGCACAGCCCCGCTTCATTCTCAGCACATTTGAGAAATGGCGCATTTCTCTCAGCGAGAGGAGCGGAAAAGTCACACAAGCCCAGCGCAGCCTGCCAACTGCCCGGGTTGGCCACAGAAAAGGCTGGGATTGACCCCCAAACACATCCCAGCTGAGAAACCGGCCTTCCTGCACTGCGCAGCATCATTCCCTCCGCAGTGGAAAAAAAAAAAAAAAAAAAGCCGCTGGTCTCTCCGCCGGCGGAGCGCAAAAGTGACAGCGTCCAAGCCCAATGCACAAAGTGGGCACTTTGGGCCCAGGGAGAGGCAGGGGCTGGCCATTCCACTTATTTGAGCTGACAAGGCGGCCCCTGTGCACAGCCCCGCTTCATTCTCAGCACATTTGAGAAATGGCGCATTTCTCTCAGCGAGAGGAGCGGAAAAGTCACACAAGCCCAGCGCAGCCTGCCAACTGCCCGGGTTGGCCACAGAAAAGGCTGGGATTGACCCCCAAACACATCCCAGCTGAGAAACCGGCCTTCCTGCACTGCGCAGCATCATTCCCTCCGCAGTGGAAAAAAAAAAAAAAAAAAAGCCGCTGGTTCTCCGCCGGCGGAGCGCAAAAGTGACAGCGTCCAAGCCCAATGCACAAAGTGGGCACTTTGGGCCCAGGGAGAGGCAGGGGCTGGCCATTCCACTTATTTGAGCTGACAAGGCGGCCCCTGTGCACAGCCCCGCTTCATTCTCAGCACATTTGAGAAATGGCGCATTTCTCTCAGCGAGAGGAGCGGAAAAGTCACACAAGCCCAGCGCAGCCTGCCAACTGCCCGGGTTGGCCACAGAAAAGGCAGGGATTGACCCCCAAACACATCCCAGCTGAGAAACCGGCCTTCCTGCACTGCGCAGCATCATTCCCTCCGCAGTGGAAAAAAAAAAAAAAAAAAAGCCGCCGGCGGAGCGCAAAAGTGACAGCGTCCAAGCCCAATGCACAAAGTGGGCACTTTGGGCCCAGGGAGAGGCAGGGGCTGGCCATTCCACTTATTTGAGCTGACAAGGCGGCCCCTGTGCACAGCCCCGCTTCATTCTCAGCACATTTGAGAAATGGCGCATTTCTCTCAGCGAGAGGAGCGGAAAAGTCACACAAGCCCAGCGCAGCCTGCCAACTGCCCGGGTTGGCCACAGAAAAGGCTGGGATTGACCCCCAAACACATCCCAGCTGAGAAACCGGCCTTCCTGCACTGCGCAGCATCATTCCCTCCGCAGTGGAAAAAAAAAGCCGCTGGTTTCTCCGCCGGCGGAGCGCAAAAGTGACAGCGTCCAAGCCCAATGCACAAAGTGGGCACTTTGGGCCCAGGGAGAGGCAGGGGCTGGCCATTCCACTTATTTGAGCTGACAAGGCGGCCCCTGTGCACAGCCCCGCTTCATTCTCAGCACATTTGAGAAATGGCGCATTTCTCTCAGCGAGAGGAGCGGAAAAGTCACACAAGCCCAGCGCAGCCTGCCAACTGCCCGGGTTGGCCACAGAAAAGGCTGGGATTGACCCCCAAACACATCCCAGCTGAGAAACCGGCCTTCCTGCACTGCGCAGCATCATTCCCTCCGCAGTGGAAAAAAAAAAAAAAAAAAAAGCCGCCGGCGGAGCGCAAAAGTGACAGCGTCCAAGCCCAATGCACAAAGTGGGCACTTTGGGCCCAGGGAGAGGCAGGGGCTGGCCATTCCACTTATTTGAGCTGACAAGGCGGCCCCTGTGCACAGCCCCGCTTCATTCTCAGCACATTTGAGAAATGGCGCATTTCTCTCAGCGAGAGGAGCGGAAAAGTCACACAAGCCCAGCGCAGCCTGCCAACTGCCCGGGTTGGCCACAGAAAAGGCAGGGATTGACCCCCAAACACATCCCAGCTGAGAAACCGGCCTTCCTGCACTGCGCAGCATCATTCCCTCCGCAGTGGAAAAAAAAAAAAAAAAAAAGCCGCTGGTCTCTCCGCCGGCGGAGCGCAAAAGTGACAGCGTCCAAGCCCAATGCACAAAGTGGGCACTTTGGGCCCAGGGAGAGGCAGGGGCTGGCCATTCCACTTATTTGAGCTGACAAGGCGGCCCCTGTGCACAGCCCCGCTTCATTCTCAGCACATTTGAGAAATGGCGCATTTCTCTCAGCGAGAGGAGCGGAAAAGTCACACAAGCCCAGCGCAGCCTGCCAACTGCCCGGGTTGGCCACAGAAAGGCAGGGATTGACCCCCAAACACATCCCAGCTGAGAAACCGGCCTTCCTGCACTGCGCAGCATCATTCCCTCCGCAGTGGAAAAAAAAAAAAAAAAAAGCCGCTGGTCTCTCCGCCGGCGGAGCGCAAAAGTGACAGCGTCCAAGCCCAATGCACAAAGTGGGCACTTTGGGCCCAGGGAGAGGCAGGGGCTGGCCATTCCACTTATTTGAGCTGACAAGGCGGCCCCTGTGCACAGCCCCGCTTCATTCTCAGCACATTTGAGAAATGGCGCATTTCTCTCAGCGAGAGGAGCGGAAAAGTCACACAAGCCCAGCGCAGCCTGCCAACTGCCCGGGTTGGCCACAGAACAGGCTGGGATTGACCCCCAAACACATCCCAGCTGAGAAACCGGCCTTCCTGCACTGCGCAGCATCATTCCCTCCGCAGTGGAAAAAAAAAAAAAAAAAAAGCCGCCGGCGGAGCGCAAAAGTGACAGCGTCCAAGCCCAATGCACAAAGTGGGCACTTTGGGCCCAGGGAGAGGCAGGGGCTGGCCATTCCACTTATTTGAGCTGACAAGGCGGCCCCTGTGCACAGCCCCGCTTCATTCTCAGCACATTTGAGAAATGGCGCATTTCTCTCAGCGAGAGGAGCGGAAAAGTCACACAAGCCCAGCGCAGCCTGCCAACTGCCCGGGTTGGCCACAGAAAGGCTGGGATTGACCCCCAAACACATCCCAGCTGAGAAACCGGCCTTCCTGCACTGCGCAGCATCATTCCCTCCGCAGTGGAAAAAAAAAAAAAAAAGCCGCTGGTTTCTCCGCCGGCGGAGCGCAAAAGTGACAGCGTCCAAGCCCAATGCACAAAGTGGGCACTTTGGGCCCAGGGAGAGGCAGGGGCTGGCCATTCCACTTATTTGAGCTGACAAGGCGGCCCCTGTGCACAGCCCCGCTTCATTCTCAGCACATTTGAGAAATGGCGCATTTCTCTCAGCGAGAGGAGCGGAAAAGTCACACAAGCCCAGCGCAGCCTGCCAACTGCCCGGGTTGGCCACAGAAAAGGCTGGGATTGACCCCCAAACACATCCCAGCTGAGAAACCGGCCTTCCTGCACTGCGCAGCATCATTCCCTCCGCAGTGGAAAAAAAAAAAAAAAAAAAAGCCGCTGGTTCTCCGCCGGCGGAGCGCAAAAGTGACAGCGTCCAAGCCCAATGCACAAAGTGGGCACTTTGGGCCCAGGGAGAGGCAGGGGCTGGCCATTCCACTTATTTGAGCTGACAAGGCGGCCCCTGTGCACAGCCCCGCTTCATTCTCAGCACATTTGAGAAATGGCGCATTTCTCTCAGCGAGAGGAGCGGAAAAGTCACACAAGCCCAGCGCAGCCTGCCAACTGCCCGGGTTGGCCACAGAAAAGGCAGGGATTGACCCCCAAACACATCCCAGCTGAGAAACCGGCCTTCCTGCACTGCGCAGCATCATTCCCTCAGCAGTGGAAAAAAAAAAAAAAAAAAAGCCGCTGGTCTCTCCGCCGGCGGAGCGCAAAAGTGACAGCGTCCAAGCCCAATGCACAAAGTGGGCACTTTGGGCCCAGGGAGAGGCAGGGGCTGGCCATTCCACTTATTTGAGCTGACAAGGCGGCCCCTGTGCACAGCCCCGCTTCATTCTCAGCACATTTGAGAAATGGCGCATTTCTCTCAGCGAGAGGAGCGGAAAAGTCACACAAGCCCAGCGCAGCCTGCCAACTGCCCGGGTTGGCCACAGAACAGGCAGGGATTGACCCCCAAACACATCCCAGCTGAGAAACCGGCCTTCCTGCACTGCGCAGCATCATTCCCTCCGCAGTGGAAAAAAAAAAAAAAAAAAAAAGCCGCCGGCGGAGCGCAAAAGTGACAGCGTCCAAGCCCAATGCACAAAGTGGGCACTTTGGGCCCAGGGAGAGGCAGGGGCTGGCCATTCCACTTATTTGAGCTGACAAGGCGGCCCCTGTGCACAGCCCCGCTTCATTCTCAGCACATTTGAGAAATGGCGCATTTCTCTCAGCGAGAGGAGCGGAAAAGTCACACAAGCCCAGCGCAGCCTGCCAACTGCCCGGGTTGGCCACAGAAAGGCTGGGATTGACCCCCAAACACATCCCAGCTGAGAAACCGGCCTTCCTGCACTGCGCAGCATCATTCCCTCCGCAGTGGAAAAAAAAAAAAAAAAATTCTCCGCCGGCGGAGCGCAAAAGTGACAGCGTCCAAGCCCAATGCACAAAGTGGGCACTTTGGGCCCAGGGAGAGGCAGGGGCTGGCCATTCCACTTATTTGAGCTGACAAGGCGGCCCCTGTGCACAGCCCCGCTTCATTCTCAGCACATTTGAGAAATGGCGCATTTCTCTCAGCGAGAGGAGCGGAAAAGTCACACAAGCCCAGCGCAGCCTGCCAACTGCCCGGGTTGGCCACAGAAAAGGCTGGGATTGACCCCCAAACACATCCCAGCTGAGAAACCGGCCTTCCTGCACTGCGCAGCATCATTCCCTCCGCAGTGGAAAAAAAAAAAAAAAAAAAAGCCGCTGGTCTCTCCGCCGGCGGAGCGCAAAAGTGACAGCGTCCAAGCCCAATGCACAAAGTGGGCACTTTGGGCCCAGGGAGAGGCAGGGGCTGGCCATTCCACTTATTTGAGCTGACAAGGCGGCCCCTGTGCACAGCCCCGCTTCATTCTCAGCACATTTGAGAAATGGCGCATTTCTCTCAGCGAGAGGAGCGGAAAAGTCACACAAGCCCAGCGCAGCCTGCCAGCTGCCCGGGTTGGCCACAGAAAGGCAGGGATTGACCCCCAAACACATCCCAGCTGAGAAACCGGCCTTCCTGCACTGCGCAGCATCATTCCCTCAGCAGTGGAAAAAAAAAAAAAAAAAAAGCCGCCGGCGGAGCGCAAAAGTGACAGCGTCCAAGCCCAATGCACAAAGTGGGCACTTTGGGCCCAGGGAGAGGCAGGGGCTGGCCATTCCACTTATTTGAGCTGACAAGGCGGCCCCTGTGCACAGCCCCGCTTCATTCTCAGCACATTTGAGAAATGGCGCATTTCTCTCAGCGAGAGGAGCGGAAAAGTCACACAAGCCCAGCGCAGCCTGCCAACTGCCCGGGTTGGCCACAGAAAAGGCTGGGATTGACCCCCAAACACATCCCAGCTGAGAAACCGGCCTTCCTGCACTGCGCAGCATCATTCCCTCCGCAGTGGAAAAAAAAAAAAAAAAGCCGCTGGTTTCTCCGCCGGCGGAGCGCAAAAGTGACAGCGTCCAAGCCCAATGCACAAAGTGGGCACTTTGGGCCCAGGGAGAGGCAGGGGCTGGCCATTCCACTTATTTGAGCTGACAAGGCGGCCCCTGTGCACAGCCCCGCTTCATTCTCAGCACATTTGAGAAATGGCGCATTTCTCTCAGCGAGAGGAGCGGAAAAGTCACACAAGCCCAGCGCAGCCTGCCAACTGCCCGGGTTGGCCACAGAAAAGGCTGGGATTGACCCCCAAACACATCCCAGCTGAGAAACCGGCCTTCCTGCACTGCGCAGCATCATTCCCTCCGCAGTGGAAAAAAAAAAAAAAAAAAAGCCGCTGGTCTCTCCGCCGGCGGAGCGCAAAAGTGACAGCGTCCAAGCCCAATGCACAAAGTGGGCACTTTGGGCCCAGGGAGAGGCAGGGGCTGGCCATTCCACTTATTTGAGCTGACAAGGCGGCCCCTGTGCACAGCCCCGCTTCATTCTCAGCACATTTGAGAAATGGCGCATTTCTCTCAGCGAGAGGAGCGGAAAAGTCACACAAGCCCAGCGCAGCCTGCCAACTGCCCGGGTTGGCCACAGAAAAGGCAGGGATTGACCCCCAAACACATCCCAGCTGAGAAACCGGCCTTCCTGCACTGCGCAGCATCATTCCCTCCGCAGTGGAAAAAAAAAAAAAAAAAAAAGCCGCTGGTCTCTCCGCCGGCGGAGCGCAAAAGTGACAGCGTCCAAGCCCAATGCACAAAGTGGGCACTTTGGGCCCAGGGAGAGGCAGGGGCTGGCCATTCCACTTATTTGAGCTGACAAGGCGGCCCCTGTGCACAGCCCCGCTTCATTCTCAGCACATTTGAGAAATGGCGCATTTCTCTCAGCGAGAGGAGCGGAAAAGTCACACAAGCCCAGCGCAGCCTGCCAACTGCCCGGGTTGGCCACAGAAAAGGCAGGGATTGACCCCCAAACACATCCCAGCTGAGAAACCGGCCTTCCTGCACTGCGCAGCATCATTCCCTCCGCAGTGGAAAAAAAAAAAAAAAAAAAAAGCCGCCGGCGGAGCGCAAAAGTGACAGCGTCCAAGCCCAATGCACAAAGTGGGCACTTTGGGCCCAGGGAGAGGCAGGGGCTGGCCATTCCACTTATTTGAGCTGACAAGGCGGCCCCTGTGCACAGCCCCGCTTCATTCTCAGCACATTTGAGAAATGGCGCATTTCTCTCAGCGAGAGGAGCGGAAAAGTCACACAAGCCCAGCGCAGCCTGCCAACTGCCCGGGTTGGCCACAGAAAGGCTGGGATTGACCCCCAAACACATCCCAGCTGAGAAACCGGCCTTCCTGCACTGCGCAGCATCATTCCCTCCGCAGTGGAAAAAAAAGCCGCTGGTTTCTCCGCCGGCGGAGCGCAAAAGTGACAGCGTCCAAGCCCAATGCACAAAGTGGGCACTTTGGGCCCAGGGAGAGGCAGGGGCTGGCCATTCCACTTATTTGAGCTGACAAGGCGGCCCCTGTGCACAGCCCCGCTTCATTCTCAGCACATTTGAGAAATGGCGCATTTCTCTCAGCGAGAGGAGCGGAAAAGTCACACAAGCCCAGCGCAGCCTGCCAACTGCCCGGGTTGGCCACAGAAAAGGCTGGGATTGACCCCCAAACACATCCCAGCTGAGAAACCGGCCTTCCTGCACTGCGCAGCATCATTCCCTCCGCAGTGGAAAAAAAAAAAAAAAAAAAAAGCCGCCGGCGGAGCGCAAAAGTGACAGCGTCCAAGCCCAATGCACAAAGTGGGCACTTTGGGCCCAGGGAGAGGCAGGGGCTGGCCATTCCACTTATTTGAGCTGACAAGGCGGCCCCTGTGCACAGCCCCGCTTCATTCTCAGCACATTTGAGAAATGGCGCATTTCTCTCAGCGAGAGGAGCGGAAAAGTCACACAAGCCCAGCGCAGCCTGCCAACTGCCCGGGTTGGCCACAGAAAAGGCAGGGATTGACCCCCAAACACATCCCAGCTGAGAAACCGGCCTTCCTGCACTGCGCAGCATCATTCCCTCCGCAGTGGAAAAAAAAAAAAAAAAAAAAGCCGCTGGTCTCTCCGCCGGCGGAGCGCAAAAGTGACAGCGTCCAAGCCCAATGCACAAAGTGGGCACTTTGGGCCCAGGGAGAGGCAGGGGCTGGCCATTCCACTTATTTGAGCTGACAAGGCGGCCCCTGTGCACAGCCCCGCTTCATTCTCAGCACATTTGAGAAATGGCGCATTTCTCTCAGCGAGAGGAGCGGAAAAGTCACACAAGCCCAGCGCAGCCTGCCAACTGCCCGGGTTGGCCACAGAAAAGGCAGGGATTGACCCCCAAACACATCCCAGCTGAGAAACCGGCCTTCCTGCACTGCGCAGCATCATTCCCTCCGCAGTGGAAAAAAAAAAAAAAAAAAAAGCCGCTGGTCTCTCCGCCGGCGGAGCGCAAAAGTGACAGCGTCCAAGCCCAATGCACAAAGTGGGCACTTTGGGCCCAGGGAGAGGCAGGGGCTGGCCATTCCACTTATTTGAGCTGACAAGGCGGCCCCTGTGCACAGCCCCGCTTCATTCTCAGCACATTTGAGAAATGGCGCATTTCTCTCAGCGAGAGGAGCGGAAAAGTCACACAAGCCCAGCGCAGCCTGCCAACTGCCCGGGTTGGCCACAGAAAAGGCAGGGATTGACCCCCAAACACATCCCAGCTGAGAAACCGGCCTTCCTGCACTGCGCAGCATCATTCCCTCCGCAGTGGAAAAAAAAAAAAAAAAAAAAGCCGCCGGCGGAGCGCAAAAGTGACAGCGTCCAAGCCCAATGCACAAAGTGGGCACTTTGGGCCCAGGGAGAGGCAGGGGCTGGCCATTCCACTTATTTGAGCTGACAAGGCGGCCCCTGTGCACAGCCCCGCTTCATTCTCAGCACATTTGAGAAATGGCGCATTTCTCTCAGCGAGAGGAGCGGAAAAGTCACACAAGCCCAGCGCAGCCTGCCAACTGCCCGGGTTGGCCACAGAAAAGGCTGGGATTGACCCCCAAACACATCCCAGCTGAGAAACCGGCCTTCCTGCACTGCGCAGCATCATTCCCTCCGCAGTGGAAAAAAAAAAAAAGCCGCTGGTTTCTCCGCCGGCGGAGCGCAAAAGTGACAGCGTCCAAGCCCAATGCACAAAGTGGGCACTTTGGGCCCAGGGAGAGGCAGGGGCTGGCCATTCCACTTATTTGAGCTGACAAGGCGGCCCCTGTGCACAGCCCCGCTTCATTCTCAGCACATTTGAGAAATGGCGCATTTCTCTCAGCGAGAGGAGCGGAAAAGTCACACAAGCCCAGCGCAGCCTGCCAACTGCCCGGGTTGGCCACAGAAAAGGCAGGGATTGACCCCCAAACACATCCCAGCTGAGAAACCGGCCTTCCTGCACTGCGCAGCATCATTCCCTCCGCAGTGGAAAAAAAAAAAAAAAAAAAAGCCGCTGGTCTCTCCGCCGGCGGAGCGCAAAAGTGACAGCGTCCAAGCCCAATGCACAAAGTGGGCACTTTGGGCCCAGGGAGAGGCAGGGGCTGGCCATTCCACTTATTTGAGCTGACAAGGCGGCCCCTGTGCACAGCCCCGCTTCATTCTCAGCACATTTGAGAAATGGCGCATTTCTCTCAGCGAGAGGAGCGGAAAAGTCACACAAGCCCAGCGCAGCCTGCCAACTGCCCGGGTTGGCCACAGAAAAGGCAGGGATTGACCCCCAAACACATCCCAGCTGAGAAACCGGCCTTCCTGCACTGCGCAGCATCATTCCCTCCGCAGTGGAAAAAAAAAAAAAAAAAAAAGCCGCCGGCGGAGCGCAAAAGTGACAGCGTCCAAGCCCAATGCACAAAGTGGGCACTTTGGGCCCAGGGAGAGGCAGGGGCTGGCCATTCCACTTATTTGAGCTGACAAGGCGGCCCCTGTGCACAGCCCCGCTTCATTCTCAGCACATTTGAGAAATGGCGCATTTCTCTCAGCGAGAGGAGCGGAAAAGTCACACAAGCCCAGCGCAGCCTGCCAACTGCCCGGGTTGGCCACAGAAAAGGCAGGGATTGACCCCCAAACACATCCCAGCTGAGAAACCGGCCTTCCTGCACTGCGCAGCATCATTCCCTCCGCAGTGGAAAAAAAAAAAAAAAAAAAGCCGCCGCCGGCGGAGCGCAAAAGTGACAGCGTCCAAGCCCAATGCACAAAGTGGGCACTTTGGGCCCAGGGAGAGGCAGGGGCTGGCCATTCCACTTATTTGAGCTGACAAGGCGGCCCCTGTGCACAGCCCCGCTTCATTCTCAGCACATTTGAGAAATGGCGCATTTCTCTCAGCGAGAGGAGCGGAAAAGTCACACAAGCCCAGCGCAGCCTGCCAACTGCCCGGGTTGGCCACAGAACAGGCTGGGATTGACCCCCAAACACATCCCAGCTGAGAAACCGGCCTTCCTGCACTGCGCAGCATCATTCCCTCCGCAGTGGAAAAAAAAAAAAAAAAAAGCCGCCGGCGGAGCGCAAAAGTGACAGCGTCCAAGCCCAATGCACAAAGTGGGCACTTTGGGCCCAGGGAGAGGCAGGGGCTGGCCATTCCACTTATTTGAGCTGACAAGGCGGCCCCTGTGCACAGCCCCGCTTCATTCTCAGCACATTTGAGAAATGGCGCATTTCTCTCAGCGAGAGGAGCGGAAAAGTCACACAAGCCCAGCGCAGCCTGCCAACTGCCCGGGTTGGCCACAGAAAAGGCAGGGATTGACCCCCAAACACATCCCAGCTGAGAAACCGGCCTTCCTGCACTGCGCAGCATCATTCCCTCCGCAGTGGAAAAAAAAGCCGCTGGTTTCTCCGCCGGCGGAGCGCAAAAGTGACAGCGTCCAAGCCCAATGCACAAAGTGGGCACTTTGGGCCCAGGGAGAGGCAGGGGCTGGCCATTCCACTTATTTGAGCTGACAAGGCGGCCCCTGTGCACAGCCCCGCTTCATTCTCAGCACATTTGAGAAATGGCGCATTTCTCTCAGCGAGAGGAGCGGAAAAGTCACACAAGCCCAGCGCAGCCTGCCAACTGCCCGGGTTGGCCACAGAAAAGGCAGGGATTGACCCCCAAACACATCCCAGCTGAGAAACCGGCCTTCCTGCACTGCGCAGCATCATTCCCTCCGCAGTGGAAAAAAAAAAAAAAAAAAAAGCCGCTGGTCTCTCCGCCGGCGGAGCGCAAAAGTGACAGCGTCCAAGCCCAATGCACAAAGTGGGCACTTTGGGCCCAGGGAGAGGCAGGGGCTGGCCATTCCACTTATTTGAGCTGACAAGGCGGCCCCTGTGCACAGCCCCGCTTCATTCTCAGCACATTTGAGAAATGGCGCATTTCTCTCAGCGAGAGGAGCGGAAAAGTCACACAAGCCCAGCGCAGCCTGCCAACTGCCCGGGTTGGCCACAGAAAAGGCTGGGATTGACCCCCAAACACATCCCAGCTGAGAAACCGGCCTTCCTGCACTGCGCAGCATCATTCCCTCCGCAGTGGAAAAAAAAAAAAAAAAAAAGCCGCCGCCGCGGAGCGCAAAAGTGACAGCGTCCAAGCCCAATGCACAAAGTGGGCACTTTGGGCCCAGGGAGAGGCAGGGGCTGGCCATTCCACTTATTTGAGCTGACAAGGCGGCCCCTGTGCACAGCCCCGCTTCATTCTCAGCACATTTGAGAAATGGCGCATTTCTCTCAGCGAGAGGAGCGGAAAAGTCACACAAGCCCAGCGCAGCCTGCCAACTGCCCGGGTTGGCCACAGAACAGGCTGGGATTGACCCCCAAACACATCCCAGCTGAGAAACCGGCCTTCCTGCACTGCGCAGCATCATTCCCTCAGCAGTGGAAAAAAAAAAAAAAAAAAACTCCGCCGGCGGAGCGCAAAAGTGACAGCGTCCAAGCCCAATGCACAAAGTGGGCACTTTGGGCCCAGGGAGAGGCAGGGGCTGGCCATTCCACTTATTTGAGCTGACAAGGCGGCCCCTGTGCACAGCCCCGCTTCATTCTCAGCACATTTGAGAAATGGCGCATTTCTCTCAGCGAGAGGAGCGGAAAAGTCACACAAGCCCAGCGCAGCCTGCCAACTGCCCGGGTTGGCCACAGAAAAGGCTGGGATTGACCCCCAAACACATCCCAGCTGAGAAACCGGCCTTCCTGCACTGCGCAGCATCATTCCCTCCGCAGTGGAAAAAAAAAAAAAAAAAAAAGCCGCTGGTTTCTCCGCCGGCGGAGCGCAAAAGTGACAGCGTCCAAGCCCAATGCACAAAGTGGGCACTTTGGGCCCAGGGAGAGGCAGGGGCTGGCCATTCCACTTATTTGAGCTGACAAGGCGGCCCCTGTGCACAGCCCCGCTTCATTCTCAGCACATTTGAGAAATGGCGCATTTCTCTCAGCGAGAGGAGCGGAAAAGTCACACAAGCCCAGCGCAGCCTGCCAACTGCCCGGGTTGGCCACAGAAAAGGCAGGGATTGACCCCCAAACACATCCCAGCTGAGAAACCGGCCTTCCTGCACTGCGCAGCATCATTCCCTCCGCAGTGGAAAAAAAAAAAAAAAAAAAAAGCCGCTGGTCTCTCCGCCGGCGGAGCGCAAAAGTGACAGCGTCCAAGCCCAATGCACAAAGTGGGCACTTTGGGCCCAGGGAGAGGCAGGGGCTGGCCATTCCACTTATTTGAGCTGACAAGGCGGCCCCTGTGCACAGCCCCGCTTCATTCTCAGCACATTTGAGAAATGGCGCATTTCTCTCAGCGAGAGGAGCGGAAAAGTCACACAAGCCCAGCGCAGCCTGCCAACTGCCCGGGTTGGCCACAGAACAGGCAGGGATTGACCCCCAAACACATCCCAGCTGAGAAACCGGCCTTCCTGCACTGCGCAGCATCATTCCCTCCGCAGTGGAAAAAAAAAAAAAAAAAAAAGCCGCCGGCGGAGCGCAAAAGTGACAGCGTCCAAGCCCAATGCACAAAGTGGGCACTTTGGGCCCAGGGAGAGGCAGGGGCTGGCCATTCCACTTATTTGAGCTGACAAGGCGGCCCCTGTGCACAGCCCCGCTTCATTCTCAGCACATTTGAGAAATGGCGCATTTCTCTCAGCGAGAGGAGCGGAAAAGTCACACAAGCCCAGCGCAGCCTGCCAACTGCCCGGGTTGGCCACAGAAAGGCTGGGATTGACCCCCAAACACATCCCAGCTGAGAAACCGGCCTTCCTGCACTGCGCAGCATCATTCCCTCCGCAGTGGAAAAAAAAGCCGCTGGTTTCTCCGCCGGCGGAGCGCAAAAGTGACAGCGTCCAAGCCCAATGCACAAAGTGGGCACTTTGGGCCCAGGGAGAGGCAGGGGCTGGCCATTCCACTTATTTGAGCTGACAAGGCGGCCCCTGTGCACAGCCCCGCTTCATTCTCAGCACATTTGAGAAATGGCGCATTTCTCTCAGCGAGAGGAGCGGAAAAGTCACACAAGCCCAGCGCAGCCTGCCAACTGCCCGGGTTGGCCACAGAAAAGGCTGGGATTGACCCCCAAACACATCCCAGCTGAGAAACCGGCCTTCCTGCACTGCGCAGCATCATTCCCTCCGCAGTGGAAAAAAAAAAAAAAAAAAAGCCGCTGGTCTCTCCGCCGGCGGAGCGCAAAAGTGACAGCGTCCAAGCCCAATGCACAAAGTGGGCACTTTGGGCCCAGGGAGAGGCAGGGGCTGGCCATTCCACTTATTTGAGCTGACAAGGCGGCCCCTGTGCACAGCCCCGCTTCATTCTCAGCACATTTGAGAAATGGCGCATTTCTCTCAGCGAGAGGAGCGGAAAAGTCACACAAGCCCAGCGCAGCCTGCCAACTGCCCGGGTTGGCCACAGAAAAGGCAGGGATTGACCCCCAAACACATCCCAGCTGAGAAACCGGCCTTCCTGCACTGCGCAGCATCATTCCCTCCGCAGTGGAAAAAAAAAAAAAAAAAAAAGCCGCTGGTCTCTCCGCCGGCGGAGCGCAAAAGTGACAGCGTCCAAGCCCAATGCACAAAGTGGGCACTTTGGGCCCAGGGAGAGGCAGGGGCTGGCCATTCCACTTATTTGAGCTGACAAGGCGGCCCCTGTGCACAGCCCCGCTTCATTCTCAGCACATTTGAGAAATGGCGCATTTCTCTCAGCGAGAGGAGCGGAAAAGTCACACAAGCCCAGCGCAGCCTGCCAACTGCCCGGGTTGGCCACAGAAAAGGCAGGGATTGACCCCCAAACACATCCCAGCTGAGAAACCGGCCTTCCTGCACTGCGCAGCATCATTCCCTCCGCAGTGGAAAAAAAAAAAAAAAAAAAGCCGCCGGCGGAGCGCAAAAGTGACAGCGTCCAAGCCCAATGCACAAAGTGGGCACTTTGGGCCCAGGGAGAGGCAGGGGCTGGCCATTCCACTTATTTGAGCTGACAAGGCGGCCCCTGTGCACAGCCCCGCTTCATTCTCAGCACATTTGAGAAATGGCGCATTTCTCTCAGCGAGAGGAGCGGAAAAGTCACACAAGCCCAGCGCAGCCTGCCAACTGCCCGGGTTGGCCACAGAAAGGCTGGGATTGACCCCCAAACACATCCCAGCTGAGAAACCGGCCTTCCTGCACTGCGCAGCATCATTCCCTCCGCAGTGGAAAAAAAAGCCGCTGGTTTCTCCGCCGGCGGAGCGCAAAAGTGACAGCGTCCAAGCCCAATGCACAAAGTGGGCACTTTGGGCCCAGGGAGAGGCAGGGGCTGGCCATTCCACTTATTTGAGCTGACAAGGCGGCCCCTGTGCACAGCCCCGCTTCATTCTCAGCACATTTGAGAAATGGCGCATTTCTCTCAGCGAGAGGAGCGGAAAAGTCACACAAGCCCAGCGCAGCCTGCCAACTGCCCGGGTTGGCCACAGAAAAGGCTGGGATTGACCCCCAAACACATCCCAGCTGAGAAACCGGCCTTCCTGCACTGCGCAGCATCATTCCCTCCGCAGTGGAAAAAAAAAAAAAAAAAAAGCCGCTGGTCTCTCCGCCGGCGGAGCGCAAAAGTGACAGCGTCCAAGCCCAATGCACAAAGTGGGCACTTTGGGCCCAGGGAGAGGCAGGGGCTGGCCATTCCACTTATTTGAGCTGACAAGGCGGCCCCTGTGCACAGCCCCGCTTCATTCTCAGCACATTTGAGAAATGGCGCATTTCTCTCAGCGAGAGGAGCGGAAAAGTCACACAAGCCCAGCGCAGCCTGCCAACTGCCCGGGTTGGCCACAGAAAAGGCAGGGATTGACCCCCAAACACATCCCAGCTGAGAAACCGGCCTTCCTGCACTGCGCAGCATCATTCCCTCCGCAGTGGAAAAAAAAAAAAAAAAAAAAGCCGCCGGCGGAGCGCAAAAGTGACAGCGTCCAAGCCCAATGCACAAAGTGGGCACTTTGGGCCCAGGGAGAGGCAGGGGCTGGCCATTCCACTTATTTGAGCTGACAAGGCGGCCCCTGTGCACAGCCCCGCTTCATTCTCAGCACATTTGAGAAATGGCGCATTTCTCTCAGCGAGAGGAGCGGAAAAGTCACACAAGCCCAGCGCAGCCTGCCAACTGCCCGGGTTGGCCACAGAAAAGGCAGGGATTGACCCCCAAACACATCCCAGCTGAGAAACCGGCCTTCCTGCACTGCGCAGCATCATTCCCTCCGCAGTGGAAAAAAAAAAAAAAAAAAAGCCGCCGGCGGAGCGCAAAAGTGACAGCGTCCAAGCCCAATGCACAAAGTGGGCACTTTGGGCCCAGGGAGAGGCAGGGGCTGGCCATTCCACTTATTTGAGCTGACAAGGCGGCCCCTGTGCACAGCCCCGCTTCATTCTCAGCACATTTGAGAAATGGCGCATTTCTCTCAGCGAGAGGAGCGGAAAAGTCACACAAGCCCAGCGCAGCCTGCCAACTGCCCGGGTTGGCCACAGAAAGGCTGGGATTGACCCCCAAACACATCCCAGCTGAGAAACCGGCCTTCCTGCACTGCGCAGCATCATTCCCTCCGCAGTGGAAAAAAAAAAAAAAAAAAAGCCGCTGGTCTCTCCGCCGGCGGAGCGCAAAAGTGACAGCGTCCAAGCCCAATGCACAAAGTGGGCACTTTGGGCCCAGGGAGAGGCAGGGGCTGGCCATTCCACTTATTTGAGCTGACAAGGCGGCCCCTGTGCACAGCCCCGCTTCATTCTCAGCACATTTGAGAAATGGCGCATTTCTCTCAGCGAGAGGAGCGGAAAAGTCACACAAGCCCAGCGCAGCCTGCCAGCTGCCCGGGTTGGCCACAGAAAAGGCAGGGATTGACCCCCAAACACATCCCAGCTGAGAAACCGGCCTTCCTGCACTGCGCAGCATCATTCCCTCCGCAGTGGAAAAAAAAAAAAAAAAAAAAGCCGCTGGTCTCTCCGCCGGCGGAGCGCAAAAGTGACAGCGTCCAAGCCCAATGCACAAAGTGGGCACTTTGGGCCCAGGGAGAGGCAGGGGCTGGCCATTCCACTTATTTGAGCTGACAAGGCGGCCCCTGTGCACAGCCCCGCTTCATTCTCAGCACATTTGAGAAATGGCGCATTTCTCTCAGCGAGAGGAGCGGAAAAGTCACACAAGCCCAGCGCAGCCTGCCAACTGCCCGGGTTGGCCACAGAAAAGGCAGGGATTGACCCCCAAACACATCCCAGCTGAGAAACCGGCCTTCCTGCACTGCGCAGCATCATTCCCTCCGCAGTGGAAAAAAAAAAAAAAAAAAAAGCCGCCGGCGGAGCGCAAAAGTGACAGCGTCCAAGCCCAATGCACAAAGTGGGCACTTTGGGCCCAGGGAGAGGCAGGGGCTGGCCATTCCACTTATTTGAGCTGACAAGGCGGCCCCTGTGCACAGCCCCGCTTCATTCTCAGCACATTTGAGAAATGGCGCATTTCTCTCAGCGAGAGGAGCGGAAAAGTCACACAAGCCCAGCGCAGCCTGCCAACTGCCCGGGTTGGCCACAGAAAGGCTGGGATTGACCCCCAAACACATCCCAGCTGAGAAACCGGCCTTCCTGCACTGCGCAGCATCATTCCCTCCGCAGTGGAAAAAAAAGCCGCTGGTTTCTCCGCCGGCGGAGCGCAAAAGTGACAGCGTCCAAGCCCAATGCACAAAGTGGGCACTTTGGGCCCAGGGAGAGGCAGGGGCTGGCCATTCCACTTATTTGAGCTGACAAGGCGGCCCCTGTGCACAGCCCCGCTTCATTCTCAGCACATTTGAGAAATGGCGCATTTCTCTCAGCGAGAGGAGCGGAAAAGTCACACAAGCCCAGCGCAGCCTGCCAACTGCCCGGGTTGGCCACAGAAAAGGCAGGGATTGACCCCCAAACACATCCCAGCTGAGAAACCGGCCTTCCTGCACTGCGCAGCATCATTCCCTCCGCAGTGGAAAAAAAAAAAAAAAAAAAAAGCCGCCGGCGGAGCGCAAAAGTGACAGCGTCCAAGCCCAATGCACAAAGTGGGCACTTTGGGCCCAGGGAGAGGCAGGGGCTGGCCATTCCACTTATTTGAGCTGACAAGGCGGCCCCTGTGCACAGCCCCGCTTCATTCTCAGCACATTTGAGAAATGGCGCATTTCTCTCAGCGAGAGGAGCGGAAAAGTCACACAAGCCCAGCGCAGCCTGCCAACTGCCCGGGTTGGCCACAGAAAAGGCAGGGATTGACCCCCAAACACATCCCAGCTGAGAAACCGGCCTTCCTGCACTGCGCAGCATCATTCCCTCCGCAGTGGAAAAAAAAAAAAAAAAAAAAGCCGCTGGTCTCTCCGCCGGCGGAGCGCAAAAGTGACAGCGTCCAAGCCCAATGCACAAAGTGGGCACTTTGGGCCCAGGGAGAGGCAGGGGCTGGCCATTCCACTTATTTGAGCTGACAAGGCGGCCCCTGTGCACAGCCCCGCTTCATTCTCAGCACATTTGAGAAATGGCGCATTTCTCTCAGCGAGAGGAGCGGAAAAGTCACACAAGCCCAGCGCAGCCTGCCAACTGCCCGGGTTGGCCACAGAACAGGCAGGGATTGACCCCCAAACACATCCCAGCTGAGAAACCGGCCTTCCTGCACTGCGCAGCATCATTCCCTCCGCAGTGGAAAAAAAAAAAAAAAAAAAAGCCGCCGGCGGAGCGCAAAAGTGACAGCGTCCAAGCCCAATGCACAAAGTGGGCACTTTGGGCCCAGGGAGAGGCAGGGGCTGGCCATTCCACTTATTTGAGCTGACAAGGCGGCCCCTGTGCACAGCCCCGCTTCATTCTCAGCACATTTGAGAAATGGCGCATTTCTCTCAGCGAGAGGAGCGGAAAAGTCACACAAGCCCAGCGCAGCCTGCCAACTGCCCGGGTTGGCCACAGAAAGGCTGGGATTGACCCCCAAACACATCCCAGCTGAGAAACCGGCCTTCCTGCACTGCGCAGCATCATTCCCTCCGCAGTGGAAAAAAAAGCCGCTGGTTTCTCCGCCGGCGGAGCGCAAAAGTGACAGCGTCCAAGCCCAATGCACAAAGTGGGCACTTTGGGCCCAGGGAGAGGCAGGGGCTGGCCATTCCACTTATTTGAGCTGACAAGGCGGCCCCTGTGCACAGCCCCGCTTCATTCTCAGCACATTTGAGAAATGGCGCATTTCTCTCAGCGAGAGGAGCGGAAAAGTCACACAAGCCCAGCGCAGCCTGCCAACTGCCCGGGTTGGCCACAGAAAAGGCTGGGATTGACCCCCAAACACATCCCAGCTGAGAAACCGGCCTTCCTGCACTGCGCAGCATCATTCCCTCCGCAGTGGATTAAAAAAAAAAAAAAAAAAGCCGCCGGCGGAGCGCAAAAGTGACAGCGTCCAAGCCCAATGCACAAAGTGGGCACTTTGGGCCCAGGGAGAGGCAGGGGCTGGCCATTCCACTTATTTGAGCTGACAAGGCGGCCCCTGTGCACAGCCCCGCTTCATTCTCAGCACATTTGAGAAATGGCGCATTTCTCTCAGCGAGAGGAGCGGAAAAGTCACACAAGCCCAGCGCAGCCTGCCAACTGCCCGGGTTGGCCACAGAAAAGGCTGGGATTGACCCCCAAACACATCCCAGCTGAGAAACCGGCCTTCCTGCACTGCGCAGCATCATTCCCTCCGCAGTGGAAAAAAAAAAAAAAAAAAAAGCCGCTGGTCTCTCCGCCGGCGGAGCGCAAAAGTGACAGCGTCCAAGCCCAATGCACAAAGTGGGCACTTTGGGCCCAGGGAGAGGCAGGGGCTGGCCATTCCACTTATTTGAGCTGACAAGGCGGCCCCTGTGCACAGCCCCGCTTCATTCTCAGCACATTTGAGAAATGGCGCATTTCTCTCAGCGAGAGGAGCGGAAAAGTCACACAAGCCCAGCGCAGCCTGCCAACTGCCCGGGTTGGCCACAGAACAGGCAGGGATTGACCCCCAAACACATCCCAGCTGAGAAACCGGCCTTCCTGCACTGCGCAGCATCATTCCCTCCGCAGTGGAAAAAAAAAAAAAAAAAAAGCCGCCGGCGGAGCGCAAAAGTGACAGCGTCCAAGCCCAATGCACAAAGTGGGCACTTTGGGCCCAGGGAGAGGCAGGGGCTGGCCATTCCACTTATTTGAGCTGACAAGGCGGCCCCTGTGCACAGCCCCGCTTCATTCTCAGCACATTTGAGAAATGGCGCATTTCTCTCAGCGAGAGGAGCGGAAAAGTCACACAAGCCCAGCGCAGCCTGCCAACTGCCCGGGTTGGCCACAGAACAGGCAGGGATTGACCCCCAAACACATCCCAGCTGAGAAACCGGCCTTCCTGCACTGCGCAGCATCATTCCCTCCGCAGTGGAAAAAAAAAGCCGCTGGTTTCTCCGCCGGCGGAGCGCAAAAGTGACAGCGTCCAAGCCCAATGCACAAAGTGGGCACTTTGGGCCCAGGGAGAGGCAGGGGCTGGCCATTCCACTTATTTGAGCTGACAAGGCGGCCCCTGTGCACAGCCCCGCTTCATTCTCAGCACATTTGAGAAATGGCGCATTTCTCTCAGCGAGAGGAGCGGAAAAGTCACACAAGCCCAGCGCAGCCTGCCAACTGCCCGGGTTGGCCACAGAAAAGGCTGGGATTGACCCCCAAACACATCCCAGCTGAGAAACCGGCCTTCCTGCACTGCGCAGCATCATTCCCTCCGCAGTGGAAAAAAAAAAAAAAAAAAAAAGCCGCCGGCGGAGCGCAAAAGTGACAGCGTCCAAGCCCAATGCACAAAGTGGGCACTTTGGGCCCAGGGAGAGGCAGGGGCTGGCCATTCCACTTATTTGAGCTGACAAGGCGGCCCCTGTGCACAGCCCCGCTTCATTCTCAGCACATTTGAGAAATGGCGCATTTCTCTCAGCGAGAGGAGCGGAAAAGTCACACAAGCCCAGCGCAGCCTGCCAACTGCCCGGGTTGGCCACAGAAAAGGCAGGGATTGACCCCCAAACACATCCCAGCTGAGAAACCGGCCTTCCTGCACTGCGCAGCATCATTCCCTCCGCAGTGGAAAAAAAAAAAAAAAAAAAAAGCCGCTGGTCTCTCCGCCGGCGGAGCGCAAAAGTGACAGCGTCCAAGCCCAATGCACAAAGTGGGCACTTTGGGCCCAGGGAGAGGCAGGGGCTGGCCATTCCACTTATTTGAGCTGACAAGGCGGCCCCTGTGCACAGCCCCGCTTCATTCTCAGCACATTTGAGAAATGGCGCATTTCTCTCAGCGAGAGGAGCGGAAAAGTCACACAAGCCCAGCGCAGCCTGCCAACTGCCCGGGTTGGCCACAGAACAGGCTGGGATTGACCCCCAAACACATCCCAGCTGAGAAACCGGCCTTCCTGCACTGCGCAGCATCATTCCCTCCGCAGTGGAAAAAAAAAAGCCGCTGGTTTCTCCGCCGGCGGAGCGCAAAAGTGACAGCGTCCAAGCCCAATGCACAAAGTGGGCACTTTGGGCCCAGGGAGAGGCAGGGGCTGACCATTCCACTTATTTGAGCTGACAAGGCGGCCCATGTGCACAGCCCCGCTTCATTCTCAGCACATTTGAGAAATGGCGCATTTCTCTCAGCGAGAGGAGCGGAAAAGTGACACAAGCCCAGCGCAGCCTGCCAACTGCCCGGGTTGGCCACAGAAAAGGCTGGGATTGACCCCCAAACACATCCCAGCTGAGAAACCGGCCTTCCTGCACTGCGCAGCATCATTCCCTCCGCAGTGGAAAAAAAAAAGCCGCTAGTTTCTCCGCCGGCGGAGCGCAAAGTGACAGCGTCCAAGCCCAATGCACAAAGTGGGCACTTTGGGCCCAGGGAGAGGCAGGGGCTGGCCATTCCACTTATTTGAGCTGAGAAGGCGGCCCCTGTGCACAGCCCCGCTTCATTCTCAGCACATTTGAGAAATGGCGCATTTCTCTCAGCGAGAGGAGCGGAAAAGTCACACAAGCCCAGCGCAGCCTGCCAACTGCCCGGGTTGGCCACAGAACAGGCAGGGATTGACCCCCAAACACATCCCAGCTGAGAAACCGGCCTTCCTGCACTGCGCAGCATCATTCCCTCCGCAGTGGATTAAAAAAAAAAAAAAAAAAGCCGCCGGCGGAGCGCAAAAGTGACAGCGTCCAACACTGTAAAAAATAACAAGCTATCTTAACTTAAAATAATTTGTAACCTGGCTGCCTTGAGATGTTGAGTAAGATCAGCTAAACAAAATAGTCCCATCAACTTTATACATTAGGTTTAATCAACTCGATCTTTTAGTGATACCAACAACACATTCCAGGTTGTACAAACCTAAATCATAGTTGAGACAACAGAGAATGACTAGTAAAACCAACAAAGTTGTATTGATATCTTGAGTTGTGCAAACACAAAAACAAAAGCTGTTTCAACTAAGCATTTTGTTGAATCAATTTCTATTTTTAATTATATAAACATACCAATTAAAGTTGGCTCAACTAAAAATCTTGTTGAATTAACTTATCATTTTAAGGCAGCCAGGTTACTTTTTCAGGAATAGTTAATCTTAGTTGCAATGCTAAGTTTATTCAAAAAATTCAACTGCATAGTTTGCCCACACAACTTAAGGTTCTATATGCTAACCAGTCCTGCATTAAATTGATTCATCGACAGCAAAGAACATTCAGAATGCTATTTTATTAAATTTCAATACCAACAGTGGTCTTTTTGGTATGAACTTACATAGTATTTTACACCAACACCATCAGCCATAGCTGAATAGGACAATACAACATATTTAACATGTTTCTCGCTATTAACATTTATATAAAACAATGCAGAATAGCTTTACTGTGCATTTATCATAGAACAACAACTGTCAAGGTATAAAAAATCTTTTAAGTCGCAGATTATCTCTCAATAAACAATGTACCACATTCTATATAACATCTGTCGAACATCTTTTCTGTGACTTACAGGCCTTCTTTTTATCGTAGGCATTTTGTTGAGTGTCTTAATCATGTCATGTGTAGTGCAACATTTGTATAACTTGAACAGACCAAAGGATAGCTGCCACTAACTTGGCCAACTTGCTTACACTTTACCTTGAAGCATCTTGTATCGGAGTCAGTTAACTATTCTTTGCCTCGAAGCATCTTGTTTTGGAGTCCATGAACTTTGGCTGAACAATTGCCACCACCGATGCCCATGAAAACTTTCTGTACTAGCTCAAATGTATACTTCAGTCCTTTGGGATAGTCTATGTTAAGGCAGTACAGAAGACCCATCAGTGTTGCAAAGGCATTAGGAACATCTCTTTGGTCATGCAGAATGATGTGCTCCTCCAGAACAACACCAACATCGATCACCTCTTTTGCCAGCAACTCTTCCTTGCTTCCACCTTCCTCTACAACAATGAGAAGGCCAATGTTCACTCCTTTTGTAGCCTCCTCTTCTGAACTGGGAGTCTAAGGAAAATAATGAAGTATTCAGTAATTAAGGATGTAAAATGTGCCATCACCATACCATACTTAATTTACTACTATATGTTGGTAAAGACACAATGACAAAGGCAGTATTTTGATACATTTAACACGAAGTACTGCCAGTTTACTTAAAAATTCAAGTCTTCAGGACCCCTAGATATTAGTTATCAGACATCAGATATTTCAAATTATTAATAATTTAGTGTTAGTCTAGTACTAGGCTGTATCCCTGTTACCCAAACCAGAGACAGGATGAGAGAAAAAAGATATTCAACAAAGGGATATGTCTCACAAACTTAGTGAAACAGTTTTTGTTAAGTATGTGTGTAGGCTTTGGAAGACAACTGGCACAGGCTTTAGCTGTAGAGAAGACTGAATACTGTTACTTCCTGTTTTGCTCGTTATCTTACAAGTTTTCTTTATACCAAATATCAGGGACACAAATTGGAGTTAATATGTAAATGAAATAAAATAACAGATTAAAACATATTTTAGTATTCTCAATAATATTTTAATATTCTTAGGTTTGAATATTCCCCTTAGTGTAAACAACATACTTTAGCTTGAGACAGATATACAGTACTGTGCAAAAGTTTTAGGCAGGTTTGAAAAAATGCTGTAAAGAATTGATGCTGGTTTGAAGGCAAAGGGTAGTAACATCAAATATTGATTTGATTCAGATTTTTCTCTTGTTTGCTCACTTTGCATTTTGTAAATTGATAAAAAAAAATTACATTTTTGAAAGCATTCTTACTTAACAGCATTTTTTTCATACCTGTCTAAAATTTCTGCACAGTACTGTACATTTCATACACTAAATGCCATGGCACATTGAAAATTAACTCACACACCTCACAGACACAGATGAAACTGTTGGGATCCTCCTTCAGGTAATATGGAAGTCCAAGCAAAGCAGCTGCTCTTCTCTTCTGGTTTGAACCCTCAATACACAAGAACAACAATAACAGAAGACAAACTGTCACAACTGTAGCAATCTTATTTCTGAGAAGACTGGAGCTGATGCTGAGTCACTTGGTATTTGAGAAGCTATACTGTGGCTTAGAACAGATTTAGCTAGACCACAATCAGGTACACACTAAAAAGGGACATGGCTGTTCTATCAAAATCCAGCTATACTGGATATATGATGTACAGTATCATTATAAGACCTTCCATAATGTAATTCCTGCTGAAATAGGTTGAAACGTGGCACAATACAGTACAAACAAAACAACATTACCAAGGAGAGAATAGCAAAAGGGTAGGGATACTTAAAACTCTGATGACTTTACTGATGAGGTTTTCAATTGCATATTATTTACTCTACAGTCCACTATATAGTTTGGTGAGCATTTAGTAGTGTTGTCTAACTGTCTAGTAATAATTATTAGTGAAAGCTACGACTACTACCATGCAATGTCTGTACCACAGTAAAAAAAAAAACCCTGTCTGTGCTTGCATACCAGATGAGTGGAATGACCTGAGTAGTTTCCAAAAGTGCTGTTTGATTCTGCCAGCTAACACAACATAGTCCTTTGTATAGACTTCCATGTATAGTAATTAATTATTTCATATACATTATCACTATTGTATTGTAAGTTTTCCAAGAATTGAAAGTGTCCATTTAATTGTGTTGTTCAGAGACCATGATTTTGTTTAGATCCAGCAAACACTTAACAGCTTTCCATCACATTAGATTTGCAAGTGACACAATGTTATTTTTGCTGATGGTTGAGGGATTGTGATCAATGGATCGGCTACCATCGGACTCAGACTATCCTTACCTGTACATCAAGTGGCTGAAGCAGACTGCGCAGGTCAGAACTGCTACTACTTCGGACTCTGTACATTTCCAGCAGTCTTGGGGCATACTTATCGAGTCCATCAAAGAAAGACTTGTAGAGATCAGCAGAAACAAGCCGCATAAACTCTGCACCAATCTGGAAGGAGAAGAACAAATGACATGTCAATGGTATGCTGACAACATGAAACACACTGATAAAATACATACATACATAAGTAAAGCCTTGTGATATATCAATATGGTCTACATAACAGCATAGAACTACATTACAACATGGAACAACATTACAATAGCAATAATGTCCTTTGGGATGACAGAAAGCATATTTAATGGTTGGGTAGTGCAATAAAAGTTCCTAATGTTTGTTTGGATTCTTCTTTGTAGGTCTATATGACAGTAAGTATAAAGAGAGTTAAATGATCCAAAGAAAGGTAAGTGCAGCAGATCAGTAGGTAAGTATATAAGGTTGAGCAAAGAGGTTGCTGCTGGGCTAGTTTTAGCCCTTACAGGCAATCAAAATTTAAAATTCTGCAGGTGGGAAAACGAAGTTGAAATGCAAAAGGAAAATAAATTTCCTAAATTAATTAACACAAACAGAAACAGAACTCAAAGTCTAATCTAAGATTGAATGACTGCAAATCATGGTATTTGTAAAGCTGAGATTAAAAAGGGGAAAAAAGATAAGATTATCTACAAAACTATTATCTACCTGTCTTACTGAGAACAGTGCAGGCCATCGGTCCTCAATTTCAGACACAGGAGGTTCACCATCAACAATCTCCTTCCTTCGCAAGGCAAAGGTGTTTTCCATCAGAGCATCAATCATTTTCGCATCTTTCTTCTTTTTCTTCATCTCGTCCATCAGAGCCATTCTCTCACTTTCAAGACTGTTGGGAGAGCTCCCTTCAGGAATATCTGGCAAGTAGTTGAGCTCGGACCGTTTTGCTTTCTTTAGTTTCCTGTTCCCAGTTGACGTGTCTGCTGACCTCTTTTGATTGACTGCAAGCTCTGGGCATCCAGCAATGCGGTACTTCTGACGGAGGTTGCCCATCTTAAAGGTGAGGCTGAACTTCCAGCAGTACCACCCATGTGAAGAACCAGGCTCTTTCAAACAGGGATGCTTTTCAATAAGGGCTTTGGCAACATCCTCAATTTGTTTAGATGTTGGATATGCATTGTACTTATACATAGCACTTCCTACCCTGTCAAGTATGTCTCTCTTCATAGCAGCAGTCACAGTAAGTAGGGAGCCATCTTTTTCATAGGCTTCGTTTCCTTTTCTGAGTTTAAGTTCAACATCATAAGTGAAAGTGGGTATGATGAAATGGTCAGGCCACTGCTTGGAACGAGAGGTTGAACATACTGAGGATGCTGAGGACATACTAAGTGTGTCAGAACCACTGTCCAATGAAGATACAGAGGGCGGCGTAATGGGTGGTGCCTTTAGTATTACCTTCAGTCTTGGTCTCTCTGTGGGTAACTCAGACATATCTGTCAAGTTGCAGAGCTCATTGTTGAACTCTGGATCTTGAAATTGGATAACAACATCACCCTCCAGATTGAGCTTGCTCTTGAGAGTAGTCTTCAATTCATCCACTGTCTCTGGAAGAGTTTCAATCTGGACCCGTCGGATGTCATCATCAGCAAGAATGATGTGAAGCAACATGCTGGCTACGTAACAGAAGAGAGGTATTATTAGAACAAAAATGGGTTGGATTCAGTTTTTAGTGTAATTCAGGGATGTATTTTTTTTTAAACTTCTGGTATAATAAAAAATTAGTCAGAAAGTTGATTGCAGAGTTCTAGAAACACGGCAACATCAATGTCAGATGACATAAGCAGCCAAAATGCCAAAGAAATAAGGCCGAGTGTGTAATGAACGTCAATTATCCTTTCAATTTGAAATGCAAAATACCACTTAAACAGCTAAACAAATTTCAATTGAGAAAGTTTGGACATTAATGATTTACCAATTCATGCAACATTTTCATCATAAAAGGAGTTACCTCAGTGAAGTAAAAACACCTTTGGTGAGACCATCAGTCTTCCTCGCACCATGTAAGGGGCCAGTGGGTAGAAGTTGTTCAGTTCTTGTGGGTCTGCAACTTCAAGGTCTGTGGAAAGTTTCCTGGTCAGTTCATAGCATCTGAAGTGCTCCAAATACCATGCTGAAAAGCCTTCAATGATGAATGATGCCTTGTTGCCTACAATCAGCACTTTAAGAATTTTCCCAAAATCAGGCAGTCCGCTTGTGCTCCCTAATGAAACAAACATCCCCTCTGAGTATTTTGTGCCATGTATAATGACACTAGTGGCAAGAGACACAGTCTTAACATCCTTGTATTTCAGTCTGATAGCCTGTTTGACAGAATTATCCAAAATGTCCAGCGAAACCAGAGACACACTGCCAACCTCCACTGGTGGCTTGAAAAGGCTGGGCATGTCAAGGAAGTAAGCTAACATATGCTGGTGTCTTGTAGCTAATGTTAGCAAAATGTTTTTAAAATTGTTCACATCACGTACAACTTTCTTGAAAAAACTGTGCTTTGCTTCAAAGCGAATTGTCCAACAGTCCAGCAAAGGTCCAAAACAACTGATGAGGTAGGGATAGTGTTCTATGAAATGGTGTTTTGGCCTCAGTTTATAGTCAGGAAAGGCCTCCTGGAGCAACTGCCTGTGGACTGAGATTTTATCTTCCAAATAACAGAGTGACTGCTGTGTGAAAGAGGATGATGCCAAGAGTTCTACTATGTCCTTCAATTCAAGAAGCACACCCCATGTTTTGTCATTCTCTGGGATTAGTTCACCAATGATCAATGGAAGCAGTCTTAACAAAGTCCAGTTCTCATGTCCATTTCCTCCAATTGACCCATTGATTCTGAAACTCGGGGGTATTTTGTTGGGGCAGTTAGTCTTATCAGAGAATAAGTATTGGAAATTCTGAATAGCAGAATTTAATTCATCCAGCGTAAAGTACTTATTTGAGATCAGCCTACTCAGACACAAGCTAAGTTCAACAGGCACAATTCCCTCCAAGAGGTCGTGCAAAAAGTCAGGTGGGAACCCTGTAGTAGTGTGAAAGTAAGTCAACTTGTTCAAAACAGAATCACTTTTAACACCATTTACAATCATTCCATGTTGGTTTTGTATAACCTCCAAAACATTTGCCTCATGAGTCAACTTTGTCCTGAGGGGAAATGAACCTCCCCTGACTTCAGTTGTCTGAATATCACAACGGCTTGCTAAACAAAATCTGCAAAATTTATCAACAGTGAATGATTCCTGAAAACCAGCAAGTGAATGAGCTGCTAAGTTATCAGCAGAAACAAAAAGCACTGTTCCTTTGACACTTGCTCCTAACCTCTGGATGAACAGACCTTGGTTCTCGAGTATCTGTATGTCTTTTATAAGGGGCTCAAGAATCCTCTCATAGCCAAATGTTTTTACATCATTACTGTTACACAGCACTGCAAGGTATATAGATTGTAGAGATGATCGGTATTTGATAGGCAAATTGGCTATGACCCAGTACACAGCACACACCTTATGTTTTCTTCTAGAAGTACCTAAAGGATTGCATATTTCAAAGTCATCTGAATACAGTCCAAGAGCAATTGACAGCTCCTCTCTGGAGAGCAACGGATTTTCTTTGAAAAATAAACCATCTCCAAATGTTTTTAAATGATCAGACTGTGAAGTAATTGACTCTTCAATTAACACTTTGTCTAGAATATCATTTCTATTGAGTAACTCTGTTAAAACACTTAGAATGGGGACATATACAAATGTCTTTTTTCTGGTACTACCGTCCAAAATATATTCCACCGGCTCAATGACGGGAAAATTGTTTCTGAAAAACAATGATCTCTTGTAGTCAGTGCCAAAAGGTCCTGTTTTTGAAAGTAAACAAAGAGGACTACTTTCCTGCAGTGTTTCCTTCACCACAGTTAAAACAGTGTTGTCAGTGTTGCAATTATGTTCCCTTAACACCTTTTCAATTGACCTATTGGTAAACTCTCCTGCTAAAACACCTATCTCATACAGTTCATTTACTATTTCCTGAGTAGCTGACTTGGACACATGCAAAATTGTTTGCATACGTAGGAATAAGGATGCAAGTCTATGCCTAATTGATTCGCCATCATCTTCACTGTCATCAAATGTAGGGTTATCATGATCTAATGAAACCACATCTTCTGTTTGTTCCCCACTGGTTCTTTCTAGACTGTGATCACAAATTAATTCAGGTCTTATTTTTTCTAATCCAGAATCACAGTGATACCTACTTTTGTGCCCAGTAAAGGTAGAATACACACCAGACTTAAAACGACACAGCTCAAAAGGACAGTTAACAGTTTCCTTACTTTTCAAATGAGCTCCCAAATGAGCGAAGTATTGCTTAAGAGTACATGGCTCTGAAAAATTACACAATTCACACTGTAGCCGATGAGTTATTACATTGGACGGAGATTCAGTGGAAACAACAGCTGATTGAGATTGATGAACCACTGATGAACTATGTCTCAGCAAGTGATTTTTAAGAGCAACTTGTGTCTTAAAAGAGCATACACAGTCATTGTAAATGCAAGGCAAGGGGCAAGACCTATTATAGTGTCCGTGTCTTATCTTGTAATGCCTTAGAATGCTACGTTGGTTGGCGGAAGAAAATGTGCAGAACTTGCAGATCCAATTCATACGACTCACAAGACTGGTTGTTCCATAGAACCCAGTGCAGCTTCCAGCTCTGAAGAAAAAATAAAGTCAACGTCAGATTGACATTTCTATACTTTGAGCTAAGTCTATACATTATTGTAAAAGGGCTTTCTTTCATTCATTAATGTACCAAAAGATCATGTCATAGCTTTAAATTTTTCACTCGTAATATTCAATTGCAGGAATTAATCTCAGCAAGCTAAGCATTACAGTGCAAAGCCTTCACCCATAAACAAAGTTGCAAACACAAGTTGCTATCGAATGTCACTGATGACTCGAAATTAGGTTCAAAAATAGGGTGAATAAACTAGTAATCTTAGATAATAGATGTACTAAAAATTTGTAAGTCATGTGAAATTTATTGACAGCTCTGTTTCCACTTTGGCTCCTGCCCTGATGTTATTGTTTCATAGACCTAAAAACATGCTCAAACCCAGGCTAGACATCAGCTAATAACTTCATGCTTAAAAAATATTTCCAGTTGCATTTGCTATCTGTAGAGATGTTCCAAGAGCAAGATTTGTTATTGTGATGTTATGTCAAGGAATATTTGAATGGCTCAGTATAATCTAACATCAAATAAAAACTCAATCCTTTCATTAAGTAGGTTACTCTGCTGTGTTTTTTTCACCTTGGCCTGATGGTGTTGCAGCTCCTCTCCTTTAAAACAGCCTCTGGCCTCTTCAGTACTGCATCCCTGTGAAAAATAGCATGTGAATGTGAAATATTAATTAGGTGCAGCGGTGAGCGACTCTGAGTTCAGACAATCAGGTTGGAAAGATAACTTATACAGATTCACTAAGCTAATAACGATTAACAAAACCATGTAGGAAACATTCAGTTGCAGCTTCTTGCCAAGTGTCACTTTTTGTGGTTAAAATAACAAAAGTAGCCAGTGGTGCGTATCAGCTGTCACTAGGGATGTAACAGTAATAGTGACCAAAATTATCACAGTTATCGGTATGCAGCATATTTTTAAAATGTCTTCAAAATGTTGAAATAAACTGAAATAATGTCACCAAGATTTATATTTAAATCATAGATTTATTATGTATTGAAATAGTATCACAGTCAAACCTTATCAAAACAGAGAAAAATCAACATTGACCAGTAAAAAACAGACCATTTTAGATTTTAAAAAAGTATTACTGTTACTATTACTATTACTGTAAATTATTAATACTCTATTTTGGCTCTTATCTCTAGACACTTATTATATTCACTATTTACTTTATATATAGTCTATTCTCTAAATAATCTACTGATATTATATATTTCTTCTATTACTTATAGAAGTATCAGGCTGTCTGTCGTCATGACGTCACTCGTCTCGATCAATCTGATTGGTCATACCTCCTCTAGTGAACGGAGCTTAAATGAAGGCAGCAAAAGATATTTTTATGATCTAGTTCTATAACGACAAACGAGCCAGTTTGTCCACCAGTGAAAACAGCTTAAGTTTTCATTCACTAACTTAATCAACACAGGACGTGCTTGCCTCGTCTCCGTCTCGTGAGAGTGTTTTTATTATTGTCGCCGCTTGCAACGAGTTTTTGTGTCACTTCTTCAAACAGAGCTGCTAACTTCGGCTGTACAACCCCTCGGCAGAAGATAAAATATGACCAGCGACCCTCCGCCATGTCTTCACTACATAACACACGTTGCACGCTGCGCCTGCGTAGGAAGACTTAAAGTCTCGCGCGAGTTCATTTACACCGTGGTTATCGAAAGCGGTTATCATGGTAATTAAAACTTAAACGGTAACCTTCACCGTCGGGAATTTTACCGTGACACACGAACCGTAATATCCCCAGCTGTCACTAATTGATATTAGTTCTGTCGGTAGCAACGCAAGACAGGCTTATGTTAAACTTAGCTGTTGTCAGTCTGTGTGTACTCTGCACGCCTCTGTCGGTACTTGTTCAAAGATAGTTTGTGAAGGAAGAACCTCCACTCTGTAACACCACTGTAAAACCACAAATCAACTGAGTGTTTCTCAAGTCCCAACAAATCCAAGAGTGATACATCTTCCTTCTAGTGGATCATGTCACTGTCACCAATGGTTTTCTCCCAAGTCAACTTTATGAATATTTTGCTATTGATCAGCTTTGCTATAACTATACTGCTAACATTACCAGATAATGTTAGCAACAGAGTTAATCACTTTGTTAACACGCTGTAAAGTTTACCATGATAAAATCTACTGAGCTTAATTATTAAGAAGTGCATGAGTTGTTTACTGCAGAAATGTGCACATTCTAGCTAACAGTTAGCCTGCCGTTTCTTATGATTCATTCACTTGCAAAAAAGACAAACCAAAACAATTTTCTGCACTTAAAACCACCCACTAAATGATGAGGCACAAATCAACAGTTTAGCTATGTTAACTATAGTGACACAAAGGTTTAAAATTGGCGATAAACAATGTTTGGCCTTTTAAGCTACTAAAAACTACAACTGCAAGGTTTGACAACCCGGGACAATTTATCTAGTTAACTTTTCAATACTTAATGTAACAAGCATTTCGATAAATATAAGCACAGTTAAAGTTTGTTCTTACCTTGGGAGCTCCTGATCCAAAAAGGAAGTTTCTTGTGGCACATGGCGTTGTCGGTTGTGGATAGCCCCTGTTGATTCTGTGGGGTTGCCTATGCATTTTTGCAAGGGCTACAGGTACATAGTTAAGTCAACTGAGAAATCTATTTTGCCTGAACTACTCTGATTGAACTGATTAGTTAGCCACAGTAAAACTTCATATTTTAAATACACCCAACATCTTAGTTGAACTGACTTAAGAAAATGAGTGGAGGTAACTAAAACCTCAAATCCTTTTCTACAGTGAAGCCCAATGCACAAAGTGGGCACTTTGGGCCCAGGGAGAGGCAGGGGCTGGCCATTCCACTTATTTGAGCTGACCAGGCGGCCCCTGTGCACAGCCCCGCTTCATTCTCAGCACATTTGAGAAATGGCGCATTTCTCTCAGCGAGAGGAGCGGAAAAGTCACACAAGCCCAGCGCAGCCTGCCAACTGCCCGGGTTGGCCACAGAACAGGCAGGGATTGACCCCCAAACACATCCCAGCTGAGAAACCGGCCTTCCTGCACTGCGCAGCATCATTCCCTCCGCAGTGGATTAAAAAAAAAAAAAAAAACAGCCGCCGGCGGAGCGCAAAAGTGACAGCGTCCAAGCCCGATGCACAAAGTGGGCACTTTGGGCCCAGGGAGAGGCAGGGGCTGACCATTCCACTTATTTGAGCTGACAAGGCGGCCCATGTGCACAGCCCCGCTTCATTCTCAGCACATTTGAGAAATGGCGCATTTCTCTCAGCGAGAGGAGCGGAAAAGTCACACAAGCCCAGCGCAGCCTGCCAACTGCCCGGGTTGGCCACAGAAAAGGCTGGGATTGACACCCAAACACATCCCAGCTGAGAAACCGGCCTTCCTGCACTGCGCAGCATCATTCCCTCCGCAGTGGAAAAAAAAAAGCCGCTAGTTTCTCCGCCGGCGGAGCGCAAAGTGACAGCGTCCAAGCCCAATGCACAAAGTGGGCACTTTGGGCCCAGGGAGAGGCAGGGGCCGGCCATTCCACTTATTTGAGCTGACAAGGCGGCCCCTGTGCACAGCCCCGCTTCATTCTCAGCACATTTGAGAAATGGCGCATTTCTCTCAGCCACAGGAGCGGAAAAGTGACACAAGCCCAGCGCAGCCTGGCAGCTGCCCGGGTTGGCCACAGAAAAGGCTGGGATTGACCCCCAAACACATCCCAGCTGAGAAACCGGCCTTCCTGCACTGCGCAGCATCATTCCCTCCGCAGTGGAAAAAAAAAAAAAAAAAAGCCGCTGGTCTCTCCGCCGGCGGAGCGCAAAAATGACAGCGTCCAAGCCCGATGCACAAAGTGGGCACTTTGGGCCCAGGGAGAGGCAGGGGCTGGCCATTCCACTTATTTGAGCTGACAAGGCGGCCCATGTGTACAGCCCCGCTTCATTCTCAGCACATTTGAGAAATGGCGCATTTCTCTCAGCGAGAGGAGCGGAAAAGTGACACAAGCCCAGCGCAGCCTTCCACCTGCCCGGTGTAGCAACAGAACAGCCAGGGATTGGCCCCCAAACACATGCCAGCTGAGAAACGGTCTTCCTGCACTGCCCAGCATCATTCCCTCCGCAGTGGAAGAAAAAAAAAAGCCGCGGGTCTCTCAGCGAGCCGAGCGAAAAAGTGACAGCAGCCAAACGCACACTCAAAAAAATGAAACATTGACTTTAATTAAATTTATTTTGTCAACAGGTTCCACGAAATTGTATTATGTTAGTTAAAAGCAAAAATATTAAGGTAATCTAACTTCATGAATTTGTATTACATTTACACAATGTGAATTGACCCAACTTAATAAAATTACTTCTGTTCAACAAGAGATATTTAAGCTTATCCAATGAAATTCAGTTATGTTATATGGACATAAATAATATATTTACAGGCTATATATTTTACATTTGTCCTTTAAACATATATTTTATTCATAGAAGTAAAATAATAAATTCAAGTTCAATTTATTAAAATAGGTTTTCATCCTATTTATTTTATACTAATTAGTGTGACCTAATTCTAGTTTGTCAACGGGTTCCACACAAATGAATTTCGTACATCCATCATATTTTTGTTATTTCCTTTATTCACCAGCATTCACTTAACATTTTGTTGCCACTTGATCCAAAATAAAACCCTTAACAGACATTAGGGTGCAGCGTGGTTCAACACCAGCAGTTGTAAACTGCTTTTATGCAGTCCAACAATACAACAGGCTTTTAATATTGTGGAGGGAATACCCTAAAATGTAACTATATTAACAAACATGTCAACTTGTGTTGCAGCATTACCAACTACAATTATAAACCACCTTATTGCAGCATAAACAAATGAAAGATCCAACAAAACATCCCTGATTTGTCAATATTATTGTATAACAATAAAACGAGCTTGTAGTTCTATTACTTTTTTTTTTTTTTTTAAACAGCATCATAGTCAAACTATAAAACACATGCTGCTGTCAACCTTTAATTTAGTAGTGTGGAAGGAAAAAAAAATGATAAACATTTTTACATGTCAGCTCGTGTTGCAGCCATTACAAGGGGTTCTTAACTGGTTATGGAAGAGTTTCAATATCTACATAAACAAACAAGAACTTCAGCTAGAAGATTTGCCATTTCTATTTCTGTGATTTCCCATTCTAATTGGTTGCCACTGGGTTGGAGGCAGGCAAAATCAGACAAAACAATTTACGGTAGGCAGAGCAGAAGAGCCTATGTTTACATTTTCTCAGGCAAAGTTTGGCAGTAAGTTAGTATGATACAATAGGTTGTCTAGTATGGCAACAAGTTAGTCTCGTATGGTGCCTTTTGTCCACAGGAACTGCTAAACGAAGGTTCCTTGTGTTCGCTTTAAGTTGTCAGTATGAAAGATGGTCTTGTTCAACTGCTCTGCAGTTGTTTTGGGTGCAGCTGGTTTTTAAAAAGTCTGCAAAATATCCATTCAGTTGTCAACAATTTTGGTGCTGCATGGTCTCTCAATTAACTTCACTAATGTTAGTAGTTTTCCAAATTTTTTCCAAATGTTGAAAAGTTAAATGTTTCCCCCCTCCTCTATTTTCTAACAGATAATCCTTTTACTCACATTCAGCATTCAAATCAATGTTTGGTTCATTCATATAGTTTGTTCTTGAGCATCTGTACCTTGGTTGAGAGTCTGCCAGCATCCAGCTGAAGGAAGAGCTTTTGAAGTACTTCAAAGAAGGTCTTCAGTTCCTTAGGATAACTGAGCTTCAGGGCATATATTACACCCATTAAGAGTGCACATGCAGAGGTGACGTCTCCCAGGTCATGTAGAACTTCAACACCCTCGACCACTATTCCAACATCAGCTGGAGGTGTGGTGGCATCACCTCCCTCGACTTTGATGATATAGATGCCAAGGGTAAGTTGCTCAAGCTCCCTCTGTGTAGCGGTACCATCAGTATCCTTTACATAGGGGAGAAAGAAAGGACACAACGAATCTATGAAATCACAGATTTTTGTAGAATTCCAAAGATTAACTTTTGCCTTTCAGGTTTCCTTTTACTGAAAATAGCATGATACTTCAAAAAGTGCTATTTGTGTAAAAATAAGATAAAGCGGTGCTGATTGATTCCATCAAAATTTTAGAGAATGAATCTGTCACCTGAGTTATTTCATCTAATATATATATATCTTAGAGTTGGCTGTCGTTCCAACAGAATGGAGCACTAACGAAGCCACACCCAGGGCACCAACGAGCCATCAACGTCAGTGGCCTTGGGAACACCCCCACAGAGGTTAAAATTGAAATTGATTCATTACAGGTAGAAACTAAACTATTAAAATCACCAACCAGGTATTCCTTGAAGAGGATGTTCGGGTCTTCGTTCAGGTAGATACAGAGCGCCCTGAGGATGCACTCCCTCCTCTTTTCAACAGTTTCATTCTAAAGAGAGAAAAAAAACAGATATTATTCTGACTGTTAACTTGTCAGTATACGTGTCAAAACTGACTAGTCAACATCAATTTATAATTCCATATTGGTCACTACCGATAGCAAAACATACCTCTGTGACCGGGATCAAAATCCTGCTGATGTTGGTCCCTGCAGAGCCTCCTTTCTTCTTGAACACTTTGATGAGCTGGGCAGTGTGTTGGTCAAGCTGTGCATGGAACTTTGAGACGAGGGGACCAGTAGTGATCCTCACAAATTCTGCTTCCACCTGAAAACATAATGTCCACAAACAGCATATTATTGGTACCTATTAAAACATTTAAAAACAGAAATACTCTCACAAGAACGTACAAAAAACAGGCTGTGCTGTAATGTAACAGCATTTCCTGTGTTACATTTTACACAAAATGATTAAAATTCCCATGTAACTGGAAGCAATTACAACTCTCTCTCCCCTGCCCTCCACGTCTCTACACTGTCACTATCCAACATAGAAGAATAAAAAATAATAAAAAAAAAATAGAGAGAATAGAAAATAAAGAATAAAAAAAATTGTTGACTATAGCTGATTTAAAAAGCATTTCATACCTCTTGCCACAGTGAACAGTCCTGGCCATCTGATCTTGAACTCTGCAATCGTGGGCTTGTCTCTGACGACCTCCTGCCTTCTGTATGCGAAGGTCTTAGCCATCTTTTCTTTGACAACTTTATCATTATGTCTCTTCTTGACCTCAGATAACAACGCCAATCTTTCCCCTTCAAGGCTGTCCTGGGTCTCTCCAGCAGGATAGGGAGGACAAAAATTTACTTCAGCTTTCCTCGGTTTTTTGACATCATAGGCTGGCTGACATCTATCTGCAGGTTTGTGCTTGAGTGAATTGATGCTCAGTTCTGGGCACCCCAAGTTTCTAAGTTTTGTCCTGTAGTTTGCCATCTTATATTTAAGGCTTATTTTCCAGCCGTAGAAACCACTGAAGGATCCCTGTTCTCTCAAACATGGATGTGCTTTGATTAAAGCCTCAGCAACAGATTCGATTTCCATGTTTGAGGGATATGCCTTGAACTTGATGATTTCCTGAGCCAGACTGTCCAAGATGTCTGATTTAAGTTTATGACCGAGGGTCAGAAGAACTCCATTTGATACGAAGTCCTGGTTTGCACTTTGAAGTTGCATCTCCACATCATATGAAAACTTTGGAATTTGGAATTCTGTGGGCCAATGTGGTCGAGGAGATTCTGAATCAGAGGAGAGTATTAATGTGTCAGAAGATGACAAGGATGCTTCTTCCCCACTCTGGTTCATGCTGCTTTGGCTGAAGTCTAGAGTATCTGACAAGTGGATGATTTTCACTGTGCTCTTGTCTTGAATGTCGCAAATTTGGTTAAGGTTAACAAACTCGTTACCAAAGTCACTGTCCATGTACTGTAGTCTAATGTCCCCCTCTATATCAAACTGACGTTTGATCTCATTTGCAAGATCCTCAACAGACGTTGGCATGCCTGATTCTATGGTCAGTTTTTCAGCATTGTTTGAACCAAGGATAATCCGCAGTTTTACTGGTGCAGCCATCATCCAAATGCGTCAGTCTAGAGAAAATGAAAACACAAGTATAAAGTCATTAAATATGTATAAATTAAAAGCATTCAAATTAGAAAGAAACCAACTGACTTTAGTCATATGTAAAACAAACAGGACACTGAAGCAAACATTGAGCAATCCACAGACAGAAGCCAGTGACATATTGATAGTAGCATGGAAAACGAAGTGTCATACTATGGTTAACAGTGCTCAAATCAGTTGCTTTAGGTTGGAATAGGCAATATGACATTTTTGACCAAATACCTCAATATTGATATTGTGATGATATAGTGGGGGTGCTTCCACAAAATATTTACACAACTAGATTTTTGATAATAATCATAATTTTTAATAACTATGTGGGTAAAAGCAAATAATTGCTAGTTCAGAAAATGTCCTCACTTTAATGTAATGTATGAATGAATAAATGAATGAATGAATGTAGCCTTTGAAACCTAGGAAGAGACAACACTTATGCCATATTCTAATATTTCAATATCCAAAATCACAGATGATATCAAGTCTCATATCACAATATCAATATGATATCAAAATATTGCCCAACCCTACCAGTGACATGGAGTTAGTGCATGCACAGAAACATGTTAGTAAACAGCCAAGTGGAAAGAGTTGACGGGTTAGTATTAGGTGCTCATGCTTGAGAGATAAAGTGCACATTTAGTAGGCTATCAATTAAAGCCATTTACTCACATATTTAACATGTGCTTTTAATATATGGATATCTTTTGAATGTAACCAGTCGAAGGGGCCCAACAAAGTAGTCATGTAATGGGCACTTCTCTGCCAGTTCGCTGTGTGTTATCAGGGACATTGTGCCAGTTGGACATGGTTGCAGTTCAAAGGCCCGGTAGTGCTCCCTAAACCAAGCTGAGAACATCTTCACTATGAATCTCAGCGTATCCTGAATTACACATATTCTTATTATCTCTCCAAATTCAGGTAGCCCATCAGTAAATCCACAAATGACTATCATTCCCTTTCTATAGTTGATCCCCTTGCAATCTGCACTGTTAGCCATGTTTACTTCTGCCATGTTTGGGTACATCTGCAGAAGAGGAAATGATACATCATCTTTCAGCACCTCAACAGGGACTCTCGATACACTTGATACTTCAACTCCAGGTTTCTGTGGACTTGATGAGTGTAAGCGGTAGGCAATCATCATCTGGTGTTTTCTTGACAGTGTTAGAGCAACATTCTTGAAACACTTGGTGTGATGGGCAACTTCCTTAAAAAAACTATATTTACCCTCAAACCTCATGGTCCAGACCCCGACTAGAGGACCAAAACATCGGGTCATGTGAGGGTAATGCTCTAAGAAGTGATGCTTCGGGAGGAGTTTTTGGTTGGGAAATGCTTCTTGATATTTCTGTCTGTGATCAGATATTTTGAACTGAAGACATCCAATGGATTCTTCTGTATGGATCTGGGAAACAGCAAGTTCCACTATATCTTTTAAATCCAAAGTTATCTCCCACACTGGTTAACCATCAGTTATAACATCTCCAATCATGAAAGGCAGCAACCTTATGAGGGTCCAATTTTCAGCTGCATTGCCACCTATTGTCTTTCTGCTTAAAAGTTTTTGTGGCAGAACATGGGGGCGGTTTGTTTTATCTTCTCCTTTGTAGGGGAAACTGAGAATGACCTTATTTAAAGTGTCCAAAGAGAGGTATTGTTTGGATATCAACACACCCAGGCACTGTGCAAGTTCAACTGGAACAATACCCTCCAACAGATCGTGGAGTACATCAGGTGGATATCCAGTTGTTACATCAAAATGAGAAAGATTTTCTGTCAGCACACATGGCCTTTTCACTCCAACACAAGGCTTTCCACTTTCCGCTGCATGTTTGACATGTTCTTTGTGTTCATCTTTGGATCTAAGACTAAACTCACCCGACAGAACCTGCTTGGTCTAAAAATCACTGAAACGCCCCATACAAAATCGACAAACATACTCTCCTGAAAAACTTTCCACAAAGCCCGCAATCCCATGGGCACCCAGATTGTCTGCGGCTACACATTGTACTGTGCCTTTAATATTTTCTCCAATCTGTGGGACAAACCCACCATGCTCTTCCAAGACAACCAGATCACGCAAAAGAGGTTCAAGCACTTTCCCATATCCGTATTCCTTGATGTAGTTACTTTTACACAGTACTGCCAAGTAGATGGATGACAAAGAGGAGTGCTGGCCTGGGGGTAAGTTGCTCAAAATCCAGTACATGGCGCAAAGTTTATGCTTCTTTCTGGAAGTGCCCAGAGGGTTGCACACTTCAAACTCATCAACACAAAGGGTCACACTTATTCTCAACTCCCCTGAAGATAGGAACTCATTTTGTTTGAAAAACTCTCCATCCTGAAATGATTTGTATTCTTGTTGTGCAGTTTCATTTTGGTGAGCACTGTAGTTTTCTACTACATCATCAATTATACCATCTTTGCTAAGGAGCTGCTGCAATGACTGCAATAATGGTACATATTGGTAGGTATGGTTGCGCTCCTTATCCAAAACATATTCAACTGGTTCGACTACTTGAAACTTGTCTTTGAAGTACCGTTTCCGCTTAAAAGCAGTGCCAAGTGGGCCCTGATCACCAATTGCTTTGGTCAAGGGATTAGCAAGACAGAAGGCAGAGGCCAATTCCTCAGTTTCTTTTGCATCAAGAGCAAGATTATGCTTAGTACAAAAATCTGAAACAATGGCATTTAATGTAGTCTGGGATGCAGAACTCATTAGGAAGTGCAAATCCTGTAAAAGTTCATCGACTGCATTACTGGGAACATGGAGTATGTTTTCCAGCTTAAGCAACACTGCTGCAAGTTTCTCTTCTATCATCTTCTCAAGACTTTCTGAGCAGTCTCTCTGAAAACTAGACTGCACTTCAAGCTGGGCTTCTTCTGATTCTTCATTGTCTCCATGTTCACCTGAAACACTTGAGCTTTCAAAACTGTCTCTTTCTGCAACTATTCCAGGTTTAAAGTCACTGTAAGAATAACCAAGGTGCTTTCTATTTTTATGTGATTTAAATGTCCCATAAATATTTGTCCTAAATGTACAACCCTTGAACATGCAGGGGACTGTTTCATTGGCTTTGAGATGCAAATTTATATGAGTGAAATACTCCTTTTCAGAAGCAACTTCAGAGAACCCACAAACATCACAGGTGAATGTCGCTGATGTTAATGTTTGCCGTGATGTTTCTCTTGTGTGGACTCTACACAAAATGTGACCTGCGCCCATAATGTGGATGTTTTAATCTGTAATGTTTAAGTAACTGGCCTCTAGTTGAGGTCTTTGAACTGCAACCTTTACACTGCCACATTCAAATCTGGGAGGGGAAGGGGGAGGGGGCAAAAAACAAACAAAAAAAGACACAAAGGATATATTGGTAAAGGAAACTTAATTTGTAAAACAGTTTTAAGAAAGAAAAGGCTGACTGTTAACATACCACTGGCAAGCTCGGCAGTGCCGTCTACACCACATCCACAAGTTAGGAAACAGCTATCACACCCAGGATCTGAAATTCATCATATTAATAGGATTCATAAATTAATGTAGTTCATAACTTGTTTTAAAGAGAACTAGAAATAAAAAAAAAATAAAAACACATTCAGAACGAGAGCAAGAGAACTAATCTGTCATCTGATAAATGTTTCTTAAAATAAAAATACTGGCAACTCAATTCACAGTAATTAAAGTAGCTAGTTGTGATCGGACCTGTTTTGAGTACAGTGGTATGGGCAGAGACGAGGAAGCATGAAGCAGGACTCACTCTCTAATCAGGACCTGAAAAATTGCAACATGATTATTACGAAAAGAGAGAAAGAGAAAAACATTATAAATATGTTAACAGATTAATTATTGGTGTGCTTTGTACAGGGTCCTACAATAGATTCCTTTCCTTTAAACCTACTTTCATGTCAGTCCTCACCATGACTTAAATGCACTCAATCCAAGTAAAAAACAAAACAACACTTTACTGATTGGGCTAGGGGGCACAAAATATTCCATAGTGTACATAAATATGCAAAGTAAACTTTCAAATCCATCACAAAGTGGATCAGTCCTGCTGTACTGCTTTTTCTGTATTAAATGCAGCTGGATGGCTTCACTTTGTTTATTCTTCTTTGAAAGAATATGAACAAACTTCTTTTGACAAGATATGCTGACTTCATCTGTACAAAGCATAGTAAAACATCAGAGAAAGTGTGATACAATATCATAGCTGGGCCCTAAGAAAATGAACTGTAGAGGTATATTGTTTGTTTGTTTGTTGTTATGTTCACTTCAGTTTGTAACTGATTTCTGCAGCTGTAATGCAAAATTAAATTCACACCAATGGTGACCTGTGGTAATAGCTACTTCTAATCTTCAACGACAGCTCGACATTTCAGGACCACAATAGCTCCTCTTTGGGACTGTCTGTGTCACACTTTAAGAATAAGCCTAAAGCTCCTTAGCAAAGCATTATATAAAAAAAATAAAAGTAAAACACAAAAACAACACTGTTAGTTAACAGTTAAGGTAATTATACTTACATATAACTCTATTGCCAGTCACGTCTTCAAAAATGAGTAGGATGAGGAGCAGCCTAAAGTTGTATCCATCTGCAAATGGCGAGAGGGTCCGATTAGAGTTAACTCTTCAGTGAGGGAAAAAGAAGCACACTCAATTTCATAATTTCTAACATTAAATTTAAAAGGTAGAGTCTGGGGGGGGGGGGGTTGCCCAAAAATACATGCTAGACTTATCCTGTGGGTTGTAGAAATAAGGCAACTGGACTTCTTATCTTGTTTGAAGACGTTTCGCCTCTCATCCAAGAGGCTTCTTCAGTTCTGAGACTGTTGCAGGAAAGCCAGGCATTTAAACCCTGTGTGGTGGTTTCGGGTTTCGGGGGGTCACACCCCCCGAAACTGGGGGGGGGGGTGGTCATGTGATGTTACCTCCACTCCCGGTTTCATGTAGCTCTGGAGTCATGGAGTCAGGAGTCGACACTCCTGGTTCCATGAGGTTCCTTTGAGTCACATTTCCCAGGTGTGTTTGGGGTTTAAATTTCCTGGGGAGAGCTCCTAGGACTGCATTGTAGGTGGCTGATAGGTGGTGTCTTAGGCCCCCACCTCTGTTCAAAGACGGTTTCTCTAAGTGGACATAGATGGCTTCTTTGACTCCTCTCTCGAACCATCTGTCCTCCCTGTCCAACACAGGGACATTGGAGTCCTCAAAGGAGGGGGATGTGGTCATGTGACTCTAGTTTCACCCGAAACCACCACACAGGGTTTAAATGCCTGGCTTTCCTGCAACAGTCTCAGAACTGAAGAAGCCTCTTGGATGAGAGGCGAAACGTCTTCAAACAAGATAAGAAGTCCAGTTGCCTTATTTCTACAACCCACAGGATAAAGATGACCTGGATGAAAGAGAACCTTCACAGACACATGCTAGACTTGCAGCAAAGAAGGAGGGCTACCCCAGTAGCTGTCCTGGATGTTTACAAGTGTTGGCACCTCTCTCTCTCAGCAGCAGGACCGCAAAGAAAATACAGTCTGAGTGAAGCCCTGGAGCCGCTGACTGATATACGGCCGCCACTAACAACTAAAACCTCGACTGGTAACAAGTATGAGGGCTGTTGTGCTGAGCTAGCCGAAGCTAGCTAGCTTGGTGCTAACTTCGGCTAGCGGTAGCGGTTAGCATCCGCCGCTAACCCCCGCTTCCAAGCTCATTACAACGGCTCTACTACTCGCTACAACATAACACAAGAGGCTCCCGTTGTTGATGACATTTTACCCTTGGCAAATACCACTGGTGCTTTACTTTAGTAGCTAAGTTAACTTACGTGCCAACGCTTCCTCTAGTAACCGAGTAACGCTAGCCCAACTTAATTTGCCGTTTAAAACACGTAGCATTTCCTGTAAGGTTACCTGTTTCACAATAAAACCCCCCACTAGTTTGCCGATGGAAAACTTTTAATATGGACCAGTGAGTTAGAAGGAATATGGGGTCAATCACCGGTGAAAAAAAAGCGTGATATCTGAAAGTTCAGACAGGATAGAACACGGCAGTAAAATTACTCACCAAACCACATTAACCAGGTTAAAGCAGCCCATTCAGAGCTAATATAGCCTATATCAAACACAAAAAGGAAAAAAAGGAAACAGCTTTCTCTGTGGTCACCAGCAGACTTGAGCTGCCTGCAAACAGTGACGTTTCCATTATTGCTATCGCCTGCAGAAAGTAACTTTTAGGTTAAAAGACTGATAATGATTATGTTACGGCTTCACCCCGCTAACTTGTTCACAGACGGGGGGTAAAAGCAGACCGACCTAACAAGGTAGTGTTACCGTGCGTTGTCTACTGCTCTCTGAAACACAAACACTTCGGAAATATAGAAGAAGTGTTGTATCACAAACACACAATTAAATCATGCTCAATATGTATGGATGAAAAATGTCCCCCTACCTCTCTCAAGTCAGAAGACGAGGAAATTCGTTGGTAACTTCGCCGCCTTCTTACCGCCACCTTCAGGGTGTAATAAGTATTTCAATCATAATTCACTTAAATTAAATGGTTTGTTTAACCAACACATAATTATTTTGTAAACATGACGAAAGACACAATTACATGGACTTAATTAGAAAAAAATATTTCAACTTAACAAAAACATGTATTTTAATTAACCTGAAAACATAAAAATAATATACAGTGAACAACCCATCTCATTCACTTTTTTGAGTGCATATCTTCAATTATGAATTCCAGACAGTGCATAGTAAACATCCGTAATGACTAAAAATACAACTTGCTGTGTACTACCTGAGTAATCTAACATGTACAGTAAATCACATTATATTGACAATTGGAAAAATAAAGTCAACACTATTTAATTGAAAATTTCCATTGATATTTATTAGAACATTGTTTAAACTTCAAGGAGGTACGGTAGTTTGAAAAAAAATGCAGTCTAGAAAATATGGCGACCACACAGCAAGATGAGGGTGTGTGTGTGTGTGTGTGTGTGTGTGTGTGTGTTGTACAGGAAAGAAAAATCACCCCAAACCCTAAAAATAGGGGTGGTAATCTGTTTCAGTTTGATAAAAAAAATAATAGTGGAAAAAAAAGCCTCCCAGTCACCCAAATAAATCAAGAGGTAGATGAAATAATGCATACAGCATTACTAGTAAACAAGTTAGATAGCCTTTTTTTCAACAAAGACATAACATTATTGGTGAACCACAACCCAAAGCCAAAGCTACAGTCACCACACACATTAAAACTCACCTATGTACTTGCAACACACTGACACAGAGAATTTTCACTTGAATACACACCTGTCCTTTTGCTAGCACACAGCCTGACCATGAGTTTTTCAAATGTCTACTGCTCAGGCATACTTTCACCTAGAGACTTCATTTAAAACTTTAAACTGTAGACACAAGTCTTGTGTGTTGGTGTATTAATCCACATTTTGAAGGTCATATAGTTTTTGATCAATCACTGTTCAATGACCATGATCATTTTTGGAGAAATTTTGAGATTATAATGGGTGTGTATTGCACGGAATGTTCGTGTTAGAGTGGGTGACATCATCAGCTAGAGTGGGAAAAATTGTCTGAAATTGTCTGAAACTTTTCTCTTTCCACGCTCCTCCTGGCCACAAATTACACTCTACACACATCTACACACATGTGCTCATCAAAGCAGAGACTTACAGAATTTAAATTGTGAGCCTCTCAGTGCAGTCACGTCTCTCTCTGCTCCTCATTGACTCTAATACAAAGATTTTCCAGAAGGGACCCCTGTTTGAAACTCGCCCGCATCTCTAAAATATTTACTGTAGAAACACCAAAAGCATGTCAAAGTGTTCAGGAAGTCCTTACGCCGCCCAGGATCTGCTGTTTTTTCTGAGAGGAGCTACCGTTTTGTCGCTATAAGCCCAAATGTGAGACCAGCGCAGAGGGAGAAAATCGCCCTTTTTCTCCACATTTCTGGCTGGGATGGCTCTGTCGTCATTGACAACCACCTCAAGTTGCCATGGCAACCTCTGAGCCTGGGGGCCAGAGCCCCTGTCTCCCATACATTTATGTCAAGCATCTGTCAAACACAACAACACACACTACCACACACATGCACGCACACACACAAACACACAGGCAACTTTATGTGATCACAGTTACAGATAGATATAGATACACACACACACACACACACACACACACACACACACACACACACACACACACACTACAGGTAACTTTATGTCATTACAGTTACAGGTACACACGCACACAAACACAGACACACACATACCAACACACATATGCGCGCACACTCCCCACTCACACACACACCTGACACACACACAGATGACTTAATGTGATTATGGCTCCTCAATATCAGTGCTCAGTACAAGATGATCATGTGTCTGTCTGATTAGTTTGGTTGTGGGTTTGATTCCCATGTTGACAGAGATGGTACCCCCGGCAGTAGCCCCCCGTGGCCCTTTCAAAATTTCCCAGAGGGAATTTTCTAGTTTCCAATTACTAGTGTTCACAGTAAACAAAAATCACCCCAAACTCTAAAAATCGTGGAAAAAGTCTTTCAAAGTTCCATTCAAAAAAAAAAAATAAAAAAACCTCCCACCCAACCAAAAGAAAAGTCCAACAACTGGAAGAGGTAGGTGACATAATACATGTCTTAACATGAAATCAAGCTCGAGAGCCTGGATAGCCAGTTCACTGATAAAGTCTGTTCTTCAGGACTTGGACTTTTTTGGACAGTGCATTACCTTCAAGTTCCATGACCACCTTCTGCAGCACTTCAAAGGTATACTTGAGTTCAGCAGGGTAGTTTAAGTTCAAACAATATATTAAGCCAAACAAAATGGCAGCAGCTAGGGGACCAGTGTCCAAATCCTGCATCACAATCTGGGACTCGAGGACGATGCCAATGTCATTTGGTTTTTCACCTGCATCTCTGTGTTTCAAGACGTATATACCCACAGTGGTTTCCTCAATGGATTCCTGGAGAAGGGAATCATCTGCTGCCTGTACAATGCACAAAAAGAATCAAAGTGTGATTACACTACATGCCTACATACTGCATATATGTATTGAGTAATTTATTAAGATAATCAAATCAAACTTTATTTATAGGGCACTTTTCATACAGAACAGTAACACAAAGTGCCTCACAGAGGCTCAAAGTCACACACTTTGTTATTAAGATCACTACCATTTTATCCTACAACTTACCTGACTGTAAAGTAATTACAATGGGTAGATGCTTTAAAACTTATACAAAATATGAAAGATAACATCTCAACATACTAAGTAATGCTTACCACATACTCTCTCAATAGATTCTCCAGGTCCTCGTTCAGGTAAACACAGAGTGCCTTTATGACACATTCTCTTCCAAGATCCACATCATTATTCTGAGGCAGAAAAGAAGGAGCACAAGTTGTTTTGTTTGAGTTCTTGTCTGTGTAAATTCTCATTTGTCCATTCAATCACGTGTTACACCCACCCACCCCCAGAGAGTATACTTACTTCATCCATTGGTGCAATGATGCCCATTAGGCGTCTGCCAATCTGCCCTCCTCTGTTTTTAAAAAGTTTGAGCAGTTTCTCAGAGTGAACATCTAATTGCGATAGAAATCTGGACTGCAGGGGCATTGTCGTGATCCATTTGAATTCAGCATTTATCTGAAAATGAGAATGATTTAAGACATCAACATACGATATGGCAGCAATTCTTTAAAAAAAAAAAAAAAAAAAAAGAACAATCAAGTTATCATGACCAACAGTAAGTTAAAATTAAATTAGAACATGTGTACAGGAGCAGAATAATTCAAAAAAGTCCCTTTTCCTTTTATTGCTTTTTTTTCCTAGTTATCTTATGTCATGATCATACTTTTAAAAAAAAATCATTTATACCCTCCAAATATTTTTCAGCTTAAACTTGGTGCTTAACAATTGATTTAGCTTGGGAGAGGGTCTACCAGCAGTTAATTGTACACAACTTTGTCAAATGAAGGTAAATCAACATAGGAACCATACAGATTTAATTTTAGTTTGTTTGTAGTGTGAGCGAGAGAGAGAGAGTGAGTGAGTGACTGTATGAGAGAGAGAGAATAAATCACATACCTCGCCTACTTCAAAAAGTGCTGGCCATCTCGCCTGGAAGTCACTTATCATTGGTGTGTCACAAACCACTTCCTGTCTCCTGTATGCAAACGTCTTCTCCATTTTCATCCTTACTGCTTCCCTGTTGTTCTTCTTCTTAATATCTGAAAGAAGCTCCATTCTCACACTCCCAAGACTCTTCTCAGATTCTCCAGTAGGATAGGGGGGACAGTAGTTCACTTCAGACCTTCTTGGTTTTTTAATGCCAAAAGCAGGGCTTGATTTGCCCTCTGGTTTGTGCTTGAGAGAGTTTATTGTCACCTCAGGACAGCCAAGCTTTCTCAGGTGAGTGCGGTAGATTGCCAATTTGTTCTTCAAGCTGCATTTCCACCCAGCATATCCAGAGAGGGAGCCTTTCTCGGTCAGGCAAGGATGCTTTGAGATTAGAGCCTCTCCAACTGTGTTAAAGTCTTTGTCAGAAACATAAAGTTTGTACCGAACAATTTCTTGCACTAGGCCCTCAAGAATGTTCGACTTCAGTTTAGGGTCCGGAATAAACACTGTACCCTTTTCCCTGTAAGCTGCATTGCCCTGCTCAAGTTTCAACTCGGCATCATAACTAAACTGAGGAACACAAAAGATGCTCGGCCAAGATGACCGAGAGCTGGATGACTCTGACTCCGGTGAGGAGAGTATGTCAGTGTCAACACATCCAGGGATGAGGAATCATTAAGGGAGTGATGGGCAGCTGAGGTGGGAAGGATATGAGGACACTAAGGAGTTGAGGAATCTGTCATGGCAATCACTCTAATTGTCCCTCTATCCTGTACTTCATCCATAGAAGTGAGGTTCATGAAGTCATTTCCAAATAGTGCATCCATAAACTGAAGTCTGGAGTTAAAGTCAAGTCCACATTGTCTTTGTACCTCACTAACAAGTTCATCAACAGATCCAGGGAATCCATTTTGGAAAGCCATCCTTTGGCTGCTGTTTTCACCAAGGAGCACTTTGAGAAGTGTCGGGGAATTCATCCTTCTACGTCTCAGTCTGTAAAAGGAATAAAAGTGACAAAAAGGGAAAAAAGATTAATACTTATTGTTTTATACTAATCACAGTATTTTACTTATGTCAACACACTAATTGATGCAACATGATAATAGGTTTCTCATTTTCAGTTTACTCAAATATAGTATGACCACTTGGCCAGAGAATTGATTCTAGTCCCACTTTCATTTTGTAATTTGCCAAACTACTACTTGATAAAATCCATCTGAACTAGCTTAAAGTTCATCCTGAAAAGTAGACAGAGGTGCGTACAAATGAGAAGCCTAGGATGTCACCCACAAGAATCAGTATGACATGCAATACAGCATGACCTATAATGGATATACAAAGAGATTTCAGAGAAACTCCCATGGACAACAAAGCACAAAAAATAGTGTCTGAATGTGAAAATAGATTTGATGATACACAGACAGGGAGAGTGACAGACTCCAAAGACAAATGTCTTGTGACAAAAAAAACAAAAAAACAAAACATACAACTCAGCATTCACGTTACCATATCACCAAATGTATGTGTGTAAAAAAAAAAAAAAAAGAAATTTCTTTAGACTGAAAATGTATCTTATTGTAATTAATTGTTCAGTCCTACTATTAATCAACATTCTGGTGGTTAACCAACCTTTTATGATGATCTGCCTTTTTAAGGTCACCATATGACTTGATCCAACTGTGTAAGAGGCCAGTGGATAGGGGTCAGTGAGTTCACTGAGCGCCACGAGTTTAACTTCTCTGGATGGTGACAAGCTTAGCTCAAAGGCTCTGTAGTGTTCAGTGTACCACCCACACAGCACTTTCACAATGAGGAACAACATCTCATTTATTACACACATCTGAATAATTTCAGCGAACTCTGGTAATCCACCTACTGATCCGTGGGCAGCTATCATGCCATTGCTGTAGGCTATGCCATTGCTTGATGCATTCCTAGCAAGATGCACTTCGGATATGCTAAGGCATTTTAGCTTTATAGCCTCAGCTACTTCCTCCTTCAGGACATCAACTGGAACTGTGGACACAGTAGATACATCTAGGCAAGATTTACCATAAGATGGTGAGTTTATGTGAAATGCAATCATCATTTGATGTTTTGAAGCCAAAGTCAGTGGTACATTCTTAAAGCAACTTGTGTGTTTCACAATGTTCTTAAAGAAACTATGTTTGGCTTCAAATCGCATTGTCCAAACTGTGACTAGAGTGCCAAAACACTTTGTCATCTGCAGGTAGTGCTCTAGATAGTGGTGTTTGGGTAGAGGTTTGACACCAGGGAACAGGTCTTGGTACCTCTGTCTGTGCTCAACAATTTTGCTTTCAAGGTATGAGATGGATTCATCTGTATGCTCAGGAGCAACAACTAACTGCACAATATCTTTTAAATCCATCAACACAAGCCATGCTGGCTCATTTTCTGGGACAAGGGGACCTATCACAAATGGGAGCAGCCTCAGTAGGCTCCAGTTTTCATGAGCGTTGCCACCAATAGTTTTCCGACCCAAGAAACTCTGTGGTACAATGTGTGGCTTGTTTGTTTTGTCAGACCATTTATAGGGGAAAGTCAGTATAATTTTATTTAGTTCATCTAATGTAAATAACTTCTTTGATATCATTAATGCCAAGCAGTGGGCCAGCTCAACAGGCACAATGCCCTCAAATATATTGTGAGCAACATCAGGCGGAAAACCGGAGACAACATGAAAATGAGAAAGCGTTTTGGTAAAAATGCACTCTCTCTTAACTCCAAAGCAGTGTGTATCCTTCTCACAATATGATTTTACATGATCTACATGGCCCTCTCTAGTTCTAAGGCTGAAAGTACCACAAGCAACACAGTGATTCCTGAAATCACAACTCTTTGCTGTGCAAAAGCAACAGACGTAATCACCAGAAAAATTTTCTATGAACCCTGCAATACCATGCGCACCCTTGTTGTCAGCCACAATACTCAGTACTGTACCTTTAAGAGATTTACCTAATAAAGGAACATACACGCCATGTTCCTCAAGAATTTTAAGATATTGAAGAAGTGGTTCCAAGACTGTTTTATAACCATATGCTTTTATATCACCACTTTTGCAAAGCACTGAAAGATAAATAGATGATAAAGATGAGTGGGAGCCTGCTGGCAGGTTACCTAATATCCAGTAAACACCATAAAGTTTGTGTTTTTTCCGAGAGGTGCCGAGGGGATTGCAGGTCTCAAAATCATCCACATAGAGACGCAGTGATATCCGTAAGTCCTCTGCATTTAGGAAGCTGTTTTCCTTAAAATGTAAACCATCTTCAGGGGACCTGAAATTCAAGAGATGGGTCAAGTTCAATGTCCTGCTGCCCTCTATGATTTTCAATTATCTTATCAAGAATGGCCTTATTATTTAAAATTTGCTGCAAAGATTTCAACAGTGGGACATACTGAAAGGTGTGTTTCTTTTTATGATCAAGTCTGTAACTAACTGGTGCCACAACACAGAATTTTTCCTTATAAAATTGTTTATGTTGATATGAAGTACTAAGAGGGCCACTGTTAGGGAAGAATTTCACTTCTCCGTATAGTTTGTGTAGTTAAAGGTCAATCCCTCTTCATTTATAGGTGAAAGTTGAGAATTAGATGTTTTCTTTTAGATATATTGCTAGAGACAGTTTATCTGACCTGTACTCTCTCCTAGGGCATGCCAAGGCCAAGTTCATTCCTCTGGCGCCTTCGCCAGATAACACTCTGAGTGAGAGAGACTGTTGTTGTTCTCGCGTCACCTAGATGGTGTGAGTCTTTATCTTAATGTTTATGCCCAATAGCCAATGGAATGTTAGCACATCTCCCTTTGTGGACTCGGTCCACCTTCCTAGTATATGAATCTGAACTTTGCAGCTTGTCCCTCAGAATTGAGGTGGCATCATGCACCCATGTTGTGTTGATGGCTCTTCTGTTCTCCTTGATCAAGTAAATTAAACTCCTTCAGTATAAGACATCCAAGACTCCGGTGCTTCTTCTTCTTCCTGCATCATCACAGAATTTCTCCCTAACAATTGGCGTCACGAACAGGATCTCAACAGAACAACGACTCGGTAAGTGCATATGTATAATTTTATATATCATGCCTTACCTTGTCTGAGTTTGACGAGATCATGAACTATAATGTTAAAATGGGAGACAAAACATTTATCATTCTATTGAAGTAATGTATTAATTTTATTATTAATTCTGTGTAAGAGAAATGCTTTAATCTAGAGTGAAATTAGACCAATTTCGCAAGTGCTTGTGGGGTGTGAGGAAGAGCGTGAGGTGAGCTATATCACCAGCAGAGCCACTGGATGGCTACTGCGACCATTTCTGGGTGCGGTTGAAAAACCAGGCCCGACACAGAGGGACCGAGGTGCGATCTCTGGCTATAGAAAAAGAAATTTTTCGGGGTAGAATGAAATAAGGTCTACTTCGCCGAGGTCTAAATCCAGGACCACCCACTCTGTGTCCGACGAGAAACAAAATCGCCCCGGAAGATAAGCCCGGAGGCAAGAGGCGCAAATAAATAGTGTATACACAGGACGGAGAAACCGTCAGTCCCTTCACACCAACATCACTGTAAATTTGTGTAAGCCCGGAGACCTGTATGCTTCTGAAGTTGTTTTTTGTATGTTTGTATGTTCTTGTATGTTGTATGTTTATTTGAGTGTATTTGTTTGAAGTCACACTGGGAGGTCATCTGTCCAAAACAGGGAGTGAAACAAATTCTCACACCAAATTGGCACACACATCTAATAGACAGAATGACACAGATACACCACACTACAACTCTAATCGAACTGATGTAGAGGCACATGGTGTAGGTTGTATGCAACCAGAACACCTCCAAAGAATATTCTCCTCGAGAACACCAGCTGGCGTAGTTGGTCGTTTAAAAGGTTGGAAATACGTGTATCCATTTACTAACCTCATGCAAGACTGGACACATGGAGAGTGGCCCATGGTTGGTTCGTTTGAAACAGATAAATTGAAAGTGATCAAAATGAACATGGACCCCGCCGTGGGCAATTCAGTATGGAGCTATCCATACATGAAAGAATGTGTACAGATGTGGATGAGTGTGGCAAATCAGAGGAATGGAATGGATGTGTGTAAAGAAGAGAAAATTTCAGATGAACTGAGAAGTGTGATTGAGCAAACAGTTGAACATGTGAATGTGTCTATGATGCTGGGACTGGAAGTTGGTTTACAAACAAGAGCGGCTGAAATGACAAGAGCCAAAGAGGAACAGGATCTGAACAACCTTATCTGTTGCAAGCGGCTACTATTCAAATTTCCACTAATCCACGAGATGACCCGTTTTTGCCTGTCCAGGTTAATGGCAATACTGTTGAAATTCTGATTGATAGTGGTGCAGCTATTTCTACCATAAAATCCGATGAACATGTGTGTGTTCCCACAAATAACTTTGTCAAAACTGTTGGTGTTTCAGGTGTTCCACAGAAAGAGCCAATGTCCAAATGTACAAATGTCACAGTTGAAGGTAATGATATGGCACATTCATTTCTCATTTCTGACTCAAGCCCCATAAATCTCATGGGAAGAGATTTGCTCTGTAAGTTGCATGCATCCATCCACTGTACACCTGATGGGTTGTTTCTGAGTCTTCCTGATGAAAAAGCTCCACATGCATTTCAATTTCTAAAAACAGCAGCTGATTGTTTGTATTTTTGGGACCTGCCAAATTTCAATTTGCTCTCTATGTTCACAGTGCCCAGTATCCAAACCACTGCGAAAACCTCTCCTCCGTGTGCTGCTTTAATGTCCGGCATGAAGCCTATGCTACAGTGTCACTGCACAGCAGCCTTCAATCCTTCGGCGCAGTATAAACAGGTAGCTGATGCGGTAATAAATCAACAACAGGGTTTGGTGAGTGAGCAATGTCTGTTTGTTGGTCCACAAGGATGTGCAATTCCAATTCAACTTTCTGGTCGTCAAAGTGCATTGATGCATTTGATGTTGAATTTTCTTCTCCCCATGTCACAGTTGCAGTATCCTCTGGCTGTGAACCAAAACATCTTGGAGCCATGGTGGCGCGGTGTCAGGCCTTGAGGCGAGCCGTATCTACTCTGCCAGCCCAAACAATCACATATTTGGGTGACGAATTGTACATGATAACACTGACTGAACACAATGACCTGACACACAGTGTTTTTGTTTTGCATAAACCACCACCTCCACCAATCTATGGCCCTCCCTCAGAGCTCGCTGAGGTTCCATCCATTTTGTGGGCTAAGCATAAAAATCATGTTGGTTTGGTACTTTCTGCCCCACCACATCATGTTACACTCAAACCAAATGCATCATTGCCACGTATCAGACAGTACAAGTTACCACCACAAGCCATTGCAGGTATTGAACATGTCATTCAGTCTCTTTTGGATCAGGATGTGTTGACTCCCACCACCAGTCCATGTAACACACCTATGTTGCCCATCCCAAAACCTAATCGTCCTGGTGAGTGGCGTTTTGTGCAAGACCTTCAAGCTATCAATAACATAGTGATTCCTCCTGCTGTTGTAGTTCCTGACACAGTTTCCATTTTGACGTCATTGCCGTGCAATTCCACACACTACACAGTCATTGATTTGTGCTCAGCTTTTTTTCTCAATTCCTTTGCATCCAGACAGCCAGTATCTGTTTGCATTCACGTTCAAGGACAGGCAGTATACATGGAAACGGTTACCTCAGGGTTTCGTTTCGAGCCCCACAGTTTATGCGGCAGCGGTGAAAAGAGATCTGGATGACCTTACATTGCCGGGGGGCTCAACACTTTTGCAGTATGCTGATGATCTTCTTGTCGCCTCACCATCTGAGGAGGCGTGTCGCACTGACTCCATCTTGCTTTTGAGGAGACTTGCTGAATGTGGACATCGGGCCTCCTTGGCTAAGTTGCAGTTTTGTAAACCTGAGGTCACCTACTTGGGTCATGTTCTGAGAAATGGTGAAAGACTCTTGTCGCCTGAGCGTGTTAAGCTGTTGAGAAACATGCCTCTTCCCACCACAAAGAAGCAAATGCTTTCTTTCCTGGGCATGACGAATTACTGCAGACATTGGATTTTTGAGTATGCATCTTTGGACTCTATTCTGAGAGCTGCTACTCTGCAAACTGCACCCACATGCATTCAGTGGACTGATGAAATGCTTCAAGCCTTCAACAGCCTAAAACAGGCCCTCACCACGGCTCCAGCTTTGGGACTGCCTGACTATCAGCAGCCTTTCCATCTCCATGTGAACGAACGTGATGGCTACGCCACAGCCACCCTTGTGCAAAAGCATGGTTCTCATTACTGCCCCGTTGCATATTACTCGTGTCGCTTGGATGCCGTGGTCCGTGGTATGCCTGCCTGCCTTAGATCAGTGGCTGCGGTTGCAGCAATGATTGACAAATCTGCTTCCATTGTTCTGGCTCATGACTGTGTTGTCTATGCATCTCATGCTGTTGTATCAATCTTGACCACTTCTGCAACACAACATTTGTCGGCTGCACGTCGTTCTGGCTATGAAGCTATCATTCTTGCGGGCACAAACATCACTTTGCGACGCTCACCACCCTTAAACCTCGCCACGTTTCTTCCGATGATTGACGACGTTTCTGATCATGATTGTCACGCTGTGATTAGTGAATGCACCTCCCCCAGACCAGATTTGCTGCAAACTCCGATTCCAAATTCTGACATGATTCTTTACACTGACGGCTCTGCTAGCCGACCATCTGATAACGTTCATTTGGCTGGTTATGCTGTTGTCACTGATTTTGATGTTCTGGAAGCTAATGCGTTGCCACAACACACCTCTGCTCAAGCAGCGGAACTGATCGCACTCACGAGAGCATGCGTACTCGCCAGCGGGAAGGTGGCAACTGTTTACACCGATTCCAGATACGCTTTCGGTGTCGCTCATGACTTTGGCCAAATTTGGAAAATGTGTGGTTTTGTCACATCTTCTGGTAAACCGTTACAACATCACATATTGATCAATGATCTCCTGAATGCGATTTTGCTTCCCTCTAAACTCGCTATTGTGAAATGTGCTGCACACACGAACAGTAATGATCCTGTCTCACAAGGAAATGCACGGGCTGATGCTTCAGCTAAACAAGCTGCACTTTCCTCTTCCTCTTTGGTTCACCAATGTGTTCCCGCTCAACCTAGCGAACCTATCTCACTGCCTCTCACTAATGACGTTGTGGCCCTACAGGGTCAGGCCGATGACAGAGAACGTAGTCTTTGGTTAGCTAAGGGTTGTGCTATTGACAAGGAGTCTGGCTTGTGGCTCCACCCTGATGGACGACCTGTTTGTCCTCGTGCTCTCCTACATGTGCTTGTGCGTGTTGCACATGGCCCATCACATGTAGGAAGAGGGATGATGAATGATGTCATACGCTCGCAGTGGTTTGCTCCAGGTATCACACAGGTATCTCAAACACTTGTAGATGGCTGTATGATATGTCAACAGAACAGAAAAATGAACAGCACTGTAAGACATGACCATTTAGAGCCTCCATCAGGTCCCTTTGTAAATATGCAAATAGATTTTGTACATATGCCAAACTGTCAAGGTTACAAACATTTGCTTGTGATCACTGACCGTTTTTCTAAATGGGTAGAATGCTATCCAACACGAAAAGAAGATGCACGAACTGTTGTAAAATGTTTGTTGAAGGAACTGATTCCAAGATTTGTGAGTGCCACATGCAATTGACAGTGATAGAGGTCCAGCCTTTGTTTCACAGATCACACAGGCACTCTCAAAAGCTCTTGGGTTCACTTGGCAGCTACATGTTCCATATCATCCACAAAGTTCAGGTCAAGTGGAAAGAATGAACTCAACCATCAATGATGGCAACGGGTTTAAAATGGCCTGACGCATTGCCTTTGGTGTTGTACTCCATCAGGAGTACACCAAATGCAACAACAGGGCTGAGCCCACATGAAGTGTTGATGGGCAGACCCATGTCCACAGGTGTAAGTCCTCCTTTAACACCAAGCAAAACATGTCTGACTATGTAAAAAAGCTAACAGAAATTTTGAGAAAATATCACTTACAGGTGGCTGACAGACTCCCGAGACCTTCAGATGAGCCCATTCACCCCTTTAGAGAAGGGGATTTTGTACTAATAAGATCTTTGGAAAAAGTGTCTTTGTCTCCTAGGTGGAAAGGACCATACCAGGTGTTGCTGTGGACAAGAACGGCTCTAAAGGTTGAGGGCAAACCAGAATGGGTGCACGCTACAAGGTGCAGGTTTGCTCCAAGAGCAGAGATCGCAGCAGCAGCGAGCCATGGCTAGTGATCGGGGGAACAATTCTCTTTGTTGTTGTCTTGTGTGGATCTCTTTTGCTCTGGTTACAGATGGCGAACAATCAGAGTAAGGTGACAGGAAGTCCATACTCCAACGACACTGATTCAGAGCTGACTGAGAGGGGAAGCACCCAGCTGAGAGATCCTGCAGACGATGCAGGGACCTCTTGTGGTGAGAATGAACTGATGAACCCTCCAGCACTCCGCACTGACATAAATTTGAATAAAGATGTTGCATTTGACACAAGTGACTATGCTGAGATGTCCACGGATCACACAGAAAGAAAGACTGTTGTTCATCTTCGATCCAGACGATCTCCAACCACCGTTGTGTTTCAGTGCCCAACTGAGAGATGTGTTTTGGTAGTTGTTATGTTACTAAACCTGCAGTTCATCCCACAGGGAAAGCTTTTGGATCCAACAGGAAAGTTATCAAAATTAGTTTAATGATTTAATACACTCTACACAGATCATCTCATTTAATCACACAATAGTTTAATCACGTATTTGGAGTAATAAAGTATTGCCATACATGGTTTGGTGTTTGATGAAGAAAATCTGAAATCACCGAGATGGATTCCATACCACCATGCATCGTATGTGCTAGTAACCTCTCCATGGTGGTGGCCCTCTACTGTGCACTTAGCACATGGGTTGAAGATCACTCCTCTGTCGACTGTTACTCTTACATGATGATTTTATCAGTGATTGTACTGTTGTGTTTTCATTTTGAAAGTTCCATTTTCTCTTTAATTAATTTAGTCTGACATTAATTAACTGTAAGTTAAGTTGCATCTTATATAATCTTCATACACTTAATTGTTATTATTGTTGGTTCATGTGTTGAAGTAAGTGATGGATCGCCCCTATGACATCATCTGGATGAGACATGACTTATTTGGGTTTTCCTCCCTGACATTGAGGTTTTTTCCGTAGGTCTGTCTCCATGCTTAGTGTAGTTAGCGCAGGTGTCTTTTTCCCTCCTCTCGCCCATGACAGGGGGGGTTTTTGGCTCCTGTGAGTAGGTCCATGTGACTGTGGTTTCCACCGTGAGCCTTTGAACACTCCAGTGTTTAGGAGTTCTTTATCCCATAGAGGGTTTGCCTCCAGCGGTCCTTGTTGACGGGAAGGTCGGATCCCGGGGTCACATGTTAGATAGGCGGACATGCTATATAAGAGGGGTGACTCACTGTTTGACGCAAATGATTCTGTTTGTTTAAATGTGATTTATTTTACAACACTATCTTGATTGCTATTGAAGCATTTACTTGGTATGTTTACATATGTTGTGATTTACACTTTCACGTTTGATCTCTTTGATGCTCTTGTATTGCGTGATGTTCTTTGATTCTGATGGCTTGACTTTAACTCACCCTTAAGGTGCTAAGATGTAGACTATTGATCTTATGATCAATAAGAGGGGATTGTTAGGGAAGAATTTCACTTCTCCGTATAGTTTGTGTAGTTAAAGGTCAGTCCCTCTTCATTTATAGGTGAAAGTTGAGAATTAGATGTTTTCTTTTAGATATATTGCTAGAGACAGTTTATCTGACCTGTACTCTCTCCTAGGGCATGCCAAGGCCAAGTTCATTCCTCTGGCGCCTTCGCCAGATAACACTCTGAGTGAGAGAGACTGTTGTTGTTCTCGCGTCACCTAGATGGTGTGAGTCTTTATCTTAATGTTTATGCCCAATAGCCAATGGAATGTTAGCACATCTCCCTTTGTGGGCTCGGTCCACCTTCCTAGTATATGAATCTGAACTTTGCAGCTTGTCCCTCAGAATTGAGGTGGCATCATGCACTCATGTTGTGTCGATGACTCTTCTGTTCTCCTTGATCAAGTAAATTAAACTCCTTCAGTATAAGACATCCAAGACTCCGGTGCTTCTTCTTCTTCCTGCATCATCACAGAATTTCTCCCTAACAGCCACCTTTTTCAATTGCTTTTGGAACAGGGTTAGATGAGCATAGTGCTGTGGTGATTTCTGTAACTACAGAATCATCGACTTGTAGGTTGTGATGCTTAAGGATATCTGTCACAACACCTCTAGATAGTGTGACTGATGCTGTGTTGATCTTGTGAAGAATCAGAAACTTCCTCTAACACACACACTCCTCGTCCTGGCGATCAGCAAACGAATCATCTGATGGTGGAGATGCTATTGTTGTTGTTTTTACAATACCTGGTAGAAAATCAGCTAATATGTGAGGTGTGTGTCGGCGACTTATGAGACTTAAAGGTTCCATAAATACTTGTTTGAAAACTACAGCCAACAAACATGCAACATACATTTTCATTTCTCTTCAGATGTGTGTTGATATGAACAAAAAACTCCCTTTCATTAGCTAAATTTTTGCACGCACATACGTGAAGCTGAAAATAGACAACTCTTTTAGAGTCTGACCATCTTGTGTGGAATGCACTCTACTTTGAGGGATGATTAAAGCATTCCATGTCTTAAATGTACAGGGACATTTAGAATACGTACATGGATAATTTATGGTGCGTCCAAAATGTGGGTGTTTGAGTTTATAATGGTGAAATAAGTCAGACCTACTTTGCACTGCGACTGAACACCCTTTACACTGCCACATTCACTAGAGAAAGAGAGACAAACAAATGGAAGTTCAACTCACCCACACACATCCAACAGAAATAGAGCAAATTTTTATCTTAATTTAAAATGCATAATTTCTCCAGTTTATTAGGGCCCCACTCTAATCCTAAACCAATGTAGTCTAATCCAGAAATCAATAAATTTTACCATCATAAAAGTTATAGTTATATAGTTTAGTAATTGTTGGAAAAGTTAGAAAAAATTACAATCACAGCCAATCCAGAAGGTGTAGTTTGTGGTGCCGTTAAACTGTTTTGTGTAATCCTGAGAGACTAATTATTAGAAACACATCTCCAAAATAGTTTCAACAAAAAATGAGCATTAAAACATACAGCAATTATAATTACTCACTATAATTTTGAAAATAATATCATTAATATTATCATTATCATCATCATCATCATCATGCTGAGAAATTCTTGTTTAAACACATCCAGTAAATCAACAAAAGCAATTGAATAGTAATACTCACCACCACTACAGAGCCTTTGACACAGCACCCAGAGACATACCTTACATCAAATATTGGCCTTAGCTGGAGGATATCTACAGAAAGAAAAAATGTTAAACTCATCCGAAGGCAGGACATATCAATTATAAAAGAGCTAGGTTGATAATGAACTTAAGGCAGTGTTTCCCACAGGTTTTCACGGACCGTCCGGCGCGACCTGTCCATGTGCCAGTGTTTGTGTGTGTAAGTCCGTGTGTGTGCGACAGCACGCGAGAGAGAGTGCAGCGGAGGAAAGAGACTGTGGCGGAGTTAGTTAACGGGAAAACACCGAAAGCCACTGTTGTATCGAAAATACGTCCTGGCCGTCCATAGTCAATTATTACTCTCCCTTTCTGCCTTACCTATGGCGTTACTGCAGCCATGTTTCACCAAGGCCAATGTCAGAGTTACGTTACCCATCCCCCACACTCGTTTAATATCTCCGGCGGGTGTCGACTTGAAAAGTAAAAAGACGGCGCATGTTCAATGAATTTTCCCATACAAACTAGTTGCCGTGCACACATTAACCTTACACGACAAAAAAACCGGCATGACCACCACCATTAGCAACCAGTTGAATGGCCGAACGTTAGCATGAAGACTGACTTGGATTTACTCGACATTACCGGCAAGTAGAGAGCTAAGCCTTTTAAAATCTTGATTATAAACATATAAAATGGCGGCGCTTGCAGGTCTTCAGCAACCGTTTTCTGTCCAGGAGCCCGCCCCTAGGAGGCGGGGTTTTCAACTTCCGGCTGACAAAAGATAACTTCTTCCTTTCTTCTTCAAATGATGGAGACATGTAGGTTTTAAATTCCTCAATATTGAAATGCTTTTAAAAGATTTAATCATGTTTTGGAGAGAAATATAAATCAATTATGTAGCATATACAAAATGCATGCTTGTAAACTGAACAACCCTCCTTCTTCCATTTTTTCAGTGCACAGAACAGCCAGGGATTGACCCCCAAACACATTTCAGCTGAGAAACCGGCCTTCCTGCACTGCGCAGCATCATTCCCTCCGCAGTGGGAAAAGAAAAAAAAAGAGCCGCGGGTCTCTCAGCAAGCGGAGCGCAAAAGTGACAGCGGCCAAGCCCAATGCACAAAGTGGGCACTTTGGGCCCAGAAAGAGCCAGGGATGGGACATTCCACTTATTTGAGCTGACAAGGCGGCCCCTGTGCACAGCCCCGCTTCATTCTCAGCACATTTGACAATTGGCGCATTTCTCTCAGCGAGAGGAGCGGAAAAGTGCACAAGCCCAGTGCAGCCTACCAGCTGCCCGGTTTGGCCACAGAACAGCCAGGCATTGACCCTCAATCACAATTCAGCTGAGAAAGCGGCCTTCCTGCACTGCGCAGCATCATTCCCTCCGCAGTGTACAAAAGCCGCGGGTCATCGGAGCGCAAAAGTAACAGCGGCCAAGCCCAAGGCACAAAATGGGCACTCTGGGCCCAGAAAGAGCCAGGGGCTGGCCATTTCACTTATTTCAGCTGACAAGGCGGCACCTGTGCACAGCCCCCTTCATTCTCGGCGCATTGGACAGGTGGCGCGTTTCTCTCCTGCTGGCTGCCCGGTTTGTCCACAAAACAGGCAGGGATTGAGCCTTCCTGCACTGTGCAGCATCACTGCCTCCTCAGTTGACAAAAGCAGCGCCTCTCGGCGAGCGGAGCACAGAGTCGACAGCGGCCAAGCCCAATGCACAAAATGGGCAGTTTGTGCCCAGAACAGCCAGGGATTCATCATTGGGCTCGTCTCAGCTGACAAACCGGGCCCCCGGGCACAGCCCGGCTTCATTCTCGACGTGTTTGACAAAAGGTGCGTCCCTCAGCGAGAGGAGCGGAAAAGTGACACAATCCCAGCGCGGCCTGCCAGCTGCCCGCTTTGGCCATTGTGCTTGGCCGCTGTCACTTTTGCGCTCCGCTCACTGAGAGACCCACGAATTTTTATTTTTTATTTTTTATTTTTTTCCCCACTGCGGAGGGTATGATGCTGCGCAGAGCAGGAAGGCCGGTTTCTCAGCTGAAATGTGTTTGGGCGTCAATCCCTGGCTGTTCTGTGGCCAAACCGGGCAGCTGGAAGGCTGCGCTGGGCTTGTGTCACTTTTCCGCTCCTCTCGCTGACAGAAATGCGCCATTTGTCAAATGTGCTGAGAATGAAGCGGGACTATGCACAGGGGCCGCCTTGTCAGCTCACATAAGTGGAATGTCCCATCCCTGGCTCTTTCTGGGCCCAAAGTGCCCACTTTGTGCATTGGGCTTGGCCGCTGTCACTTTTGCGCTCCGCCGTCTGAGAGACCCGCGGCTTTTTTTTTCCACTGCTGAGGGAATGATGCTGCGCAGTGCAGGAAGGCCGGTTTCTCAGCTGAAATGTGTTTGGGGGTCAATCCCTGGCTGTTCTGTGGCCAAACCGGGCAGCTGGCGGGCTGCGCTGGGCTTGTGTCACTTTTCCGCTCCTCTCGCTGAGAGAAATGCGCCATTTGTCAAATGTGCTGAGAATGAAGCGGGGCTGTGCACAGGGGCCGCCTTGTCAGCTCAAATAAGTGGAATGGCCAATCCCTGGAGTTTTTTTGTTTGTTTGTTTTTTTTTTGTTGTTGTTGTTCTACGCTACCACTACGTTGACAATGTCATAACATTATTTTAATATCGCTTTTTCTTACTATTGTGGAAGTGTCCTGTATTTCTCCAGTCCCTCCCCCCACAGTTCCACTTGCTGTCAGAAGCAGATTCTGCCCTTCTCTCGCTTACCCTCCTCCAGGTATGATGTGTGTTTTGTGAGCTGATGCCTTACTTTGCCATTATTCACGTGGTTTAAATATTGAAGTAAAAATTAACAATGGTCTCACTACTAAATACAAGACTATTAAAACGATCTTCTAACTTGTGAGGGAAAAAATAGCCATGTCTTGTTACTTTTGCCTAGCTATCTTAAGCCAATTATGTGCAATAGTAACTGTTCCCGCCGATCGTGGAGCATCACCAAAGAGTAGTATGTGAAATGCAATAACATTAGGCATAATGTCTCATTAGGCACCCTTAACCCTGTGCATTGATGTAGAAAAAACGTGACCTTTTGTATTCATCCATAAGATGGGGAAATCATGGTTCAACCAGTTGCATGCACTTTTTAAACCTTTCTGTATAAATAGAATTATAGCTAGACTACAGCTAGCCTACAATACTAATATTTGTCTGTTTTCCTTGTAGTTTCTGTCAACCCATCCCAGAACACTGACCCTGGATCTACACATATAAACCCAAAGGCACTTTTAAGAGCCATTTTCTATCTATCAGTCTGCACTGAAAAAAAAGATTAGTTGACTCAACTTAACTATGTCAAGTCATCTTGTTGCTTTGACTGAGTTAATTTGTGTCAACTTATAGTGTCAAGTTTATTACACTTCAAAACATGAGTTGATGCAACATGCAGTCTGTTGATTCAACTTCCTGTATCAAGTATGTTGGACTTGAAAACATTATTTGAGATAACTTTAAGAGATGTTGGTTGAAATTATTTTATCAAGTTCCTACAACTGTGAATCAAGTTTGCTCAATACGGAATACATGATTGATACAACTTGCAATTTGCTGACTCAACTTTATGTATCAAGTAATGTGGACTGGAAAACATTACTTAAGAGAACAAAAAAGATGTTGGTTGAACTTATTTTATCAAGTTAGGGCAACATTATTATTTTTTTCTCATGCTCTATTGCCAATTTACTTGAATTTACAGAAATTGCTAGATTTCAAAAATTTAAGCAACCTAATATCTACAAAGAATCTACATGAGAATTAGCCAGTCAAACTTAAATATTAACACATGAAAAATAGCTGAAAACACAATTCAATAAGGACCTTTATTAAAACCCCAACAAGTCCAACTTCAACCAGCCCTGCTTCAAAGTAAGTGTCAATGGATGTCGAGAAGTCAAGAGACCTTCTATGGGACATGTTAAAAAAAAATAGCCTTTATACCCTCTAACACACTTCTGCTTGAGGCTGCTCACAAACTGAAAATTACACTGTCCCACACATAAATAATAGAATACATAAAGAGCACCCTTCCTTTGGGGAAAAACAATTACTCTCCAAGTTCAACTGAGTCCATTCTGAGTGAATGTTTAGAGTTGCTGCAGTAAATTGCAGAAAGATTCATAAATACAAACAAAAAAAATGTATCTCTCAGAAACTTGCTCAAAATGTTGAAAATGAAAACATTCAAACATCACTGAAATGTCCACTCTTGACAATTTTTCTGTAACATTGCATGGATTAGTGTTCGTCCAAACAGAGCACTAGAAAAAAATCAGAACATGAAAACAAGGTGGTATGACAAACAGAAGCATGATAACTTTCATCTCCTCTTACTAAATAGTGTAAAAAAAAAGAGAGAGAATTCTTCCTCTGGGACATGCAGACAAAGGAAACTTTCACACCCCTCTAACTGAGCAGTTTATTCTTTAGAGAGTGGACCCTGGGACTGCACATCTCGGATCTGATTCCCACGAACAGGCGCTGAATCACCTCAAAAGTATATTTCAAGTCTTTTGGATAGTCAAGGTTCAGCGTGTACAGCAGGCCCATCAGGTTCACAAAAGCGTTGGGTACATCACCTAGATGACACATGACAGTGTTTTCCTCGATGACGATGGCAACATCATTGTAGGAAACTGGTAGGGGCTCCTTCACATCTTCAACAACCAAAAGGATTCCAATCACCATTCCCTTGATGACGTCCTCCCCAGGATCTGTTTCCTTCATGCAGAAACAAACAAAAAACAAAAAGGTGCCTGTGCTTTAGACATGTTTTGCTATATAGTGTAGCCACACAGAGGATGCCTGAAATGATATGTGTAACTCTGCCCATTGTGAACTAGTATTTGTATCATTGAACATTTTGCTGCTTACCTCACATCTCTTCATCAGTGTAGAAGGATTTTCCTTCATGTACCATGGCAGTCCCTGCAAAGCTGCTGTTCTCTTCCTTTGGTTTGATGCCTGCAAAAACACGATACATGATATTCAGTTGATATCAGAACTCTGATTTTTGTCAACCCTCAAATGACGGAAACTGAGCTTTCAGTTTAAGAGAGGTAACTTAAACTTTGACCTTCTCACTGGCAGGTTTTATTCAACAAACCCAGAATTTCTCTGCATCTCCTCCATCTTACAGAGCCAGCTATGTTGTTTCATTTTCTTATTCATTCAGTCTGTATCAAAGTGCCTATCCAAACACATTAAAGGAGGTTTACTGTCTGTCTGTCTACATCCTGGTCCCTCTCCTCAGTGGGGGTACACAATTAATGTGGACCACAACTACAACAAATATGCACTTACATCCTTGTCGAGACTCTCCATTAAGGATGTCATTTCTTGAACTTCCCCGAAGCGCTTCAACCGGAATAACTGAAGAAGTTTATGCAGATGGCTGTCCAGACCCTCATAGAACTTATTGATGTCCATTGACATGAGCCTGGTGAATTCCTTGACGATCTATGTGAAGAAGTAACATTACAGTTTTAGTTCAAGTTAAAAGTCACCTAAATATTCACCTTTCAGCACTACAACTGACATGTTGTCAGACATGTGATGTACAGCGGAGACCTGTCTCAAGGTGCATATTTCATAATACTAACTTCAATGATCTGTGTCCTCAGACTGGCAGATTGGCTTGTGTGACAGGTTACTGAGTTTTATTAATGTTTACATCAGACTGATATGTCAGTGCTTTGTTATGTTGTCATGATAATTCAAACATGCTAAGTAACAAGGCTGTAAGTTTAACAAATCAGTATGTACAACTATGATTTAAGTAGTTAAATAAAACTATGCAATTCATATCAGTTCAAGCATTATTTAATATCATAATATATAGAAATCAATTTATGCTTAATGTGTAAAATACTGTGTTAGTCATAACATAGAGCAAGTTATTGCTTGCGTCTGTTGATTAAAAAAGATGAGATATTTCCATGTTTGTATATTCTGGGTCACATCAGAAATCTTCAAATTACAGGTATAAGGTGAATTGTTGAGGGTGTCTTTACTGTTATGAAATGTAAAAATGGGTCACATTTGACCCTCAACATTATTTAAGGGTTACATAAATGTGTTACTTAAACAATTCTTAATTTTACTCCCAAATATTTCACTTTAGGAGCACATGTGCTCCATGGGAGAAATTTTAGTATAGAGCCCTGCAATATACACAATACAACATTACTACTTCACTATGACTAAGGAAAAAATGTACACATTTTACCTGTCTTTCAATAAAAAGGGCAGGCCATCTGACTCTCATTTCGGCCACAGGTGGCTCCTCTTCAACGATCTCCTGTCTCAGTGCGTATGTGGCGTTCATTGCATCATCGATGTAGGCCAGGTTTGGGGTTGTTTTTCTCATTTCCTGGACCATCTTTTCTCTTTCTTCTTCAAGACTTCTGCTGTCTCTTCCCTGGGGGAGATCTGGAAGAAAATTTGTTTCAGACCGTCTAGGTTTCTTGACTTTGTTTCTCTTCCCTCGCGTGTCACCAGCACCTCTTTTCTCAGAATTAACCTCCAGTTCTCGGCAGCCCACACCTTTCAATTTCTGTCTGTAATTCCCCATCTTGAACTTTATGCTGTGTTTCCATCCATACCATCCAGATGTGGAGCCAGGTTCTGTATGGCAAGGGTGTTTTTCAACAAGTGCCTTGGCTACACATTCAAAATGTTCAAGAGTAGGGTAGGTCATAAATGAATATATTGTTTCAGCAAGTTTGAGCAGAATCTCAGACTTCATGTCCCTTGAAATGGATAGAAGTGCTCCACTTTCTCAAAAAGCTTCATTGCCCTGCCTGAGCCTCAGCTCAACATCATATGAGAATGTGGGAACGGGAAAATGAGCTGGCCATTGCTGTGAACGCCGAACTGCAAAGCACTCTGTTTGGCTGCTCAATGAAGAGGATGTCGTCGGAGATGATGGATAAGATGAAGAGGATGCTGCCGGAGATGATGGTACAGCAGAGCTAAAAGTGTCCAGACTTGAGTCTGAAGAGACAGGGTGGAAAATGACTTGCAATGTCACCTTCTCCTTTGGTAGATCGTCAAGACACGTGAGGTTACAGAAGTCTTTGAAATCCTCATCTTCATATTGAAGGTCAAATGAAGAGCGTAACTCGAGTTTGTTTTCAACACCAGTTTCAGGCCATCAACCGAATCTGGAACAGAGTCCAAGCGGATCTTTCTAATGTCCTGTGCTGAAATTATCACACGGAACAGCATCTTCTTGTGACTGAGAAAGTCTCAGGACTTCTCTGGAGATGAAGAAAAAAAGAATGTAAGAAAAGACAAAATGAACAATAAAGAAACATGAATAAACATGAACATTTTATTCGGTTTAAAACCTGTTTTAACGTTTATGGACATACTGCATATGTTTTCAGAGGAAGGAGAGGAACACACCATTTAAAGTAAAATAACAGCTCAACTATACCTTAAGGATGCAAATAAACTTTCGGTGTCAGCATCAGTTTGCCTGGTTTTGTGTATGGATACAGGGGTTGATATCCATTTAGTTCGTGTAATTCCACAATCACCAGTTCAGAAGACTGTTTTTTCATCAACTCATAACTCCGCAGGTGCTCCATGTACCATGCATGATATGGTTCTATGATGAAAGCGACTTTGCTGGACACAACTACAATTTTAACCAGCTTCCCAAAGTCAGGCAGGCCACTGGTATGCCCCACGGACAGAAACATATCCTCTGAATACTTTGTGCCATAAAGGCAGGCATGGGTTGCGAGAGACACAAGACTTATGTTTCCATATTTTAGCTCTACAGCCCGCCTCATGGAGTGCTCGAGTGCATCAGGTGAAACAACTGCAGTATGTCCAACTTCCAGATCAGAGGGCTGTTCCAGAAAGCGGGTTCAACAAACTCTGAGTCTATCTCTCAACTCTGAGTTAACTTACTCTGAGACGGGAAACTCTGAGTTTCTGGTTCCAGAAAAGCTGATATGAATTAGTTCAATCAACTCTGAGTAGGTTCACCTTGAGTTACGCGCGTGCACAACCACTATAAAAAGCCATAGTCAATGGATCCCCGAAACCACAAGTGTCACCATGACAACAATGAAAAAGCGATCAAGTTACTTCAGCCCGATTGAGCTCAAGGTCCTCATGGAGGCATACGGGGAGAAAGAACACATTTTTCGCCGAAAATCAAACACCGCTGCAGCGGCGAAGGAGAGAGAGGCGGCGTGGGAGGAAATAGCAGCCCGAGTCAATGCGTAAGTTTGAACTATTCAATTGAGTTAACATTTAACTGTAAGATCGTCGCTTATTTGCCTGGTTAAAAAGGAATAAAATCTGATTTTCGTTTAGGTGCAATCAAGGGTCTGCAAATGAGGTCCCTGACATCTCTTCCATCCCGGACATCTGCAGGGTGGATGGGGTGGTCATCCTCAGGGTCATTCACTTGTACGGCAGGGTGTTGCTCTCCCCTAATAGTTGCAATATTATGGAGAACAACACAGGCCATAATGATGTCACATGCCCTCTCTGGAGTGACCCTGAGCTTGTGCAGGCACTGGAACCGGGATTTGAGTATGCCAATGGTCATCTCAACCTGCGCTCTAGTCCTGCAGTGGGCCACATTAAAACGCTGTTGGGGCCCCGGCTCAGGGTCAGGGTAAGGGGTCAACAGAGAGGGCTGGCATGGATAGCCTCGATCCCCCAGTAAGTAGCCTTTAAACTGTCCTGTAATTATAGAGGACACATTTGAGTGCATTAAAAAGGGAGACAAAGAACATTTGTACAAAGCTTAAGCTTCCTTACCACGTGCAAATCTGTTGCTCAGACTACACTCCCTGTAGATCCGGGAATCATGAACTGAGCCAGGCCTCTTGGCTTCTACATTTGTAATGATGTGGGTTGCATCACATATGATCTTCACAGTGCAGAGAATGACATCAGTTAGTTGTATTGTACTATACATTTTCATACAGCCTACATATTTTTTTAAGATTATAGATCATATACCTGGACATTGATGCTGTGAAAAGATTTTCTGTTCTCATAATCCACCTCATTCTCTGTAGGTGCAGTGATGGGAATTTGTGTCCCATCTATGCACCCTATTACATTAGGAAGCCCTGCAAAATGACAGTTAATTGAGCTACTGATGTCACGCTGAGGTAGCAGCAGAATCATCCTATTTAAAAAATATAAAATAAAAAAATAGGCCTATATGATTTCTACATCACTTACCTGCAATCCTGTGGAATTCCTCCTTGATGTTCCGGGTGGGTTTGTGTCCGGGGAACACCACCATCACCGGCAACAGGCGTTTCAGTGCCAGGGTAACTTTCCTCACCGCTCTGCACACTGTTGCCTTGCCATAGTGCTCCGCGTCGCCAATATTATAAAGAAAACTTCCGTTCGCATAAAAACGTAGCGCTATGCACAAAATTTGAAGGGAATTGAGCGCACGTCCACGGTGTGTGAAGTTGCTAATGGTAGCGCTCGAACAGATATTCATCTGGAAAATTGAGAATATCCGGTCTGGGGCGAAAGATTCTCTCGCGGCGCAAAGCGTTTCTAATAATTTGCGTTTCAATGTCAATCGGGTTTGGGAGGAATGGACAAGCCATGTTGTCTCCAAGCGATTTTCATGCGAGAGAAGCGAAGAAACTCGGGGTTATTTCAAGAAAACCTGCCAGCGAGCAGGTTATGTTCACAGAGTCTGTTACCATGGTGACTGACTCAGGGTTTCAGTTACCTCGCTTTCTGGAACAGAAAACCCAGAGTTTCCCTCATCTCAGGGTTAACTTACTCAGAGTTTTCACATAACCCGCTTTCTGGAACAGCCCTCAGGTCTGAAAAGACTTGGCAAGTCTAGATAGTAAGCTAAAGTAAGCTGGTGTTTTGTTGATAGAGTGACCAAGATGTTTCTGAAATTGTGAGAATCATGCACCACCGTTTAAAGAAACTGTGCTTAGCTTCAAATCTAATGGTCCAGAAATCAACCAGAGGACCAAATCTCCAATAGTGTCCAGTTTTCGTGGCAATTCCCACCAATAGATTTTTTCGATGCAAAAGACTTTGAAATTGGATGAGGTCTGTTGGTTTTATCTGTAAACTTGAAAGGGAAGGATTCAATGATGGAATTCAGCTCATCTGTTGTAAAGTACTGTTTGGATATCAGAGACTTTATGCATAGACTTAATTCCTGTGGTACTATTCCTTCAAAAAGGTCGTGCATAAAATCTGGGGGGAAACCCTGGATTGTGTGGAAATGAGAAAGTCTATCGAGAACACAGTCACTCTTTACTCCATTCACGGAAATTAACTGATGTCTGTGTAATTCCAGAAGGTCCTGTTTGTGAGCTTCAACTGTCCGGAGTGGAAATACTCTCTCCTTTACCTCATGAATGTCAATATCTTTCCGACTGGCTAAACAAAACCGGCAAAATTTGTCGACATTAAAACTCTCATGAAACCCAGCAAGTGAGTGGGCCCCCAAGTTGTCTGTAGAGACATACAGCACAGTACCTCTAACAGGTGTTCCCAATTTCTGAACATACAATCCTTGCTGCTCAAGTACTTCAAGGTCTTTTATCAGTGGTTCAAGAATGGCTCCATAACCATATTTCTTCACATCATTGCTATGACACAGACATGCGAGGTAGATTGACTGCACAGATGATCTATATCGTACAGGTAAATTTGAAATCACCCAATAGACTGCACAGACCTTGTACTTTTTTTTTGATGTTCCTAGTGGGTTGCAAACTTCAAAGTCGTCTATATACAGTCCTAGGGCAATGCTAAGATCTTCTGACGAGAGCAAAATATTGTCTTTGTAATATAGACCGTTTCTGTATGTTTTGTACTGAGAGTGTTCAACTGTTTCAATATGTCCTGTCTCCAAAACTTTATCTAACACATCATTACGATTTAACAGCTCTGTCAGGACTCTCAAAACCGGAATATAAACAAATTTCCGTCTAGAAGATGCATCTAAAACATATTCAACTGGCTCAATCACTTTAAAATTTTTCTTGTAAAAAGTTGCTCTTTTGTATTCAGAGCCAAAAGGCCCGTCTTTCGACAAGAAACTTAGGGGGTTTACTTTTTTAACTATCTCTGTTATAGCAGCAGTGACTGCACTGTTTACTGCACAATTATGCTTGATCAGTACACTTTCAATTATTTTTGGTGTGCACTCTTCTACAACTGAGCTAATACTACAAAGCTCATTTATTATTTCCTGAGTTGTTGTTTTAGACACATGCAAATTTGTTTGCATACGCAGTAAGAGAGATGCAACTTTGTGTTGAAGTAAATCATGCAGGTCTTGATCCTCTATGAAATCATCTATTATGTCTAGATCGTCTGAATGTGTCTCAAAGTCTGTACTTTCAGAATTTGAAGTGCCTTGAATAAAAGTTTGATAGAGGTTTTCTCGAAAATTGTCAACGGTACAGAGGTGATGTTTCTTACTCTCATGTGCACGAAAAGTACTGTACACACTTGACTGAAAACTACAGTCTTTGAAGGGACATTTAACAGTTTCCTTATTGTGTATGTGTATTTTCAAATGCGCAAAATACTGTGTATCACTACAAGTGTCTGAAAAATTGCACAGTTCACAGTTTAACCTTGCAGTCACCTGCTTTGAACGGGCTTGACTATGGTCTCTAGTTAAATGTTTTTTTAGAGATGATTCTGTCCTGAAGGAGCACACACAGTCTGCATAGACACAGTGAAGAGGACAGTTCCTTGCCTGATGACAGTGCTTCAGTTTATAATGGACAATTAGTGTGCGTTGGTTCGGCGAGGAGAAATTGCAACACTTGCAGGACCACCTCATTGAGGGGCAGTTGCCCCAAACAGCACAGCCTACACTGAATTGAAGTAACCCTGTACAGAAAAAACAAAGAAAGAAAGCAAAAACATATACAACCATTTTCAGCAAAATTGATTTGATTGCATTTGTATTTTTCATGTAGTATCAAATACTTGCCTTGGCACCCCTTGTAGCAAAAATGCACATGTCCTAATGCTAATGCACCAATGAAAACTGCACTTATAGTGACCAAAATTATCATGGTTATTGGTATACCGCAGTATTTTTAAAATGTCTTCAAAATGTTGAAAAAACACATACAGTGATGAACTGAAATAATGTCACCAATATTTATATTCAAATCATAGATTTATTATGTACTGAAATAGTATCACAGCCAAACCTAATCAAAACAGAGTAAAATCAACATTAAACAGTAAAAAACAGATTGGACCATTTTAGATCAAAACAAAAAGCAATACTGTTAAGTAAATTATTAATACTCTATTTTTGGCTCTTATCTCTATCTAGACACTTATTATATTCACTATTTTATATTATTCTTTATATATAGTCTATACCATAAATAATGTACTGATATTATTCTTCTATTACTTATAGCCTACATGTATCAGGATGTCCGTCTGCCTGTCTGTCGTCATGACGTCACTAGTCTCGATCAATCTGATTGGTCAGACCTGCTCCGGTGAACGGAGCTGAAATGAAGGCAGCAAAACTCGCCAAAGTTAAGATAAACATTATATTTTTATGATCCATTTCTATGACAACAAACGAGCCAGTTTGTCCAGATCCACCAGCGAAAACAGCTGAAGTTGGAGCTTCGGTTTCATTCACTAATTTAATCAACACAGGACGTGTTTGCCTCGTCTCTGTCTCGTGAGAGTGTTTTTATTATTGTTGCCGCTTACAACGACTTCCTGTGTTGCTTCTGCAAACAGGGCTGCTAACTGCTAGCCACTAACTTCAAAATACAGTACGCCCAGCGACCCTCCGCCATGTCTTCACTTCATAACAAACACACGTTGCACGCTGCGCCTGCGCAGGAAGAAGTAAAGTCTCTCGCGAGTTTTTCACACCGTGGTTATCGACCGTGGCGGTTAGCATGGTAATGAAAACTTAAACGGTAACCTTCACTGACGGGAATTTTACCGTGGGTTGCCGTGACACCGGTAACCGTTACATCCCTATAGCCCATACAGGCTATAAAAATAATGGTCATTAAAGTAGCCGGCTGGAGTTAATTGTGTAGTCGGCTATATGGCCAGCAGCCGGCGCGTGTGGAAAAGCCCTGGAAGGGTATTGAAAAGATGCAAAATGCACCAACAGAGAATAAAATACATGCGACACTGGATTTAAAAAATTTTACTAAAAAGAAAATTAACTGCAGAAATTCATGCCATAAGCTGTAACACAGCCAACATAATGCCAGCTAGCGCTACATGCTACATGCTAATTTCTGAAAAACGAACGAACATGAAATATTAACCACAGGTTACGTTGACCGATCATTTGAGACGAGAGATGTTAGACGACCAATGCACATTACCAACAGATGAACTAACTAACCTAAAATAATTTTAAATGTACTCGGCTCCGGAGAAAAAAGATGGCGGTCGGCTCGGATTTTCAAAGTTCAAGACTGCGTGTGACGTCACATTGCGGGCGCATGCGTGTTGGTTGAAATGCCCACCTTGACCTATATTCTGAAGTGAACTGAACGGATTATTATGAGTTTTTAATGAGTTTCCGCGCTTTTTTCAAGTTGAAGTTGTTGTAACTCTTCTTACTTTGTTGTAATGGGCAATGAGTTCCCTCAGCTTGACAACAATAGTCCTTCTGACTAAAAGCCCATATCCCTTTTAACAGTGTGTCTGTCTGTCTGTCTGTCTGTCTGTCTATCTATCTCTCTATCCATCTCTGTGTTTCTCTATCTCTCTCAGCTTGGTAGTTATCTGTGCAACTGTTTGTTAGTCTGCCCGTTTGTCTGTAATGGTTTGTTTGTTTATTTGTTTGTCTGCATCTGTCTGTCTTGCAATGGACAACAGATGACCCCTTGACCACCAGAATCCTCACAAAGAGGGGCGGCGCATGGCTGTTGAACTGAAGTATAACCAGATTCTCGCTGAAGCCAGGGTTAGTGTTTACACCATACTTTACTTGACTATACATGTGGGCGACAAGATACCTTATTGTGTGTAGAAATATGAGTGCTGAAGATTTTATACTGTTTTATTTAACAGGGCAGTTAAGTGTTTAACATCCAGTCATGCTCTGTGGCATGTTTGGAAATGATTAAAAAGGCCCAGATGATGCTGACGCTGATGATGACTTAGACTTCAGTTAACAAATGAAGAAATTGAGGCCACAGGCAGCACTTTCATGACTGTAGCGCTTCTGCAGCAGTGAAATATGTATGCAAAACATTGGAGAGCAAGTCTTTCAATGTAACTGTGGAGATATTTTGGTAAGGTTCAGATAGTGTGTAAAAGCCTCAGTTCAGTAGATGTTGGGATTTGCTTTGATTTGTCACCTGTTTTTACTTCTTGTACCTTTAACCACATCAGTTTGACAAGACTTTTATCAACACATAGAAAGCAGCTCAGATGAGCAAACAGGCATGCTCTGGAAGAGACTCTCCATCAAAGTCTAAGAGGACAAGGCAAGGACCAGGCAAGCTCAGGGGGAGGTGTGGTGGGTGACGCAATGCCTCAGCTACAGGTTGTTTACTTCTATGTGCTTATTTTCAGATGCACAGCCTCCAACTGAGTGCTCCCTGTCATCCAGTGTGGAAGATCTGCCTACTTTACCCTCAGCAAATCCTCTGGCGAAATTTGGTAAATCACAGTGATGAATGAATTTAACTTTAAATGTAATCTTCAATTCTCCATGTATAATTGAATTTAAGATAGACACTGAAACAAACCTTAAACTCTAAAGACACTATATTACATCGATAAAGAACACTAATGATCAGCCAGTTCCATAGTTATGAAAATATGTGTATACTATCTGTTGATTAATTGTTTGAATGGTTGTTATCTAAATCAAGTTTATATTTTCTTTACAGAAAAAAATATGGAAGGGGTCTCTGCTATTTTGGCATCATGTCATTCTGATGAGCCTCAAAGAAGCTCAGCATCATCCTGGTCTTTCTGTCAGCAGAAAGCCTCAGAGCGCTGGAAAGACTCAAGACCACACAACCTCCAGTGCCTCATAGAGAAAGAGGCTGTTGGTCATCCTTTGTGTTGCCTCTGCAAGGGGCCTGCTGTCATTCTGTTGGTATTCTTAAGTACTAAACTTATTCCATGGTGGGCATTTTTAGAATTAGTGGTCAGTGTGTAATTATTGTGTCTTTTGGGCTGGTATAAAACTTGAAAATTCCCAAATCATCCCACAGTAATGTGGAAAAATTATTTAGGACCTCCTGTGCCCAGCTGTAAGGGTCTAAATCTTGAGACACATAAATAAAAACAATAAATAAATAACAATAAATAAAACTTTGTATCTCACCTAATTCAGAATATCTTAAATATAATTTATAGTGCTTCACTATTCCCATGAAATCTTTTTTTTTTTTTTTTTTATAATCATTTTGCCTTTCCCTCCTAGGTGCAGAGATTGTCTTCCTGAGGAGTGGTACTGTTGTGACTGTGATGTACTGCAACACAAAAGCAGCCACTCCAAGTACACAGGAGGATGGATATTACACCCATGAGCTAGGTATGTCTTAATCTAAATCTTTTTTTCCATATGTATTTCTAGCTTGTTACAAATAATGTAATGGAGTGGTTTATTGTTTTTGTCAGCATGCATTTTGCCAGCTGTGAAGGCACCATGCTGTTCTTCCCTTAGCAAAAAGCAGTATACTTGAAGTTCATTTAATTAAGTATGCTTGGGTATGAGTGTAAGTATAGCAAGTATACTACGGACCATGTACTTGTAGTGTACTAGAAAGCATACTAATTTAATACTTCTTCGGACTAAATTGGAACATTTTAAGTTTATTAAAGTGTACTTAAAGTATATTTTATACGGTAATTTTAATTTTATAAAAGTACACATTCAAGTACACAACAAGTATATTCATCTATATACTAGTAGTGTACTAAGTATATACTTCTTGTCCACATTTTAGTTTATTGAAGTATACTTCCAGTTTACTTTTATGAACTTAGAATTACTAAAAATAAAAATACAATTTTTTGCTATTTTATTAGTTTACTTGTTGTTATACTTTAAGTTCTTGTAAGTTTGCTTAGCATGTTACTTGTAGCATACTATTTATATACTTGAAATATACTATATACTTAAAGTGTTCTTAAAGTTCACTCATACTGTCCGTACACTAGACTCCAATGTATTTACAAAATCACAAGACAGAATGTTGAGAACAAGTTTGATATATATTTTTATAACATTTTAAAACATACTATACAGTGTATTTACAAATACCCGCTTAAATCATTAAAGATGTGCATTTCAAAAACAAAGTGCCTCAATGAAATCAAGTCCTTCTTTGTCAAAAATGGCAAAGGAAAAAGTGTGCATCTGCTTGTAAAAATGTAAACAAAATGGTTTGGTCTCCAACTGAGAACTGGGGCCCGTTGCACAAAAGTAGGATTCAGACATCCAGGCTAAACAAGAGCGTCCAGGCTTAATTGGTTGCACAAAGACAAAGCCAGGATGAGCAGACACGGATTCAACAAGCCCGGTGAAACCAATCCTGGATCAGTATGTGCACGCGGCTTCCTCAAATAGACCCCGCCATCGATCACAGATTCACCGATTCACCATGACAACTGGAGCGGCGTGCTTTTCCCGTTGGAGACAGAAATCCTCATGGAGGCTTACGAGAAGGTAAAGGAGCAAATCAAAAAGAAAGGCAACACCGCCACACTTATTAAACAACAAGAGAAAGTGTGGCAAAGTATTGCAGACCGCCTGAATGCGTAAGTATAGTGCACAAATACACACTCACTGCTCCGCTGAAACTATCACATCATTACAATCCAAATAGTTAATTAACATCCCCGAACACGTAGCTGTAATCTGGTTGTGAATGAGTTGAAATTGTAAGTGAAAGATTTGAGTGAAATTGTGTAAATGTCACTCCATCACACTGTATAACTCTTTGATAAATAGATGAGCTTGTTGACTTAACTGAATTTCCCTTTGGGATAAATAAAGTTTATCTTATGTTTGCTGTTTCATTAGCCTCTCTCTCTCTCTCTCTCTCTCTCTCTCTCTAAATCCCCCCACGTGCCATGAGGCGGATTATGTGAATAGGAAATCCTTTCACAGCATTAATGTTCAAGTGAACATGACTTTTTGATAGTGTCAATTAATGAACACTGTACATTGCCTGTGATGTGCGTTGACAGGTTTAATAGTCTTCATCTTGTAATTCCAGATGGTCTGCACTGCTCACTGTCTGATCAACAATGTTGTGGTAAAGTGGCCTGGCTCAGTCCATGACTCCCGAGTCTTTCGGACCTCTGGAATCTATCAGCTCCTGTCACAGGGTGAGCAACACAACCTCTATTAATAACCACTTTTTGCATCATGGCTGTGTCAAGAATGTCACTCTATTGATGAGGTTTTGATGATGCGATTTTATATTGACAGGTGAATTCTCTGGGGGTCGCAGGGGGACAGGGGGTATGCCTGCCAGCCTTTTCTCCTGCCACCATACACAGACCCCCAGGAAGCACAGCAGGCCTACAGTCATGCCCATGCCAGGACAAGGGCCAGGATCGAAATGACTTTTGGCCTCCAGAAGGCACGCTTTCTCTGTCTTCACGACTTAGGGGTCAGCGCTTTGAGGGCATGTGACATCACTGTGGCCTGTGCTGTCCTCCAAATTATTTTGTTAACTTATTTTTATTTCAAATTATTTTAGTTAACATGCATGCTTTAAATTTCCTGTATTGGTAAAGACACATGCTGTGAATTTCAGTTACATGGCCTGCATTGGCAGAGGAATTTGTGTGTTTATTTATTTATATATATTTTTTTCGATTTAAATTGATTTGGCCTCTTATGTTGTCTGTGCTGTATACCGTGTGTATACAGGCCTGCAGGGAGGCTACTACATCCATTCATTTGTCAGTTCATTTGTTGTGTATGGATTTGTCCTGCATTTATTTCAGTGTGCAGACATGCAGGGTGTATTATATACAGACCTTTGTGAATGTGTAGTATTTATTCTTGTATAACATGCTTTGATTCCGTGCTCTCTGACTTGTAGAGTCACTGTGTGCCTTCAGCTTTGAAAGGAGCTGATGGTTTACCTGCTTTGATTTATCCTTATTCAATAAAAGAACATCGTGTGTATTTATATTTATGTGGGAAGTGTATTTTATATATAGTCTATCGGAAACTGTAAATTATCTAATGGTTGCAACATCATCTAAAATCGTCATTTATCTACAATGATTGAAAATAATGATCACAAATGTTTAAATAATGAGAGTGGATCTAGTTGAATGTGATAACAATGTGTAGTGGGCAGTGGAATAACTATTGGTTTCCATTTGTGATGACTGCTGACTGAGATAAGGGATGAGATTAAAGAGATCCTGCAACTTAGCCTGGTCTGGAGCAGGCTAGCTCCACAGAATAAATCTCCACGGTAACTTATGCCATAACATATCCCACTTTCCCCTATCCCACTTTTGTGCAACTGGATCATGGATAAGTTGAGCCAGGATAACCAAGATATCCCGGCTTAATCCCTTATCCTAGTTTTGTGCAACGGGCCCCTGAAGTCCTTCCTCTTAAAAAAAAAAAAAAAAAAGGTAAAAGAAAGGTGCACGTCTTTGGAACAAAAAATAAATAACTCGATAAAAGACTCACAAATCAATGTACAAAGTACTTTTGATATATGAGGTTAAAAGAGCTGAAATTGTAAATGCTGTCTGACCTGACATGACCAAAACAAAATGTGTTGTTGTTGAAACACTTGATGCTGTGTACATAACACCATTGCCAAACCCTTATGAAAGGGACTAGGACTTGATCAGTAAAGTCAAGTGTTTCTCTGTATTTGTGTATGTTTTTAAGGTACATAAAGATCTATTTACTGTAAACTTCTAAACTCCAGCACTATGTGATCTTGAACATGTAAATTTATAACAGGGGTAATACCTCAAAGCAAATGTGTGTAGTCTGTGAAGAAGGAGCTTGTAGATGGACCCAAAATGTGGACTCAGACACAGACGGGGTATGGAGGGATTTATTCAAACAAGCTTATTTTCTAAAAGCAAAAACTCAGGGCAGGAAGACAAGAAGACAGATGACACATGGTAGCAACACAGACGATCCGACAAAGACAACTGAGGTTAAATACACAAGGGAAGACACAGGTGGTGCAATCATGACAGGTGAAACACATGGGGGTAATCACAAGCAGGGAGCACACAGGAAGACAAGACATTGAACTTCAAAATAAAACAGGAAACAGGAACATAACAGCGGACGAAAAGACAAAGACCATGACATAGTGAAAAACATTTTTATTCTGCTAAATTAAATAGCACGAGTCAATGACTTGACCTTGTTCTGTACTTGGATCAAGTTATACTAGGTATTAGTACTTTGTGGCAGAAAGAAGTAAAAAATATACTAAAGTACAAGTATAAGCTTTAGTATTAAAGTATAAGTGTAAGGCTTAGTATTAATGTACTTAATCTTAGACTTTTCTTTATACTTTTCAGTATAAACCAAGTATACTCTACTGTACTTTTCTGAAGTATATAAAATATAGTATAGAAAAAGTAAACTTCAAGTATACTGCCTCAGTTTTAGTATAAAATAAGTATACTGGTAGTACACTTGAATAAACTACTTTTTGCTAAGGGTTGTGAGGGCACAAATATCATCATATCACCAGGGAAACCAGTGATTTACCATCAATGGTAAGAACAATTCACTACACTACATAGATCATTTGTATTAAGTATATGGTTGGTATGTATTCATGATGTTGTTTATTTGCATTATGTTCCAAGGGCGTTATGACTTGCATCTGCCTCTGTATTTGTGTGGAACATGCCAGAGGCAGTTGACTCCTGAATTGAAGGACCTCATTGGGAGCGGATATTGACCGGCCTGTCTTAATGTGTCTACTTTGTACAAATTGGACCTTTTGAGCTCCTTCCAGGAACTGAAGGTCATTTCTCCTGGTTTTGCCAGACAGACCTTCACAAAGTTGCTGGAGCACCGCACAAAATGTGGAGGAAGAGTAAGTTTATTTGTTCCTAACCATATTAAAAACTGTATTCATATAAGCAGACAACATCACAAAAATGTATAATATGTTCTTCTAGTCTGGACTTTTTAACGGAGATGCACTGCAGCGCAGTTTCTTAGGGTTTTCATACTCTTCATTTGAGGAGAATTCAGGTGAATTCACCTGCCCAACCTGCACACCTGAAATGTTGGCCATTTCTGCAAATGGAAACAGTAAGCTTTATCGCTTTGGCCAAAGTGGAAGGTGCCTTTTTTTCCAGTGATTTTTTAAATTATTTTATATTCCTTGATTAATGGATTTGTCTATTATTCATTATTCTTAAGCACTGATGACCCTGCCTTTTTTGATGGGCTAGTGTCCACATTTACTGAGACCATCCAAAAAGCAGTGAAAAATGCAAGTTATATTTATAATGTGACAAAATGGCTGTATTACTGAAATATTACTGAAATTAAATTAAGAGAAACAATGGCCTATATAGCAGACCCAATTGCATTTATTTTATTTATGTTTGTTGTGTATGTCATAGACACATGGAAAAGGAAAATGTGGGGACTCCCAGTGGACAGCGGCAACGGAGAGTTCGAAGAGGGCTTCCAAATTGGATGAAGAGGGGATTGAGGTTGCTGTATGTCGTCATGGCTTCCTTTTGAAAGCCCTTAATATGTACAGGGGGGAGATATTTGCTTACCCCCTCTACCTTTAAAAAGAGCTGATGCCGACCAAGCCTCAATTCTTTGCCATGGATGTGGCTTGCAAATATTGGCCCTACCTAGAGAAAGCTGCCAGTGTCCTTCCTGACCTCCAGGAGCTGACAAAAATGAAGCTGTTCCTCAGTGTTATGCATGCAAGGCCATTGGCCATGGGTAGTGGTAGTGGTAGTGACATACCACTACCACTACCATGGCAGTGGTATGTCAGTTTTGTAAAGCTTCATAAGAATTGATTTTGAGTTCTTCTACTTAGAGTATACTGAACTAAATCATGCTAATAACATTATGCATTTTAATGTGTATTAAGGTGTATTTTAATTTTACTGTTATTGTGTTCAGCAAACATCACGATCAAGAACAGACCAAGTGATGTTAACAATGCGACTGCAAGAGGAGAAGAGCATTTTGGTTTTGGAGATGGTGCAACATTGCACATGGTTGGAGAAGCAGGCAGAGGAGCTTAAGAACAAGGTGGCTGAGAATGGTAAGATGAAACAAAAATGTATTCATTGAAAGAATTGCTTTCAAGATTAAAAGAAGCCGACGTCAGTGTCAGTCACAGAAGACAGACATCTTTACTGTGTAGTGCGTCTATGATGTAATCTCCCGTGTCCTTTGAAATGTTGACCACGGCCAAGAAGGACTTCTCTTAAAAAAAACAACTTGCTGAGGTGTCAGAGCAGTTGCAAGTGTTCCTCCAACAGTACAAGACTGCTTTAGGTCCTGAGGCCTCTGTCCATCTTCACAGTGAGGAGGAGGATCAAAGTGCCCTCAGCAGTCCAGCAGTCCAGACAGCAGTGAAGATGAAGAGGATATCACAATTTAGGTAATTTAGTCAAGTATGTACTGTATACTAGTGTTTGTTTTGCATACCTATACCTGTAAATGATTTATACAGCTTGTTCATTCTAGACTTCACCTTCTCTTACCATGTTTTTTTTCCCAGACTGATGCTGCATGACAGACTGGACTTGGCACCGCCAGACCCATCAGCCACATACCCACATACACATAAGAACACGATAGAAAGCACACAAGAATGACAAAAAACACAATAAGATCATAAAAGTTGTAGTGCTTTTTTAAACTCCAATGCAGAACACCAACTGTCAGAGGCACAAAGGAGTTCTTGTACCAGTATAATCTGGACCGCTGCGCTCGGTATTGTCTGCCTGATGGTAACAGCTCATACTGTGAGTGTAGAATATGGGATGGGTCCTCCAGGATTCTCTTCACCTCTTTCAGTACACACCTTTCAGAGACTGAAGATTGTAATGATCTTTAAGGCCAATAATTTTCATAGCTGTTTGAACCGGGTGCAGTAGTTCTGTCTATGTGGACACCAAGGCACTTGTAGGACTGGACTTGTGCAATTGGTTATGGATGGCAACTTTGCTGTGATCATCTTCTAACTGAGGGGCTGGCAGCCAGTTGTTTCAGTTTCTGAATTAAAAGATGTATCTGAAGCGTGTTAAAAGCAGTCGCCCCACTATCCTCAAGATGTTGGTCTATATCTGCGTTTTACTATATTGTTGAGTTATATACCATGTCCAAGGCAGTGTCTATCGTGTTTAGAAATAAAAACCATTGTGTGCACATGAATGGAGGTTATGCATTGTTTGTTTCTGTGTGTTACTTTGACACTTATTGAATATCATAATACAAGCAACCTAGCTGTTTTGAAAACATGACAAAATCCTAACGCCACTGAACGCATCTCCGTCAGTCAAGCATAACTACCAGAAGTCATGTCTGAGAGACATCTACTAAACCGTAATAACTGCATATGTTTATGTTTTTTAGACATACATTTTCCCATAATATGACCATATATCTTAAGCTTAAACTTTTTGTACTAAAAAGTAACCAGATATATAGACAGCAGTAGGTCACTAGGACTGAAGAGGGCAGACCAATCAGGGAAAGGGGAACTGGAGGAGGGGCTGATTGGCAGCAGGTGTGACGGCAGGCTTCACTCTGCTTAAATCCTTTGTGCACACTCCACTGTGATAGTTTGATTCCCTGTGCCTCTGGTAAGATGGACTTTTAGGGTTTTTAGCATTGTTCTATAATCATGGTAGCATTTTTATTGTTAGGGTATTGTAGGGGTGCACGCAACCCGAGGTGTTTGTATTTTAATGATTTTAATTGTGGGTCTGCCATGTTTGTAGGTAAAGACAAACTTAACTGTCGTACACAGAATGAAGGTATGTAAAACCTAGGTATTTAAAAATCTTAATGTGTCCTACAAATTAAATCACTAGTGCTTTGTTTGTTTTTAGGCACAGCACTGGCTGCTGTTTATTTTATTTTATTTTATTATTACATGTTTTAGTTTTACTGGTTTTATTGATTTTATTGTTTAGTATAGGAATAAGTTTGTTTAGTTTTAGAGTTTTAACATTCTGTCTCCTTTTGTTTCTAGTGCTGTGGCTGGTGGGGCCCTCCATTCACCAGTGTGTTGGGGTACTGGGAGTTCACTTTAGATGGTGATATGGTTTGCGATGGCACATCCTTATTAGTGTGGTGTTTTATTTGAAGTGTGTCGGGTTTACATTTCTTTTGAATACTTAGTATACTCCCAGTGCCCTCACAATGAGTGGTTGGTTTCCCAGCCCTAGTATGACTGTCTATCTTCTTGTCCTTTATTGCCTGTGTTCTTAGAGTTTTAGCTATTGTAAAATAAATGGCATGTGTATGACCCACACTGACTGTTGCGGCCTCTTCATTGAAGCCCCTGTGTGTTATTTCTCCTCCAAGGTTACATATGTTTTCTCAACCCTAATCTATCAACCAAACCCTAACATCATTTGAAAAACTACAAATTGATGCGGGAATGTCCGGAAATTGCAATACACAGCGTTATGCTCCGCCATACTGTTTTGTAGTTCCAATGTGTTTTCTCTATTATGTGAATTCATAACCACTTATTAATAGGTTTTGAGGATGGGGAACACAATTAATAGGTAAAATTTTATGCTTCTTATTGATATAATGGTAAAATCATGTTGTTTTTTTTTAGATTTTTGCCCTCATCAGTGGCACCCCCTATTGACACTGATTTGGTTATAGTAGTATAGATCAAGAGCTTTCTAAAACTGTTGTAACAAAAAAAAAAACAACATCTCTGTAGCACGTTTTGTTGCCGCTTTATGAGCCTTCAAAAACATCCCAATCTCAAGGTTCAAAGGTCATTCCTGAGAAGGAAACACCCACATGTCCCATTCTGAAATGTATTACTCCCTAGGTCAAGACCTTTCCAATGATGTCTTCATTGTCCACCTATGATAAAATTTCTTTATAATCTTGCTCCAAGCCAAGCCTCTTTCAGGTGTACTTTCTCAGATGCCTCAGGGTCCCAGCTAGATAAAATAAGTCCAACATTTTTTAAAGCCTATTTAATGGCCAAATATGTTCAAGATATTGATGTTTATATTCCACACTGTCAGATCTGGATCAGTTTAGACCCAATCTTCCCCATAAAAATATGTATTCTTGCAAATAAGCATATTTCTTCATTCCCTTTATACAGCCATAAACATAGCCTAGGCCTAGCTACTGTACCCTTTCCCACAATGACAGGATAGATGAGTGGTTCCCAAACTTTCTCTGCTGGGCCCCCCTTTGGTTCATAAGCAAAATTTGTTAAAATTTCATGCCGTTTTCTGTATTTTGTCTTGATTTAGGCCACAGCAGAAAAAACATATCTCACATGTAAAATGTTACAGGATGTAACAAAAAGAAGTATGGCCCATGCTCATTTCCTCACATCATGCTGAAAAAAATCTGGCCTTTGACAGTTTGTGTTTTGATATAGTAAAGACTGTGGTGAGCATTCAGGAACACTTCCGTCATTTAAACCAACCAAACCATTAAAACCATTTATTGCAACAAATGTTACACACTTGGCACTGAAGGCTCCACTCCAGAATGAATGTGATTGGGTGGGGACTAATCAGCTGGCTGTCAGCTAACAACAGCTGGGGGCCATGTATGACTTCAGTGCCCTGCATGAATTTGCGCAAAGGTTCATTTATAGGAGATGATCATTTGTGGATCTGCAGGTGTGCGTCGGTCCTGCATCAAGGGTTTGCATTCACTGTTTGCAGAGTTAAGTTGAAGACCTAAGCGCATTCACACTATAACTGACTGTGTCATATGTGCTACTGTCTGACTTCTTCGGGTGGAGGCTGGAACAGTGTGACATGAGTCAGCCCAGCGGGACCACTCGGAGCAGGGCCACTTGGACTAACAGGTCCACTCAAGGATGTTGATGTCGGCATGAGCTGGATATTAACAGAACTGTGGACAGAGCTGAACTGGGAGAGGGGTGGAGTGCATGTGTGTGTGTTGCGAGAGAGGAGCGAGGTGGAAGCCCATCTGCACAAATGCAATGAAACTACAGCAACTTCTGGCATTGGTGTCTCCATAGCAACAGTGCCTCAGGTACTGCAGCATTCGCCCTACCAAGAAAGACACAACAGTGAGAAATATAATAGAAATTTTTTGTTATGACATCAGTGAAGATCAAACAAATACCCTCTAATCATTCCTTTTCCCAATTTGTTAATGATGTTTATTTCTTGATGTATAACCACGACCTTTTGTCAACCACAAAGTTAACAACTTGTGTTTTTCAATATTGTCATAGTAACTAACTTTAAAAAAGCAATAAAATGTCAAGAACATGAAAACAAGTAATACGTCAGCTTTGATATAATAAAAGTGAAGTGTATGTGGAGTTCTCCATCTTATCTCACCTTGAAATAAACATTAACTTAAATACAGGATAGAAACTTGATAACATATATGCTGAAACTAAAATATTCACATCAGACATTTTTATTTTTAAACAACTTGAAGAGAATCATTTGGCTGCCAGGAATGGGCCCACTCCTTGCCACTGAAAACAGATGAGAAATGTTCTTTTTGTTACTGGTGCTTGCTGAGTATTTCTAATAAGCTTAACCTTTTAACATGTGTCAAGCACAGACCCTGCAGAATATTCTAGGGCGACCTCAAATAGTCGAATCAGACCTCTCGAGATCGAATCATCAACTGTCAACCTTGTCGTCCAATTGTTAAAAATTGTTCTGAATAAATAGGGGTGCTCCCTGCTGCTGAACATCTAATTTTACATAGAATTTCTTAGCCTCTCTCTATCTCTCTCTCGCCACCTGATTTCCCTTCAATAGGGGGAAAATTAATTTTGGACTTAAAGTTCTACAAGATTAAACTAAAGGGACACGTTTTCTGTCTATCATTCGCGCAGCACACACCCACACCCACACCCACCCACCCACACACACACACACACACACATTGCTATCCGTGGTGCTCTGACACTTGACCCATGAACTGGTGACAAGCACTGATGTACATATCATCACACAGTGATGGGACTTAATGTTTTCATTCTCCACACACACTGGTTACTTTACAGCACACACTCTTACTCATCACCGCTACACTGTCCTCAAAAGGAGAGATGGTGATGTTGTGTACACAGCCTAATGAGTGAGATCAGGATAAGGATGGATGGAGAATATCCTGTCATTTTAATCTTATACCAACTGAAGAATTAAATTGGTTTATTCAGGTGTTTTAGCTCTTATCTCTGGAGCGGAAAAAGACACAAATGAGATCATGAATCAATGACGGAAAAAACTACCTGATTCAATGATTAGTCAACTAGAGCAAATGAGATTCAAATCTCAAATCAGATTCAACTATGAAAATCCTTAGTCGAGGACACCCCTAGAACATTCCACGTATAACTAGTTCATTTTCACCTATGAAAGACCACTGCTATTTTGAACAAAGAAATCATTCTAAGCAACTTCGTACATAATGAAGCAGTAATAAACTACAAGTTAAGTATTAATGCAGAGGACTATAGTGGGAGAAATTAAGCAAGATTGCAGAATACATACCAAACTGGACAGGGCTCCCACTCCACCAATATCTCTGCTTTGCCCTATAAAACAATAATGAACAACTAAAAAGAAAGACATGTATCATTGTTCTAACAGGCATCAATCCCAGTCTTAGGAATCAGGTATTATCTGTGGCTGCAGCCACTGACTGCAACCACAGTGCATTGGGACATTGGGACATTTCTGATATTTACATTGTTTCATAATATGTTCAGTATAAACTGTGTTTTAATCTGTGTTTCAGAAAGAGTCTACAGATGATACACACAAGGATGTTTCTAAAACTGACAGTGCACGGCATGGAATTTCAACAAATAAGTATTGTTTGTTTTTTCAGGGACGGTTCATAATTACAGTTAATTGCAACAGAGTTATCTAATTTACATGGGTGTCTGTCTACTCTGTCTAACCTTTTTCACTCTCTCTCTCTTTACTCTCCTGATGGGGAAAGTCTCAAGACGGGCACGGTGAGAGCAATCTGTGAACATAAAAACATAGCTGTTGACCTTTTTTTTTTAGATTAGGAGCAAAAAAAAAAACAATGAATAATGTGGGGAAAAAGATGAAAGCATCAACCCCTGTGATTATGTGATTATGTGCTTCAGGCAGGACCACTTCAGTCAAAGAAACGGAATTACAAAATTTATTTTTGGTGGCATGGCTCTTTTCTGGGACCTCACTGCCCTTCCACAGAAGAGCAGAGTCAGCAAGACCCCCAGAACAGAGCAAGCACCAATGACACAATTATGACATTGGTAAGTCAGAACAAAAAGAGAAGGAAGAGCTGGGGAGGAGGTGCGTTGTACAGCAGCAAGCTGAGGAAGCAGGAGAAGCAGATGGCCAGCAGATGAGGTTTAAACAGAGCGCCCAACTGAATGAGAAGGAGGGGATATTGTCCGCTGACAAGGAGCTGGCCTATTACGGCCAGCCAGCCAGCTGATGTGAGCCTGTCCAACATGGCCTGCCCACATCAGCTGATGAGGTGACCATCCCAGCTTGATGTGGCCTGCCTGAACTAACGCTACACTCTATTTTTGCACAGTGTATGTTTTGTAAGTTAACCAGTACACCATTATCCAAATTCCTGCCAAAGAGATTTCTTGTGAATATGCAAAATTATTAAATGATTGCTATCAGGATAACAAACAGGAATAATTTAGACTTACTTTTTTGTAGCTTCTTCCTTTCTGGAATATGCCATGTTGACACTGCAATAAAAGATTATAGTATAATCAGCAGAGACATGAGATTACCAATTTAATTAAATTAAAATACCCTACAAACATTAGTAGATACCTGACTTTTTCGCCATGTTGGTTTGCTCTCCTTCTCCCTCCGTGTTGGTCTGCTCCGCTTGTGCCTCCATGTTGGTCTGCTCCGCTTGCCCCTCCATGTTTGCCTTGCTTGGTCCTTCCAGTGGGGTTAGTTCCTCCTCATTGACATCTGGATCCTGGTTCCAACCTGTGCAGTAAAACAAGTTTTGAGTCAAAATTTTGAGTCTCCTGGATCTATGCAATTTCTACAAATCTATACTGTATTTAATTCTTTGGGACTGTAACTGTAACTCAGAATATTAACACATGGTTTGATCAATTCAAATATTATTTTATGTCTCTGTAACAGACCGTTGCTATGGCTGATGTAGAGGACCATGTATCCAGCCACTTTGTGTCAGGGTCTTGCATTACCCTGTCTGGGTTTTCCACAATAATGACCAGCTCCCTGCACACTATCCCTTACATACTGTATGGTCAGTGTCCTGTTCTGAACGCTGATGCTAAGAGAGTCAAAAACCTGCTCCAGTTCTGGGAGTGGAACTCCAGTTGGCTGAGAGAGAGGAGGATGCTGAGAAAACTCTCAGCATTGTTACGGGTCCTGTGGAGGGGGACCACGGTGACAAATATGTTACCTATAAAAGCAGCTGAAGAGCAGAGTAGTGAAGACACGATGCTTCTCCGTTTTCCTCCAGAATGTGTCCGATACTGTGATTTAAATAAAGTAATATTAATGTGTCCATTCCCTCTCAGGAGTGCCACAGCATTATGAACAATTTCTCTCACCCCCTGCATGCCACACATGCACATTAGTCCCACCATTATCGGCATTTATTCACACACACGATAATAAAATAATAATCTTATTTTATGTATAATATTGTTTACAGGACAATGACAGAGTACTCATAATATGGACTTAAAAATGACATCACGTCTAAGGATTTAAACTAAACTATTTAGTTCATACTAACGTGTGCGGTGAAGGCGCACTGCAATTTTGTCATTTTCGACATGGACGAAGGAAACAGCGATGCCAGATGGCCAAACCTCTCCCAGGAGGAAACTGATGTTTTGGTCCAGGAGGTCCAAGCTCACAGTGGCCGAATATATTGTAACATATATTGTACTTTTGCTCAGACCACGTCTGAGCAAAAGTAGTCTGGGAGGAGGTTATTGTTAATCAGATTTACCCCGGTACACTAAAAAATGTGGCCCAGTGTGGAAAAAGCAAACAGAAAAACACACCCTTTTTCCACTAATAAAGACACTCACATTTAGAAACCTATATTTAAATCCAGTTTACACTGGATTTGTAGTGGATACGAAACTGGATATGTAGTGTGCAGAGATCACAACATAAACAAATACCATGCGTGGGGATGAAATCAGAAGCACCTGTGCGTAAAGGAGGCATCACCAAGCTCTGTGGCCTGGTCCTTGTCGGCGAGTGTCTGTCTTTTTCTCTTTTCCTTTGAATTTTCTGAGATGAGAGATCCCGAATATCTACTCACTATCTGATGCCGAGGCTTTTTGCGGCCGAGAGAGATGTGAACTCGTTCATTTGCATCACAGTTTCAGCTGTGTTCACTCAGTCAGGTTGAGTTTCCATTACGTTTGCCAAACGCCTTTGATCTGACATCAGATGTGACAGGACAATTGATATAGATATAAATATATGTGCTGATTCAGATAGTTACATTGAATAGTGGTTGTTGTGATTATTTATTGCATTGAAATGTGCCTGACATTCTGGAAACCTGCCTGTGAGGTTTTGGTGACGTGCGTTATGTTTGTTTTATTTGATATGGACATCACAATTACGTAGAAACTGCCCCAGTGCTTTGCTTGGGTGTGTTTAGCACACATGCTAATTTTCAACATTAGTCCATAGGTGGCTTTTCTATATTATTGTGGCGGCACGAGGGATGATTTACCTAATTATCTCAGATCTTTTCTTTTATGTTGCCGACAACGCCATGACCCATAGGGAAGGTCAACTATCAATTATTATGACAGGACACAGGTTCGTTCAATACCAGGGAGGTTAGGAGACGGAGTTCAAAAATCATATACAAGACTTTATTATTAAAAATGAGCACAAGGTCTGGGACAGTAGGAAAATAAATATGAAGGGAGCCCAACTGGAGCAGGGGTTGCGAGCTGAGGCTTACCGGCTGGAAGAGGGGTCAACAAAGGAAAGTGACGTCCAAAAAGAAAAAGGGGAACACCCCATTCACACAGCAAAACGTGAAGTGCACACAAAATAATCTTGAATGGGAATCACACGCACACAAGGGACCACCACCACCCAGGAGGGACCACCACCACCACCGTCGGCCTCCAGCTCTAGGGAAAAATAAAAACACAATTAACAGGGCTCACCATCAAAGAAACAACCAATATCCCAAAGAAACATAAACAGGCTATCGAATAATCAATTAATAAACTAAATAATAATAAATTGAATTAATCCAAAGTCAACTAAAGTAACGAAAAAAACAATTAAAGGGTCTCTGGCCAGAGATAAACTCAACAGTTTATCTTAATCAATTAAACCATCTATAAAACGCAAGTTTCCTCCCAAAAGAAAAATTAAATAATTCCAATAAACCCCAAAATAAACCAATCATTCAAACAAAACAAACAACTGAACTAATAAGAAATTACCAAAATAAGTTAGTTTGAAAAATAAACAAAATTACACCACACCTTGGCAAAATGACATTAAAACACACACACATACACACAAACACGCACACACAGTCCGAGCAGGTGGCTGAGAGCTCCAACGGGGCTCGTAACGTCCAATGCCAGCGGCAGCCACACACACACACAAACACACCGCGACCGTGCAACAGCAGTAGAAAACAGGGCCAGCAGAAAGACACAGGTCGACCAGGAACGGCCGCCAGGACCCCACACCAAGCCAGCGAAGCAGCAGTAGCAGCAAAATAGCGGTAGCAGCAACGTAGCAGGTAGCCGTGGCCAAATAGCCGAGATTACTCTCTGTTGTTCTTACTTGACCGCGGCGGCCAAATCACCGATGTCCAGTCCGGTCAGTTTGCGTCCCTACCAAAGAGGGAGAGGGGTGAAGAGGGTCGGCGCAGCGGGGGAGGACTGCCACCACACACCATGCGACCAGCCACTGTTAGAGGGAGAGGAGCAGAAGGGGCTTAGCACCTGGCTAAAACAATTAGCAATGGTAGCTCACCGTGACTCACCTAGGCTCCAGTCAACATCGGCAAACGACCCTATTGTATCGCCACAACCGCATCGAAGATGCCGATCTATGACGAGATTATGTTTACGTTAAATAACACTTAACGAACTAAACGAGTGATAAATCGGCGTGCCTACCTGTGCTGTGCGGTGAGCGGCAGAGGCAACGACCCGGAAGTGGACGGGCCGAAGAGGCAGGAAGCGAGAGGGCAGAGGGGGGGACCTGTCCTACTTTTATCCTCTCTGTGTAAACAGTGATTGGCTGATTAGCCGGATAGGGCAGGGTGAAACCGAAGACATAGCAGTGCCTCATACCACTACATTATCAACAATATGATATAGAATAAAGTTCATGAACACAACAGTAATATTCTAAAAACACACAGCATATGATCAGCAAAAGGAGATAAAACAAGTGCACTGTATGCCGGTCAGCCAAATTACCACTGCACCGGATGTGCTTCGCCATGTGCCGAGAGTAGACCAGGTTGGAGCTGGCAGGCTTTCAGCGCACCTTCGGCGCAGCCTTTTGGCACAAAATTGTCACTGCGCCAGGCTGAATCTATGACGCCTGCCCCTGCTACATCGCCACAACCATCTCGGCGCACCACGGTCTACCAAACTCTCAAACTGACCGTGTGCCGTGTTGCCCTGCATGAAACTTGCACTGCGCCACCCTGCACCACCTTGTGCCGCGCCACGAAACTAGAGCCCCATAGTTCCTTTACAAAACATAATTTAATTTATACATTAATAATGCCATTTGTTAAGCAGATAATGCATGCATCTCACCTTCACAAAGGTACTCATAAAATGTGCCAATTTTTTGGAGGTAGTCTTCGGCAAAATCAGTAAGTCTGCAACGAGGGGTGACGATCTCACACTCGGTTTGCTGCTCCCTCTGTGTTCTTTCCGAGAAGGAAAAAAGAAACAAAACAAAAAAAAAAAACAAAAACGAAAAAAGACCAAGTTAGATATATGATATGAAATATGATATACGAGGAATATGTGATGATTAAGATGTTGTATTCAGTTGTTGTCAAGGTTCAGAAATTAAATAAAATCAAACTCCTTCTGTGCGCCGTGGCATATGACTGTCGCGCTTGGACGCACGAAATGAACTTCCAATTGAAATACATCAGGCTGAAATACGTTCTGGCGAGCACGAAAAAAAATTAGGAAAATCGTGCTAGCAGGCAAGAAACAATAGATTAATTAACGTGACAGTTTCACGATTTCCCATAAGACTGGGTTTCTCAGGGTGAGGACAGCGACAGCACAGTTAGGGATGCAGAGTTGATGCATGCTCCAAACTGTCGCACAAAACAACAAAACACCTGGTGATAAACAAATAGATGATAGCAAAACAGCAGCTGGCCGACAGCAGGGTGAGAGGGGAGAAGGCGTGGCTTAGATCCCACACTGCCACACTAAGAAATGTTGCGCCTATAAAAGCGGTAATTAGATGATTATCAGGTCACCATGAGGTGTACTCATGATCGCCCATACACATGGAGTAGTTTGAACTGCATGTGCTGTATGATTCTGTCCGTGTAATCAAAGATGTTTCCCCTGAGGTGACTGCAAAACTTTAATGTTTGATTTTGTCTTCTTTTCTTGTCTACTTTTTGTATGTGTTGTTTGTGTGGCAGTGTAAAGACTGTGGTGCTGAGGTGTCTAGACGCTCAGAACTTCTTAGACATTATAGACAAAGACATAGTTATTTTGGGTGTGGTCATCATATTAAGTGCTTATATCCAGATTGTCCATGCATTTTTAGGACTTGGAGTTCCCTTTTGACACACTTGTCAATGAGCCATAGCAATGCCATAGAGCACAAATTTACATTTTCCTGCCAGGTGTGTGGTTTTAGTGAACTTGGAACTGAGCGTGATTTTTTTGCACACATCACCCATCATCTGAGAAACAATGAGACAGTCAACTGTACGAATAAAGGCTGTAAATACAAATTCAATGTATAAAGTTCAAGTCTCACAAAAGTCGGAAGCACAGCTTGCAGATTTTAAGGATGGTGTAGTCCATGGACTTCTTGAGACTGAAACTGCAGAGCTTGGTGGTTCAGAGGGATTCTGTGACAACAGCCAGTCTGATCACATTGATTTGAATACATCAAAGGATCAGACAGATATAACTGAACAAAAACTTTCAGTATCATTATTAAAACTAGAAAATATTGGGGTGCCGTGTGGCGCAGTGGGTTAAGCGGGCACCCCATATACAGAGGCTATAGTCCTCGCTGCAGTTGGCCCTGGTTTGAATCCCACATCGGGTGCCATTTGCTGCATGTCATTTCCCCTCTCTCTGCCTCCCCATTTCCTGTCACTCTACACTGTGCTATCCAATAAAGGCCAAAAATGCCCAAAAAATATACTTAAAAAAATAGGAAATATTTTTCATGTGCCAACTGCAAATGATGAATTGCTGGAAGAACTTAAGTATTTGTTAAGTACAGCATCTCTGTGTCCTACAACAAATGTGATATAAGACACACTAAATAGTTGCAGCTTGCAAGTTGATCAGTCTGTCATTAAAGAACTTACATCCACTCTCTATATCTAATCCAGTATACAAGTCAATTGGTAAAGGCTGTCCTTTGGCAACATTGTTTAAGAGCAAATGCTATAGGGACAATTGGGGGGGGGGGCAGGACATGTCTGTACTGATGATACAAGTCAGCTGTGTAAAGCTCAACAATGTAGGACACTGAAACATCCCTGGACACTATGAGTGAGTCATGCGTAGTTCGGTTGCAGCAGCGTCATCTCTGTGTTTACTGACAACAACAGAACAGTGTGTAGTGAGAATGTGAGGCTGAAGGAGATAGGGATGGGCATTTCAAGCAAAAGCACTATTCAATAATCGCCGGAAATTAATCGATTATTTTTCGAATATTCAACCCCCCACCCCACACACACACACACACACACACACACACTCTGTGTCACTCCTTCTCCGTCAGTTGAAATGAGCACCAGAGGAGTGGTACTGCCAGTCGATTGTTTAAAATCCCCGACTAAAAAACAGCTGTCCGTCATTTGGAAATAACATTGCGGGCTGTAATGAGAATCAGTACCCGAGAATATTGCAATGATACCGCTTCTCATCATGGCGGTACCGTTCAATCAGTGTTCAGTTAAGTCCTCCTCGCTGAATGAGAGCAAAGTCTCCTCTCGCGGGGTAAAGAAAATACGACAATAATAATAATAATCATAATAATATTTCTGAGTTGGTGCTTGCCCTACCAGGCAAGTCTGTGCAGGTTCTACTGGCCCGCCGGTTATTTTTACTTGCCCCGGGCAATCGGGCACCATTAATTAATTAATTAATGTCGGACCCTGTACAGTAATCCCTTTAGGCAGAGAGATGATACACAGACAGCCTTATGTTTTTATTTAATGTTGAGGATATAACAACAGATCAAGCTCTGATTGTCGAACAGTCTCTCATCATCATTTTCAAACAAAACACAGTTCACCTGAAGGACAAAATGTGGTGTTATTATCAACAAATTAGACATTATCAAAATCAGTATGGCCTTTTCCATTGTTAATTACTTTAACCTCTACAATTTGACGGTAATGCTTTTGATCAATCAATCATCACAACAGTCCTGTATCAGAGACAGCAAAGATGTATTTTGGAATGTCATGAGCCTTAAGACCTTAGAGATCATTTAAAATAAAGTCAACTGAAGTGCCTCCTCAAATCAGAGTAACACAAAAAAGATGTGAAGTTACTATAGCTCAAACTGAAACAACCTAAGGACTCTATGGTGACAGCTACATCTCTAACTTAAGGGCTCACTGTGTTCATTATTGAATGGTCAGTGATTCATGATTTTCTGTTACTTTTACTATAGCACTTTAACATATTGTGCTCAGGCTTCTACGGATATGCTTTATGTTTATATGTTGTCTGTTAGTATTTTTTTTTTTTATTCATTATTTATTTTATTTTTTTTCAGCATTTGTGTTAAAGCAGATTACATCTAGCTCACTGGTGGTAAAACCTATTAAGTCTGATCAGGGGACATAGGGAAATATCTGGGGGTAACAGTAGTTCATGTTTCAGTATTCAAGGAGTGTCAAAGGCTTGGCTGCTGGGTTACCCAGAGGGCAGATCTCCTGTGGAGTCACTCTCATCAGAGCCCCTTCCTGCATCAACATCCTGTAGGCTGACCAATGAAATGTCCGGCTGGACGTCCTCCTCATCCAACTGAACCAGAAGTTCGTTGCTTTCCTCGCTGCCCATGTCCTCTTCTTGCTCCCACACTCCTTCCCGGTTAAATGGTTGGTTTAATGCAGGAGGGGCTTGGTTCACTTGGCTTCTTGAAGAGTCACTGGAGCAGGCATCAAGATCTGAACCAGAAAAAAAGACAGCTCTTACTTAATTTAACCACAGCACAAATGCTGCTGCTACAGTAAAATGAATGTATCATACATTTGCATTGGTGGTCTTATAGGTATGCCTAGATATTAGTGAGTGTGCATATACACAGTTGTGTAAGGGCGAAGGAAATGTGAAACTGAAGGAACAGGCAATGAGAATAACATAAGGGGCGCAAACACAGAGAGTTAAATCAAAGGATGGGTGCTTCAGGCAATGTGCAGACCAATTGACAGATGTCTTCACTTACATCTTCAACTTGTTCCTGAACTATGCTGTTGTCTCAATGTCTAAAAGCAACAAGGTGCCTATTCCCAAGCAAAAGCACAAATCCAAGCCCAGATAATACAGGCCATGTGTGCCACACTTGACAAGAAATTTGAAGTTAGTTATTTTCAGTGACTGAAGAAACATGGTTGATGGAGCTGTATGAAGAAACTGAGCGACTGAGTCCAGAAGGGGGGGGGGGGGACAGACAGAGATGAGAGAAAGAGAAATGCTGTTAAAAAAGACATAGCCTAACAATAATATTATTTTCTGTGAGAGACTATGGCGGACCCAAACAAGTCTCATTAATTAATGGGAAACACCATTCCGCCCGCGTAGTTGTATGTGGATACAGGACGCATGTAAGACTGTGGCCAAAACTGTTAACTGTAGTCAAATTCAAAATACTGCAGTGTGTTGTTTTCCCTCCTGCTCCCCCACAGACACAAGGTTGCCAGATAGCCACACATTAACCTCTGCCCTGCTCCACCTTTGTGGCTATGGTACCTCGAGACTCACTCACACAGTCTGTACACCACCGGAAATGTGGCGATGTATAGTAGAAAGAAATGAAGCAGATAAAGCTGTATACACACACTGGGAAAATTGATTACTGTACAAAAAAAAAAAAAAAAATTACCAACTCTGGCATCTGTCCTCAAATTCTTCTCTGTTTCAGCCATCTCCATCTTTCAAACACATCTCCTATGCAGATCCTGGTTTTGTTTCTGCTTTTGTCAATATGGTTTTCAGAGTCATAGCAAGGTTTTTTAATTTTAGTAAAGCCAGGCATAATCCACAATGTTTGGTGCTGCAGCTCAGTACTAACTGGCAACCTGGATGCCTACATGCTACTGACTTTGTGATTGGGAGATGGCGGTAAATGGTTTAACAGGCTAAAATGTGAAATCAAAACATAAATATGATTTGCTTGCTGCAAATAAAATTTTTAAATGTGAATATTCAGGCTGCTCTATTGTTGTCAGTTAGATCAAATTAACGAAATGATTCCTTATTCTCTAGTGACATGCTGGATGATTTTATGATTACTTGCCATACAAGTTTTAATGTTTTTTGGTTGAGAAAAGTAACTGTTTAAATCCCCAGTATGTGGTCAGTTTATCCAAATAGTGCCTTTTTGGAAATGTTTTTGGAGATGTGAATAGACGCCTATGGGACCAGCTGGCCAGGACATCAAGCAGCCAATGATTAGCCGATCAATCTTTGTTGTCATCCTGAATTCCTGAGAGTGATCCGACGATCTTATCTGCAACTCTTCGGAGATTTACTGCTGGCTTATGTAATTCCTTTGGGAAGACAAATGTTGGTCTCTCTTTGGGAGTTATTTTGTGACCATTGGAAGTTTTGAATCAGATCGATTGGCCATGACACACGGGGTTCCTCAACGGTCAGTTCTTGGACCTCTTTTGTTCCGCCTATATATGCTACCTTTGGGCCAAATTATGCTTTTAGTCAGTTTAATGCTGACTATGACACAGTTATATCTAGCAGTGTCCCCAGATGACTACAGTTCAATAGAGGTGCTGTGTCACTGTCTAGAACAAATAAATAACTGGATGAACAAAATTTTCTTCAACTAAACCACAACAAAACTGAGGTAATTGTTTTTGGAAGCAAAGAAAAGAGGATTGCTGTTAGTAAATACCTGGAGTCACTGTCTTTAAAGACCAAAGACCAAGTCCGAAACCTTGGTGTGCTGATAGACTCGGATCTGACCTTCAGCAGTCATATCAAATCAATCACCCAAACAGCCTTCTACCAGCTGAAGAACATATCCAGAGTGAGGGGTCTCATGTCCCAAATACACCAGGAGAAGCTCATCCATGCTTTTATCTCCAGTAGACTTGACTACTGTAATGGTCTTCTGACAGGACTGCCCCAGAAGAGCATTAAACAGCTGCAGCTCATTCAGAATGCTGCAGCTCGGGTTCTTACCAGAACAAAGAGATCAGAGCATATTACTCCAGTTCTGAAGATTTTACACTGGCTCCCAGACAGCTATAGAATAGACTTTAAAGTTCTGCTACTGGTCTATAAGTCACTGAATGGTTTAGGTCCAGAATACATGAATGAAATGCTAATGGAATATAAACCCAGTAGGACTCTGCAGACTCAGGTCAAATAGTGGAGCCCAGAGTTCAAACTAAACATGGTGAAGCAGCATTTAGCTGTTATGCTGCATACAAATGGAATAAGCTGCCAACAGAAGTGAAGTCAGCCCCAAGTGTGAATGTTTTTAAATCCAGGTTAAAAACTCTTCTTTTTTCTTATGCTTATGATTGAGCTCTTCTATTTATCTTATTATATTTTACTATCATTATCATCTTTTTATGTCTATTCTCCTTTATTACTGTTCATTATACTGCACTGTATAATTAACCTCTATTTATGCATTTCAAGCTGTCTTTTTTTTCTGCACTTTGTCTTTGAAAATCTATGTTCTTTGTTTTTAATGCTTTTAAATGTTGAACTTTTCATGTAAAGCACATTGAGTTGCCTTGTGTATGAAATGCGCTATATAAATAAAGCTGCCTTGCCTACTGTAATACCATGAAACCGTGATACTTTGCTTAAGGTTATCATACCATCAGGCCCATGCCTACAGGTATTTGTGAACATACAAGTACCAAATTCAAGAGGATCTATGCAGGATTTTTACCGTAGCTATGCTACATTTTTACTGTAATTATGAAGCTTCAGAGTAATTGTGATGCTGTTACATGACACCTGTGCTACCGATCCACATTTTTTCACTTCCGATCCGATCCCGATACCTGAATTTTAATATCTGCCGATACCATTCCGATACCAGAGCTCTATTTACTTTAACATTATATTATCAATTTTTTAAATGTTTAATTTAGGGCTGGTAAATTAATATTCAAATTTCAGATATTCCTCGAATATGCGAAAAAAATGTACATTCGCCTGTAAAAACTAATATTCGATTATTGTACAAAATATATTTTGATTGATCAGAACAGCGCGCGCGTTGACTCTCTTCCACCGTGTGTGTCCCATGGTGCGTCCCTTACTAGCCTGTGGAGCTGCAGTCACGCGTCACAACAAGGAAGCAAGGACTGCTGCCCACCCCCCACGCCATTACAACTGTTAACACACCAGAGCATAGCGAATGCGGTGAGCAGAAAATGTATGAAAAACAAAGTAGTGAGCCTGAAAAACAAACCGGGGAACGGGAATCCGGTGAAGCCAATAACTGGCTGTGGGCCAATTCAACCTCTTGTTCAGTGGTTTAACTCTAAAGGCTGGCTATGTAAGGGTGTACATTTTTGCACAATTTGCACTGAAGTTGTACTAAATGTCACATGTTGAACATGACGGAGAAAATAAATCAGCGTTTGACTACCATTCGTCTTTTCTCTTGACATTTGGCGGTGTGCGCCCTCCGGCGGATATAATGGTGTACTGTTTTTACAATAACTAGTCATTTTCGAATATATTTGATATTCGGGCCAATTTTTAAGACCAAAATTCAAATTTAATTTCTGAGGAATGTTACCAGCCCTAGTTTAATTAAATTTGTTGTATCGTAGGTCGCGACGGTGCTTCCTCCTCTTGGTACAGCGGCTTTAGAAACGCTGCACGTAGCAGTCTTGCTTTTTGGTGTTTCCAATGTGAAATATTTCCACACTGCGGACATGTTGTGTTTCAAAGTAACCCCAGTGCTGCTCAATGCCCACCTGTCCAGCTGCAAACTGTGGAATGGACTTCCTGAACGGACGTGCAAGCATTAGTCCGCCTCTGAGTGAGACACACCTTCGTTCAGGAAATCCACTCCACATTTTGCAGCCTGGTAGCAGAGCAGCCAGCATTTTCAGCAGGCAACAGGAAGGCAAGCACAGACATGCTCATGGATCAGAAATCTCCGGAGGATGTATCGGAAATTTCCGATCCGTGAATTACATTGGTATCGGAGCCCGATACCGATACTGGATCGGATTGGGCCCATCCCTAACCTGTGCGTGAGTCTCGGGGTACCAAGTTACATGACTTGTAACTTTTTACAGGGAAAATGAAGGCTCTCTGTCTTCCACCTGGCGTCTCCTGGCTGAAAACCAACCTTGCAACATCAGAGCCCCTGGTGTCCCAGCTCTTGTCACTGTGCACCACGACACAAATGCGCTCCATAACCCATAATCTTCCATTTATGATGGTTAAGACTACACAAATACATACGTCGTAACATCGAATATGTTATATAACGTTATCCACCACTCCATGGATTGCTTTTTTCGCCAGCTTTGTGAAAAACCAATGCACATGGGCGGGAGAAGGGTTTGCAAAACAGCAGAAAAGCAACCAGACTTGCATAGTTCCTCTTTAAATCATAATTAACCACAACCAAAACAGATATTACAAACATCAAGGTAAGTTGAAACAACAAAACCTGGACTTGATAAAGGTTATTCACTGTCATCCAGTCCTCAGTAAAGTCCAGAGAGTCCAGAGACAAAGTGATTCTTTGTCCATACTGCCATCAGGCTGTGTAACACATCAACTCCTTCAATCCTTACCTGAAGTCAGTGATGATCCATGACTGATTACATCGGCAGTGGAGTTCAGGAACTCATCCAAGGCCTCCTCATCTGATATGTTAGCTACCTTCATCTGATCCAGAACACACACATCTGCTCCTGGGGGCTCTACATGCACGCACACACACACAAGATATATATATATCAATCAACATATTAGGAGCTGTAGGAAGCAGGTGACAAATATTCCCCCTGCAGACAGGTATGTCCCACATTTGAACAATGCAACCAGTACATTTCACCATGATTACCACTTGTCTGACCCCAACTTTGGTGGAGCAGTTTGTGTAAACTGTCTTCAAATTTGGCACAGATCGTGTAGAGACGATTGCTGATCAAAAGTTATCAAAAGAATTTCGTAGGTCAAAGGGCGTGGCTGCTAGGGGGCGACAAATTTTGATTGCTAGCTATAAAATTTCCTATTGCTCTCACACCCACGTACTTGATCCTAGCAGCTTCAAACTTGGTACACATGTCTACATGAATGAGATGCCCCAAAATTCTCAAGGTGCAATTGTCTAGTGCCCATCCTGATGAAAAATTATTAAAAGAATGTCAGTAGGTCAAAGGGCGTGGCTGATTTTGTTTTCTCGCTATCAAATTTTGAACAGCTCTCACACACACATACCGTAATTTCTGGACTAAGCCGCTACTTTTTTCACTTGCTTTGGACCCTGCGGCTTATACAACGGTGCGGCTTAATCTGTGGATTTTTACAGCTAACGGCCACCAGCGGCGCACTATCAAGGAAGCGCAAGAGCGAGACAGACGGTTCGCGCCAGGTAAAGAGAGCAAAACAAACCAAGTGAGCCCAAATGCAGTACGAGAGGGTTAGAATTAAATTTAGCCATTTAACGTTATTGTTACTGCCTCGTCAAGCGCTGTAAGCTTTGTTTTTTGTTATACTGCACTACTACTATGACTGCAGGACGTGCGCTGGAAGCGCACCATTGTATTATTTGTGTACTGCACGAATGCTGTTCGTCATGTCAAAGATGTGAAAGTTTGATTGATTGATTGAAAGATTTATTGTGTTTCTCAAATGTCAATAAATGGGATGCTTTGCGTTCCCAAACAGTCATCTCTGTCCCAACAATCCCCTCCGTTGTAGCAGGAACCCTTATATATGGTAATTAAACATTAAAACACCTGCAGCTCATAGTCGGGTGCGGCTTATAGATGGAACAATCTGTAGTTTCCCCCAAATTTAGCTGGTGCGGCTTATATTCAGGTGCGCTTTATAGTCCGGAAATTACGGTACTTGATCCTAGCAGCTTCAAACTTGGTACACATATGTACGTGAGTGAGATGCCCCAAAATTCTCAAGGTGCAATGGTCAGAAACAAACAGGAAGTCTGCCATTTTGATTCAAATTTTTTTCATATTTGAACTCCTCATAGATATTTCACCCGATGACTTCAAATTTGGTACAGATCATCTAGTACCCATCCTGATGAAAAATTATTAAAAGAATGTCGGTAGGTGACAAAAATTTGGCGAATTTTGTTTTCTCGCTATCAAATTTCAAACGGCTCTCACACACACATACTTGATCCTACCAGCTTCAAACTTGCTGGACATGATGACGGCTCCGCCCTGAATGGCTTGATATATTAACTTTCCACCTTACCCATAGCGCCCCCCGCTGTTAACAGGAAGTGTCCAGCTTTTACTCTCAGATGTATAAATACTACATAGTTGACCCCATCAACTTCATTCCACTTCTAGTACATGCAGAGCAACTTGGTGAAACTACATTGTTAATGCTATGAAGCTATGACTAATGGTGTCCGTGTGGCATCGTGGCCCCCCTCCCCATAGGGTTTTTTTTGGAGTAGCATCTGTATGTCAAGGGGCGTGGCCAGTATGGCATCGCCATTCTGATGCCTCGCCATGCAACCCATGTGTTGTCTGATTTGCTTAAAACTTGGATAGCATCTGTATGTCAAGGGCCGTGGCCAGTATGGCGTCGCCATTCTGATGCCTCGCCATGCAACCCATGCATTGTCCGATTTGCTTAAAACTTGGAAACTTTGCCTGTGTTTCACCTACAAGCATGAAAATTGGTAGGCTGATAGAACTCATCAAGAGGCACAAAAAAGGTCGGGGTTCCAAGCTCTAAGCTCAACAGGAAGTTGGCCATTTTGATTTCAATGGTCAAGTTCTGACGATTTCTACCATTGGCATTTGAACAAACTCCTCCAAGGAATTTAATCCTATCGACTTCATATTGTATGAACATCATCTGAACACCTTTGTGATCAAAATTTATTAAAAGCTTTGCTCTATGTTGAGGGGCGTGGCCACTATGGCACCGCCATTTCTGATGCCTCGCCATGGAACATCAAGTCCTTATAACTCCATTATGCATTGTCCCATTCGCTTGAAACTTCACATGTGTGATGAAGGTCCGCCCCCGAATGCACCTGCCCATGTCTGGTTGCGCTCGTAGCGCCATCTGGTGGATGAACCATCAACTTGCTGTAACTCCTTCATGCATTGTCTGATTTGCTCCAAACTTCACATGTGTGATGAGGGTCTGCCCCTGAACGAACCTGCCCAGGTCTGGGAACGCTCATAGCGCCGCCTGGTGGATGAACGGAACATTGCATTTTTTCACTTTCTCCGGGGTTTTGGCTCTTCTCGCGTCGCGCCACGCCACAGCCCCCACCTGCCACAATCAATTAATTATTATTCTGTCAGATTCCTCCTTTTTTCGGAAACAAACTACTCCTTCATACTTTGTGCTATTTCAACAATTCATATATCAAAATGTGCGCCTTTTTTTGGACAGGTGTTATTATTTTTCTCTTTAATACCATTTATACTTTTTAAAATATTTAACTTTTTCTGATTTTTTTTTTCCATAGGAATGCATTGAAACAGTCTTCAAACTCTTCTGCTTCTTCTGCTTTTTTGAACTTCAACTACTGCAGCATACTTTCAGCTACAGACTTCATTCAACTTTAAAACGTTCACAAAAGTTTCAACTATTCATCTATTATTCAGCTTATTGATATCTTCAACAGTTTCTGATTTATGACAAAATTTGAAAAATCATTCCAATTTTGGACAAAATTCAAATTTATAATGGGTGTGTATTGCGCAGAATGTTCAGGGCTAGAGTGGGTGACATCATCAGCTAGAGTGGGAGAGGGTCTAAAAATCGTCTGAAACTTTTCTCTTTCTCTTGTCCTCCTGGCCACAACTTAAACTGTACACACATGATTTTCTCCACAGTTGTAGTCCAACTTGTTCTCTTTCTCACAATGTTTGGAAAAACGCAGAGAGACTTACAGAATTTGAATTGTGAGCCTCTCAGTGCAGCCCGATGCCTCCCAGCTGCTCATTCACTCCCATACAAAAGTAGGAGCTGATTTTTGGAGAAAACCAAAATGACATGGCTGCGTTCAGGAAGGTCTTACAGTTCCAACCATATAAAGTTTTCACTCATATTAGGTACAGATTTGTGTCAGATTGGAGCAGTTTGAGGGGTTCATGGACCCCTTTCTCATCAATTAGTTAAAGTCACCATGTCAGCCTCTAAGCACATGCACGCACACACACTCTTTCTCTCTCTCTCTCACTCACACACACACACACACACACACACACACACACACCACACACTCACTCTCTCACTCTCTCTCACACACACACACACACACACACACACACACACACACACACACACACTCTCTTGTCTCTCTCTCACTCTCTCTCTTTCACACACACACACACACACACAAACACACACTTTCTCTCTCTCTATCTCCCTAAAGAGCCTCTTAATGATTTTAAACCTCTGTGGGGAGTGTCAAACGAAAAGGATCCCAATTATTTTTCCCAAAATAAGTTACTCGAAATCGGACACTAGAACAGAGTGGGATGCCACGAGACGCTGGAGGTCCATCGCACCACCAGCCCGCACAAGCTTGGTTTGAGAGGGAGACGTCAGGGAAAAGTCGCAGCTTTTATAACCAGGGGACACCAGGCCCAGGTGTTTCATCAGTGGGAAAACACCGCCCACTCCCGCGCTGCAACCTCTGGGAAGAAAGAAAAGAAATGGAACAAAAACTCTGCAAAATGCTCTGGCAAACCAGGGGCCGTCACACCCCCCTCCATAAAAACGGGGTCCTAGGAGGATCACTGAAAACTAACATTTCTTTTTTTTTTTTTTTCACAAAACAGAATAATCAAAACATCACATTAAACCCAACACCCGTGGTTGACACTTCAATTAATACTTATCCCAATACAGAACAGGGTGGTAACATTGGCCCACTACAACGGTCCAGCTTCTCCTGTACCTGGCTCCAGCCCCAGCAACCGGTGCACCTAAGAAGCAGATTAAGAGGCTGAAGGAAGAAGCAGGAGGAGGACCCGCGATGGACACATCACTCTACGGGAGCTCGAGACAACGCATCCGTGACAACGTTGTCAGTCCCTTTAATATAGTGAACATCTAAAGCATAAGACTGTAAAAAGAGGGACCACCTAACCAGATGCTGGTTGGGGCACTGCAACGAGTTCAGGAAGGTTAATGGGTTGTGATCCGTATACACCACTAATGGCGAGCAGCCCCCACCGACATACACAAAAAAAAGTGTTTCAAGGACAGGATGAGTGCGAGGGGCTTCCTTTTCAATAACAGAATAATTCTTCTGACAAGCAGTGAACTTTTTCTAAAAGAAACAAACCGGCCAGTCTATCCCAAGGTCATCCGCCTGCATCAGGACCGAACCTGCACCCACATGACTGGCGTCCAGGTTAAGTTGGAAGGGTCGATCAAACCGTGGAGCGGCGAGAACGGGCGCAGTGCAGAGGAGCGTTTTAACCTGCTCAAATGCTCGCTGGCAAACCGGAGACCAGACAAACTTTGCTTTTCCTTCAAGCTGGTCTGTTAGGGGTGCCACAACGATTGAAAAGTTCCTGCAAAAACTCCGGTAATAACCAACGAGACCGAGAAAGCGCATCAACTCTTTCTTGGTTGTCGGAGTGGGATACTTCTGAACAGCCTGGACTTTGGCACCAACACGACCAAGATAGGTCACGGTAGCCCTCGCAAACTCACACTTTGCGAGGTTAACCGTGAGACCTGCCTCCGCGTAACGAGTGAACAGCTCTCGTTCCATGTGAGTGTCCCAATCGTCTGCATACACCACCACATCATTCAAATAAACTGCGCAGCCTTGCATGCCACCAACGACGCAGTTCATCAGGCACTGAAAAGTGGCCGGCGCATTACGCAGCCCAAAAGGCATCACCGTGTAGGAGTACAGACCCGTAGGAGTAATAAACGCTGCAATCTCACGCACTCGGGGGGACAGAGGGACCTGCCAGTAGCCCTTCAGAAGATCAAATTTGCTGACGAACCTCACAGAGCCCACCTGGTCAATGCAGTCATCCATCCTGGGCAATGGAAAGGAGTCAGGTTTGGTGACAGCTTTTACCTTGCGAAAAATCTGAACAGAAACGCAATGTGTTATCAGATTTTGGAATGAGCAAACAAGGTGATGACCAGCTGGAAGAGCAAGGCTCCGCGATACTGTTTTCTAACATATACTTGACTTCGGCATCCAAACACTCCCGTTTTGCAGCATGAACACGATAAAATCTTTGTTTAATCGGTTTAGCATCTCCAACATCAATGTCATGGACAATCAAATGTGTACAACCAGGCACATCACCAAACAAATCCTGGAAACTCCAGATCAACCGACTGAGCTCATCACGGCGTGAGTCAGGCAGATGTGCCAACAACTGATTTAAATTACACAGTGCCTCAGAATTTTTTAACCGACCATGCAAAACTTGATCCGACGCACCCAACCCCACCTCCTCACACCCCGACAAGTCAGGGAAATGTTCCTTCACGGCCGAACCAATAGCACACACTGCACGAGTCTGAGGGACAGCCCGCTATGCCTCCGCACAGGATGGATCGGATGCGTGTGCGTAGTAAGGCTTCAGAAGATTCACGTGGCAAAACTGAGTGGGCCGCCTACGGTGTGGTGTAGAAATAACGTAATTATGGTCTGACACACGCTCCAACACCGTATGGGGACCTGTAAACTTTGCCTGGAAAGGTGAAGTCGGAAGTGGAAACAAAGCGAGCATCTGATCACCAGGGCTAAAAACACGGCCCTCACTACGCCAATCAAACAGACATTTCATTTTCACCTGAGCTGAAACCAACTCACCAGCTGTGTGCAGTCTGTGACGAAATCCATTAACAAAGTTGGTCAAATTTTGTGGAGGTTCTGTTTCCCTCCAGTTGTCCGCTAGAGCCGCCAAAGGCCCCCTTACTGTGTGCGCAAAAACCAGTTCATTAGGGCTAAACCCTGTGCTCTCCTGTGTCACCTCTCATGCAGCGAGCATCAACCAGGGCAACCCCTCTTCCCAGTCCCTACCCAGCTCCATACAGTAAGCGCGCAGGAGTGACTTCAAGGTCTGATGGAAGCACTCCAGTGCACCTTGGCTCTGAGCATGATAGGCTGAGGACTGGTTATGCTGGACGTGAAGCTGCTTCAATACCTGCAAAAACATTTGAGATGAGAAATTGGAACCTTGATCTGACTGAATGATTTTTGGGATGCCGAAAATGGAAATGAACTGTGACAATGCACGCACTACAGCCCTGGTGGTGATTGTGCGCAAGGGATACGCAGCGGGATAGCGTGTACTCTGGCACATGATTGTCAACATATAACATGCACCCGGGTCCCACACAATCAATTATCAAGTGTTCGAAAGGCCGACTGATAACGGGAATCGGACACAGTGAAGCAGGTTTCAGGGTCTGATTTGGTTTGTCAGTTAACTGACAGGTGTGACATGTCCTAATAACAGCAGAAACATCCCTTTTCATACGAGGACAAAAGAAATGCCTCAGCAGCCAGTCGTATGTTTTTTCACACCCGAGTGCCCCGACTCATCATGAGCCACCTTCAGCACTGACTGGCAACAGCTAACGGGCAGCACAATCTGAAACACAGGATCACCCACATAAGTGTCACGGTGTGTAACCCATTTCCTCACCAGCAGCAAATCCTGCAAAAAATACTTTTGCACACTGTCCCGCACCTCTTCTTCAGGCAGAACTCTTGCAAACAAATCACTTAAAGAGGAGTCGGCCCGCTGTTCAGCAATCAAGTCACTGTCAGACAACGGCCCAGGGAAATTAGACAGTGGCAACAAAATCTTCCTGACCCATCACCACAATCTGAATGAGACTCAACCCGGGACTTAGCCCCTCTCATGGCACACGTTACGGTGCAGGCTGGAAACGCCTCAGGAAAGTCACGCTCGTTCTCATCCGGTTCTGTTCAAACCAAGGGCATGGAGGCCACGAGCACAGGTGGAGGTGTCTCAGCCCACACACGCGCCCCTACCAGCCCATTTCCGAGAATGACAGTGACACCGGGAATTGGCAACTGAGGACGCACAGCGAGCGCAGCCTCCCCCTGGAAAAGATCACAAGACAGCATCACTTTGTGCAATGGAACAAGCAGAACATTCAAATCTATCCCTCGCACAGGAACAGAACACCCCATGTCAGACTCATCTGAGAGGTAAAACTCCAGCCAGGATAAAAGAGTCAAAAGCTGCCATGTCCCTTAAGATCGTCACCGGCACTTTTACTTCACTTCCTACCATAGACACGAAACCTTCTGTAATGAAAGGCCGGTAGGAATCCAAACCTGCAATGTCACCGCCTCCTGTTATCAAAGCACCACCTGCGGGAGCAACAACCGGAGGAACTGACACAGCCATACAGGCTCCTTTCACATGTGAACCAAAAGTTTTGGACTTTTGTTTCAGCAAGCCACAGTCCGCCTTCCAGTGACCCTGCTTATGAAAGTAGTTACAAACATGTTCCGAGCCACGTGAACTACTGTTCCCCTTATTATCTGCCTGAACATGTGGTTCCCTGACGTAAGCAGCATCGTTCCTGTAACCATTTGCCATTCTAGGTTCACCAAAAGTGCCCCTGTGCGTCAGCACATAATCGTCAGCGAGAGCAGCTGCCTCCGCCGCTGTTTGTGCTTTTTGCTCACTGACATATGTCGCAACACGCACAGGTAAAGAATTTTTGAACTGTTCCAACACAATGAGCTCACACAGTGATTCGAAGTCATCAACATTTGAGCCAGAGCACCAGCGAGTGAAATGTGTGTTTATGTCACACGCAACCTCCAGGTAACTCTGTTTTTCCCCCTTCTTCCAGGACCTGAAGCGTTGTCTGTACGCCTCCGGCACCAGTTCATAAGCTCTCAAGACAGCCGCTTTCACGGAGGAATAACTCCAGCATTCTGCATCCGACAACGCGGAGTATGCCTCCTGTGAGGACACATTGCAGCATCGTGGTGCGCGCTGGATCAGTGACGTGCATCCGCCACGCGTTCAAACAACAAAAAGAATACTCCGGATCCCTTTCAGAAAACTTCGGGAGGAGCCGCAAGTTTCTCTCTCTCACCCTATCCTTCAGACGTTTGTCACCAACATCTATTCCATAATGTTCGGCCACCTTTACCAACTGTTCCCTTGAACATACATCCAAAAATTTCTCAGTGGGACAAGCAATAAAATCCTCCACACTCGCCATAACTAGGCCGTGCAATCAATGTAACGCACAGTGACCCACTCCAGTGTATATGCAAACAATGGTATGAACCACACAGCTGTGCACCCTCCTCACTGACTGCCTAACTCTGATCTACCCACCTAAACTTACACCTGCCTCTTCATGCAGCAGCGGTGGGTATTTACGCACTAGTGCCCAATGGCAAGGAAAGGCAACCATTAACTGGCGATCCCCCCTGGACCATGTGCAGTGCCCCCAGGGCTGTGGTCACCGCAACACTAACAAAATAACAAACTGACGAAACTCAAAGGGGCCACGCCACTAAACCTACCAGGGCAACACAAGTATAACTTTGCACCGGCTGGCTTCCACGTACTTTACATTAATCACACATCCCGTTCCTATAAGCGAGAAAATACAGACAAAAACAGTCCCTCAACCGTGTAAAGCAACCTCTCCAACAAATAAACACCACAACATTCAAATGCCTTCGTCTCCCAAACAAACAAGTGCCACTCCTCCGTGGAGCACACAAAGGAATTACGCGCGCTCTGCGCCAAAGGGAATCTCCAGGAAAACCCTACTAAACGTTCAGCCACAACAACACTGACGTCACTGACGCTTCATTCAAAGACCGAACCACACCAGAGCGCGCCAAAACCAAACCCATGCAGGAGAACGAAGCGACATAATAGTCACCAACAAGATGCTGACACAACAAGCGCAAAACGCAACAAAGATCGGACGAGCCCCCAATTTTGTTACGGCCCGGCTCAACGCCCGCAACAAAAGATCGGAGACGCAGTTCGGCAGTCAAACAAAAAGGATCAATTTATTTTTCCCAAAACAAGTTACTCAAAATCGGACACTAGAACAGAGTGGGATGCCATAAAGAAACGAAATCAAGTGGATGAGACGCTGGAGGTCCGTCGCACCACCAGCCCGCACAAGCTCGGTTGGAGAGGGAGACGTTGGGGAAAAGGCGGAGCTTTTATAACCAGGGGACACCGGGCCCAGGTGTCTCATTAGTGGGAAAACACCGCCCACTCCTGCGCTGCAACCTCTGGGAAGAAAGGAAAAGAAATGGAACAAAAACACAGAGCGGCCAGTGGGATGCTCTGGCAAACCAGGGGCCGTCACAGGAGTGTTTAAACATCTCCAACAGTTTATTTCTTTTACATTTCAGTTTGTTCACCTAATGGAGATTTCAGGATTTGGAGCTTTGTCATGTCCTGACTTTTGATTTTCCACCTCCTCAACCCTGACATTTTATTTTGAAGGATTTAACCTTTTTTTCATTATTTCCAACAACCATTTTAAGAGTTTCATATTTTTCCACTTATATATGTTTATTTACTTTCACACATTATTTTACACTTACCTTAAACAATTAAGGTATTTCCCACCATGATATGTCATTCAGCCTCCTGCTTACATGTTCTACTTTTACCCCTCAGATATTGCTTCACCTATATTAGTAATGGTTCAACAATGTTTTTAAAATGTCAACAATTCAAGCAATCTCCAGCAATTTCATACAAAATCATCCTCCTTCTTACATGTTCTACTTTTTAATCTCTTCTCACATATTGCTTCAGCTATGTTAGCACTGGTTCATCCTTTTTCTTTGCTGTCAGGTTAGCTGCACATTTCAACTCTTCAACTATTACACTTAAACAGGCAGGATTTAAACATTCTTTTCTTCCTTTTTAACATTTCTATTGCTGTAAGTCCTTTAAAAGGCATTCATCTCTCAACTTACAAGTTATACGTTTCAGCTTTGGCATCACCCTTTTTAACATTGCTTGAGCAGTTTCTTTCTCATTCAGCATTGCTTCAGCGATGACGTTCAGCTGCTTTCAGTATTCACTCGCATTTCCTGCTGGAAATGCTTGCTTTTTCTAATTATTTTTCATCTTCCTCCAACATTTTGTCCCGTAACTTAATTATACTAAATTATATATCAAAACGTGCAGTTTGATCAGGATCGGTATGCGATTACTTTTCTCTACAGAATATGAATTTTTCGCAACATAAGTCGCGAAAAACTACGAAAAATTTCCCATAGGAATGAATGGGATGGGCGAAAATAAATGAGCGAAAAAGAACAATCATTGGAGTTTTTCAAACGTCTACTTCTCAGGCATACTTTCAACTAGAGACTTCATTTAAACTGTAGGCACAAATCTTGTGTATTGGCGTATTAATCCACATTTTGATAGGTCATAGTTTTTGAGCAATCACTGTTCAATGACCATGATCATTTTTGGAGAAACTTTGAGATTATAATGGTTGTGTATTGCATAGAACGTTCATGTCAGAGTGGGTGACATCATTGGTTAGACTGTCTGAAATTGTCTGAAACTTTTCTCTTTCTCTCGTCCTCCCGGCCACAAATTACACTCTACACAGATGATTTTTTTCCACAGTTGTAGACAAGCTTGTTCTGTCTCTCACAATGTGCTCATCAAAGCAGAGAGACTTACAGAATTTAAATTGTGAGCCTCTCAGTGCAATCAGGTCTCTCTCTGCTCCTTATTGACTCTAATACAAAGTTTTTCCGAGAGAAGCAGAAGGGACCCCTGTTTGAAACTCGCACGTGTCTCCAAAATATTTACTATAGAAACACCAAAATCATATCAAAGACACAAACACACAGGTAACTTTATGTGATCACAGTTACAGATAGATACACACACACACAGACAGACACCAACACACATATGCATGCGTATGCGCACACATTCCTCACCCATACACACAACACAGGTAACTTTATGTGATTACAGTTACACACACACAGACACACAGACACACACACACACACACACACACACACACACACACACACAGGTATAAACTTTATGTGATTACAGTTACAGATACACACACACACCAAAACATGCATGTGCGCGTATGCGCACACTCCTCTCTCACACACACAACACAGGTAACTTTATGTGATTACCGTTACAGATACACACACACACAACACAGGTAACTTTATGTGATTACAGTTACAGATACACAGACAGACACACAGACACAGATACAAACACACACACACACACACACACACAGAGGTATCTTTATGTGATTACAGCTACAGATACACACAAACACACAGGTAACTTTATGTGATTTCAGTTACACGCATGCACACACACACATGCACACACAGGTGACTTAATGTGATTATGGCTCCTCAATATCAGTGCTAAGTCAAAGATGATCATGTGTCTGCCTGATTAGTTTGGTCGTGGGTTTGATTCCCATGTTGACAGAGATGGTATCCCCGGCAGTAGCCTCCCGTGGCCCTTTCAAAATTTCCCAGAGGAAATTTTCTAGTTTTCTTTTTCAATTGACCTGTGCATATATGTGATTGGATCTCAATCAGATCTCAGTGTGGACACTGGAGACATGTTAATGCCAGGTGTAAATGGGGTCTCTCTCTCTCTCTGCTTCTCTCTATTTTTCTTCTATTTCTCCTCCACCACCCACAATCTTGCCTCTCAAACCCAACTGGTTGAGGAAGACCCCTCACTCCCAAGTCCAGTTCTCTTGGAGGTTTTTTCTCTTTAAGGGAGTTTTTGCTCTTTTCATGGACCCTTGAGTTACTTTCTGTAATGAAGTGCAGTTTTGACCTCACCCTATCAAGTGCCTTGAGATAAATTATATTATTTGGGGCAACAGAAATAAATTTGAATTGAATTGAAATACTACAGAGCCTCACCTCTGTGCTGTAGGTATCCGGTGGACAGGTACTGCTCCATGTCCTGGTTAAAAGCTTCTTCATAAACTTTCTGTCGTTCTCTCAGTTTTTGCTGCCTGGCCTGCTCCAGCTCTGCCACCTTCTGAGTATGCTCATTGTTCAGCTCCACTACAAAAAAGAATAATTGTTACCTCTGAGCACCCTCCAACCTTCAAATGCTGTGTGTCTGTGTGAACAGCGAAACAGAACAGATTTAAAATTGAATTATTGTGGTGGTGCATTTTGACTGAACATCTCAAACCACTTATTGTGACAAATACACAGAAACAGAAAAAAATACACAGAAGGCTCAAAGCACTGGGTCATGTGGTCAGTATTGTACACAATACTGTATCACAACTCACAACTCTGCATCCCAAATGCTGTTATTATTTCTTATTATAGTGTTTTACATAGACTGTCATATTTTCATCATCTTTTTACATTTTAACTTTGTAAAGTTAGTTTGTGTCTTTGTAAACCACTTAGTGCATGTTATGTTATGTCTTTGTTGTGAAGCAATTACTATAAGAAAGTTTATGATTTATTATCGATGTTATTGTCACTGCAGGGTAGCACAGTAGCTTACCTTCCAGCGCCTGCACCTCCTTCCTGTTACAAGACAAACACCAGATAATTTCCCATTATAACACCACTATGATCAGTGACCATCATTATAATTCTGCCAAACACATAACCAAAAGAATCCAGGTCCCCTATTCAACAAGACAGAAATAACATTTAAGGCTCTGTCTCACTGTCTTTCCGTACCTAAAATGCACAAACACAGTGCATTATGACCATTTAACCAACTGTATGTGTGTATGAGTTAGGGCTACTTGGGGCTATTTATTGTGCAAGCTCAGTGGCACTCGATCCGCTCCAACAGCTGCCTGCTGTATCCATTGTTAAAGTTTAGCTTCTCAAAGTTTCATTTTTACATTCGGAAGTGATGGAAACACAACACTCTGCCAGGGGTGTGGCGTTTGGAGCAGAGTGTAAAGAAACGGGTTTAAGGGAATAAATCCACTGGTTCAGTGTTTACCATATCTGCTCTGGAGCCAGGCTCAGCTTACGTTAACATTAACAGCCTTTCCTTCGTGACATGTCCCGTTATGCCCGACAAAGGTGCGACGTTTAAGTTATCGTGTCATGATGACAGTTGTTGTGTTTTATCTTGCGCTTCCTCAACGCTGCTGGCTCAACTGTCAGCGGGCTTCTTCCTCCACTGAATCACATGATGTGAAGACACTTTGTCAGAGGTTGAGGGAGGCAGCGATGAAAGAGCGACGTTTGATTAATGATTTATCGTGCACCATGAAGTTGGTAAATTCAATTTGATTACTCATTGCTGGTCACTTCAGAAGTCTAATACCCTGACTTAAAACACTTGCTTACAATCTTTTATCAACTTTCTCTTCCTTCCACATCCAGGGAGGTTATCTACAGTGCCACGGGCTGAAAATTTCTTCATGCATTGTGCACAGGAACATTGACATCTCTAGAGGACAACAATTTTGTCTCTAAAATCCTCAAATAATTCTTCGCTCTTTTTTTTGTTCTCTGTGGTCAGACATACACCACAAAGATTGAGTAAAAATTCCTCCATTTTAAGTGGGTGCAAATGTGATTTCTAAAGTGACAGTACCTAATACTTCTTACAGGTGAGTTTGAATACAAACTAATGGAGCAGTCCATATCTGCTGTGTGTTAAATTAAATCAGCTTCTATTTTTTTCCTATGCTTTTTTGTTTAAATCCAATGCAAACAAAAGAAATAAACACCTGAATAACAATACATTTGTAGTTAATATTTTTGTAACTGTAGCTTATATCTTTGTATAAATTGTATCAACTAAGCCTAAACTTAAAGTCACTGAGTGGCTGCATAGACAGGATACACTAATTGACGTGACTGCTACTGCAGGTCCACAGCCTGTCTAGTGAAAACAAACGACTTCCAGTTACCCTACTTCATTGAATGCTTTTTTTTATCACTAATTTTCACCCAATATGCAAGAATCTTTTACCAGTGTGAATAAAGTCCATTCTTTGATACACAGTTCACCATTACAACCAGTCAAACATGCTGTAGCAGTGCAGAGCAGTTGAGAAACTTTAACCCTGACACTTGATAGAAAGTTCCCACCTATGTAGAGCTTTACACCTGGTACAAGGAGGACACCTACTGGCTCAATTTAGTACACTCAAAGAAATGGCTCCTACATAAATTTTTGACCATACCGTCAAGCCCTCAGCATTGTGAGCATCTCATACCTCTTCTTTTTCTTATAAGCATCCAGGTGGTTGATATGATGCTGTTTCACCATCTGTTGTTCACACTGACAGCACAGAGTCTCCAGGTACACCAGCCTGCTCTCCATCTCCTCAAAGTCACCCTCTAGATGAGCTGCACACACAAACAACACACATACACACAATATTTGTTCAGTATCAACACCATGAAGACTGTCATAAGTAAGTCTGCAGGAAAAATCCTCATGCAAATACTAAAAGGTGTGGTGTGATGATGACTTTTCCAGAAAATGTGTGGTATGTGTGTGTGTTGTGATGCACATGGCCACCACGTCCATATAGGCAAACTAGGCAACTGCCTAATGCGGCACTTTGGGGAGGGTGGCAAAATGTGGGCCAACTCATGAGCAAAACCACTACAGCTCACTACAGTACACATTCTATATGCACGATGTGCTGAGAATGTGTCAATCATGATGCACCTGCAGCCACCTCACTCACACACATCCTGCCCTCTCACAAGACTATCGTAGCTGCTGCCTATGACAACAATTTTGATGTCTTCCAGAGAGAAAAAAATAATCTAAATCTAAACCAGTGACGTGTGGTGACTTTCACAGATAGGGAAGCAGAGCCAAAGACCCCAACCGCACAACCAGAAATCACTAATTCAGTGTGTGATTAAGTTGTTTAATAAACCATCCACACCAAAAGACACAATTTCATGACTGTGTGCCGCCTTTCATTCTAAGCTCAGAGTCTCTCTCCTGCATCTTGCTGCCCTCTGCCTAGAAATCTTCAACTTTACTGCATTGAAAACATTAACAAATGTGTTAACTGTGCAAAAATACATCAAAATGCTTACGAATTATGTTAAATTGTTAACTGTAAATATGTCAACTGAATAAATTAAATCTTAACACACCAGGCTAAAATCAGAACTTGTTAGAGTGAGACAGAGCAGGGTCTATGGGAGTTTATGGGTGCAAACTCAAACCTCACACATGTTGACAACTGTGGCCAGACTACATGAGAAATTATTCATTCCTTTGTTTGCTTGTTTTTGCTTTGCCGTAATTCACTGAGCTAACATGCTGCTAATTGCTAACGAGAGGCTGACATTTTCTCGGGATTCCCATGGGATAAGGGATTCTTGCGATTCGATTGCGATTTACCTATTAGTCGCGTGATTGGGACGTGACAGGGAAAATGTAAATGGGAGTGAATGGGAGTTCTAAGCTAGCTACTTGTTGAAAGGCCAAAGAGCATTCTTGGTAGTCATACTAAGAAAAGGAGTTCTAGTAGGCTACAGCTGAGCAAGGTACGTTAACGTAACATTAATATGATGTCTGCTGCTGGTTTTAGTGTTGAGAATCTCGTACTGCTGGGGTACAGGCAAGGGGTCTCAGTTGAGGCTAAACTCATAGTGATAATTTGACAGCTGGTGGTGTTTTTATCCTTGAATTGAATGAACGTTGGCCAGTGCTTGTATTTTGTTTTGGTAACCAATGACTGCCAGTTGCCCAATAGTCAGCTGGCTAACAGTTAGACTGGTTAGCCTATGTTATGTCACTTGTTCCAAAATCTGATTCACTTTGCAAAGTAGACCTGAGAACACGTTGTGATATTATGAAATTCGACCCTGTTGAGCTGTCATTCAGCCTCCAATGCGTGCGGGGCAGACAGGATCCGCCTGTCATCACAATCGTTTACATGACGACTGTGACAACGACTGTGTGTTCTAACATAGAAAAAATGGTAATGGGACAGGATCGGTGACTGATTTATTTGGGATTGGGACAGGACGGGATTATTTTTTGACTTTGTCACGGGACCAGGACGGGACAGGAATTTTTTTGCAAGAGCAGGATGGGACAGGATTGAAAAAACACTCCCGTGTCACCCTCTACTGCTAACGGTAAGTAAAAGCAGTTTCTACACGTCTCCGCATGTGCAGTAATGCGCGCAATATCTGAACTGACCTGAGAACGGTGAAAGCTGTGCCGACCGCAGCTTGCCCAAGAACGCTCGTCTGCCCCTGTGGTAACCAGCTATAGGCAGTCACCTGTTAGCAATCCCAGCACTGTCCGTGATGCACATGTGCAAACCTCCAAAACAAGCTGTCCTCCCCCCCGCTTGACTTTCCCCAGTCTTTGATGACAAGACACGGTCACGCCCAGGAGCAATGGGCTGGTAGTCAAGCTCTGGTCAAGCCAGCTTCCCAAGACAGTGGCGCACCACGGTCAACAGGAGGCAGCACTTGCAAGTGGCAATATTGATTCCCCATGAGACAGATGGCAGTTTAAATTGGATGCAAGGAGAGATATCGCTTCCACTTCGGTAGTATTTGTTTTTTCTTTCATTCTTTTACTAGCACTGCTTGCCTTGCTTGCCCTGACCGCATGCCACTGGAAACTACCGAAATTGTGTGGTTGTGAATAGAACATAAATATTGAGCATAAAGCCTTAGTCAAGGCTAAATTTCTCTAAAATGATACAGCAAAAATGCTGCAGAGCTTCTGAGTCAGTGAGTAGTCAGAGTAGTATTGGGGTGCAAAATGTCATCCATTGTCAGAAATTATGGATCAAAGTTTTTTTTTTTTAAAGTAGCATTTTATTGAGCATAAAGCTTTTTCCTAAGAAAATATTAGCATTTTAGTTCAATAGCTTCTAGGTCATGATACCTAATGGCTCAAAATCATCTTTGGATCACACTGGTATGGCTGTTTTTATTGCCTTTCAATAACCGACATTTTATTTTGAAAACCGGAAGTTTGCAAACTCTCTATTAAATTAGTGCTGACTTTCTTAGTGAGCTCATTTGCCACAAATTCTTTCATGTGGGCGCACTTGAAATGTTGGAGTGGCAGGCTTGACTACGCAAAGATGAATGACAGTTCACTTGACCGCAGTTTCTAATACATGTGGTATTGGATTGGTGCTTCGACTCCAATACTCGCCGATACTGATGCTAGCATTTTTGGCAGTGCTGGAGGCATTTTCAATACTGGTATCAGAATTGGAACTCTAGTTCTAAATATAAAAAGAGGAGATTATTGAAGGAGCAACCTCTCCAAAAACAGTGTTAGTCAGGATGACGCGCCACCACCAAACCAAGACCGCTAGACAACTACTAGCATTTCTTCAAAAGGAGAAAACACAGGGTGCTAACACACAAGTGCTGCACTAGAGTAGACTATTTGCGATATAAGTGTTGCCAGATTGTGCGGTTTTCTGACCTTTTGGGCTGCTTTTGTCAACATCTGGCATTTCTTTTAAATAAAGTTATATTATCTGTGTTCGCGACCTATGATCATTCAGCTGTTTTGTACTGTGCCATGGTGCTGTGCATCTTTCAGCACCACAAGTTTGGAGAGTGGGAAGAAGAGAGGGATGGATAGAAAGAGAGGCACTGTTTATGCGTATAATTTTTTTGTTAGTATTTTGCTTGCCTTATCTGCTATAGCCTACGTGAAATGATTTTTTCGACATGGCCTACTCTGTAATTGTTTTGCATGTACACTGCAAAAACTGATATCTAAGAAATTAAAAAAAAAAGACCTGTTTCAAGAAAATTAGACTCATTTTTTTGTCTAAATAGAAAAATAATCTTGTCAAGCATTTATTACATAAGAAAAAAAAAAATCTTAATTTAAGAAAATATATCTCACTTTTTCTTAATAAGTTTTTCCAGCTAATATCAAGCTGTATTTACCCAGTAACAAGGTAAGGCAATAGATGATAAATCATTCATGCAAAGGCACAAGAATGTTTTCCTTATTTTAAGACAGGGCTATTCTTAAAATAAAATTTCTAAGAAACGACAATGATAACATTTTTCTTGTTATTGCTGTTTGTTGCAATTTATTCACTGGCTTTGAAAACATTACAAATGCAACAATGCAGTGTAACACAACTGCAGCTGAAACCTCCTTTTACAAAAAGTTTCAAAAGTTGGGACAGTGGGTTAAGCGGGCGCCCCATATAGAGAGGCTATAGTCAGCCCTGGTTCGAATCCCGCATCGGGTGCCATTTGCTGCATGTCATTCCCCCTCTCTCTGCCTCCATTTCCTGTCACTCTACACTGTGCCCAATAAAGGCAAAAATCCCCAAAAATATACTTAAAAAAAAAAAAAAAATAAAGTTTCCATGACTGTAAGGTGTCAATTCTTGCAGCTAGCTAAATAAAAGGAATAAAAATCTTATTTTAAGATTTTATTTGCTAGTAATTATCTTATTTTTAAGATCTGCTCAACTAGGGTCTACAATACTCATTTCAAGGAATTCTGTCTTGAGTAAGCACGAATTACTTCAATTTTAGCATATTTGTCTAGTTTTAAGGCACATTTTGACTATTCAGTGCCTAGGGTTTTTTGCTAGTTTTAAGAATTCTAACAAGTAAATTTTTCTTACCCCATTGGCAGATTTTTTTTGCTCAGTACAAGACAATTTGGCTGGATTCAGGATTATTTGTGTTATTTTGAGAGGGGCTGTTTTTGCAGTGTAGGCCTAGGCTACACCCAGTAAGAAGATGTGTTTTATAAAAAGAAAAAAAAAAGGAAGACAGAGGCCCCACCTGACCTGAGTCATTTTTTGGCCTGTTGAGAACTCTAGTCATTATACAGGTCATTTATGATGTAAATCAGTGATTTCCAAACTGTAGGCCACGGCCCACCAGAAGATATTGCAGGTGGGCCGCCAAAATCATTTTCAAAATAGTATGATTTTTGTTGAATATTTAAAGAAGATATTAAATACATTACATGTACGGCTCGGCGATAAAACAACCTCCAATTGGGATCGCAATTACGATTATTGGCTACAGTTTCCTTGATATCACACAGCAGAAATAAATGTCTGCGGCTGCACATAGGATACACTTCCTCCTGCCCTGAGTATAGCTATATAGTTTTTTTTGAGCAGCAGCAGCTAAAGCTAATGGGAAGAAAGTGGGGCTGAACGATATATCGTTATCGTATCTATATATAGATATGAACATGCAAGATATTAATATTGCAAAGGCAACGATATTGACGATATAGAGTATCCCCCCCCCCGGCCAGAACAGCGTGTAGTGAGGGAGAGAAAATTATCAACAAAAAAGGACACCTTATGGGCACCTGATGATATGACAGTAACTCCAACTGTGAAAACACTGAGCTGCTCCTGTCGTTTATTCTGCGGTAACATGTCTCAGATGTTGGCTCACAAGACACACAAGCACACACAATGGGGGGGTGGGGGGGTGGGTGGGGGTCGCGTCAGAGCGGTTAAATGAAACAATAACCTGCAGTTATAACCTGAATGACTACTAGGCATGGGTCATTATGAGTTTCTGATGGCATGATAACCTTAAGCAAAAATATCACGGTTTCACAGCATTGTAATTACAGCTCTAAAACACGTTGTTTTGAAATGTCTGAGTAAAAAAGAAAGCACAACTTTTCCTTTGAAAGCAGTCTTTTATTTTTAAATCACATATAGAATATTTGGATCATTATGTTTCAAGTTAAAATAAAAAATAAAATAATTCTATTCTTTTAAGTAAAATCAAAATAATACAGTCCTTTAAGGGAGGCTATTTTTTGGAAACACGTCCCAGAGTGGGTAAATCTCAAAATGCCGACCCAAAGTTTTTGTATTGACACCCACGACGAATCTTTGGTCAGACGATGTTGTAACAGCCTCACCTCTCTAACCTGTAATCTAAACCTGAACACACCACTAAACATAACGTAACAACAACAATGACTGACTACTGCTGGGTCTCTCGGATCTGTGCCTGAAACACCTCCGTTAAATTGGCATCAATCGGCACATTTGGACTGGCATGACTCCCAGTCAACATTTAGTCGGTAATGATTGGAGTTTGAATACAGTGCGCAAGCTTTCCACGTCATCTTCTCTGTTGTTGTTGTGTTTGTGTGGCAGTGCTACAGCACCACACGTGATAGTCTAGCTGCGCACAACCTGCACACAATCTGATGGAACATAAAACAGTGCATACCGCAGGAATGGTATATCAGAAAATTTTTGTGGTTTTGAAAGTGTGACGTTTTCATACTGTCGTATACCTTGAGCATGGTAACTGGCCTAATGCCAACCCATCATAAACTGGCAGCGCGCTCCCGGTGATCAGGAATTAGCATAAATCCGGCCCATATAACAATATAAGTAGGCAGGTGGTTGTTTAATTTAGTGTTTCAAAGGCATCTACATGTTGCGTACATAACAGGGAGCAAGACGAATCATTAGACAGAAACATACCAATGTTAGCAGTGATGGCATCCAGCTCACAGCTGAAGGCTGGCAAGCTCTGCAGGTGTTCCAGTAACTGCGTCATAGCTGTTCTTCTTCTCTCCCAATGAGCTGACATCATCACTATGTCTCCATCTACTACCTGACACACACAAAAAGGTGCAGAGGAGGCAGAGTAGCTTCAATGACAAAATAACAACAAAAAAGAGGCAGTAGCCACAGACAACTGAGCACGACTGGAGCTTACAGCTATTTGCCTTAATATCTTCTGTCCTTTTAAAAAGTCACATCATCACAGGAATAAAATAGAGAATCTCTGACTTCAAAATTGGAGCCTGTAGTCAAGGCTGACTACTGAAGGCTGAATGGTGACACTGATTACAATTTTTACATTTAGACAAATGACTCCTATGTGACACAAATGATTATTGCATTAATTAAAGGATTGTTGTGAATTATTTTGAGTAACAAAGGGTATATATATCGTTATTTCACATACCTTTGACTGATTCTGCATTATCTGATAATGTCTCACCTCTTATCTACACTTATAACGCTATAGCTCCCTGAGCAACAATTACTGTTGATTAGTGAACACAGAATGATGTTAAAGAAATTATCATAAGTAAGTAACATTTCCTTGAAGATAAGCTTGATCACAGTGTTTTGTCTGCAAATGTCTCGGATTTAAGGTTTACAGAGAGACAAGGGTCGACATTGTATTATGTATTATATTCAACAACAATTGCCATGGTGCTACCTACCCATCCACCCATCCATCCAACCATCCATCCATCCATCCAATCCCTCCATCCCCACCTAGGTAACCATGGAAACCATGGTTCCAGTTAAGCTTTTTATTTCCAGGTCAGACTCCATTCCATCAAAGTGGTTAACACAAAGCCAAGCCTTGTAACCATGGTGATTTATGCTGCCAAGCAGTTGTCTAGAGCTGGATTAAGGGCTTCATTTATGTTCAAAGAATGTCCAAAAGACAGTTGTGCCAGTGCATTTACACCACCATTGCCATGTAATGATAAAATGATATGTCAGAAATAAAGTAATATAAATCTTGAAATACATTTACAGTTAAAAAAATAAACATGTACACCAATAAAGATAAAATCAAACTAATTAAGACTCTGTATGACCGGAGCAGGAGCTTGGTTCGCATTTCCGGCAGTAAGTCAGACCTGTTCCCAGTGCATGTTGGCCTCCGGCAGGGCTGCCCTTTGTCACCGGTTCTGTTCATTATTTTTATGGACAGAGTTTCCAGGCACAGCCAGGGGCCGGAGGGGATCCGGTTTGGGAGCCACTGGATTTCATCTCTGTTTTTTGTAGATGATGTTGTCCTGTTGGCTCCTTCAAGCCAGGACCTTTAGCGTGTACTGGGGCGGTTTGCAGCTGAGTGTGAAACGGCTGGGAGGACAGCTCCTGCCCCAAGTGGAGGAGTTTAAGTATCTCGGGGTCTTGTTCACGAGTGAGGGAAGGATGGAGCAAGAGATTGACAGGCGGATCGGTACAGCGGCCACAGTGATGTAGTCGCTATACCGGTCTGTCGTGGTGAAGAAGGTTTACTCGATTTACCGGTCAATCTATGTTCCTACCCTCACCTATGGTCATGAACTTTGGGTCACAACCGAAAGAACAAGATCTCTGATACAAGCGGCCGAAATGAGTTTCCTCTGCAGGGTCGTGGGGCGCTCCCTTAGAAATAGGGTGAGGAGCTCTGTCACCTGGGCGGAGCTCAGAGTAGAGCCGCTACTCCTCCACATCGAGAGGAGCCAGCTGAGGTGGCTCGGGCATCTGTACCAGGTGCCTCCTGGATACCTCCCTAGGGAGGGGTTCCAGGCATGTCCTGCCGTGAGGAGGTCCCGGGGAAGACCCAGGACACGCTGGCATGACTCTGTCACCCGGCTGGCCTGGAAACGCCTCGGGATCCTCCCGGAAGAGCTGGAGGTGTCCGGGGAGAGGGAAGTCTCGGTGTCCCTGCTAAGACTGCTGCCCCCGCGACCCGGCCCCAGATAAGCGGAGGAAAATGGATGGATGGATGGAAACTAATTTTAAAAAATCTGATTTAAAATTAAAGATTGGTTGATTCACCTGCATTTACTCAACAGGGTTCCTCATCCCCTTGAATTAATAGATTTGGCAAATCTCATTTTCTACAATCAATAAATAAATGTGATGAATCATATGAAATAGTTGATAAATGTGATAACTATTATCACTTTCTGAAATAAATTAATACATTCTGTGAATTTCTTTGGGTCGATTAAATGAAGCAAATGTTAATAGGTGTTATTATCTACTTTCAGTTTTTATTTTTTTTATTTTATTTTATTTTTTATTTTTATTTTGTGGGGCTTTTATGCCTTTATTTCAAGAGGACAGGTGGAGAGAGACAGGAAATGTCACACACAGAAAAGGGCTGCCAGGTGGAATCGAAGGGCCACCGCATTGAGAACTATAGCCTTGTTTAAGGGGCGCCTGCTCTACCCAATGATCTACATAATGCTCCTTCATGAGGGGTTTACAATACTGAAGGAAATTTATGTCTCTTGTGCATAGAGCCTGTCAATAAAAAATATGCCATGCCTTCTCCCTTGCCTTGTTTGGTGGCAGCAGTGTTTCCTATTCATGTTTTAAATTACTTATATCCCTCATAAATTTCCATAAAGAGCGTTTGATCCGCTGCAGAGAACACTTCAGTACATGTTTTTCCCTTGCTCTGGGCCATTTTATATTTTCGCCAATCGGCTAGTGTGTGCTCTTTATCTTCCCCTGGGATGCGCTCAGAGCAAGGTAACAGGTGAGGCTTGAATTTGCATCAACTGTACAAATTATTTACATTGGTGCATAAGAAATGACAAAAATCTTGATGGAATGGGTCAGGGCCTGGTTTGAAGTTTGTGCTAATTCAAACTTCAAGATTTCACTTTAGTCTGGATTTTCTTAGCAACGTTGATGGAATAGACCCCCAACAGTGCTAACACACCATTGTTTACTGAAAACATCCACATGTGACATTCAAACACTATCACAGGTAATAAGACTGCAAATGTGTCATGGGTGGTATCTAGCCGAGAGAACAGGTCCTACCTCTGCAGCCTGAGCACAGTCTTTAGTTCTCTTATGGAGCAGAAACCACTTCTCCTCATACCTACAGAGACAAGTTCACAACATAAACAACCCTGTTATATTAACATTGTTGCTGTTTGGAAACATACTGTGTGTCCATGTGTCTAAAGACCTGCTGAGGATTTCCAGGCCAGCACAGAAATGAGGAAGACTCTCTTCAAACCTGAACAACAAAAATGAGAGTCAGTGTCAGTGTTCCTGGTGCACTTGCTGATAAATAGTAGATGCCTCTCCATAGCCTCTAAAAAAATGCAAGCACTGGTGCAATTCAGGAGAAGTCACATATTTTTCGAAAGATTAAACCTTTTTTTCAAAACTAAAAATGAATTAAAACAACAAAGTAAATATAATACTGTTATACTGTAATAGCATTTTCTTAAACAAACAGAAAAGGTACAGGGAGCAATGAGGAATGCTGGTTTAGAAGAGAGGACCATGTAACAATGTCTAATCTCACTAAAGCAACCTTTGCATGACAATCAACACACCAATCAGTTTTCTGCTAACCTGGGTCTCCTTCTGATCTTAGTCTCTCTTGATTTGTCTCCAAGGGTCTTTAAACTGAGAGAGAAAGAAAGAAAAGGGAAACAGATCGTGTAAGTTACTGTTACTTTTAACCATGTGAAAAATACAGGCAAAGTATCAATGTTACACTGCAGTTGTAAAATGATCAAAGCTGTGTAAAGGGCCAGCTTCAGAGTAATTGTGATTTGTGATTTGTTACAGCGAGAATGGAGGTTTCTCTGCCTTCTGTGTCTGGCCGAAAACCAACCTTGCTCAGCAACTCTTAACACCCAGATCTCATCTCATGAGAAACGTGGACTGCTTTACTGCTATGTATGTATGTATAGATAGATAGATAGATAGATAGATGATATATCGTATTCTTGAACAGGTGTGTTATTTTGAGACAGGACTTCTCGTAGGCGGCAAAAATATGCTGATTAATCGCCCCCCATTCACAACAGTTCACTGCCTGTGTCTTGCTGCAGCAGGATACGCCCGTACATCTCAGTGGGGGGGAAGCAGAGACCTTTCTACTGCAGATATTATACTTAATGGCCATTTGTTCCTCATGAGTTTGTTTTTTAAAATAATTCTGTTAAACCACAATTCAAAAGCAATGTCTGATTTTCGTGAGTTCATTTTCACAAAACCTTTATTTATTATTACTTTTGTCAGTTTCAAGTTGTTTCAGTGACAATTGTGTGTTTTTCTTTCTTTGACAGAAGGGTAGCAACAATTTTGTCCATGTCTGTAGTGTCAGTGCCACTGTTTCCTGTGCACAGACATTTAATGGACAAGTAAAAGTTGCGCACTACAGACACTTCTCAGAATAAAACAGAATATCATGGAAAAGTTAATTAATTTCAGTAGTTCATTTCAATAGTAAAATCCATATATTATACCCAATTCACACAGACTGAAATATTTAAAACTTTAATTCATTTAATTGTAATGATTATGGGTTTCATTTAATGAAAACCCAAAATTCAGAAAATCAAAAAATTTGAATGCATTGCAGCCTAATGGTATTACACTCCAGTCAGCTAATTTTTGAGCCTTTGAATGGTCTCTTATTCTGGTTTAGTAGGCTACACTATCAAGGCAAGGCAAGTTAATTTGTGGCCCGTTTTTCAAACAATTTGTCTCAAAGGGCTACACAGCGTCATAACAATATGCCCTGCCCTTAGACGCTTACATCGACTAAGGAAAAACTCCCACGAAAACGATTAGGTTAAGGTGCTATGTCCACATCTGGACAAACTCTGGCAAACACAAATCCTCTGGATGTCAGGATAACAGTTGTACTCTAAGATACCGGGATGTAGAGGTGTGTGGGGCAGAATCAGGCTTTGGACCCTGACATTTGTTGGCTTTAAGTTTCATTTCACTAAACTGACTAAAAAGGGCTCTGAACCACGCCGCTGTAGTAAAAATAAAACCATAGTTTCAGGGAGATGTCCTCCATTTTAAGGCCGATGAAGAAACTGCTCAGCACATGACCGTCAGCTGAGAGGAATAAATAGGACAGCGAGGCGATAGCACGGAAAAAGACCGACACTGCGCAGTCCAGTTGCAATGATAAGCTAATGATAGGAAGAAATAGGACAGCGAGGACCGAGCTCGATAGCACGGAAAAAGACCGACACTGCGCAGTCCAGTTGCAATGATAAGCTAATGATAGGTATCTTCTAAGATGGGAGGTTAGCCACAGCTATGTAACATTAGCGAACTGTCCCACCTACGGTTAACGGTGCTACACTTGAAGACTCACCCAGTTGTGAAGTCTTGCTGTACGATGTGAAGTCTTTCCCTGAAGTTTTCAAACATGGTACCCTTGAGTGTCAGAGCTTTCTCACCCGGAACACAAGGTTAAAGTGACCACCTTACTCTTGTACTCCACTGCTCACTCTATGAACTGTCTGGTCCAAGCGACAACGTGTAAAGGTGAAAAATAAGCAAACACGGAAGTACCATAACCTGCACTTCTTCGAATGGCCGCCTGAGGCAGGCTCTAAAAGTGAGTCAGAGACAGTAAAGAAGGGAAGGGAAGGGAAGATGGCGGACCCATGCGCCGCCACACCGCCGCTCTCTCTCTCTCTCTCTGTCTCTCTCTCTCTCTCTCTCTCTCTCTCTCTCTCTCTCTTTTTAACTTTATTGCAAACAATTGAATGTACAACCCTGTAAGGCAAACAGTACACTTCTGCTGAAAATTCAACAAGAACAGTCACCATATTGAAAAGATGAAACCTTGATTATAAAAAAAATATATACAAAACATAAAATATAAGGGCATGAAATAAAATAAACAAACATCAAATTAACAGACAAAAAAGAAAGTGCATAACAAATAAAGTAAAGTAAATATTTTAGAATTAAAAGGTTGATTTAATATCTGTTGCACTTCATTGGTTAGATCATTTTTGAATACTGAATAGAGGTCTTTGGCAAGTTTGGACTCTATAAATTTTAGGGACTTGATATAAAGTTGAAATTCATTTAAGAAGCACGTGAAGATGGGTGGGGTCTTTAGAGATCTGGCTTATGAATAAAAAATTTGGCTAAGATTAGAGAAACATTTCATTATCATTAATTCCAGTTTGTTTGTCTTTTGAATATAACACCAAAAGTAGGCATTGCTGAGTTTTTTCTTTTTAACCAATCTGTAAATAATTTCCAGAACAGCTGGGTTTGAGTGTAGCATGTATGTTCTGTTGTTTCAATGTTACATTACAGAAGACACATTGTAAAAGAGTAAAACGAGGCTTTAAATAGTAAAAATGCTTATATTATATCAAAGTAGAGAGTCTCATTAAGCATCCACAAAAGTTTGAAATCCTGGTTTAAAAACAGCTCATTTTGCTATTCAGAACACTTGTCAGGACTGAGTGGGCGTGGCAGATAACGCTCTGATTGACAGCTCCCTCGTTTTGATTGACAAATTGATCGACCAATCGATCATAGGAAGGTAGATGGATGGTGAGATGGATAGCTTGATAGGAAGCTAGCTAGCTAGATAAGCAATACATCACACCAGGCCGCGATATGCGCTCATTATACCACAGAACCACTGTCTGGAGTGATGTATTGCTTTTATAAATGGCTACTAATAATGAAAATGTGAAATAAGAATACAAAATTGTTGAGTTCATCTTTTGAATTCGTGTGTTCGTTTGATGAAGGATGCAGGAGTCCAATCTCACAGTTTAAAAGATTTATTAAAAGTCAACAAAGAATAAGAGGATTCTCTTATTCTTTGTTGTTTCTTTGTTGACTTTTAATAAATCTTTTACAGAGCTCTGGGTCAAAACAAGTTTCCCTCACAACAACAGCTGTGTCAGTTCACAAAGTCTGACACCCCTCACCTTCCCTGACCCAGTCTTTTTACACCATTACACAAAAAAATATGCGAAGTAGGTTGATTCTCTTATGATTGGTCCACATCTCTGGGAGACCCGCCTCATGCTCTCTGACTCCACTCCTCTCCAACAGATGTGTGGTTATCTGAAAAGTCAAGGAGACAAAAAGAGACACCCTCCCCGTTCTGTTTTTCACACACTACTCTCTCTATCTCTCTAAGACACTATGTCCCATATAAGGAGTTGTCTACGTCATCCTGCACGTTCAGGCTTACTCTTCCTGTCTCTGATAAGACACACTCTGCACTTCTGAAAAATCACAGTTAAAAATAGAATCACAGTTAAAGGTTAATTTCTATCATTCATCATACAATTATCAATGCAATCATCAATGTTTTGCAAAATGTTCAATTTATCAGTGCAAATATTAAATTTATCAGTGCAAATATTAAATGTCTATCAAAATATTCAATAGCACATTTTAAGTATGATATCACACAAATCTCAGACATTTCTGAGATCAACACCTTACATCCATTAAGTGGCAGTCACAATCTCATCAGGTTCGTCCTCTGCTTCCTTCCCCAGGAGAGGCATCTGATAGGAAGGAGGAGGTGGGTTTTTCCCTTCTATAGTGGTAGTGATAAGATGGACAGAAAGAGAACGAAGACAAGGGATACAACAACATCCACACAAAATCAACATTCTAGCAACTGCAATCAGAGAAGCAATAATGGAGATCACCAGGTTGCGCCACTTACCGAACCAGGAATCAAACACATCAGTAAAAGGATCATCTATACCTGTATGAGAGGCCATTTCGTCATTCAAGGCTCTGATGGCGTTCAGGGCTTGAGTCACTCTGCCATCAGGAGCTGTGCTTTTGGGAATAGCTGTACAGCACTGATCACCAAACATGTGACAGACACCCCCTTTTTCAGCTAACAGCATATCGAAAGCCATCCTGTTCTGTACAGTCATGAGTGAATCAGCAGCCAATTGTTCAGACAAACCAGCAACAGCCTCCCCCATAGCATTACCCAGACGTTGCACATTGTAAAACACATAAATGATTCTGTCAACATTTTTATTAACAGTACACCACCAACAGAGAGTCGATTCGAAGCCAGCAGCAATCTGATTAGCTAATTTGTGTTCGTTGGGGACACCCCTGGGAACTCCGATAGCATCCATGTACGTAGGTGGGAGAGTTAGTCATCCATTCAAAAGTGGGTGTGGACGTGGATGTAGACGTGGCAGAGCGCCCTTTTCGGTTATGTTGAGCCATTTGGATGTGCAGTTTTCTACCAATAAGGTTTAGAGGAACTGCCAGATGTGTGAGTGTACAAACCCCAGTCCATTGCAGTGGCAATGTGTTATAGAGTGTAGTACCTCCACAGAACCAGAAGAGGTCAGCCCTGGACCACACAAGACTACTCATGTTAGTCCAAGCACTGATATCAATTGAGTTAGCACACCAATCAGAAGTAACATTACCTACATGTATAGGGTGAGTTGAAGTGTTTGTAACAGCATTCCTAATCAAACAAGTGTAGTTTCCAGCTCATGGTGTAAACACAGGAGGAATTGTGGTGTTTTTGACTACAGGAAACAAGGTTGTTAATTCAGTGCAATTAGGAGGCTCAGGAGACATGTGTATGGCTAACATACAGTCAAATCCTGGTCTGTCCGTCTGTGGGTAAAGTGGCGCTGGTGTCAAGAGCAGGGTGGGGCCAGCAGAAGCACATGCCAAGCAGTCAACCAAACCCTTTTCATCGGCTGTGGTAACTACCCAATCCAGCCACATGTTTCTGTCAGTGTAGCCTGTTGCGAGTTTAACCATATCTCTACCCGTGAGTTTGCTAAGATCTATTTTAGTGATACTGTTGGGTCAAAAATAAAGGTCCAAGAATGGGCCAGTTGTGATCAGGGACCGTTTATTTTCCAACATTAAATGATACAAAATCAAAGTCACAAAACGATGTCCAACAGGTTATAAAATCCAACAAAGTGTTGCATATCCTCTCCAAAAATGACCAGAACAAACAGAGCTTGGTATGGCAGAGTCTAACCCCCTGAAAGGTGAGGTCAGACCCGAGTCAGATCTGGATCAGGCTGAGTTGTTGGTCTCTTTACTCTTCCTTTTATTCTCTTACAAAGTACACAACCCCTTATTCAAATTAGAGGGGGCTTCCTCCCCTTATTTTCTTAAGACAAATTTTTATTTGTCCAAAGATAATGGTGTCATCTTTCTCCTACTGCCCCCTGCCCTAAACAGGTGAGGCCTACTCAGATTCTAATGATGTCACATTTTTTCTTCTCATACAGGTGTTCTTTGGCCATTTCGATGCCACTTGCGTCACGTTTTTCCTACACATGCAAGGTTTTATATAAGTTTTTCTCTTTTGTACTGGCTCTGTTTTGACTCCCTTATTTTCAAACCAAACTCAAATTGTATTTTTTTTAAAGGATTTTATGATGATTACTTGCACAATTATTTTTGATAAACTGGATGCTTTTATCTGAACTGGCCAATGTACCTGCTTTGGTATTTCTTAATGAGGTGTTGGCACACTTTACCTGTAGTTCTGAAGTTTTCTAGGTACTTTATGTAGCTCTGAAGACTAGATATTTTTCCAGGCGACACACACACACTCACTCACTCCTCCCTTCTCACTTTTTCTATCTGCGCAGAGCTCAGTTTGTTTTTTTCCACATACACTTACCCCTCCCTTCCACTGTCTCTGCTTTCTCTGAGCTCAGTGCATTTTCCTTTTTTTTACACAACATTCCCCCCTGCGAGACTTACAAAGTCTCATTAAACCAAAAAAACATATGATGCATGATAACAGAAGATAAAGAATTATACAACTGTCAGCAGGTAAAACTCTTAATAAGTCACACAGTTCTTATACTAATTTTAGCAGTAAAACATAAAATATATAATATATAATATAATAATAAAAGGTTTCAGTACCATGTAAAACTTATAAGTGAATACAAAACACAATAATATGGTTAAAAATCAAATGTATGTGAAATCTAAAAATAATAAAAATAAAACAAAACTCAGTAACATTTGTGTCACAGTAGTTACTTTCAGCCCATAATATGGTAGCAGTTACATTAAGGTGAGACACTACAGGTGTATAGGGTAAAACTTTAAACTAACAGATATCCCCATGAAACTTCCCAAGTTCATCCCTTACAGTAACACAAATATTTTTGCATCACAAGTTTTCCCAAATTTTTGGTTTGAATATGTAAATGAGGCAATATCTCAGTAAATATGTGTCAATTTGCATACTTTCCCAGAACAGAGATCTGAACAGATAAAGCTACTCTTAAAATTCTTGTTTTATTTTGTTGACATATTAGAATCAAAAGTTTCCACAGTGGGGAGCTTGAATATTTCTTTTTATCACTTTGTAAATGAGAAAATACTGTTACCAGTCCCCCAAAAATCGAATTTTGCCATGTTTTTTAGGAACAAAATGTTGTATAAATCAGGCTGATGATATACTAACAAACCCTCTGTAAAAACCCTCAGGATTTGGAAAGGAACATACGTTTTAAGTAAGTGTTTGTGCTTACTGTAGTTTCTCATCTCAAAATATAAAACCACTAGTAAATGCTCAATTGTTAATGTATTTGAAACACAAAATAAGAGTTAACCATCACACAGGTATATCAACTGTCACTCATACAGTATATGGTTGGTGGTATAACCGGTTACTGACAAGGAGGGGGCTGAAGGCTGAACCCAAATGCACGACTCTTTCAACAGTCTCAAAAGGGAAATTCTTTATTGAACAAAGTACAAAATGAAAATCACTCTCGAGGAGGAAAAAACACTACTGAACTAAACTATAGCTAAACTAACAAAAAATCACTCTTACGAGGGAAACAAAAATTCACTCTTACGAGGATAACCTGACTAATAATCACTGGAACAAAGTAACAAAGGAAATCTGGCAAAACAAGACTTGAACCCAAACAGACTAGAACAAAACACAAAACCTGATAACACATGGGCATGGAGCTGGACGCTGGTTCTCATATCATGGGACGTGACGAACTGTCACGGGACAAAGGGAGACACAGACAATATATACACAAGGTAAGGGGCACAGGTGAAAACAATCAGGGCGTGGGAAGACAATCACACTGGCGGGAAACACACAAGGGCAGGAAGCAAAGGTGCCTGAAACAAGAGGCAAGAGTTATTTCAAAATAAAACAGGAAGTGCATAACGAGACAACATGAGTGATGACTTGACATGAAGTGCATGACATCGGGCAAGACGAGATTGGGGAACATGACCCTGACTACACATACACATGGTACCCTGGACTTGACCCTAACTAACACAAGACAAGACTTAACATTTACGACGAGACATGACAGTTACTTGTAATGGCACTCAGTCAATCAAAACATAAGTAGGTTTTAAACTATGGATAAATATAGTGTACTGACAAGTTTAATAATAAAATAAAATAAAACTCAGGGCTTGTAATGGGGAAATCATATGCAGACAAGGCAATGCCCACTACTAGCCATGAAACCCCTTCTCAGAGTACAGCAACAACTCACAGACTGTGACAAGTCCCAGGCAGTGGAGGATAGATGTTGTCTGTCCTCCTCCAGCATTCTGATTTTCATCTACAATGCATGATTCTCCTTCAAGAATGCCACTCTGTTCTTCATCAGATGATTGATTCTGGCTGCTTGGATTTTCTTTCCACAGCTCAGTGGTATTAGTACAGTCAATATGAGATGTTGTCCCCTCTGTAGAAGTTGCCCATCAACTTCAGGGGTAGTAGGTTGCACATGTCAGCTGCTCCATGCATGTTGATGGGGGTAGAGTTGACATCACCATTTCCTGTCTTCAGGCTGGTCGAACAATCGAACTTGCTTTTATTGTCAACTATTATCTTAGCCAATGTTCACTTTTATTTTACTTACTAATATTAATTTTGATTTAAGCTCTGCTTTTGCACTTCTTTGAACTTATTTTATGTAATTCCTTTGGGATGTTTATGTTTTGTGTTTATTTATACTATTGAGGATGAGTGGCTGTTGTTTCTGGTTTTTACTGTAGGCTACTGGACAATTAATTTTGCCTTCAGGGAAGTCCTTTCTGTTTTATTCTATCCTAAAATATACACTATTGTCTGAACCAAGGTTGTTATAGTTTTGAAATTTTCATTAGTTTTATTTTTATTTAGTGTTTCAGTTTGCTTTTTGATTCCAGTTTAGTTTTAGTTAGCTGAACAAGCGATTAGGCTTGAACTGATTGTATTTGGCATACCAAACTTTGGAACCACTTACCTACACAAGAACTTAGTTACTGACTTATGATCTGGTGCTCTTGGTGTTATAGCTACCAATCTGCCGAAACGACACATAACTACCAATATTCAGCTCCTTCTCTTCCCTCTTTCAATCATGTCAACAAACCCTACCATTAGATGACAAAACAGACCATTAGGGGATGGTATGGTATGTATCTACTGTTGCTGTCAAAAAATGGGGACCATCAGCCCACCTGCACGCATCTGATCACTTCCCCCCTGGCGCAATGGTCCTGACCATGCGCCATCCTAACCAAACCAAACAACAAAGGAAGAACAAAATGACCTGCATTTCACCAAAACTCTTGTCTGGTCCGTCAGTAGTTTTCGTAATCGTGCCTCTTTTGATCCACGTGATCTTTTCTGTGGTAAGGTACTATCCTGTGCTTGGATGACAGAAGGGAGAGTTGTTAAGAGTTCACAGTCTGCTGCCACTAAAGGTGGAATCATGTACAAACAATGTGAAGTCTGCTGTAATGGGTTGGGTATACAAGTCACATTGAACACGCATGAAATTACCTGTAACCTGTACACAGTCATGAGGAGTGTCATCCACTGGTAAGGTCATCCTGATTGCTGGATTTACTGTGCTGCATCTGTTGCCCTCTCAAATAGACCTGACTCCGTCTCACTGTTTGGCAACTTTATTCGTCCCGGTTCTGCATTCGGTTTTTACGAGGCATTCACAGACACGGGGAAACACCATCGAAAAGAACAACTCCGCTCTGTGCCGGTTGATGACATCACATCACCTTTGACTTCAGTCCGCAAAATATAAAATATAAACAAAATGAAAATACCGTTTGTTTACTGGCTTCTCAATTATAAGAATGTAGAATATTGAAATAAATAAGTAAATTAAATAATCAATATCAAATCTAGGTCTCAACACATCGCTGGATGGCCTGTTCAGGAGCTGAAAGGATAACTTCATAGGCAGGTTTTTTTCTTCCTTTCTCTGGCTGGAGTTAACAGAAATCTTGGGTTAATTAACAACATATGTAATTGGTGTGATGTTTATAGCATCACAGGCTTTAATTTATCAATTTAATTTATCTTAGAAGCAAATGCTGCAGCTGCCAAGCCCTGGTAACAAGGTGGCAGTCCTGTTTCAATGTAGTCTAGCTTTGTGCTGTAAGTGGTTGTTTACCTGTTATGCCTCAATTAATATTTGAAAAGCCCAGTGTTTTCTGCCTCATACAGGTGAAATGTTTTTTTAGAATAGTTTGGATTACTGAGTGCTGGAGCAGTGCACAGATCCCCTTTTAACATTTGGAAAGCTGTTTCAGTCACATAATTCCATTGTAGCTTTGTGTTGATATCATTTTGACCTGTTGCTCTTATAAGAGCAAGCAGGGGTGACGTTTCTTAGCACAGTCGCCATTCCCAGAGAGGAAAACACTTCTGCACAGTTTTAATGACTTTGTGTTCAGTTACTTAAAGCATCTAACAAATTTGCAGTCTTCTTCAAAAATGTTCTTTAAAAGTTACCTACATACTAAAGGATTGTGTAGTCCAGAGTTAAATGTTGTAGGTGCTTTGTCAGTACTTTGTTAATTACTGATGGATTCTCTACATAACCTTGTGATAATATGGTGTATGTGTGTTGTTTTCCTATGTAGGTGAATGCACACATGTGTTGCAAATCTGAGTGGATGGGAGCACTGAAATAGGCTGAACATTAACAACAGTAATTAACAATAGGTTAATTACTATAAACCATTCAGCAACAGGTGGTATATGTGCCTAGAAACAGTAGCTGCGTTTACATGCATTGTTTTCCTCAGTCTGATTGAAAACAACCAGATTAAATTAATCTTATTTGTTCTGTATACATGAACGCTAAATAAAGCGATCCACATACAATCCGTGTATACATGGCCCCAGCTGAAGCCGATTATATAATTTCATTGACATGTGCAGATGGTCTCACTCCCACTACCTACAAAGGTGCAAGAGAAGAAAAGGTACACTTCCACGTTTACACTTAGAGCAATGGATCCACATCGTGTTTTGTTGGGGGCACTTATTTTGTTGTTTTTGCATTTATTTGCGGCTCTATGGTCTCAGAAGTTAGTTATCATCAAGAGATATAGTTCGTCTCAACACTTTTCCAATTTTTTTTGTTTATTTGCCATGTTTTTTATGACCGGCAGCTAGTAGCTGCGTTTACATGAGTCCAAAAATCTCTCCATTCATATATTCATATATAAACGGCTGAAAAGAGTGGATGCGGTCAATAAAGTAGATTATTCATTCTGCACATTATTCGCTTTATTTAGCGTTCATGTATACAGATTCAATAAGATTCATTTATTCCGATTGTTATCAATCAGATTGAGGAAAAAACTGCATGTAAATGCAGCTACTGAAACAATGTTGGAGCAGGGGGAAACTTGTTCTTAACAAAGAGAGTAATTGTTAGTCTGGATAAAAAAGTGAAGTGAAATTAACAATAAAGAAGGTGCTCCCTTCTTTGATAAATACATTTTAGGTTTCAAGTTAATAAAATGCCTCAATTAAATCAGATTAACCTGTGAAGCACAGCCCACTGCGAGCTCCACCCAGGCCAAGTCAAGCGACCTGGGCTGAACATTTAAGACATTTGAGTGATCTTTATTCAAATTTAAATTAAGTGCACTGCAGAGTACAGATATTCGTAAACCACAATAAATGTTTATTTACATTCAGCAATTATGTGTTATTATGTGTTTCATTTCAGAAATCTGGTCACCTTACTTCTGAGATTCGTTGGGTTTTAAATGTATACCTCGATATGATTTTTTTTTTCAACATAAATCTGAGTCCTCAGGACAAGAGTTGCTGCAATGCAGTGTTTGCTTGGCTTAGTCATAGGTCCCTGTTAAGCTGCAGCCCTTTGTCCTTAATGTGCTGAAGGAGGATCTTCCCTCGCTGCTCCACCTCATGGATGAGAGGCCTGAGACCTTTGAATCCTCCTTGGCTGTCCCAGAATTCCTTGTCTGTGTATATGGAGCGCAAAAGAAGATTCTCCAGACATCCAGACTGGAGCACGGACAAAGCTTTCTCTGGAAATCTGATAAAACAAACACAGATATGTTCCAGTGAGTAAAATCAGGTTGAGATTACAGGAACTTTGGGTTACATCCCACACATTAGAAGTATCTTAAAAGATGATTTTTTGAGGTACTTCCTAGTCAAGTGGTTAGAGCACATCCCATATTGGCATAGTCCAAAGCAGTAATAGCCTGTTTGACCTCCAAAGGTGATAGTCTTTACTGCATTTTTATCTCCTTACTTTCCTGTCTCCACTGTCAAATAAAGTCATAAAATGCCGGTTAAAAATATTATTTTTTCTTTTCATCCCAAATTGGCACAATATGTGAAAATAATGGATGGTTATTATTAAAGGAGCTGTATATAAGACTGTGGCCAAACCTGTTGCTGCAGTCAAATTCAAAATACTGCAGTACATTGTTTCCCCTCCCCCTCGCCTCCAGACTCACAGACTCAAGGTTGCCAGAAAGCCACATGCTAACCTCTGCCCTGCTCCAGCATTGTGGTTATGGTACGCCGACACTCACTCACAGTCTCAGATTAAAGATGATCATGCCTCTCTATAATATGTTAGATTGCATTAGTTACTACCTGCAGTGAGATGATGAAGCAGCAGTACATCTACATCTGTTATACTACGAGCAGAGTTCACATCAACTCGTGATCTGCAGGAGGCTTCTCTGTCTCCTTTACAGCTGACCTGCTGCTCTACTGGACTCTGAACCCTCTGCCTCTGACAATAATAAAAAATCTTTCACTGGGTCTCTGGTGCAAGGCTTCAAACACATGACGTCCAGAGAAGGACAAACTGACCAGGACAGACTCATCTAATGAACCACTCTACACATTTACCAACGCTTTATTCACCATCCGCTACATTTCACCACATTTCTTCCCTCTTTTCCAGCTTTCACTTTGTAATTCTTCCCTTTAGCTTTAGCTGAGATCGTTTTATCTCACAGCCACAGCTGCAGCTCAGTGGTAACTGGCAACCTGGATGCTGAAATGTCACTGATGCTGTGATTGGGAGAGATCAGTGGGTAGCACAACAGGCCAAAGCACAAAATTAAAACATAAAAATGATTTGCAGGCTGCCAATAAAATTTTTAAATGTGAATATTCTGACGGTACTATTGTTGTCAGTTAGATCAGTATTTCAAATTAACATGATTCCTTTTCTCTGGACATATTGGGTGATTTTATGATCACATGCCGTACATTTCTTACATATAGCTCCTTTAAGATTATCTTGCCAGAGGCAAGGGCATTAGGTAGCAATGCAACTCCTCACACCATCACATGGGAAGCAGGTACAAACACAGTGGGTCTCATTCATGAAAAGTTGGCACATAAAAGCCCATGATACTAAAAACCTACTCTGGATTCATGAATACAGTGGAAAACTTTGATCATTAGAAAGTGTGTATGTTCATGGATGACAACCAACAGTAAATTGACAGCTCGCTCGTAGTGATCAATAACTAGCATACTGTATATCCCCAACCAATAGCCAATGACAACCATATAAGGAGGTAGTTGCATCCTGTCAACCTGCGACCTGGTTCAAATAAGGAAAGAGAGACAGAAAAGAGGTCAAGGTTATTTTGGGTTATTTTGAAGTGGAGTTGCGAAAAAAAAAAAAATTATTTTCTCCTGTTAATAGTGGTGTGACCATGACAGGTAAATCGAGGGCCTGGAAGGAGGTAATATGCCACGAATAAAGTGTCCTTAGTTGAAAGAACATTATTATTATTATAATCAGCAGTGCGTCCACCCTTTACACTCAGAAAGGACACATAAAATAAAACTGAGAGAGATCAAACAGAACAATCAGCACATCCATTCAATGGTCCACATTTGAAAGTCTCATCGCAGGGTTAGGGTTAGGACAGGCATGTCCAAACTATTCCACAAAGGGCTGTGTGGATGCAGGGTTTTGTTCCATTCAATCAAGAGCACACTGTTTGACCAATCAGCTGTCTGAAGACTGAGATCAATTGATTAAATGAGTCAAGTCTGGAGTGCTGCTGCTAGGTTGAATAGAAACCCTGCAGCCACATGGCCCTTTGTGGAATAGTTTGGACATGTATGGGTTAGGGTTAGTGCCAGGATGGCATGACTTCTTTTTGTTGGCCTTGTCAAATAAGGCTCCAAAATGTTGTAAAATGCAATCAGATTGGTCTTGGTAGAAATGACTAATCAGTCATTCATCACTCTCAGTATCTATACAGTCCCTAAAATTTCTCCCTCACCAAATATTTCTAATCTTTTGTCATGTTTAAATTATGTGTTTCAAGGGTTTCTGCATATTGTGTACATAACAGAGTGCCATACAAAGTAAAACTGATTCTGTTGGGAGCTACAAAAAGATCAGAGCTACTAAAATATTGATGAATGCAGAAATCATAAATATCTGTCTTCAATCTGTCTTCATGAATGAGACTCAGTGAGTTTGTGGAACAGCAACTTGTCATAGCAAATATATTAAAAGCAAAAGGTGAATGAGCCACTTTTAAAGTCTGAAATTGAGAAATCATAGAAATCATAATATATATATATCAATATATTTTATATCATCAAGACACACCATCTGTTAGCAGTTCGGGAGGTTTAAGGTCAGATCTGTGACCCCCTCACATTACCCAATAGTATGAGCCAGCCATTTGAACCATGGTTTAGGATCTGGTTGAATAAGTCAGGATTAAATCAAATCAGGATTTAGTCATCATAATGAGACATCTTATTTAAATGACTCTTTCATAATCTTCAAAGGGAACATGATAGGTCATCCCTTTATGACCATAAGCATCCAAAACAAGTGTCAGTCCAGTGATCACTTTGAGTCCATTAAAATATCTTCCAGATAATAGGTGATGGGCCAGACTGAGAGTGGTTCTAAAGCAGCCTATGATGAGCGTTACAACAAGGAAATTTATGTCACCTGGATTAGTGTAACCGAGCCCGACCTTGGAGCCATCCTGGGGTTGGGGCTCAGAGGCACCCGTCTGGTGGCTGGGTCTTTGCTTACAGCCTGAAAGAGTGACCACCTGGACAGTTCAAAAGGTACTGGCAAAAGATAGTCGGGCTCGCCTCAACACACTGTCTGGGCTCTGGAACCCCACTCCTTGAAAGAGGCTGGACTCTCCTGCCCACAGTGAGAGGTGGCAGGCCGGTGTAAGCTTAGGGTTACAGCTTATTGCTGCCAAACTCAGCTGCCATGTGTTGGAGTTTTCCCTGATGAGCAAGATCTTCAACTCCCACCTCTGGAAAAGCTTTGACCAGGTCCCAAGGGAGGCTAGGGACATTGGGTGGACCATGTTCTTCACCTCCATTGTTGACACAGCTGTTTGGAGCTGTGGCCATAAGGTCTCTGGTGCCTCTTGTGGCGGCAACCCCCAAACCCAGTGGTGGACACTGAAAGTAAGGGGATGTTGTCAAGCTGAAGACGGAGTTCTTTGAGCCTGGTTAGCTTGTGGGACTCCTGAGGCAGCTGATGGGTAAGGCCAAATGTTCTAGAGCTCAAGCAGTAGCGGAAGCAAAGATCTTGGGTGTGGGAAGAGTTCAGGGAGGCCATGGAGGAATATCGGTCCTCCTCAAAGAAATTCTGGCAAACTGTCCGGTGCCTTAGAAGGAGGAAGCAGTGCTCTGCCAACACTGTTTACAGTGGAGGTGGGGTGCTATTGATTCAACAGGGGATACTGTCAGATGGTGGAAGGAATACTTCAAGGATCTCCTCAATCCCACTGAGATGCCTTCCATATCAGAGGCTAAGGACTCAGAGGTTGATTCATCAGCCAAGCTTAAGTCACTAAGCTAGTGCAGAAGCTCCTCGGTGGCAATGCACTGGATGAGATCGGCCCTAAGTACCAAAATGGCCCTTTTCCACTAGCATGATGGGTTTTTTTTGTTTGTTTTTGCTTTGCTTTGCTGCTAGGGCTTGGTACCTGGTACTTTTTTGGTAACACCTTATCCTGGGTTCCAAGCGAGCCACGGCGAGGTCAACCTAATGCCTTCCACTGATTGGCCAGAGTTTCGTCACTGGAAGAGCGTGACATTTGACACAATGGCAAATGCAGCCACTGATCTGTACTGAGACTACTGTTGTTACTCTTTCATGCGAGTTAAATGGCTGCTGTGCTCAAAATCACCACGTGGTTTGTAAATAAGTGTGTTTGGAGCTCACAAGAGGATCAAAAAGAAGAGCAAGACAATGCGACCGTAGCAGCTGTGCTATGACATTGAGGAGGTGTACTCAACTATAGTGGAAAAGAAGAAGAAGAAGAATCTTTATTGTCATTGTACAGGTATACAACGAAATTTCGTTTGGCAGCATCTCTTTGTAGCAGCACCAAGAAAAAAAAAAAAATAAATAAAAAAAATAATAAAATAATAAAATAATAATAATAATAAAATAAAAAGAAAATTTGCATAAATAGTAAAAAACAGTAAAGTGCAGGTAAAAGTTAGTTATAAATGAATAGTCGTGTTTAAAGTGCAAAAGTTATTGTCCATTGGGCTGGGAGGTGGTAGTGTGTGTGGGGTGGGTATTGGGGGGGGAGGTCATGATTACTGCAGCAGACTCTTCACAGCCCTGGGGAAGAAACTATTCTTCAGTCTGTTAGTGCGGGCTCTCATGACTCTAGGTCTGCCAGAGGGGAGGATGGAGAATAGAGAGTGTCCTGGGTGGGTGGGGTCATCCTGGATCTTTGTGGCTCGTCGGAGGAGACGGCTCGAGTAAATCTCCCCTAGAGGTGGGAGTGGGGAGCCGATGATCCACTGAGCAGTCTTGATGACCCGCTGCAGTTGTTTCTTCTCCGATGCAGTGCAGCTGGCATACCACACCGTACATCCGTAGGTCAGGACACTCTCTATTGTGCAGTGGTAAAAGTTTTTCAGCAGAGGTGGAGGGAGTCTGTTCCTCTTCAGCGTTCTCAGGAAGAATAGGCGCTGCTAGGCCTTTTTAATGATGTGGGTGGTGTTCACAGTCCAGCCCAGGTCCTCTGAGATGTGCAGTCCGAGAAATTTGAAGTTTTTGACCCGCTCCACCTCTTCTCCATTGATGCTCAGGCCTGAGTGTAGTGTGGTCCTTGTCTTCCGGAAGTCAATGATGAGTTCTTTTGTTTTCTTGGTGTTAAGGTTGAGGTGGTTGTCGCTGCACCAGGCCGTCAGTGCTCGGACCTCTTCCCTGTATGGTGCCTCATCATCTTTGTTGATCAATCCAACAATGGTTGTATCATCCGCAAATTTGATGAGGGTGTTGGAGCCATGGGTGGCGACGCAGTCATGGGTGTACAGCGTGTACAAGACAGGACTCAGAACACAGCCCTGGGGGACACCGGTATTGAGGACGATGGTGGAGGATGTGGTGGTGCCCATCCTGACATACTGGGGTCTGTTAGTCAGGAAGTCCTTGATCCACAGACAGAGGGAGGTTCCAAGTTGCAGTGTCTGCAGTTTGTTGATCAGCCGGCTGGGGCTGATGGAGTTGAATGCCGAACTGAAGTCAACAAACAGCATCCTGATGTATGTTTTGGGACTTTCAGTGTGGGTGAGAGCAGAGTGGAGGGCGATGGAGATGGCGTCGTCTGTGGATCTGTTGGACCTGTAGGCGAACTGGTGTTGGTCAAAGCCAGGTGGGATATGGGCCTTGACATGCTGTAACACCAGTCTCTCCATACATTTCATGATCACCGATGTCAGGGCCACAGGCCGGTAATCATCCGGTCCTGTGATGGCAGAGGTTTTGGGCACAGGGATTATGGTGGCAGTTTTCAGGCAGGTGGGGACTGTGGCTTGCTGCAGCGAACGATTAAAGATGTTGGTGAATACTGCAGCAAGCTGATGGGCACATGATTTCAGCACTTTCCCTGGTACTCCATCCGATCCTGGTGCTTTGCTGATGTCGATGCCTCGCAGGACTCGCAGCACCTGGTGTTGTTGGATGGTGGGGGGCTGGTCATGCTCTGATGGTATCAGCTGTGTGTCCTCTGCCTGTCTGCTGTCCTCTTCGAAGCGGGAGAAAAAGGCGTTAAGTTGGTCTGGGAGAGAAGTGTCGGTGGGGGGGGGGTGTTGCAGCATTGTTTGTAATCTTTGATGTTCTGGATGCCTTTCCACATGGAGCGGGGGTTGTTTTCCCTGAAATTGGCCTCTATCTGCCCTTTGTATTTTGCTTTGGCAGCCTTGATGCCTCTGTTCAGGTCCACTCTGGCTTTCCTGTAGGCCTCCCTGTCTCCTGACCTCAGTGCTGAATCCCTGGCCTGGAGTAGTGCTCTGATGTTGGTGTTGAACCAGGGTTTTTGGTTGGGGAATATTTTCACCTGTTTCCTTGTTGTTACATTGTCCATGCAGAAACTGATGTATGCCAGTACAGAGGAGGTGTGGAGCTCAATGTCTGGTTCCTCAAAGAGCTCCCATATGGTGTCCTCAAAGCAGTCCTGCAAGGATAGTGTGGCCTCCTCAGTCCAGCACTGCATGGATATGTACTGTGGCTTGGACCTGCAGATGAGGGGCTTGTAAGCTGGTGTCAGGCACAGGGAAAGATGGTCCGACTGTCCGAGGTGAGGGGAGGGACGGGCTTTGTAGGCTCCAGAAATGTTGGTGTAGACCTGGTCCAGTGTTCTGCCCTTCCTTGTTTTAATGTCTACATTCTTGTAGAATCTGGGTAGCACAGTTTTTAAGTTGGTGTGGTTGAAGTCCCCAGCCACAATGAAGAAGCCCTCTGGGTGCTTATTCTGCTGCCTGCTGATGCTGTCGTGTAGCCTGCTCATAGCTACATTAGCATTAGCTCGTGGGTGGATGTACACAGCAGCTACAAACACTTGAGTGATTTCCCTGGGCAGATAAAAAGGTCTGCATTTTATCAGTAAAAACTCCAGGTCTGGGCAGCAGTGTCTCTTAATAACTTCAGTGTCTGTGCACCAACTGTTATTAATATAGACGCACACACCTCCTCCTCTCGTCTTGCCCGAGTCGGATGTGCGGTCCCCCCGGAAGATTGTACAACCTTCTAGCTCTACAGCTAGGTCCGGGATGTTTTCATGCAGCCAGGTCTCTGTTATCACCATGATGCAGCTCTCTATCCGATTGTTAACATCCCGTAGTTTGATCTCGTCCATCTTGTTGACCAGGGAGCGGACGTTGGCGAGAAAAACGCTTGGCACTGCTGGTTTATGCGGAGTCACGGTTAGCTTAGGTCTGATGCCGGCTCGTTTTCCACGCTTCAGGCGTCTTTCGCAACGCCGCCCTCTCATCCTCTCTGTCCGTTCTCGCCGGTGTATCCTCTCCAGGAACGAGTCAAACCCTTCTGGGGTCCAGCCAGTCCAGTGTTGTTTAAGGCTGATAAGTGCAGTTCAGGTATAAGTCTTTTTTTTTCAATGTGTAGCTGCTAACGAAAGAGGAGCACCGGGTCGCTGCGTCTACACGCGCCGCCATCTTGGTAAGGTAAGGACCTAAACTGAGTCAAGGCTAGGGGAGTTGAGCTGAGTAGAGCTGTAACTGTGTAGTGTCTCTGACTCTGGATGTTGTAGGGCTGGTTTGGCTGACACACTTCTGCAACATCGCCTGGCATTTGGGGACAGTGCCTCTAGACTGGCAGACCAGTGTTTCTATTCAAGAAGGGGGACCAGAGGATGTGTTTCAGTAATGGGGGGATCATACTACTCAGCCTGCCTGGAAAAGTCTACTCCAGCTGGTACTGGAGAGGAGAATTCGGCCATTAGTTGAACCTTGGTTTTAGGAGGGACAGTGCAGTTTTCATCCTGGTCGTGGAACACTGGACCAGCTAAGAGCTATACCATCTCTGTATGGCTGGAGCAGGAGCTTGGTTCACATTGCTGGTAGTAAGTCAGATCTGTTCTCAGTGCATGCTGGACTCCTGCAGGGCTGCCCTTTGTCCCCTTCTGTCCAATACTGTTATTGACAGAATTTTAGATTTCTAGCTCAGATTAGAGCTGCCGCTCCTCCACATTGAAAGGAGCCAGCTGAGGTGGCTCGGGCATCTGTTTTGGATGCCTCCTGGACACCTTCCTCGGGAGATGTTTCGGCATGTCCCACCAGGAGAAAGCCTCAGAGAGGCCCAAAGAATCTCTGCTTAAACTGCTGCACCCCCTGACCTGATGTAAGGAAGATGGATGGATGGATTTATTTGTAATTAAGTTTCTCAGTTCTCAGTTCTGGTCCCTGAGACTTGATATTACTTGAATAATATTACTTAAATGAAGTAAACTTCCATACAATCTTTGATATTCTTGTAGGTATATAGGTAATGCAAACAATATAAGAAAGCTATATGAAATAAATGAGAGACAAGTTATTCCCTAGAAAAACATTGTATTTTGCTTCTTATGATTCTGCGATGAGACATACTTCAACATGCTATTTCATTATGCTCAGTTTTAGTGCAGACTAAAGATATGTATATATTGAATGGAGCAACTCAATCCAATGACAGACAAAGGGGGTTTTCAGTCAAACCTGATAACATATATTGTGGATTGATGTCCTCTTTCTCAAAAAAAAAGAAGAAAAAAAAGTTAAAGAGTTGTGTACTTACTCGTCAATGCCCTCCACAAGCCTCAAGTTGAGGTTGGTGATGGACTGATGTGGTCTGCCTGCATTGTCTATGAACACCAGTTTGGAGGGATCTGCCTTCCTTACCTGCACACACATGCATGTTCATTCATTTATTTTCAGATTTTGTAATCTCTTTCTTTTTCCATGCTGACTTGACTTAAAATATGGTGCATTGAATACATTTATAGTTTTAAATATGGAAACCCATGCAAATGATTCCATACATTTTAATGTCACGAGGAGAAAAATAGAGTAAATGCATGAATAAATGAATCATAAAGTGAATAATTTGTGTACTTGAATTAAACACTCACACTTTGTTAAACATCACATGTATACTGTTGTTCAGGAGGATTAAAAATATTTCCCTTTCTTTCTCTGACCAATTGGCTCATGTAGATGAGATTTTCCAGTCTAAAATCTTTAACCTTTAATTTCATTCTGTTTTAGTTACACACTGGTATTGTACACGAAAACTTACACGAATCATAAAACAAAAATATAACCCAGGCTTCCATCTCAGAGGTTACACCCCTTTTATTATTGATGATTTGTATCAATATGTCAAATGCTGAGTATGTGTGTATATGTGTGTATATGTGTGTGTGTGTGTGTGTGAGAGAGAGAGAGAGAGAGAGAGTAAAAAAAATAAGGAAAATCCTGGAGTGCAGGATTAGTCATCAAACATCTGAAATCATTATGCAGGAGTAGCATATAGATGTAAAAATACTTTCTGACATGAATATCAACAGATAAATGAACAATTAACATGTGGATACAGGATTTGTAATGTCCCAGCCTGGGCTCAAATAAGTATCTCTTATCTTATCTTATATTATATTATATAGCTTATCAGGCTGCAACAGGTCAATTTATTTCATTTATTCATTTATTTGTAATGGGACTCTGCATATTAATGAACATACAAAAAAAAAACAAACAAACAAAAAAAAAAAAAACAAACAATTTGTTGTAAATATGCCAGATTTAGCTTGAGAGCTAATACTGAACAAGCTGCTACAGGAGCCAAACTAGGGTTGAAAGGGGTAAAGTAGGGGCAGCATGACTGGAGAACTGGCGTGAAGCTAGGCGCAGCAGCACCGGTCTGTGGTTGCACATAGAAAATAATTTGAGGGGCTGTATGAATGTACACCAGTTGGCACTTGTTTGCGTTGCACTTTACCCTGAAAACATCTGAATACTCAAATTAAGTATTCAAATTGCCACTGACTGAAATCAGGAAGTTACTCTTAAGACCATGCTGCCTCCATGCTCTATTGTGAAAGGGGTGGCCATATCTTCCCCAAACATCATGAATTGCAACCTCCCCTCCATCAAGGACATCTTGTCCCCCTCTCCTCAGACAGAAGGCATCAATCATTTCATTTCTATGACATTTTCGTTTGCAGGTCTGATATACTGTTGCGCGAGTGATGATAGTGTAGTCTCTGGCTCCACCTGGTGAATACAACAGGAAATGCATGCAGGTACAGATATAAAAAATTAGTCTGCTCCCACATGCACCATGCAGGCTGGTGGTCTCTGTGAGATGAGGCTGCTTTGACTGCTAGCCCTTCCCTCCCTGTGGTGCACAGGAATGCTATTGTTGCTTGCAGCTTTAATTCATTTTGTCATTGCACTGTACCTGCTAAAAAGGCACAAATTATAAATTATATAAAAGTATAAATATATAAACATTACATTTCACTCAGGTTTCAGCGGGTTAGTGATGCTGATGGAGACCCATGCTGTGATTTTCATGCAAACAGATAGATCTGCTTTTACATATTACAATTATTGTTACAAATCACATGTGAAGAACATAGTCAGTTCTCCCTGATAGGCCTGCTGCCCTAGAATCTCATTCACTGCATCATTTTAACATAGATCTCTTCTCCTGTGTTACAATGGAAAAAAACAAACAGAGCAGCTGGGGTAGCAGGGCAGCACTGCAATTTAAAGCTTATGCTTTGTAGGATAGGAAAAAAAAACTCCTTTCTTTTTACCTGCACATCAATCATAATAGCTTGGATCTATGAAATGGTGTTTGATTTTTAATTAATCTGTGATGTATACCAGGATGTGAACCAGCAGCAGGTCTTTGGTGTTGTGACACTTGTCATGTAGCAGGTTCTCCACACACATCTCTGTCAGGTCAGGTGTAAAACCACAGCAATACCTGTCCAAGCGGTCGTGGACCTACACAAATGCACAAAAAGAACACACAAACACACATACCCACACATGCACATGCACACACACACACACACACACACACACACACACACACACAAAATAATTGGCAATGTGAGGTAAACCTGTTGTTTATGCTAAAGCTTAATCTTGTACTGGTAACACTTTACAATAAGGGTCCCTTAATTAATGTCAGTTAATACATAATTAAGCATTAATTAACTGTTTAATAATATATTATCAATCATTATTTTGTATTACTTAGCATTAGTTAATGATTAATGATGAAAACGGTTAATGATTAATAAGCAGTTAATTAATGTTTACTCCTCAACATTAGTTAATAAATTATTAAGTATTAATAAATCTTGAATAATGTAATTAGTTATGATTTTGTATGCATTACTCAGCATTAATTAACAAATTAGTTAATATATTAGTGAATTGATAATAATGTCTCTAGTAATTATTTATTAATTTTATTTGGAGTTAATAAGCATGAATAAGCATTAAGTAACAGCTAACTAATGCATCTACTAATCATTGTTACCTGGATGGGTATTAAAAATAATAAATTAATGTCTTAACTAATCATTTACTAATGCTGTGCTGTGCTGTGTATGTCATCAGGTATTACTTAGTCACTTAGTAACCTGGCCTAACCCTTAATAAATGTATGAATGCTGCATTAATTAACCATACTCAACCATTAGTGAATGCTTTCTGGCCCTTTTTATAAATTGTAAACATGTATCCCTTAGGAAATGCATAACAATGGCAAATAATCATTAGTGGTGTAACGATACATTGATCCACATCGATACATCGATTAATTGATTAACGACCGATGGAAAAATGAAAACATCGATCCACATCGGCATCTTTAAGAAACGCCTTTAGTTTGAAATTCACATGGCACATCTGTGTCACCATTTCAAATATTTCAGATTCTGATGGAAAGATGGCTCAACAGACAAAAGTCATGCCTCCTGCCCCTGACAGCAGCAGCAGCTGTAGTCAGGACTAGTCAGGACTGCAAAGAAAAAGGAAATACAGTCCGAGTGAAGCACTGGAGCCGCGAGCCATTACCCGGCTGTCACTGGTAACGGGAGCCTTGAGTGTTATGCTACAACAAATAGGAGGGCCGTTGTGGTGAGCTGGGAAACGGGTGCTAGCGGCAGATGCTAGCCGCTACCACTAGCGGAAATAAATTGAGCTAACGAGTGTTAGCCTTGGCGGATAGCATCCGCCGCTAGCACTCGCTAGCATCCGGGGCAGCTAGCGGGGCTAGCAGCCCTCCTACTCGTGCTGCACGGAACTTCACTCTGAGACTGAAAGGGGTCAGTGAAAGACAGACAGATAGATGGGAGACATTGTGGAAAATGACAGGGGTAGACAGACTGACATACAGGTAGACTGACTGAGTGGGAAGACTGATCAACAGGGAGGGGAGATTTCCAGGTGGGGTAGACAGAGGCAGCCTGATATGGCTCTGCAGCATAAACACACAAACACACACACTGTGTTGCTATTTTCCTCACCATATTGTTTTTTCCCCCCCTATGTTCTTTACTCAATAAGAGATCAGATGTTCATGTTTGCTCAAAGTTCTCTTCTGTGCCTGTTATGAATAAGTTATAATTTGATGCTATATTTAAGCTATGATTTGGTACTATATGCATTATTTAGTAATGTTTCAATTGACTGTGGTTTGACATCGTGTATGCACTGTTCTGTTACAAATAGATGATCTGACACTGTGTGCTCTGTCCTGTGCTTGAACTCACATAACCTGATGAGTGTCCCTACGACACCAGATAGCGGTGACTCTCACCTGATAAACAAGTACAAGATGTAACTGTAGTGTCTTCTCTCTCTGTCAGCTAGGTCTGTTGCAATAGATACACGCCTGACTCACAGCAGATTCACACACATACTTAACACATATTCTGCACACACATCATAAACCAAGAATGGACAGCATCATCTGACTCATCATACTCTATCATAAAGTCCAACTTCTGCATTGGGCAGGACCAGCCCAAGAAGATACTGTGAATTATAAATAGGAATTGTTTTCTCAAAGCTGTGTTTGTTTTGGCTGAGATCTTGACTGAGCACCGTCACTACGCACCCAGCGCTGCTGTACTTTACCTGTGACCTGAATAAATTCTTCGTCTGGGAACTGAAGATTTCTCCGGTTTGTTCTTGGGCTTCCAATAAAAGAACCAATTCTTACATGCCAGTAAATATTTGTTTTAATGTGTTTTAAATAAAATGTGTGATTGTGATTGTGATTGCTTCAACAACATTTCAACTAATAGTAGGTAAGTAATGGTTATTTGCCACTGTTATGCGTTTCCTAAGGGAATGCATTTTACAAAATGCATTCACTAATGGTTAACTATGCTTAAGTAATGCTTATGCAGCAGTCATAGATTTATTAAGGGTTAGGTCAGGATACTAATGTTAAGTAATACTTTGCTTAAGGTTGGGTAAGGGTTACCTGATGACATACACAGCACAGAATTAGTAAATGATTAGTTAAGACATTAATTAACTGTTTATTAATGCCCATCCAGGTAACATGTTAGTTAGCTGTTACTTAATGCTTATTCACTCCAAATAAACATTAATAAATTATTACTAGAGACATCATCCACAGTTCACTCATATATTAACTAATGTGTTAATGCTGAGTAATGATGAGTAATTACATTATTCATCTTTTATTAATGCTTAAGAATTCATTAACTAACTTCGAGTAGTAAAAATTAATTAACTGCTTTTTAATGCATTGACTAATGTTAACTAAATGCTAAGTAATACAAAATAATGGTTGATAATATATTATTAAACAGTTTAATTAATGCTTAGTAATGTACTAACTAGCGTTAAGTAAGGGACCCTTATACTAAACTTATCGAAATGGCTAATAATAAAACAGGATCTTGTCAGCGTGAGAGTCATGTGATTCAAGTGAGATATTAACACACTAAGACATAATAAACCTCAGTTCGTCTTCAAGTCTGTTAAAGGGTTTGGTTGTTTGTGTGTTTGTTCTGTGTGTATGTATGTGGGTTTTGTGAGTATTAGTGCTCTTGCATATATGAGAAACAAGTATGTGTGATCAAGGAGGTGTGTGTATTTTCCACCTCCATTATTTCTTCTCACTTATGTGGAGCTTTCTCACCCAGCTGCCACTTTCCCCTTCCACACTGTAACACATTGATGCTGGGCTCAGTCCAGCAGTCATGTGGAGAATGAGCTAATATTGACTTACACCGCCACTGTGCACAAGCAAGCTTCAGGGAAATGCAAGATGTGGAGCTCTGCTGCGGTTGGAATCTACATCAAAATTTCATATGAAAAAACTCTCAAGTTACCATGTGTAGTGTTTGTACTTTTGTGTACTTTTGTACTGCACAAACTGCAATCAGATGTTTGCAAGGTCGATTGTTGTGGGTCTTGCAGTGCACTCAGCTGCATCTTCACCAGTCTCCACATAAAATGTCTCCCCCATCATATCATTTATTTTTCTGTTTCAGTCTTTGGCTTTCAATCTCTCCAATTTCCTGCTCTGTGTGTTTATATCAGGTTGATATGCAGTGATTCAACTGTAATACTAGTGTTGTAGTCAAGACCACCTAACCCAAGACTGAGTCAAGACCAAGACCAGAGCATACCAAGACCAAGACAAGACCAAGACTTTAAAGGGGGGCCAAAACGAGTCAAGACCAAGGCAGGGTTAGACCAAGACCAAGGCTGAGACCAAACCAATGCAAGACCATTTCAAGACCATTACTGAGACCGTGACTGAGACAAGACCAAGTAAAAATGTAGTTGATTGTGAGACAAGACTGGTCTCAAGTACTCATCAGTAGAATGACTAAGTGTTATGTTCTAGAACATGAGCCTCACAGTGATACATGGAGTTTGGTGTATGTTAACACTGGATAATAGTTAAGGCACCTTTAAGAGACTGTTTGATTATTATGGGATGGGTGTGACCTGTGAGACACGCATAAAAACAAGGAAGTGTTCTGTTCTGATACTGAAGTCTGAGTAAAGAGGATCAGTGTTGTTCCAAAGCAAAGCATGTGTGTGTCTTTACACACAACATTTGGCGACGAAGATGGCTGGATTTAGCCTTCCCCCACCTGAGGTGTTTCTCGCAGTGCCCGGGGAACCTGCAGTGCCATGGACACGGTGGCTGGCAGGTTTTAATGCCTATATGGATGCGCTGGGATTCTCCGCCGAGCAACTCTCGGACAAGCGAAAGACTCCAATCCTCGTCCACTGCCTCGGTACTGAGGGTCAGCGCGTTCTGGGAGCGCTTGGATCAGCCACAACATTCGCAGATACAGTCAAGCTGCTGACGGACCATTTCTCGGGAAAACAATGAGTCCTGATCCGGCGGTACAGACTCAGGAAGCGTCACCAACGACCTGGCGAGTCTATACAGACTTTTGTGGCTGATCTACGTGAGCTGGCCCGAGCCTGTGAGTATTGAGCACTGCATGACCAAATGATCAGAGACCAACTGATAGAAGGCACCTCATGTGACAAGACACGGGAGAAACTGTTGATGGAACCTGATGATTTGACACTGGCTGATGCTATCAAAATAGCGGTACAAGTGGAATGTGTGCTTGAATGCTCTACTCTGCTGGCCAGCCCTGCCCCACACACAGCGGTAACACAACACCTGCAGTGCAATGATGATACGTAACAGTTTTCCCCGCCCACCGACGGCGACGATGGTCTACCTATACAACAAATGAATAGACAGCGCCCCACTGTGGGCCCCAGGCGCAATTGCGGCAACTGTGGATCTAACTCACATGCAACTAGAGCATCACAGTGCCCAGCTCGTGGACAGGTTTGCAGGAACTGCTCTAAACTGAACCATTTTGCTAAAGTTTGTTGCCCAGCTCCTGTCAATGAGGTGCAGTGGCACAGACTTCCCCAGTCCAGTTCTGGATTCACAGAAATTAGTAATATCTGTTCTACACGAATATCATTCAAAACTTGCACAGTGCAGCTGGGGGAGGTTAGTGTGCCACTAATCCTGGCTACCGCGGCTGCAGCGTCACTCCTCAATCTGGCCACATACAGGAAATTCTTCTCCCACATGCCCCTGGGACCCCCGTCCGCAAGCTTACGGGGGTACGCCAACTCTACCATTGTTATAGTGGGCACCCTAGACCTACCTGTCCGCTATGGTACGACACACCTTTCCTCCTTCCCTTTCCATGTGGCACAGCATGGAACAAACCTTCTCGGCCTGGATCTCTTCATCGAGCTGGGTTTCTCTATGATGGACAACAATGGAAGGGCTATAATGCAGGTCTCCTCACCGATGCACCAGCAGTGGCCAGCACCATTCCATGGCCTGGGCTGCTTGACAGCATTTACTCATCGACCCCTTGTTGACCCTGCCGTGACACCAGTTATTCAGCCCCTCAGGCGCCTGCCACTGGCTTTCCGGGAGGGTGTCGCTGCTGAACTCACCTCCCTGCTGGAGGAGGGCATCACTGAGCCAATAAATGCAGCCCCTTGGATCTCAAACCTGGTGGTTGCACAGAAAAAGTCAGGGGGTCTCCGGATCTGTGTGGATCTGTGACAAGTCAACAAAGCTGTCATACCAGACAAATATCCCCTTCCTACAGCTGAGGAGCTCACCACTCTTTTCCATGGGTCAACAGTCTTCTCAAAGTTGGATTTACGCCAGGGCTACCTCCAAGTTACCCTTCACCCAGCCAGCCGGGACCTGACAGCTTTTGGGACACACGCCGGGGTGTTCAGATACACACGCATGCCATTTGGTCTCAGTTCTGCCCCCAGCTGTTTCCAAAAGGTCATGTCCACAATTCTCGCTGGGATCCCAGGGACAGCAGTTTACCTGGATGACATCGTGGTGCATGGGCCAGACCAAGCCACCCATGATGCCCACCTACACAGAGTGTTTGACGCCCTCATCAAGCATCACCTGACCCTGAACAGTGAGAAATGCCTCTTCTCAGTGCCAACTGTGGACTTTATTGGATTCCGCCTCTCGGCCGACGGCATTGCACCTCTCTCCTCCAACGTTGAGGCAATACAGCACATCCCAGAACCGACCTCCGCCACACAGGTTGCCTCGTTCCTGGGGATGACTGCTTATTACCTGCGTTTTCTGCCCAACTACTCACAGACGACAGCGCTCCTGCGACAGCTCTTGAAGAAAGAGGGGCCCTGGGACTGGTCACCAAAGTGCAGTGAGTCTTTTTGCATGTTGAAATCCCAATTGACTTTACCTCCTGTCCTCGCCCATTTCAGCCTCTCCAGCCCAACCTTCATCACCTGTGATGCCTCCACTGCTGCAGTCGGGGCTGTCCTGTTGCAGCTCCATGACAGCACGGAGAGACCAATCGCCTTTGCATCTTGGGCCCTGACACCCACAGAGCAGCGCTACTCCGTGGGTGAACGTGAGGAGTTGGCCTGTGTGTAGGCATGCGAGAGGTGGCATATGTATGTCTATGGACGGCACTTCACCATCAGAACAGACCACCAGGCCCTCACAACAGTGCTCTTGACGTCAGGCTCGGGACACGGGACGACTCCATCGTTGGGTGGAACGCCTCCGCAAGTATCACTACGACCTCATCTTCACACCAGGCAGAGAAAACTTGGTGGCGGACCTCCTTTCTCGCTCCATAGCAGCCCCAACCCCTTCAGTGCCATCATATGACGAAGAACCAGCTCTCATCCAAGCCCTCTAAACACCACTGCAGCCAGTAGTAACACTGGAGGAACTGAGCAGTGAGTCGGAGAGAGACCCGATACTATCCAAGCTGTGTACGTACATCAGAAACGGCTGGCCAACATGCATCCCAGAAGAACTGAAGCCATTTGCTCAAGTAAAAGACGAGCTCTCCTGCTGGGCAGATACATGTGTCTCGAGGGGGCTCTGCACCATCATCCCACACAGCCTGCGTGCCCGTGTCCTGTCAATGGCACATGAAGGTCCCCTGGGAATTGTGAAACTCAAGCAGCGGTGCCGTGAGCTGGTGTGGTGGCCGGCCATCGACCGCGATGTAGAGCATCTGGTCCAGGACTGCTCAGCATGCCTCCTCAACGGTAAAACCGGGGCCCTGTCAAGTCCTCCCCTTCAACCACTACCTTGGCCTTCCCGCCCCTGGGAACATTTACAGCTGGACATCTGTGGGGAAATCCACAGCCGTGGCATCCCACACCACCAACGTTTCTTGGTCGTCGTATATGACTTCCACTCCAAGTGGCCGGAGGTTGTGCCAGTGGGGACAGTGACGTCACATGCCATAATCCACCTACTGGATGGCCTATTTTCCCGCTGGGGCGTGCCTCGGGCCATAACAACAGATAACGGCCCCCAGATCACATCTGCGGAGTTCTCTGACTTTCTGGCCAGCAGGGGTGTGAAACACATCAGAACCTCTTTCTACCACCCTCAGGCCAACAGTGGAGTAGAGTGTTTCAACGCAACACTGAAGAACGGAATCCGTGCACACCTGGCCCAAGGCTGCGCGTTTGAAGAGGCACTCAACCAGACGTTGCTGCACTACAGAGCTAGTCAACATTCCACCACACTGGTGTCACTGGCGCTTTTGATGCTCGGACAAGAATTGGAGCTGCCGCTGCACAGGCTCCGTGCACCAAATGGGGCCACCCCCATGCCCTCTCTGGCCCAGATCTGGGAGGCTGACGCTGCTCGGCAGCGGGAGACAAAAGAAAAGGTTGATAAGAGGCGCAGGGCGAGGCCACCCTCCCTGCAGGTCTCCAACTGGGTCAGGGCTCGACGTCCACAACGGCACAACAAGATGGCCTCGTTCTGGTCTCAACCCAGACAGATCAGACGCCTCCTTGGCCCCGCCACATTCCTGCTTGATTACGGGTCACGATGGCACGGTAGCTGGCTGAGAAAAGTCCCAGCTCCTCTCTCTGAGCACAAGGCCGTGGTGCAAGCCCCATCACCGTCCCCTTACAATATAGCCACTGACCCTGGCCTGCCACCAGACCCTGTCCCGCCCCCCGCAGGGCCACACCAACCCCCCGCCCCTGTCTCACCCCCGCCACACCAGGAGGCTGTGGCACTGAACCTAAGGCCGATGCGGAACAGAGCTCGTCCTGTTACCTTGCAGGACTATGTCACAAGTTATCACTCTTAGTTTAGCTGCTCTCAGCACGGACTCTTACCTACTCTGTTTAGGGTTCATGCTGTCGTATGGTCTGTTACCTTGACTATACATTCTGTTTTATAGAATGTTTTGGTTCCTTGGCAGTGGGGGGGGTTTGCTGTTGGGTTTTTTGGCGGGGGAGAAATGTTATGTTCTACAACATGAGTCTCACAGTGATACATGGAGTTTGGTGTATGTTAACACTGGATAATCGTTAAGGCACCTTTAAGAGACTGTTTGATTATTATGGGATGGGTGTGATGTGTGAGACGCGCGTAAAAACAAGGAAGTGTTCTGTTCTGATACTGAAGTCTGAGTTAAAAGGATCAGTGTTGTTCCGAAGCAAAGCGTGTGTGGGTGTCGGTCTTTACACACAACACCAAGGAATGTTAATAATGTTAGCAAAGAGTGACCGGACGAAGAAGAGTTTACTAAGCAGTTACACGGCAGTGGTCATCAACTCAGTAAGTCAACCCAGGGTTTCCCAACCTAGGTATGAGTGTGTTCACATGAAAGGGGTGGTGTTTGCAGCATCTGACCTGTCACAGTGACACATCTGGTAGTAGTAGCAGCAGCAGAGCGGTGTATTTCACTAACGCGGAGCAGACAATAATTCTGCTGCACTATGAAGAGCTGAAAGATCAAATCCAGGCAAAAAGCAACATAGTCACTGCAGCAAAGAGCAGAAGCAGAAACTGAAAATCACTGCTCCATCATTATGGTTCTGACAGGCTGTGGGCCTTGGCAAATGCCACACGTTTTTTTAATTGCCCTTTGTTTAGTGCTGGTTTCTGGGCACTGATTCGACCATGGAGGCCATTTCGAGACAGAATTCTACAAACTGTCCTGGTTGACACGGGGACTTGAGGTGACGAGGCCTGGTGGGGCTCTGCTGCAGTGGAAAAGGGGCTGGCCTTGGATTTTCGAGCCAACAAACGGTCCTCCCGAGCAGTTGTTGTGCGGGGTCTGCCGGACCTGGGCTTGTCAAAAACATCTCCAGTCTCTTCAAATCTTTTTCTTATTCTTTGTACTTGACACTGAGACACATTGAAGGTCTCAGCAGTGGATCTGGTCTTCAGCCTCTTGATAATCAACGCTTTGGTCTCAGGGTAAATCTTAGGCATGTTGTCAGAGGTCAAGTTGCAGTTGATGTGAAGGTCTGGTGTGCTGGGGTTCTTTTTATACACACCCACTAATTGATCGATCATTTTTTGATAACAGGTGAGGCTGTAATCTAGGATTGGGTGCATCATATTACAAGGCGACAAGACTTTTGTCTTTGCAAAAACTGACTCAGTGGGCTTTACCAAGCTGTGAACATTAGAATGCTTCTCAGCAGTTTCGTTTGGCACAAAAACATTATTTCAAAAGCTGTTGGGATTGAAATTAGCCATTTCTTGTAAAAAAAATTGATTAGAAATATATTTGAGGGGCACTTAAGGTCAACTTGTGCCCAAGCAACTGTCTTATACTTATTTGTACTTAGTTCTTTAACAAATGGAAAGGAGACCAAGAGGTGCAGTTGACTCTTTACTGAGGCATTATTCGAACTTCTCCTTTTGCGCATGCGTGCTCATTACATATCAAAACCTGCTCACTACATCTCCCCCTTTAAACTGAGACTTTCCATATCTTTATAGAAAAACTGAAATCATATGTTGATAAAGCATATGCTGATTTTACCATCTAGGCAGGAGAACAGATGACATGTTAACCATCACTGTAAACATGAGCATATATGTAAACTGATTAAATTAACGGTATGACTTCTATGTTACATTACATATCTTGTCACGTCTCGTTTTCTCTCTGTTTTTTTTTTTTTTTTTTTTCTTTTTTTGAACATTAAGGTGAGTACATAACCTAACTGAGAGGTAGGGTAGACTGCCTGATCCTCTCTGTTGTGGTATGGAGTTTATTCTGCTCCGTGTATACATACAACACTAAACTATAAATTCAGTCTTTTTACAGGCTTGAGTTCCCTGCCAGCCCTGGTGTGTTGTCCAATGTCTGGCTGGCCTTTAGACAATGAAGGCACCACTCTCAGATGAGAACGATTTCTCCAGAGACTGCCGGTGGAGGTTTGAACCACATATGAGCGTGGTGTCCCCGCGACTCCTGTGTGTGTTGTGTTCTGTATCCAAACCTTCTGACCTGGCTTGAGAGGTGGTGTCTCCCATGCTCTGTGTTGTATATTGCATCTCTCAGCCTGTTGTCTATTAAGCTCTTGGTCTTTCAAATCAAAGGCCCTTAAGTCTGGCCAAGCTGGTTTGAGGGTGTTTGGACTCACTGGAAGGGGTGTTTGAATGTTTCGCCCCATCAGGAGCTGTGCTAGTGATACTCCATGGGCGAGAGGAGTTGCTCTGTACGGCATAAGCACTTTGTGAGGGTCCTCACTCTTCTGTAGCAAGGCTTTGATAGTTTTTACTGCCCGTTCAGCTTCCCCGTTGCTTTGCGGGTAGCAGGGGCTACTGGTTACGTGTTGAAAGTTGTAATCCTTAGCAAAATCTGCAAACTCAGTGGCCACGAACTGTGGCCCGTTGTCTGTGATGAGTGTATCCAGCACTCCGTGGTGGCTAAAGATGGCTTTCATTTTCTCGATCACAGCTGTTGCTGAAGTGCGTGTAAGATTGACCACTTCAATGTAACGTGAATAATGATCAATGACAACTAAGTACTGACCCTTTTTCCACTCCAATAGGTCAGCTGCTAGCCGCTCTAGCTGCCGTGTGGTCATCAGAGGTTCTGTGGCATTTTGACACTCTTTAGCACAAATTTCACACTGACGTACCTTCTCTCTGATTTGTGTAGTCAGCCCTGGCCACCACACTGATTCATGTGCTCTGGCCAGGCAATTCACCATGCCTTGGTGACCCTGGTGCAGTTTGTCCAAGATGTCCTTTTGCATGCTTAATGAGATAAGTATCCTGTTTCCTTTCATTAGCAGGCCATCCACCATCAGCAGGTCATTTCTGTACTGCCAGAAGGGCTTTAACTGTGGTGCAGAACTGTTTCTTTCCCACCCTTTGTGGATCAGGGTGGACAGCTGCTTACACATGGGATCTTCCTCCTGAGCTCTCCATATTTGTAGGAGCTTCTCAGGTGAGGCTGGGAGTTACTGAATGACCTCCTGGACATGAGCGCTCACGTCGTTCTGAAGCACAAGGTCTTCCTCTGTTGCCGTAGGCTGGAGTCACGTTCTTGATAAAGCCTCGGCTGCTACTAGATTTTTTCCAGGTACGTGTATGATTGTGTAGGAAAAACGCATGAGTAGTAGCCTAAATCGCATGATACGAGGTGGGACGTCATCAAGCGGCCTTGAGCTGAGGAGACTGATTAATGGCTTGTGATCTGTTCGTATCACAAAGTGCAGGCCCAGGAGGTAAGTCTGAAATCTTTTGCAGGCCCAGGTGGCCGCGAGGGCCTCCTTCTCAATTTGGGCATATCTTCGCTCTGTTTCAGTCATACTACGGGATATACAGGCCACTGACCTCCAATCACCTGAGACTTGAAGCTGACACAACACCCCTCCTAACCCATATGAAGAGGTGTCTGCTGACACTCTTGTCAGTCTGTCTGGGCTGTACTGGGCTAGGACAGCAGATGAGCTGAGCTCATCTTTCACTCTCTCAAATGCACTCTGCTGCGCTGCTCCCCACGTCCACATGTTTTCCGCTTTCAGGAGTTCTCTGATAGGCCTGGTGAGCTCGGCAATGTTAGTTGAAAACTTTCCCACATAGTTGACCATTCCCATGAAGCGCTTTATGTCGGACACGTCTTTTGGTGGTGGCATCTCTCTAATTGCTCTGATTTTCTCCGGATCTGCATGTATGCCTTCTGCACTCACGACATATCCAAGAAATTTAACCTGCTTCACGGCAAACTGACATTTGTCATTTAGAGTGAGGCCATGCTGCTGCAGTCTCTGCAACACCTTATGCACCCTCTCATCATGTTCTGTGGGCATGGCACCGAATATCAGGATGTCATCTGCATGACATAAGCCATCCGGCATCTGCGTCAATCGTTTCTGGAAGTGCTCTGGGGCCGAAGATATCCCAAAAGGGAGATGATTAAAGCAATAACGACCAAAGGGCGTGTTGAAGGTGGTGAGTGGGGCTGAAGTTCTGTGCAAAGGCACCTGCCAAAAACCAGCAGTGGCATCCAGTTTGGAAAAAACTCTAGCTCCCGCTAGTTTATCTAGTGTTTCATCAACTGCTGGAAGAATATGTCGCTCCTTGCATACATTTTCATTCAGGCAGGTTAGGTCAACGCATATTCTAATCTTTCCATTTGGTTTTGGTACTACAACCATTCCTGAGCACCACTCTGTAGCTTCCTCTAAGAGAGAAATAACGCCCATTTCCTCCATCTTTTTTAACTCATCTTGGACTTTTCCCCTTAATGGCACCGGCACTCGACGTGGCACAGCGAGGGCAAAGGGAGAGGCATTGTCCTTTAGTTTAATTTTGTATTCCCCCTGCAGCTTACCTAAGCCAGTGAAAACATTGGGATATTGTTCTTTGTAGCTTGTTTCGGCTGTTGTGATAGCCTGTACTGGACCGAGCAGGCCAAGGTCTTGTACTGCTGGTAATCCTAGCAAGGAAGTAACTAAACCTGGCACAACGTACACATGCTGCTTCGCTACATTTCCATTATGGCTAATCTCCGCAGTAAAATATCCGTCTACCTCTATGGGAATGTTACTTGGTCCACACAGTCTTTTGGATGTCGGTAACAGCCCACCATGTAGCTTTTTTGAGTACAAGCATGCCGGGATAGCTGTCACTGCGGCACCCGTGTCCAACTTGAACACCATCTGCTGGCCATTCACTGCAATTGACTTCTGCCAAAATGTGTTGGATTTTGTACAATTCACTGTGCCCAGGAACAATGATTCTACTTTCTCATCCAAGTCTCTTTCTTGAATTTCCTCCATTCTCATTTTAGTTTTACAGACAATGGCAAAATGTCCCTTTGTCTTACATTTCTTACACTCAGAAGCATGCACGAGACATGCATTGAATGAATTTTCATGTACAGTGGGTTGCAAAAGTATTCATACCCATGACCAAAACTCAGTTGCTCAGAACAGAACAAAGCAAAAGTGAGTTTCACCTTTTTATATGAAAGGAAATAGCACAAACACAACAATCCATCACTGTTTTTGTTCGTAAGTTCTCTTTACTATGAATAGATTGCATTGCATTGCACTGTTGCAAAAGTATTCGCACCCTTGCACCAAAGATGTTATTTTGAGTCGAAAATGATTGCACGCTATAAACTATTGCCTCACAGTGTCACAGGACGGTATTCAGTCCCAGGTGATTTGTATATCCTTGATTGCTCCCTATAAATAGTGCCCAATAGTCACCTGTCCACAGTCATCCCATGCTTGTCAGCAGACAACAGTCATGAAGTCCAAGGAGCTCTCAGAAGACCTCAGAAAGAAAGTTGTAGAGAAGCATAGAGATGGGCAAAGCTATGTAGCCATCGCAAGTTCACTCAATGTGCCAAAAAGTACTGTTGCATCACTGGTCCAGAAGTGGAAGCGCCACGGTACCACTGTGAACCTCCGAAGAACAGGGCGCCCCTCCAAGATCACGGCAAAAGGCAAAAGGAAATTGCTCAGGGAAGCCAGAGCAAACCCCTCCATCACTCTTGAAGACCTGAAGAAGTCTCTCCAGGGTGTTGGGACTAACGTACACAAGTCCACAATATCCCGCATTTTACACAAGGAAGGTCTCTATGGGCGTGTTGCACAGAAGAAGCCATATCTGAAGAAACAACATCTCAAGGCTCGTTTGCAGTATGCCACCACACATCTGAAAGACACTCCTGCGATGTGGGAATGTGTGATCTGGTCAGATGAAACGAAAATAGAACTTTTTGGCCTGAACAACAAAAAGTATGTTTGGCGCAAAGCCAACACAGCTGATGATCCAGCTCACACCATCCCTGCCGTGAAACATGGAGGTGGGAATATAATGCTATGGGGCTGTTTCTCTGCCTCCGGTCCTGGTGAGCTTGTCCGTGTGCAAGGGATTATGAATAGTGCAAAATACATCAACATCCTGGAGGAAAACCTCTTCAAGTCTGCAAAAAGCCTGAACCTTGGGAGGAAGTTCACCTTTCAACAGGATAATGATCCAAAACATACAGCTCGAGTGACACAAGAATGGTTCAGGAAGAAGAAAGTGAAGGTTCTAGACTGGCCCAGTCAAAGCCCAGATCTCAACCCGATAGAAAACCTGTGGGGGGATCTGAAGATTGCTGTCCACCGAAGGTCACCAAGTAACCTGACTCAGCTGGAGCAGTATTGCAAAGAGGAGTGGGCGAAACTGTCCAAGGACCATTGCGCAAAACTCATTGCTGGCTATCCAAAGCGATTGGAAGCTGTTATTGCTGCCAAAGGAGCTGCAACCAAGTACTGATTGTGACTTAATGACTTAGTGTGAATACTTTTGCAACAATGAAATACAGACTTATGCAATCTATTCATAATAAAGAGTGCTTACGAACAAAAACAGTGATGGATTGTTGTGTTTGTGCTATTTCCTTTCATATAAAAAGGTGAAACTCACTTTTGCTTTGTTCTTTTCTGAGCAATTGAGTTTTGGTCATGGGTATGAATACTTTTGCAACCCACTGTATCCTTCCACATCTGCCACATTTATCACTTGCATTATTTAGCATTGTTCTTTCTTTTGGCTTAAATCCGCTTTTTCCATGTGGAGGGAATTTCTGTTTGCGCTTGAATCTAACTGCATCCATGTTTGCCTCGGTGGCATCAATGTCACTTCTTAATACAGGCTGTTGCTTTTTAATTTCCTCACTTTGTGGTATTTTCGTCACAGCTTTCACAAGAGTTAACTCAGAGTCTAGCTGTAATTTCTCTGAAAGTGCATGGTCTTTGATACCTACGACAAGGCGGTCTCTGATCATCTCATCTTGGAGAACTCCATACTGGCAATGGTCAGCTAATTTGTGCACAACTGTAATAAAGGCTTCTGCCGTTTCCCCAGGCTCCTGGCGACGTTTGTTGAATTTAGCTCTCTCGTAGATGACATTATGCTTGCAAATGAAATGCTTGTCGAACGCTTCTTTTACTTTGTCATAGTTTTTCTTGTCCTCATCCGACAGTGCTAACGTGTTCAGAACATCATCCGCCATATCTCCCATAGTGTACACAAGCGAGTTCACTTGATACTCTTGACTTTTTGAACTAAGACCTGCTGCTATGTGGAATCTTTCAAAACGTCGGCTCCAATTTGGCCAACTAACGAAGTCTCCGAAGTCAAATGCTTCTGGTGGACTAATCGAAAATAGGGAATCCATTCTGTTTTACCTTCCGAAGGCTCTCCTGTGTATCCTTGACTGACGTTGTATCAACATAGCTCCATGTTAGCTCTGCTTGTTCCCTCACTTCCCTGGAGTCGGCGATTTCAAAGTTTTCTTCTCGTCGGAAAACTGCAACGAACATTCCGGTCACTTGTGTCGGGTAGTTGCGTTCATATTGGAGGCAAGGACGGTCACTTCTGACACCATGTCTTATACTTATTTGTACTTAGTTCTTTAACAAATGGACCGGAGACCAAGAGGTGCAGTTGACTCTTTACTGAGGCATTATTCGAACTTCTCCTTTTGCACATGCACGCTCATTACATATCAAAACCTGCTCACTACAGCGACAAGACTTTTGTCAGGGACTGTAGTGATGACGAGTATCAGTCATCACTACACGGCAGCGCTTGTACATTCCGTTCAGGGCCAGGGGTTGAGTGTCACAACACCATGGACAGTGCTGTTTTTTGGGTTGCAGTGGGTGCGTGCGTGTGTTATACAGGTGCTGTGATTGATAGACAGAGACTGTTTCAGTCAGTTCAATTGAAAAAACCTTCGGCCCGAATTAAAGTTTTCTTCCACTTTAGGAAAACAATATGATGTGAGGAGAGAGAGAAAGACAGAGAGAGCTAGAGAGAGAGAGAGATGGATGTGAGCTGGTGCTTGAGCACCCACTGTGATGTTGTATCAATATAGGCTATATAACTAGAAAACAATTAGAAAACAAAGAAATTCTATATAAAATCAGATGTTCAGCAGCAGTGAGCACCCCCATGTAGTCAGAATGTTACGATCTTGGTTTTATACCAACATTTTCGGGGCTCGCCAACTGTTGCTCAGAGAAGAAGCCTTCCATTGTCGTCACAGTAGAGACCTTCCTTGACTCCACCACTCCAGATGGGGCAGATTGTAGAGATTCCTGGCTACTCACTCAGCTGTTGCTGAGATCGCACTGGTACGACTGGCAGGGGTATAGCAGTCTACTGTCTAGAAGGTATCTCCACCTACCATTATCCATCTAAGGACCCTGAAAACTTCGAGCTAATATGGTTCACTGTTGCTCTGAAGATGAAGATGAATACAAATACGAATACGAATTACCTTATTAATCCCCAAAGGGAAATTCATTTGTCTGTCAGCTCATAAACCATTTGCAGAAGAATTAAGAAGCCTGATGGCTAAAAGTACCGAGGATCTTCTATATTTCTCCATCCTGCAGTGAAGAGAGAGGAGCTGTCCACCACCGCTCTTTTCTTGGTCCATCAAGGTGTTATGAAGAGGATGATCTGAGTTGTTCAGAGTGACCTCCACCAGTGTGTATCTCTCCACCACATCCTCAGTGAGTCCATCAGGGAGACATGACTGAAGTCAAGTGCCTCAGGATGTTTACTCTGTATCCTAGCCAAGACTTCATGGAGAACTTCACATGGAACTTCAGTAGTAGCCGTTGGTGGGATGTAAACAAGTATTGTTTTGATTTGAAAAAATGTCTACTTTCTGAGTCTTCACCCACATCTCCAGCTCCTCATCACTGTTGTTGGGCAAAGAGTTGATATTTTGCATGATGACTGATGGCAGAAAGGACCTACAGCACATCTCTACTTCCAAGCCTTTAACCTCTGCACCACCAGCACAGCAACCACAAAAGCACCTCCTCATCCCAGCTGGAACAGGCTGGCATCCTCCAGACTTGCTCCATTTTCACTTACAGAAGCTCCTCTCCTGAAGAATCTCCTCTCCCCACAGAAGTATCCATCAGTAGTTGACACAGTACGACAAAAACATACCAAAACGCAACAAAATAAGGCAAAGGTTAAGTAAAAACTCAGCGCTACCAGACTTTGCTGCTCCCAGTTGAAGCGCATGTTCTGGAATCTTGACCAATGACCAGGGCATTGCTGATAGGTGCTGTTTACTGTCCCCCATGTGCCTCAAATTATGTTCTGCAGTACCTCAACACAAACACAAAAAATTTGCACTAATCTTGTCACTCTACTGCAAGACGCCATGGCAGCATTCATACCAAACAAGACCATCACCAGAAAGCCTGGAGACAAGGCCTGGTTTAATGAACAGTGCAGAAGAGCAGCCAAGAAAAAGCAACGACTCCATCACAAGATGCAGTCATCTAACGACCCAGCTTGAAAACAACAGTTCCTCCATACAAGAACAACCTTCAATCTAGCTGAAAAACGAGCAAAGAGACAGTACAATAACAAACTGAAATTAAAGCTGCTTTGCAGCGATGGTCAGGGTCAGGTAATTTTGGACAAATTTAGGCAATTTTGAGTAACAAGAGACAAAATAGGGAGAAATAGAGACAACAAGAACATTGGCATTACAACATCCATTCAGCCTTAGCTAAGGCTTGAAATCACAACCTCTGACACCAGTCTAAGACAGTTCAACACCACCCTGAACTCTCATCCCTGAAACAATGGAAGTTTCCCCCAGACTGGAAAAAACTACTTTGTGTATTATGCCTTTTGATTGGTGTCTCTCTAACACCTCCTGTCTACCTGACTTCCCCTTGATATGTTACATGTCTGATGGTCTCAGTGTGAAGGTATTGTCCTGTGACATACACCCTGATGATCAAAGGTTGTCAGATGTGAGTGGTGTCTCCATGCAAATTCCTATTGACACGTGATTTAAAAGTGTCTTTGTTCTGGTTGGATATTTAAGGGAAAGAGTGAGGACCCAACCTTTGAGTTGATCTACTTACCAGTGATCCCACACGTCGAGTGTGTTGCAATATCTGCAATATCTGTTTCTAGTATAGATATGGATATAGTAATAGTATTGTTGCTATTGGCTATAGTTTGTTCACTTACTGTACATCACAATAAACTGGAATGTTAACCATTCTATACTTCTAATACTGTCTTGATTAGATTAGTTAGTTATATATAGTTATATGGTAAGTTTCACTGGGTAACACTCACACCCTTAACCTCTGAGTTGAATAGAAAAGATTGAGTATCATGTTCTGTAATTATATCATATCTATTATTTAGATATGTTCTATAACCTCTGAATATCTCAACCCAGGTGTCAGAGCTGTTCTTCTATGTTAAGGTCACTGAATATTTTAAGTCTGTATCTGCCATCCCTGAACTAAGATAAGGACTAGTTAAATACTGTATCGCAAAGACCTTAGTTATATGGTAAGTTTCACTGGACGCTGCTCACAACCTTAACCTCTGAGTTGGACAGACAAGATTGAGTATCATGTTCTAATACCTCTGAATACTTCACTGAGTACTAGGATGCGTCTCTGTGGGCTCCTGCAACAACCTTTAAAAATTCTGTTTTAGGCACACTTTTTATATCTTTTTTTCAGTGTGTGTTTTCCCCACCACTGTAACTGAACTTAACGCTTGCTGAACAAAATGCCTCCAATAGAGATCTGGAACCAGTTTAGAAGATCCTTTGCACTTACGAATCTATCTCAGGCTTCACCAATTGCACTGAATCATATGTTTGTCCCATCATTAATAGATGGGGTCTTTGATATGTGGTCCAGAAAAGGTATGATGTCACTGTCTGATCTGTATGTTGATGGCAGCTTTGCCTCCTTTGAACAGTTGGTACAAAAATATCACATTCCCAAATCACATTTTTATCGATACCTGCAACTTTGAAATTTTGTATTCTCAAACTTTATATGTTCTCCCCTACGTCCCCCGACTGACCTGTTAGATTCAATTTTTGATTGTAAACTAGTCAGAAAACGAACTATTAGCACAATATACGAAATACTATATTCTCATAACTTGATGCCTTTGGACCTCCTTAAAAATAAATGGGAGACAGATTTAAATGAGCAAATCACAGACGACACTTGGCACAAAATAATACAGGGGATTTTTTCATCTTCCATCTGTCTTAGACACGCTGTCATTCAGTTTAAAATTGTACACCGTCTACACTGGTCTAAAGTTAGACTCTCTAAGATCAATGCTGGTATAGACTCCACTTGTGATAGATGCGGGCGAGATCCAGCCACTTTACTACACACATTCTGGACTTGTCCAAAACTTTGCGCTTTCTGGCAGCCCATCTTTGAGACCTTTTCTAAGATCTTTGCGAAAAGGCTTGCACCATCTCTATTCATTGCACTTTTTGGTGTAACTCAGATAGACTCCCATCTAGAGATGTGGGAAAGAATAATGGTGGCTTTCTGTTCTCTCCTAGCTAGGAGACTGATATTATTGAAATGGAAAGATCCAGCACCTCCAACATACAGTCAGTGGGTTAGAGAAATCATGAACCATATCAAGTTGGAGAAGATCAGGTACACAATCAGGGGATCTACTAGAAAATTTTATAACATATGGCAGCCTTTTTAATGTTTGTTGAGGATATGGAAGCAGACAAAATAGTACTGTAAACCTCTGTTGACCTCAGTCATCTTTACTATTATATTTCTTTTTTGCTGTTGTTGTTAGTTCTTTGTTATCTGGCTATGTGAGTCCTGGATATTGAACTATATATTTCATACTTTGTCTGGTATTTGTGGGGGGTGGATGGGACTTAGGGTTCGTTTCTGTTTGTTTTTTTTTTCCTATGTGTTCTGTTGGACATATGTTAAATTATAAACCATAACTTGTAAAACTAAATAAAAATACCCTGAACAAAAAATGCCTCCAATAGCCAAACCACCAACATAACCACAGTGGCCAGCTTCTCACACTGCATCCTGCCTCGTAGTGACTCCCCCTCCTGCCCAGACGGAGCTGCAGGCGACATGCCTCCTTCCGACTTTAAGGCTCAAGCTGCCTCGACCAAGAACTTGCCTAACATCAAGACTGAGCTACAGACAGTGAAGTTGGAGTTATCTGGCAGTATTTCAAACATCAAGTCTGATGTGCTTGCTCTGAAGGACACTGTAGGTGAAATGGAAACATCACTTTCCACCTGCACCGATGACATTACTAGGTTACAGGCTAAATGCAAGGATTGGGAAGCGAGATCTTGGCGCAATAACATACAGTTAGTGGGAATTCGCGAGAACTTTTCCACCTCTTCTACTGCTACAGCTATTTCCTCTCTGCTCAAGGAGCCTCTTGTGGACTGTGTTCATTGCATTCTCCAGCCGAAGCTGCAGCTGAATACAGGCATATTGCCAGCGACAGTGAACCAGGGCCCAGCAATGGATCAAAATTAGGGGCATGAGTTTCTCTGTCTTTCCCGACCACACTCTGAGTATGGCTCATGCCCGACCCACCTTGAAGGACACTCACATGCCCATATTTTCCCGAACCTAACACAACAACCACCAGCTAAGCTAATCATCACAATTCTGTCACCATACATCAAAGTGTGTGTGTCTGTGTGTGGGGGGGGGGGGGGGTTAGGCAGGAAGAGGTAGGAAAAATGAGAAGACAGAATAACCTTGACTTTATGTTTTTAATAAACTATTGAACTGTGACCATTTTTTGCCCATCTGTTTATCTTACAATTTTATTGATTACTAGATAGCAGTGGCTTGGAATGAAGTTGGTTGAATGTTAAAAAAAAAAACAAAAAAAATGCATTGATGTAGTTAAGCTACTTTTGTCATTTTATTGTAGCTTAGCATGCTACATTTCTCTGGTGGGTAGCCTCAGTGTAATGAAGCTTCATTTTATGTAGAATAATTGTAGCTTAGCTCACTACATTTTCCACGTAGCTTGTCCAGCACTGCTTAACAGCACCAGCCATCCAGGAGGGCTGAGAGAGAGAGGCCATCTTGGAATCTCCCTGTTATAAGAATGATTCAGGTGGAATCAGTCATGTAATCAGAAAGTACCTGCAAAACAAGAGGGAACTGGAGCAGGCCAAACCAAATGAGGTCATACAGCATTAATTATTTTTGTGTTTGTGCAGGGCTTTTTTTCACACTTTCACACTTACCTGTAATAAGAAGTCAAACAGAGCCAGTCTCCCCCACTCTGAGTGGTGGATTCCCACACAGGGTGCTGACCTCAGGTCTGCTTCTCTCCCACAGTGGACCTGCAGCAGCTTTTGATACTGGACCCAGCTGAGTGGGACTGAGTTTTGGTCATTGTCTTTATCACCAAGGTGATGAATGTCTGGATCCCACCACACTACTGGTCTGGGTTTGCCCGTGATGTACCGATATGGAAGAATGTCACTATGGAAAGTCCTCAGCACTGCTGGGAGACTTCTGTTGATTCTCAGAACTCTGTCCAGGTGGAAGGCAAAAACTTCAAACCAGTCATCAGTGCGTTTGATAAGGGAACAGCTCCCCTGCTGGCATTGCTCAGTATGGGTTTCTACACGTCCTTGGTCTTGTCCCTGCTGATGTGAGACTCTCTTCTGTGATGGCTGCTGGGATGGAGAAATACAGTCACTTTCCATTTACTTTTCATGTATAAAAAATAATTTTATATTGAAGTGTGCACAGTCCCTCATGCTTTGTTCAGGTATGTTTTGTTGCTTGAATGTAAATGAAAAATTAAACAAACTGTTACCACAAGCAATGTATCTGTTTTCATTACATTTTATGTGAGATCAAAAAGATCAAAAAGCTACTCTGTTATGTACAGTAAACATGAACCAGGTATGTATCAATCTTTTAAGTTACATGATTACATTTTCAGCTACTTATTTAATAACAACAACAACAACAACAACAAAAACAACAACAACATAATAATAATAATAATAATAATAATAATAATAATGCACGACAATTAATTTAGCCACTTCCCTTGTCTGAAGTTTCAACATAGATTATTATTATTATTACTTTTCAATTTCAAAGTGTCCTGTTGCATTGAAGAGCTGATACCCCTTTTACACCAAACTTATCAGCTAATCTACTCACAAGTTTGTCTGAGAGGACACGCAGAACTGCTAGCACCATTGCTATCACATGCAGTTACAGAGCCAACACACAGATACAGATGGAGAAGAGAAAAACCTCTAGTGCTAGCTGCTGTGTAGACTGGTACAGTAGATTTCCTGTGCCTCATCTCTGAGTAATACAAGTGATTTTAAATTCATTTTTGGGCTGGGCTCTCATCCCCAAACACAGTAAAGCTTTGATGTTTCTAGTTTAATAGCACTGTGCAGGGCAGATGACAGGTGTTTTTACAGAGTTTGAGCACTGAGAGGAAAAACAAGAGCAAAATTTGCGGTTTCACCCAGCTGTGTTTGCAGTGTGAATGCAGATTCCTTTTGCAGAAGAAAGCTTGATGTACTTGACGTGCTTGATTTACTGTAGAACAGGTGTGTTCCTCTTAAGTAGAGATCAGACTTCAACTAAATCAAGGAACACAGCTTCTGACATTAGAGTGATTGGAATCACTGATATAAATCACTTTTCTTTTCATCTTTGCCTGAAAGTAAACCGAAATTATGTTTTGTTTTGTTTTGTTTTGTTTTGTTTTTATTACCAATTTATAGGGATCTAAATGTGGGGAAACGTCCTGGAAATTAATTTGGCATGCAATAGCATGAATTACTCAGTGTTATGAGGATGATAATTTCATGGTGGTGAAATAAACTGCAAAGGAATTTTCAATTTAATTCCTAATGTGGACAGATATGCACAAAATGTACTAGTTAAAGTAAATCCAGAGGTGTAACTAGAAATTATTTTGTGGTGCCTCCCTTGTTGGCTGGACTAACACTGACCTTTGTGTAAGGTGAGAATTGTGATAACACATGGCAAGACTTCCGGTAATGACTGCGGTGGGGTAGAATGTGCAGCGAGCTGTGCTCCAGTTTGACAATATTATATAGAACTGAAAACCCACATTCAAAATCACAAATCAACCAAGCATTACCAAAGGCAGCATTTAGTAGACAGTATGCCAAGGGTTAAAGAAAAGCCTTCATGAGCAACATCAACAGTTTGAAGATGGAGAAGTCCACACCAAGAAGATGGTGAGGTTCCTGAAGGTGAACGCTCTACTCCCCGTTGAGCTCAGAAGTTGATCCTGGATTTAAATTCAGTTCAAACAACCATAACGGACCATCTGCCAGCAATACAAGCTACAACTACAGACATGGACGACAAACTAGCTACATTGTTGGTAAAACACAAGATACTGGAGACTTCGATAATTGAGCTCATCCAGAGGATTGAATACGTGGACAATTACTTGAGGAGGATCAGTCTCCGATTTGCTCTAATTCCTGAAAAGGCTGAGGGTTCTAACAAAAAACTTTCTATGGCTAACCTGATCAAGGAGATACTAAAAAAAGGAGCTGTCATTCAAATCCTCAAAATTCCTGGTGTTCCCAGAATACTCGGTGGCTGTGTCTTGGAAGAGGATGGAATTCAACTCTATCAAAGCAGCGCTACATTGCTGAACGTCCCCTTCAAGCTGTTGCTTCCAGCCCAGCTTGTTGTCAACATAGGAGGAGAAAATTAGAGGGAGTCTTTCATACTACTCCCGACTAAACTGTTACAAGAATGGATACATTTATCACTTATAGACATTTTGCTTCTATTGGTCAGGTTTGGAGTGTGAATAGGCCTTAGTTCTGTTTTTGTTTTTCATGTGTGCGTGTGGGTCCAATTTGGCTCACATACCCACTCCAGCACACAAAATATACTGTACTTTATGCCTTGTGAATATGCAATTAATCTGTAAATAACGAGTTTTGCAAAACAACTTTAAGGCTGTTTTTTTCTCTCTTTCTTTCCAATCAATTTCAGCTTGGGCTCCCACAAGGGTGTAACTTAAGCCCTTTGCTTTTTATTTTATCATTAGAACCTCTGATTATTTAAATTAGAAATAACTATATTGTTAAAGGTATTGTATCCCCTGTAACAGAAACAAAACTAAGTCTTTTTATGGATGATATTTTGTTGACAGTGTCAGCCCATCAACCTCTCTTGAACACATTTTGGAGACAGTGGACTTTGGCTCCATCTCTGGATATAAGGTGAATTGGGATAAATCTGAAGCATTACAATTAATGCTTATTGTTTTAAATCACATATTTATGATTTGCCCTTTAAATGGTCCCCTGAAGGAATGCATTATCTTGGTGTAACTTTGAAACCTCCTCAATAATATCAAGGGGGATATGGAAAGGTGTCTCCCAATGACTATCTGGGGTAGAATAAATACTATAAAAATGAATGTCCTACAAAGGATATGTTGGCTGCCATTCCACTCCCCCTTGATAAAAAGTTTTTCAAAGAAACTGAACTTCTTTTCAGAAACTGGAATAACAAGACCCCATGGGTCAGTGTTAAAAATCTGTCCGTGGACAGGGGTATGGGGGGCCTCAGCCTCCCAAATGTGTAAAAATATTATATAGCTTTTAATGCCAGATATCCCTTGAAGTGGGGCTACGCGGCCGAATTTAGAGATACTAGTTCAGAAAGCACTGAACAGGAAGCCTTAGATATGCAAAAAGCTTACATTAAAGGGATGTGGTATGCTCCTTTACGTAAAAATATTGACAACCCTCTGATCCATTTTTCTTGTTCCATGGTGGGAAAAATTCAAGGCATGATTAATTTTAAAGTTAATAATTCTCCAAATGTCCCCTTGTGGAACAACTATAAGTTTACCTTAAATGGCAAACCTCTCAAAAAAGATCTTTGGGAAAGTAAAGGTATAAGAACTATTGGTGACCTGATAAACCCCAGGGACAGGAAATTAACATTTTTTTGCCAAACATTCAGATTTATACGGAATTGATGACAAGGATTATTTAATATATATGCAAATAAGACCCCACCTGTCTACCTATTTCGGTAAAGTGGTTAAAATACCCACAGTGACAGAGGCAGAAACCATACTAGAATCAATGGTCAAGCAGAAAAATAAGATTGCTTCTAAACGTACAAAGTGATATAAATTACAATATTATACATAGAACATATTTTTACTCCTGCACAGTATGAATGTCCCTGTCTCTGACTGCTGTTGGCATTGTCAACAACAAAAATGTACATTTTACCACATGGTATGGGCCTGTTCAAAAATAAAATATTTTTGGGAAAATGTTACACAGTCCCTGAGTGAAATTGTCAGTCACTCTGTTGTTTGTGACCCAGCATTATGTTTGTTGAACTATATGGACAAGGGATCATGGTCCAAATACAACAAACAAATAATAATAACTGGATATATGACGGCCAAAAGACTCATTGCTATTAATTGAAACAACACTGACCAACTGGAAATGTGAAGATGGCTCCAAACCTTCTTAGAGACAGTTTCCATGGAGGGAGCCGCCTCAAATCTCCTGGAGATGTATAAGGAGGAACAGCTCTTATGGAGAGAAATATTTGCAAGTTACCCTCTTTTCAAAGGACCTTGAATGATCGTCAATATACTTGTGGAGTTTGAACTTAAACAAACTTAAACGAATTGGACGCACCTGGTCTGTAATTGGTTATACAATGTAATCCCCCTTCCCCTAAACTATTTGAGACAATCTGATCTCTGTACACCCTCACTTTGTACTTTTTTTCCTACATAATTTTCTTTTCTTTGTATGCATTTGTTTTTGTTTGTTTAGCTGTTGTAACTTCTTCCTTTTTATTTTTATTTCACAAGAATTGAAAATTTTATTGGTAATTACGATTAATTAGATCTTGTCTTACTAGGCCTGTATCATTTTTGACTTTTTGGCTGCCAATAAAAGTTTAAAGAAAAAAAAAAAGAATTGTGATAACAACACATCAAACACTAGCTTCTGATTTAATTTGTGTACCCACAGTGAGTTTAACTACCAATGCAATTTGAAAGACGAAAGTTGAAAATCCCCCCCAACAATAAATTGAGCTGCAAGCTGCGATGAACAGGCCAACAGGTCCCAGCTCCACAAAACCTAACCCTGTTACCCGAGTCCACCGGGTAGAGCTAAAGCCCCATGATAAGCAGATATAAGTGTGTGTGTGTGTGTGTGTGTGTGTGTGCATGTGTGCATGTGCTTGTGTGTGTGTGTATGTATGTGTAACAGACCACTGAATGAAAATGTTACACAAATGAAATGATTGTCAATCAAGAGTAACTTTTTGGGGGGTTATTTGAATACAGACATGTTCAGTGTGTATGTGTCGTCAAACATGAAATGGGGAAATTTTTGAAAATTAATGATTATTTGAGACCTGCACTGAAGCCAGTGTACAATGAAGTGACATTTACCACTGACCACATTACTACCACCAGGTTTACTGACTAAATCATTGAGTCCAAGTCCATTGAAGCAATTCCCACATGGTCTTGCTGAGACATTGTGTTCATAAGAATGGAATGGATGGACATCTTGACAGCAATGTAGCTCTACTTGTTGCTGGAATGGGAGCATAATCATGCTTATTTCGAGATGTAAGAGATGTAAAAGATTTACATTGAATGTAACAGTGAATGAATGTTCTCATTTCCTTGAATCTCCTCAATGTAGGTGGTGAGTACAAAATTTGCACAATGCACACAGCCACAACACCTACATGTATAGGAAATTGTTGGATAAAAAGGAAGGAAGAAAAAACCACTAAGCTCTGAGAAACTATATAGAGTGAGAAGGGAGGGGTGAGCGTGTGCGCTAGTGTGAGAAAACATTGTAAGTTCGCATGTTTAGCTGCCTGCAGGGGAGTCAAGGTCGGGTGAAGTAGATAACAGCCACCTGCAAGACAGTGTGGTGCCAAAGGTGCAGAACTTGATGAACTTGACACTTTTGGTGCCATTATTATGTACTATTAAATGTTAGAAAAAAGATCCTTGACTGCAACTGGCCCTGTGTTTGGATCTTACTTTTATTCCAACATAATCCTCCAGGTTGAAAAAAGAAGAACAACAAAAGACTCAAGAGTATTACTTTAAAGAAATATATACTCTTTTGCATTAGATGAAACGTCAAAGAATCTGGTAAAGTCATAATTGATAATGTACCTGTTGCTTCTGAGGTTTCAGTGACACCTGTAGCACCTGTCCGTGTGCAGGCACTCTGGCTTTGCTCACCACTTCACCCACCGCGAGGAGCTCCATCTTCTGAATGTCATCCTCACTGAGCCAGGGAAGAGGCCAGAGATCTAGACTAATCCTTACCCTTCTTTGATCACCATCTGGGAAGTCATTTTCCGTAAATCTTTGACACCAGCTGCTGTCGTCTGTCTTTACGGCAGCTTGGGGCCCAGACAAAGTCTTTTGATGGTCCAGCAACCCAGGATCCGTCTTCAATACAGAGGGACCCTCTGGAAGATTAAGGTGTTTTCTGAGATTCCTGGAGATTTTTCTCAAAGCCTTATGCTCTTTATTTGATCCCTTAGAGTTCTTTGTTGCTTGTCTATCCAAAGCCTGGTGACGTTCAGCTAGCTTTGTACTTGTATGGCTGCTATGCATTTGCATGTCCACATTTCTGTTTGGGTGCCTGTCCTGCCCTCTGCCTATCAGTCTGTCAGCAGCTTGTCTGTCAGTAGTTAGAGTATCTGCTGGAGCAGTGATATGTGCTGTATTCCTTAATAAACTGTAGTTGCCTGGTGTACTTCTATACTTTGGCCTTTTGTTGACTGAAAACTGTTGAATAATGGCATAGTGATGAGTGGTTGGCTGCAGGATAGTGCCTGAAATCTCTTTGCTTTTGGAAGTAACTCCTTTGTTTTTGTGTATTCCGTATAAGTCTGTGTGTCTTCTCTGGCTGTCCTTATCATGGGAGTCTTTCCCAGTCCTGGTTCTCCAGGTCAGGTATTGAAGTGAGTGAGTGAGTGGCAGCTGAGAGACAGAGACTGGAGGGGCTTCTATGGTCATGAACCTTGACATGAACCCCCAAGCAGAGCTCAGGGCACGGGATGACCGTCGGTTAGAGTCAGCAGGTGCTGAAGGGAGCGATAGAGTGATGGTCATCACTGAGATTGTGAGGAGGAGGAGCAGGAGGGGATACAGGAGGAGCAGCCATTTTTGACCACGGTAGAGCTTTGACCACACTCTCCAGGCCTGCAGAGAAGAAGAAATGTAGAGAAGTTAGAGTGAAACCAACAGAATCATGATGCCATAAAGAAAGATAGCATTTGCTGACATTCCTGTGGGATTAACCAACAGCTGCACTCCGATCTCTCGGCTACAGAGATTGGGAAGCAAGTATTCATCATTTACAATTTGGTACATATTCTTTACTGTTATATCACAGCTGTCATGTGTAACCTCTAAATGTTTATTTACCATAGAAGGGAAGCTGAGCTCAGACCTCCCGTTTTTGCAGCAAATCTGAATACATGAGGAGTATGAGGAGTACTGAATCTGCAAATCTGAATACATGAGGAACGGACTATAAAGCTGTATCAACTGGCAGTGTGTTTCCATGGGGTTTACATCAGGATTGGATTAATACAGCTGAGACCAATATGATTATGGCATGTCCATATTTCACTTGTGCATGCAAGGGGTGAAGCCATATTTCATACAATCTCTATTCATTACACTAGTGATGTAGCTGTCTCTAATGAGAAAATTACGCTGCTCTAGGAATCCAAAGTTAGGCTCGGTAGTACTCATTCTTTTCATTTGACTTATTGTGGAGTATTTAGATGAGATTTATCTAATCCAATCTAATTTCACCACAAATAAAACTGTCACAGCAAAGGCTGGCATTTCCTCCACAGACAGATCCCATTAACTTCATGTAGTTGAGGACGTAATGAATGTGCTGCCCCCTCTGGCATGCGCTTTTCCGCCTGAAGGTGGCAGTACTGCGACAGGAATGGAGCGGGTTGAAATAACGGCATAAGAAGCAGTCAGTCTGCAGCCGAACTTCAGCAGTTCTAATGGTTTCAAGAGTTAACAGATCATATACCTGTAAGTATTGTATATGTATAGTTGTATATACTATTGCTGTAAGGTGGCGGCCGTTCTACGTTCTCGCCGCTATCACGATGCTAGTTTTGTTAGCCTGTCTATGGCGTTTGCATTGCAAATTAGCATTGAGCTAGCGGACTTTGTTCTTAGCAGTTATAATAGGAGTGATAATGGCTTTACTGTAAGTGTTGAACGCTCTTTTAAACTGTATTGTTTGAACATCTTTGGCTTTTAAAGATATATTACTTAATCCTCTCTGTTGTATGTATTTCAGTTTTACAATAACTTCAATTGGGAGTGTCCAATAAATGCTTGAAGAAAGGAAGATTGTGCCTCTCATTGAAGAACTGCTAGCTATCTGCCAAACTGAGCACCACACGTTCAGGTAGGGCAGAATAATGAAGCAATGTTTTGGAATACTGTGACATCTTCCCTGTGAAGTGGACATACCAGGTGGTAGTAGTAGTAGTAGTAGTAGTAGTAGAAGACTTTATTACCCCCCTGCGGGCAATTTGCCATGCAGCCAGCAAAACAACATAAAATAGAATGTTTCGGGGAGCAGGCCATCACAATACCATAATAATGAGGCAGATTGGCACAAAAGAATTTTTAGTCTGTTTGTTCTGAGCCCGGTACCATGTACCGATGACCAGACCAGCAGATAAAAGAGGGTTAAAATAGACTCGATAAAACAGGAGAAAAATATCCTCATAAAAGTGGTGTCTACATTAAAACTTCTCAACTTTTGATAAAAATACATGCGCTGGTGAGCCTTTGTGCAAACTGCATCAATGTTAGCCTCAAATGTGAGGTCACTGTCAATAATAGTGCCCAGGTATTTGTACCGTTGTACAGTGTCAACCGCCTGACCATGAATGAAAACGGGGGTGTGGTGGAGGCTTTTTCCTAAAATCAATGATGAGTTCTTTGGTCTTAAGAACATTAATTTAAAAAATGAGGTCTCACACCAATTGCTAAAATCATTAACCACTGGGCTGTGAATGTAATGTTGATTGTTTAAAAGAGACACAATCACCGAGTCGTCGTCGAATTTAAGAATGTGCCTATCAGGATGCTGACTACGACAATCATTTGCTTGTAAAATGAATAAAAGTGGTGAAAGGACACAGCCTTGAGGGGAACCAGTGGAGGATAAAAGTACGTCAGATAAAATGCCATTTACTTTCACCCTCTGAGATCTGTTGGTTAAAAAGTCAACAAGCCAAGATAACATGCCCTGGTCCAGGGTGTGTGTGTTGGTCAGACAGTCAGCTGAAGTGTGCAGTTGGATACAATTAAAAGCAGAAGAAAAATCCATAAAAAGGAGATATGCAAAGTTATGTGCCCCCTCAAGATGACCCAAGACCATGCTGAGAAGGGTATTGACGGCGTCCTCAACACTCCTGCCTGATCTGCAGGCAAACTGCAGAGGATCAAGCCTGCTCTGCATTATGCCTAAAAACTCAGCCTTTTGTGATATGTTCAAAGGTTTTTATAACAAGAGAAGTTAGAGCAACAGGCCGAAAGTCATTTTGAGTTTTTGGTGCTCTTATCTTCGGAACCGGGACAATGATGGAGTCTTTCCAGAGACGAGGAACCCTGCAGAGCTGAAGGGATTGCCTGAAGATGAAAGTGAAGGTGCTAGCCAGCTCCTCTGCACAGTTCTTCAGAATCCTACCACCAATGTTGTCTGGCCCGGGGCTTTTTCTCTCTTTTACTCCTCTGAAAAGCTTGTATACTTGCTTATTTCCATGGACACATCTGGCCAGGCAGAGGGAGCATATCTGTATGCTGATTGCTCATTACTAAAATCATCAATATTAAAACAATTGTAAAAACTGTTTACATCCCTCAGGAGCTCGTACCCTCTAGCATCAGCCACCAGCCAGTAAAAAAGTTCATAATAAAGACATGTAGAGACCCCAAATTTACAGTTTGTTTCCATCATCAATCAGTTTTTTTGTTTGTTTGTTTTAATTGGAATCAGAGACCTAATCTCACTCAGTGGGATGTACCACCAGACCATGGGTGAAATGGTCAGCTCCAGAGGATCAAAAACTGGGGAAAATGAACCAAATATTTGTGACAGAAAAACATGTTGATTTGGCTATTACTTGTGTGGAAAAAGTAATACAAAATGATAAGGCATGAATTCTTAACTCTGTAACGAATGTAAAAACAAAGTCTCCACTTCTCCCTCATGTAATAGTCTTAAACTAGGAAATGTCCTTATGGAAATTTTGCATGCCATGGGGTTGAGGAAGGCTCTGCAGGGGTGGGGCGTTGAGCTGAGAACTGTGAGAGCCCAGTGTATGCTCAGTGCATCACAGGGCCTCCAGCCAGCTGAGGCAAAGGGGCGTGGTGGTGAGTGGGCAGTACTACCCCTGAAACAGTGACACACGGCCCAGTTGTCTGCAATCAACAAGGCAATCAGGGGATTGCCAGCCCTCTGAGAAGAGGGAATTGATCTGGAGCGGCGGAGAGGACAAGAGCACAAGGAAAGAACACAAAGGAGGAGGAGAAAAGGTTAGTGGTCAAATCCACCATCCACTAACCTCTGGACTCTTTTGTATCCCTATCCCTCCAACCAGGAGAGCCTAAGCAGAGTACCTGGCAGGCCACAGGCTCTGTCAGGTCTTCTTCACCATGTTCTCCACTTCCATTGTTGATGCAGCCATTTGTAGCTGTGGCCATTACGTGGTTGTGGAACACTGGAACACCTGAACTTGAGGGTTCATGGGAGTTTGCCCAACCACTCCACATGTGTTTTGTAGACTTGGAGAAGGTATTTGTCCCCCGTCCCCCGTGGCATTGTGTGGAAAGTGCTTAGGGAGTATGGGGTCCAAGGCCCTCTCCTAAGGGCTGTATGGTCTCCATATGACCGGAGCAGAGCTTGGTTCGCATTGCTGGCAGTAAGTCAGACCTGTACCCAGTGCATATTGGACTCTAGCAGCTCTGCCCTTTGTCACCGTTCTGTTCATTATTTTTATGGACAGAATTTTTTTAAGCAACTGCAACAAACCAAAACAAGGACAAATACTGTCCAGAATATTTTCCAGAATAACCTCTGTGGTGGGCTGGTTGTACAGTTGTCCATTTGTCTCCGTTGCAAATTATCCAGTGTGGTCTGCTTTTGGTGAGGGGGAGGAGGGCTCTCTCCACCAGCTGTGTGCTTGGCCAGCATGTGGTATTAGACTCAATGTACTCCAGTGGCAACTGGATGTTTTCACACATACTGCTGCAGAGCAGGACCAATATGTGAAAATGATACTAGGGACTGACCAACATGGATTTTTCAGGGCTGATACCGGAAACAGACAACCTTTTTTTTTTTTCTTCTTTTTTTAGAAATGATATTCATTTGTAGTAAAAATGAAGGTATTGATGTCAATATTTAGAACACACCTGGGACTAAACTGAATATAGTATACTGTTTTTCGTTTTTTTTGTACACTGTGAATAAAGTAGCTCCATGAATTTTTATAAAATCAATAAACTGAACTGAATTCTACAGCTCTGAAAATTGAGTCTCAGGAGTCATAACCCAGTAGCACCAGACTGTGGTGCAGAAAGCAAAGCTGAGAAAGCATCTTGACAGCTGAGAATACTGTCAGGTATTGGCCTAGTGCCATGTATAAACACACCTTATTATTGTGCATTCAACACTAAGTTATTCAAATAATAGACAGGTTCATTATGTTCGTTTTTATTTTAAACATGTTCGTCCATTGCATGTTAATCATGTATTCAAGCTATTCAAATTGACGGTTTTATTTCAAACATAAATGTGTTAAATGAAAAAATATAAAAAACTGTCTAATCAACCAAAAATTTTATGACCCCCCCTCTACCCTGCACTACCTCTGCGGACCCCCTAGGGGTCATGGACCCCCTGTTGAAGACCTCTGATCTAGCAAGTCAAAATATACTAGATTAACTGGAGAACAAGAAGGCACAATTGGCATTATCATTTTTGCCTGAGCTGGAGGTGCACACCGTTTGTCTTATCCTTAGAATATTATCTGTGAAAAAAGCTGCAAAATTATTGCATGATTTGTTGGATAGCAGTTCAGGAGGGACTGACGCTGTGGGGTTTGTCAGTCAGTCTACAACAAAAAACAATGTGCAGGCATTATTACAGTTTCTGTTAATAATCTTTGAAAAGAATGCTTGTCTTGCATTCTTCAATTCCTGGTTATAGGTGTGGAGACTGATTTGTAAATCTCACAATGAACCTGGAGTTACCTGCAGACAGGTAGAACCTGCATTCTACCTGTCTGCAGACTCTTTTCTGAGCTTTGACCAGTGTGGTGTTTCTCCAAGGTGTCTTATTGCTTCCTGACAGAACTTCCTAACTGGGGCAACGGAGTCAAAAATAGTCATAACTTTGGCACTGAAACTATTTACAAGTGAAGTGAAGTGAAAAAGATGGCAGTCATGTGGCAATACCTTACAATCTCAGAGAAAGATCTGCATTATGCAGTTTGCATTATATGTTCCACTGATATTTCAAGAGGGGGAATAACAACAAATCTCACTGGACATTTGAATAACAGGCATGAGATGGTGTACAGGGATTACACCCTTATGACCATAAATGGAAAAATGAAGCCGCCATGAAAGCACAAACTGCCAAGAGATTCAGACTTCAATTGACATGGTGTTTGAGAGAGCCAAACAACTGTCTGCTTACAGACAGCGGCAAAGCAAAACAGATAACAAACAAAGTAATGGAGTTCATCGCTTTAGATGACCAGCCTTTCTCCATAGTAGAGGATGTGGGGTTTTGGAATTTGATGAAGATTATGGAGCCACGCTACATGCTGCCTAGCTGACATCATGCTGAGGTCTGTCTAACCGAAGTCAACAATATTGTGGCCTCACATGTTCATAAGCTACTGCCTCGTGACATCGCTGTAATCAGTTTTACCACTGATATATGGAGTTCGGATGCTAGCCCTGTGAGCATGCTTAGCCTAGAGTCCCAGGAGTTCACAGGTAGCCACTCCACATCTGCCATCTCATAGGCATTTGAGAAAATGTTTCAGACATGAAAAATCGACAAAACCAAAGTGCATGCTGTCGTAAGGGATAACGTTAGGAATATGACTAAAGCTATGGCAGATAGTGGTCTGGCTAGTTTTGGCTGCATGGTACACACTCTGCAACTGGCAGTCCATGATGGTGTTTTTAGCCAGTGCAGCATCACAGAAAATAGTCAGCCAATTTAATCACTCACCTCTAGCCTATTCACATCTTCAGGCTGTACAGATCCAGTTGGGAATGAGACTATAACCTCCCTGCCACCTTCATTGTGCACCAGTGCCAGTTAATTGAAAACTTTCCAACACTCCTCTCCCTGTTTGAACAGTTGACAAGAGAAGTTAGCTCATCAGAAGCACCAGCTCTTAACGTCATCCCCTCTGGGAGAGCCCAGTTCAACCCAAGTCCTTATAAGCAAATCATGCCACTCAGCGGTCATCTTGGCAATGCCACAAAAACCCCAAGAAGACCAGACTAGAGAGCTGCGCAGGACTGTTTTCTTCATCACACTCCTGCCTACTCCCGCTGAATTTCTGACCATTACTGCCCACACCCGCAATGTGTGTGTTACACTCCCGCCCACTCCTGCAATGTCTATGTCCACTCCTGCCTGCACCTGCAAAACTCTGAACACAGGTCATTTTATAGACTATTATGGGGTTGTTTGTTTTGTCTTTTGACGCACTGGTCATGGATAGCGCTCCTATTTTGTTGTTTTCATTTAGTTTTTTTTTTTTTTTTTACTTCATTTGTTGACTCCATTATCCTGTCGCTCCTGCAGTTTTTTTTTTTATCCGCCCGTTCCCATCCGCAACAAAGTTCAAACTGCCCGCTCCCGCGAGATTTGCGTTGGGACCCAATCCCAATGCAGCCCTCTACCTCAGGGCTCTGTATGTACAGAAATCACAACATTTCAATAAATGAATTAATATTTTACAATGAACCGTTCGGTCTACAATAAATTTTCTTTTCTTTTATTAAGCTACTTAACAGGATTAGGGTCAGGGCAAAATGTTTTTTTCCCTTATCAGTACGACATTCGGGACTTTTTGCATCAAATGGTCAAACCAGTACATACTAGCAGTATAGTATGCGGTTTCGAATACAATCTGGTCTGTCGAAAAAAGCTACCTGTGCGCATGCGCTGGTGAAACAACATGATTGGGCTGTAATTCTCCCGGTTCAGCTGTGACAACGCAGGTGACTGGCTGTTCGTGAAAGGGGACAAGATATGCACCATCTTTGCCATTTCGGATCTCCCCATTCAAAATTGTCTGAGTGCTCTGTCTCTACAATATAGAATGTCTCTGGTTAAACTTTAACAATGGTGACAGCAGGCAGTTGGAATGGGACTTGACTTCACTGAGACATGATGACTTGAGTGCTGCTCATCTCATGTTTTCAGACAGGGTTTTACAGCATAGAGAATTTGGTGGCGGCTGCCACAGCTAAATTTCTCACCGTCACCAGCTCACAAGTCTGAGTCGGTGTTTGTCTTTTTTTCCCCCCTTGGGCTTTTTATGCATTTATTTTGAAAGGACAGTTGGGGAGCGATAGGGAGTGGGAGAGAGAGTGAGAGGGGGATTGACATGCAGCAAATAGAATAGAATAGAATAGAATACTTTATTGTCATTGTAACTTCAATACAACGAAATTGAGTGCAATCCTCATACGTATCCTGTGGGTTGTAGAAATAAGGCAACTGGACTTCTTATCTTGTTTGAAGACGTTTCGCCTCTCATCCAAGAGGCTTCTTCAGTTCTGAGACTGTTGCAGGAAAGCCAGGCATTTAAACCCTGTGTGGTGGTTTCGGGTGAAACTAGAGTCACATGACCAGAGTCACATGACCGCACCCCCCGAAACTGGGGGGGGGTCATGTGATGTTACCTCCACTCCCGGTTTCATGTAGCTCTGGAGTCATGGAGTCAGGAGTGGACACTCCTGGTTCCATGAGGTTCCTTTGAGTCACATTTCCCCGGTGTGTTTGGGGTTTAAATTTCCTGGGGAGAGCTCCTAGGACTGCATTGTAGGTGGCTGATAGGTGGTGTCTTAGGCCCCCACCTCTGTTCAAAGACGGTTTCTCTAAGTGGACATAGATGGCTTCTTTGACTCCTCTCTCGAACCATCTGTCCTCCCTGTCCAACACATGGACATTGGAGTCCTCAAAGGAGTGACCGTTTTTCTGTAGATGCAGATGTACAGCTGAGTCCTGGCCTGATGATGTGGCTCTTCTGTGTTGTGCCATGCACCGGTGGAGGGGCTGTTTGGTTTCGCCTATGTACAGGTCTGAGCACTCCTCGTTGCACTGGACAGCATACACAACATTGCTGAGTTTATGTCTGGGTGTTTTGTCCTTGGGGTGGACCAGCCTCTGTCTCAGTGTCTGGCCTGGTTTGAAGTTGACCCGGATGTTATGTTTCTGGAAAATCCTTCTGAATTTCTCAGACAGGCCTGCCACGTATGGAATGACAATGTTCTTTCTGTTTTCCTTTTCTGTCTCAGTTGTTGGTTTCGGGCGTTTTATTGATGATTTGACAAAGGTCCACTTAGGGTAGCCGCAGGTTTGGAGAGCTGTTCTGATGTGGGATGTTTCCTTCTGTTTCCCCTCTGCACTTGATGGAACCTCCTGGGCCCGGTGTTGTAGAGTCCGAATAACTCCCAATTTATGTTCCAGGGGGTGGTGGGAATCAAACAGGAGGTACTGGTCAGTGTGTGTGGGTTTCCGGTAAACCTCGATGCTGAGGTTACCATCCTTCCCAACTGCCACTGCACAATCCAGGAAGGGGAGCCTGTTGTCCTTGACGTCCTCCCTGGTGAAACTGATGTTCTTGTCAACTGAATTTATGTGTTGGGTGAAGGCCTCCACTTCTTGGGATTTGATTTTGACCCATGTGTCATCCACATATCTGAACCAGTGGCTTGGTGTTGTTCCTTTGAAGGACTTCAGCGCCCGCTCCTCCACTTCTTCCATGTAGAGGTTGGCCACGATGGGGGACACTGGGGAACCCATGGCACAGCCGTGTTTTTGCCTGTAGAAGCCTTCGTTGTATTTGAAATAGGTGGTGGAAAGGCAGAGTTTCACCCGAAACCACCACACAGGGTTTAAATGCCTGGCTTTCCTGCAACAGTCTCAGAACTGAAGAAGCCTCTTGGATGAGAGGCGAAACGTCTTCAAACAAGATAAGAAGTCCAGTTGCCTTATTTCTACAACCCACAGGATAAAGATGACCTGGATGACTGAGAACCTTCACAGACAATCCTCATACGGTAAAAAAAAAACAACAACAACAACAACAACATCAACAACATCCATGATAAATAAATAATAAAAGTGCATAAGGCCTCACACATCCCACTAACACACAATCACATTCATAAAGAATGAGCTGAGCTCTGGTAGCAGCAATTCAGTGTTTTGATGGCTGTTAGGTAAAAACTGTTTTGCAGTCTGTTTGTTCTAGTTTTCATGGACCTGTATCTCTTGCCTGATGGCAGCAGTTCAAACAGTTTGTGACCGGGGTGTGATGAGTCTTTTAAGATAGCATGGGACTTTTTGAGGCAGCGGGTGCTGTGCACTTCCTCCAGAGAGGGAAGAGGGCAGCCGATGATCTTTTGTGCTGCCTTTATTACCCCCTGGAGCCTTTTCCTCAGTGCCACAGTGCAACTGGGGAACCACACGCACAGGCAGTATGTTAAAATGCTCTCAATTGAGCAGTGATAGAAGGACACCAACAGCTTCTGAGGGATGTTGTTCTTCCTTAGAAGCCTCAGGAAGTAAAGTCTCTGCTGGGCCTTCTTCACTAGCCCAGTGGTGTTGACACCCCAGGTCAGGTCCTCCGTTATGTCCACTCCCAAAAAGCGGAAGTTGTGGACCCTCTCCACACAGACCCCCCCAATCAACAGCGGCTGGATGGCTGTCTTCTTTCTCCTGTAGTCCACTACAAGCTCGTTAGTCTTGGTGGTGTTGAGGAGCAAGTTGTTGTCTGTGCACCACCTCACTAGCCGTTCCACCTCGTCTCTGTAAGCGGACTCATCCCCCCTTGAGATGAGTCCAACTACTGTGGTGTCGTCCACAAATTTGACTATGGTGTTACTGTGGTGGGTGGGAGTGCAGTCGTGGGTGTAGAGGGTATAGAGCAGGGGACTCAGCACACAGCCCTGCGGGGAGCCGGTGCTGAGGCTGAGGGCTGTGGAGGTATGGTGGCCCACTCGGACTCTCTGTATATGGTCTGTTAAAAAGTCCTTAATCCAAAAGCAGGTGGGGTGTGGTATTCCAATTGCTGACAGCTTTGTCACCAGTCTGTGTGGGAGGATGGTATTAAACGCAGAGCTGAAATCTACGAAGAGCAGCCGAGCATAGCTCCCCTGCTGCTCAAGGTGAGTCAACGCAGCATGAAGGGCTGTGGCTACAGCGTCTTCAGTAGATCTATTTGCCCTGTAAGCAAACTGGTGTGTGTCAAATGTGGGGGGGATGAATGACATAATGTGGCTCCGAACCAGTTTTTCGAAGCACTTCATCAGCACTGGAGTAAGTGCTACTGGCCGGTAGTCATTGAGGGTGGAAATATGTGTTTTTTTGGGCAGGGGGATTATGGTGGAGGACTTCAAACAGGATGGGACGGTGAACTGGGAGAGTGACTTGTTGAAGATCTTGGTGAAGACCCCCACCAACTGGTCTGCACAGTCCTTTAGGACCCGTCCACCGATGCCGTCGGGACCAGCTGCCTTCCGTGGGTTAACAGCCCGCAGTGTGCGCCTCACGTCATGCTCCTCCACCGTGAAGATGATGCCACTGTTGGCTGTGGGACGTAGCACTACTGCCTCAGGTAGATTAGCCTCGAAACGGGTGAAGAAGTGGTTCAGCTCCTCCGCCAGCGAGGCATCCCCATCAGCAGCCCCGGGGTTGGTCCTGTAGTTGGAGATGTGCTGTATTCCCTGCCACACCTGCCTGCTGTTGTTGCTGTCCAGGTGGTGCTCGATCCTCCTCCTGTAATCTGCCTTGGCCGTGCGGATGCCCTTCTTGAGATTGGAGCGTGCTGCACTGTACAGAGCCCCATCCCCTGTTCTGAAGGCGGTGTTCCTCTCCTTCAGCAGCTGCCGGACCTCCTTTGTCATCCATGGTTTCTGGTTGGGATAGACCCGAATGCGTTTATCCACCATGACAGTGTCTATGCAGTACTTAATATAACATAACACACTGTCCGTAAACACCTCCAGGTCTGGGTTTTCAAATATGTCCCAACAAGTCCTGTCAAAGCAGTCCTGCAACTGCTGGGAGGCGCCGTCGGGCCATGTTTTTACAGTCCTTATGGTGGTAGGGGCAGTTCTCCTAAGGGGGGTATATGCTGGAACCAAAAGCAGTGACAGGTGGTCTGACTGAGCTAAGTGTGGTAGTGGCTTGGCCCTGTAGCCTTTCTTAATGTTTGAGTAGACCTTGTCAAGTGTTAGCTCCTCTGGTCGCACATTTGACGTGCTGATGTAATTTTGGGAGCACTGCTTTAAGGTCCGCGTGATTGAAGTCCCCCGCAATAACACATACAGCATCAGGATACCTGCTCTGCTGACTGTTAATGCTGTCATGTAAAAGTCCAAGAGCTACGCTAGCGTTAGCATCTGGTGGGATGCAAACACCAGTAATCAAGACGGCAGTGAACTCTCTGGGGAGGTAAATGGGACGACATAATAATATAATAATCACATATTCCAGATCCGGGGAGCAGTGACAGTCTATGGTCACCATGTTAGTGCACCAGGTGTTGTTGACATACACACACAGTCCCCCTCCTCTGCTCTTACTGGAGTCACTTGTCCTGTCCTGACGATGTATTGTGTAGCCTGTTAGCTGTACGACCGAGTCTGTGATGAGAGAGTGTAGCCAGGTTTCTGTGATCAACAGAATGCAGCTGTCATTTATGGCACTGTTGATCGTAACCTGGAGCCTCAGATCATCCATCTTGTTTGCGAGGGATCTGGCGTTGGTGAGGAAGATACTTGGAAGCGGTGGTTTGTGGGGTTGCCTCCGTAGCCTTACTAGCACGCCGGCTCTGCAGCCCCTCTTCTGATTCCTCTCCCGACGCCTCCTTCTTCGCCTCCCCGCTGGGATGGTAATCCACGGGGAGCCGGGGTACCTCGGAATGTCCGCAGGGATATTGTGTGAGCGGATAAAGTCCGAAGATACGCTTTGCTCGTGGCAGACTCCGATTTTAAGGAGATCCTGACGATTGTACTTTTCACAGAAAGTAAACCGCATACAAAGCAACAGACTCAACAAGTACACACTCAAACGCAAGTACACACTCAAACGCAAATACCGACAGGGAAAGCACTGAGCCGCTGCAACTGCGTGCGCCGCCATCTTGGAACCTTCATCCTTCATAGGCTGCTGGATAGAATCAAACCCAGGGTTGCTGCAGTGGGCATGCTCTACCAAGTGAGATATAGGATGCTCACAGCTCAGCGTATTTAATTAGAGATTCCATCAAGTGTTTCGGTGATGGTGAGCATGACACTGCTTCGTTATTACCGACACTGCTTCAGAGTTGGGACCGCACAGTAACAGTCAACTGTTACCACTACCATACCGACTGGCTAACGTGTCCATTTTAGTTTATAATCTCCTCTCCTGTTGTCAATAAACACACCTCAAGAAGGTGCTGCAACTGAACTACACAGCTGTTAGATGATTGGCTGTTTGCCTGTCACTGATAGTCCAGGGATGCTTCAAAGTCCCACATCCTTTGACTTTTGAATATAAAATATAAAATAACAGCCTATCAAAGACTTCCTGGGCCGGTATGAGCACAGGCTGAGAATGGCGTTGTCATGATTGGATCATCCTGTCAGTCGTATCCATGTACATGTTTGATTCCATGTATACTATTTTACTTTATTATCAGTAATTACAACTGTAGCAAGTGCTAAGTTGGAAAGAAAAACTTAGGCTAATGTCGACAGAGCTATTCAGAAGTCGTGGAATTGTTGGGGACGAGAGGAGTGAAATATTCTGTGGTGCACAACCCAAGGAAATTCAGAGGCAAAGGAAGTAAGTGGTAAGTTTGTGTATTGTACAAAGGAGTTAGCAAGTGCATAATATTTACAGAATATACAAATGGCCAATGCTTCTCAGTTCTCTTAGTTTGGAAAAAAAAACCCTATACCTATAGCAAGCTGCTGCTCCGTCTCCCATGTCCATTACAGCTTCCGCACCAAAGAATGAGTGTTGTGTTGGTGAGTGTTATCCCAAAATTAAAGAAGGGAGGAAAAGGGAAATTGGGCTAGGTGTGTGTGTGTGTGTGTGTGAGGGATTAATGGGAGATGATGGTGCTGTCATCCCTTGCAGGCGGACAAGCTGCTGCCCTTGGAGTTCTTCTTACTAGCTCACCATCACATCCTCAGGAGTAACCTGGCCAATTCAGCTGTTCTCTCTACTCTCTTTCACTCATCCATTCAACTTGGCGGTCGTGGACACATCAATCTTTGTCTGCTCAACGCTACAGCCCACAAGCTCTCACTCAACTTGCGGCCGCAACTACTACTGTATACCGATTTAGGGCTGCTCTGATTGGCTCACTGTGATCTCACAAGAGGTAACAAGATCGTGATGTCACCATTCCAGTGATGTGCAAATAGTGCATTTGGTACAATTATGACCTGTGTTGACTTGGACTTGACTTGACCTATACAGGACTTAATTTGAACTTGATTTGACATAACCTGTGACTTGACTTGACTTGCCCCCCCCCCCCCAAAAAAAAAATGACTTGGGAGTTAAAAATGACTTGGACTTGGGACTTACTTGAGACTTGAAGGTTAAGACTTGAGACTTACTTGAGACTTGCATATGTGTGACTTGGTCCCATCTCTGCTGTGTGACAACATCCTAGTTAAGACTTTTTTTTAAGTTGTTTATTGACCAGATAGATATTTTTTGCCACCTAACTACATAAAGTGGAGCTGTCCACAGCTTTTTTCCTTCACTTCAATAATGCGATGAAGCATCAGCCAATCACCTTCCAGCATCCTTGTTTGGCTAGCTGTGGTAAAGGTATTTAGTTAGCTGATGTTATGCTAGCCAAGCTAAGCTTGTGTATCAGAAAGTTTCCAAAGAGTCAACAAAACACATCTCCAATTAACAGGGTGAAAGACAGAGGTGAAGAGCACTGATCAACATTCCAGCTGTTAGTGACATGTCACTGGCCGCACTTGGCTGTTTTTAGTTTTGTAGCCATTAGTGTGAACGCTGATTCAGATAAATAACAGCTGATAACAGGGCATTAAACCTGTCTGTGTCACCAGCCATGTTTCTCCCTCATGCTATCAAGCTTGACTGCTTACTTGACACATGTTAGCCATTTTTATTTAGCATACAAAACAGAGATTTCAGTAATAACTGAGTTATTAGATATTCGATCTTATTACAGTATCCAAAAAATACATCTATTAAAAAAGATCAAAATAAAAAAAACACACTCTTAAAGGTAGAATTTGGAGGTTTGTTCGTTGCAGTTTGTAAACAAAGCATTCAAACTGGGCCCCTCCTCTCGGGCCGCCCAACTGCTGCTGCTTCTGCTGTCCTCCCCCTGACAGCAGAAGCAGCAGCAGTTGTCAGGACTAGGCAGGAATGCAAAGAAAAGGAAATACAGTCCGAATGATGTGCTGGAGCCGTGAGCAAAAGACCAAAATATAGGTGGGGGTAGGGGGCTCTACAGACACCACACAGGACCAGAAGGACATAGGTGATGATTAAGCCGTATTTCATTTGTATAAGTCTAGCGTTTGTTTACTTTTGAGCAAAAACCTCCAGACTCTAGATAAATTCATCTGGTTTCAGTTGTCTTGTCTGCAGGCAAGGCACTCTAGCTTGTTTCTACTGAAATTTTTGGTGTTACAACCATCCATGTTACAACTGTCTCTGATCTCTTGCTATTTCTTATGTCTAAAAATTTACGTTGTATATTTTAGCAAGCAGCTGTTTCTTTTGTATTAACCATGTGTCAGGGATATTATTCAGCCCAGTCTCATGGAATTGCGTGTCTGCTCCGTGCTCCGCTGTCCGTCAACACCCACCAAATGCGTCTGTGATGCACACTGTTGTGGCTCCAGCGGACAGCGGCAATCACGAAGACCCATGGAATCTAGCGAATTCATGCAAAATCGTGCAATATAGTTGTTTTGTGTATTGTTTTGTGTTTTGTGTACGATTTCCTGTCCCACACGATCTGCACTGTGCTGAATTCATGTGCCGTGCTGTGGCATCCGCAAAAATAGAAGCTCTGCGTACACTGTAAAACCCTAACAGTACATGTTAATAAAAGAAAAGAGTTACAGTAGCTCAAACTTTGAAAAAAGTTACGGTAACTCATTCACATAAATTTAACCAACTCAAAAGTGAAATATTGACGTAATAACTTGGTTGCTTTAAGTGAACTTAACATTTTGGAGCATTCAAGTGTTGGTGATGCAACTCTGTTCATTCTCCCAACTCATTTTGTTTAAGTTAACACCATTAGGGCTATAAAGAAATTTACGTCCTGTCAATAATCATCTTTGCCTTGTACCATAACTATGTTAACCAATTAAGGATTCACGTAGAGCGACCAGTTAAAACATTTATTTGGTGATTTCTGTACATAATAGCCAACACAGCACTGCTCTTCTTCACTTTTCATTCAGAAAAAAATACTGCCACAGTCATCATTCCATCAAACATTTACCTCCTGAATGGAATTCAACCAGCAGTAAACGTGAAGTGCAGATACGTTATTCCGCTCATTTTCCTCCCTTGGGATGACACTGGTCGGAATGGTCAGGACCGGCCGGATGATAGGTTCAACAGACTCTGCTGCTGCTGCTGGAGACCACCCACAGTGGCTCTACAATTCTTTCAAAACGTTGAAGTAAGTTTCCCAATTAGTGCTATCTGGATAAACTGGCTCACAGACTTGGGTCTAAACAGTGTCTTTCTCGCATGAAACATATTAAAACGCTCACTATATAAAGTGACACATTCACAGTTCTACAGAATTATGCTTTACCACTATTGCTGTCTGGTTGCTGTCAAATGGCAATAGCGATGCTAATTCGTTAGCCCGTCTATGGGGTTTTACATTATATGTTAGCATTGAGCTAGCGGAGTTTGTGCTGAGTGATAGCAACTGTAGTGGCAGTGTGTGTAGGTTGTCTCTATGACGCTGTCTTTTTCCACACTTGAAGCAGTCGAACTATGTGTGTTTAAGACGGCACCTGGATAACTCCGCCATCAACTGCGTCAGCCTATTTTTTTTATGTATGTTTTGAACCGACGCCGCGGACCCTGGGACCGAAGCCTGATTGGATATCTGGTGGCATAATCAGAGGAAGTGGCGCTAACGGCTGCGGCTGCACTGCTCTCCTCTCAGCCCCACCTGAGCTCTGCTTCTCACCAGGTAACTTCACTTTCTTGCGATATATTTCTTATTTGGTACGTTTGTTGAGCAAGCTCTTTGTTTTTTTGTCAGGCTGTTTGACTTAAGTATATGCGTATGCGCTGGTGTGCGGGTTATTAGCATTTCAAACTTTATGCAGAGTCCTAGCCATAGCCTAGCTTGATTAAAAAAAATAACCGTCGTGATTTTTTGAAACCTGTTGAAGAACGACGGCTGCTGAGTGCCAGTGTACAGCATATATGTTAGTTGTATGTATATATGTATGTTAGTTTCCAGGGCCTCCATGTAGGAACGTTATTGTAACGTTAATGTAAGAACCCTGAAATTGATTAAGCAGAGCCCAGACTCCATTTGGCGCTTCAGTGAGGGAGAAAAAAAGAAAAAAAAACACAACTTAGTTCAACAGTGGACGGAAAAAACAAGTTTACCGATACTCAGCCAACTTCAAGATAGATTGTTTGCTTTAAATATGTGGAAATGTAAGCTGTGTTCGTTTTCCAGCTGCTCTAAAATACATTTACTGAGACATTACAGACTCAACCACGGCCAATTTTCGACAGTTTCACCTCTACCTTGCCTGTACACCAGTTGCATGTGTACATTTAGTACTTTCAATTCACTCAAAGTCCATTTGTCCCGAAATCATTCCGCTAGAAGAGTGGTAGGTGGTGATAGTCCTGATTTGATGACTGATCGAGCATTTCATTGCCCTGTTTGTGAATTTAAACAGCCATTTGTTGAGAGGGAAATGTACATTCACCTAAGGGGACATTTAAGGAAAAAGGAAATGGTACCTTGTCCATTTATGGCTTGTAAGTTTAAAACAAATGTTTACTCCACATACAATGCACACAAATGCAGAGAGCATCAAAATGCATCAGACTATGATGTAGCAGTTGTAGTGCAAAGTGTTCCAGATGTTTCCCATAGTGACCTGGAACGTGACTCTGTGGAGCAATCACATGATGATGGTGATGATGATGATGCTGCCCCAGTAACAGGTATCAGCACTGAGGGATTAGCAGAGCAGTTACAGTACAATCTGGCTGCTTTCTTTTTGAAAATGCAAACAATTCTTCATGTATCACAGATGGCAATACAGGAAATTATTGACCACATTGATGAGTTGTTTTCACTGTCAGAACCAATCGTCAGAGAAGCTGTGATCAAAATACTGAAAAAACATGACTGCACTTTCACTGACTCACTTGTAAGTGAGATTGTCCAGGCAGTTTCAGAGAGCAATGTTCTACACAAATCTATTACCTCTGAGGGACCGCTGTCAACAGCTAAGAGGAAAAAATCTTACGTTGAGGAAAAGTTTCCATATGTTAAGCCTGTTGAATACCTAATTGAGTCATCACAGCACACCTACATGTATGTGCCTGTTCTTACATCCTTACAGCAGTTGTTGCAAAAACGTGATGTACATGAAAAAGTGAAAGAAAGCACACCACATGTGCCTGGACAGTACTTTTCCCATTGTGATGGCTCCCACTATCGGGAAAATCAGCTTCTTTCAGATGAGGGTGATAAATTATCAATAATTCTCTACGTTGATGATTTCGAAATTGCAAACCCTCTGGGAACGTCAAAAAAAATTCACAAAGTATGTGGTGTGTACTGGACATTGGCTAATATACCAGCTAAGTATCGCTCAGTCCTCCATTCTACCTAGCTGGCTCTTTTGTGCAACTCAAATGATGTACGACAGTTTGGATATCAAAAGGTTTTTGCACCCCTCTTGGCTGACCTCAAAACACTTGAAGAAGTGGGTGTCTACATTGAAACATTTGGTGACTGTCTCAAAGGTACAGTCTACTCTGTTGTGGCCGATAACCTTGCAGCCCATGGGCTAGCTGGTTTTAACGAGAGTTTCAGGTCAACCTATTTCTGCAGATTCTGCCTTGCCACCCAGACAGAAATGCAGAACTTGGATGCAGTGACTGGTGGATTTGAAATGAGAAGAAAAGATTCCCATGATTCTCTGGTTCAAGAATTACAGACAAATGAAACTGAGGACAATTATGGTGTAAAACGGAGTTGCGTTCTGTCTGACCATCTCTCCTTCCATCCCATTACAGGATTTCCGCCAGATGTCCTCCATGATTTGTTTGAAGGAGTGGTCCCCGTGGAGCTGGCACACTGCTTGAAAGGTTTGATTTCAAAAAAATATTTCACATTGGAGGAGCTGAATAAAGCAATTCTCTGTTTTCCCTACCAGCATTCTGATAAGGTTGACCGTCCTCACCCAGTTCCTCAAAATTTTGCTTCTCGGGGAAGAATTGGTGGAAATGGGCATGAGAACCATACTCTTCTTAGATTGTTACCTGTTCTCATTGGCTTCAGAGTGCCAGAAGGGGACAAAATATGGGAGGTCCTAATGGAACTAAAAGATATCGTTGAGCTTGCTGTTTGTCATAGTTTCACAGATGATACAATTCAGTACATGGCCAGCAAGATTTTAGATCACAGGCAACTCCTTCAGGAAGTGTTCCCCAACTTAAGATTGCGACCAAAGCATCATTACATCGAACACTATCCTTTTCTCATAAAGTGCTTTGGTCCTCTTGTGCATCTCTGGGCAATGAGATTTGAGGGGAAGCACAAGGTTTTTAAGAAAATAGTTCGTGACACCAACAACTACAAAAATGTATTAAAAACCTTGGCAGAGAGACACCAAAACATGATGGCCTTCTACCTGTCATCACAGAGATTTTTCAAGCCACCAGTACAGACTTCAAACGTGGAATCCATATTTATTGAGTCATTGCCTATTGATACACACCCAGTACTGTCAAGCATCACAGACGGCAGCAGTGTATATGGCACAAAACAGGCAACCATTCAAGGCACAACCTTTGTTGTAGGCATGTTTGTATGTAGTGGGTCACCTGCTGCCTTGCCCAAGTTTGAAGAGATCAGAAACATATTGCTTATTGGAAGTGACATCTTCTTTCTGTTAAAAGACTATGAGACATGGTATGTTCAGCATTTGCGGTCGTATGAGCTAACAGATGATAAAAGCAAAAGCAATTCTGTGAAATCTCTGAGTCAGCTAACTGATCAAATGCCACATATTGCATACAAAGTTTCAGGCAGGCTGATTCTAATAACTAAACACTTCATTCCAGTGACTGAATGAAAGAGCAACACTGATGATCTTTGGACCCTCACCCTTCTATGAAGAGAAGTTCACCCGTGACAAAGTGAGTAAAGGTGATGTCTACTGTGAGCCACAATTATAGGCTCATATTCTTTGTATGCATCCTAAAAGTAAGAAAATTTTTTAGCTGGACTACATGTGTGTTTAACTTGCTGTACAACATAAAAAGAATGTCTTCAGTGAATATACCCATATGTGTAAGTAGTTTAGCCACTAGTGGAAACAAGAGCATTGACATATTTTTTCTTCTTCTCTTTGTATGTTTCAGGCTTCCCCAACACTGGAGAAATGGAAGCAAGTGATGTTCTCAAACTTAGGGTCATTCTTGATGATGTCAATGCTGAGAGGCTCATTCTGGCCTCTCGTCCTGAAACTGTAAATGCCCTCATATTTGAGGTGAAAGATAAGTTGAATCTGGCCTTTGACTTTCGCCTCCAGTTTCAAGACCCAGAGTTTGACAATGCCCTTTGCAATTTAGTTAACATGGAGGATTTACCTGCAAAGGCAACTGTTAAGATAGTTCGAGTTATTGAGTCAGATCTGAGTTCAACTAGCACAGATGACACTGTGTTACTGTCTGATAATACAGACTCACCAGAACGGCTTTGCTGTTGGCCAGCTACCTTTGTTGTTCCAAGTTTCTCATATGAGGTTGAGTATACTCTAAAAGAGGGCAACTCTACCTTTATGCAAGAGGGAAAAACTGTCAGGTTGACCAGGGATCAAAAGCACAACATACTGGATGTAATGGCAGCTGAAATATATAAGCACAAAGCGTATCCTAGTACCAAACAGATTGGGTTGGCTGCAGAAGCTCTCGTGAGCAAACACCCGTGTTTGAAAGAAACTGGATCAGAAAGAGGCTATGAGGGCTGGCAGAACAGTTTGCGATTTAAGATGGGAAACTACAGAACGAAACTGAGCAGAGCTGGCATAAAGGATGTGGCTGTGAATGCAGGAAAGCGTAGCAGGACAAACCCTGAGGGTGCAGCATCCAGGGCCAGAATTAACCCTTTAAGCACCAAAGCCGCAAAATTGCGACAAGCAACATTGCTGAATAAAACAGGCCGAATCTTGTTACTACTTTTCACCAGGAGATAGCGGACATGTGTGCCTGTAATCTGAGCAGCATTTGTGGCCATGGTTCTATTCAAAGTTTTAGAGTAAAAAGAGTTTGTAAAACACCCTCCGGCGCAGAGACGCGGCGGCGAAGCAGCGGTAGTAATGCCGAGCGTAGCGAGAGCAGAGCGGAGCGAAAGAGTGTTTTTTCATTTAGTCACGATGCCGAGAGTTCGGTTTACTGTCGACGAAGTACTTCGTCAGGTACTGGCTGACTCTGATTGCGAGGAGGAAGACATGCAGTTGTCCAGTGAAGCAGAAACTGACGTTAGTAGTGACGGCGAGTCCGCGCGCCATAGTCCACAATCAGCACATGGTATAGCGGATGCTTCACCTCAGCGTGGCCGGGGTGGAAGCATTCTGCGACTGACTACTGAATACTGTCAACTGACTGTTGACAGTATTCCCTTACCTCAAACCACTCTCAAACTACAGCCTTTTGAAATCTTTATAAGAAAATTGACATTTTCCAATATGGCCGCCACCTGTTGATGTCACAATATGCAAATTGGATGACAATTTACTTCCAGCCCAAATTTTGCTTCAAACTGAAGATATTCCTCAATTACAGTATGCCCTTATCTCAAACCACTTTAAAGTTATAGCCTTTTGAAACCTTGATATCAAAATTGAACATTTTCCAATATGGCCGCCACCTTGTGACGTCATAATATGCAAATTAGATGAATAAGTTCACTCCCATCACAGACTTTGAGTCATACTGAACAATTTTCCCATTGACAGTATACCTTTATCTCAAACTACTTTCAAGTTATAGCCTTTTGAAATCTTGATATCAAAATTGTATATTTTCTTGAAAAAACTCCGGCGCCTAAAGGGTTAAAAGACCCAGAAGAGGAGAAATTAACTTCCTTCCCAACTATCCCCATGGAGAAACAACGCAGTCACTTGAGACCCAAAGGCTGGCAGTTGTCGAGCAGTTCAAGAAGTCCTCGATGGAAAGAGACATGATATCCATCCACCAACATATGCAACGCACCTTTGCACTCAGGCGTGAAGAAATAATCAATTCAGCTCCCCCAGTTGCTGTACTAAAGGAAAGATGGCCTGCAGTGTTTTGTGAAGCACAAGTGAGTTAAAAAAAAGTAGTTCTATTTGTTATGTTATGTTGTTTTGTCTGAATATCATTTGTTGTTGTTTTTTCTTGTCTGTACACAACATCCATTGCACATCTGCCCGTTTTGGGAGCAGGATCCCTGTCTCTCACTGAGATCCTCCTCTGATTGGTCATGAGAGTTTTTCTTCTGTCAATGTGAGGATCAAACGGCAGAGGATGTTGTAATGATGCTGTGTGAAGAGCATTGAGACAAACTCTCTTTAAAATGGGATGTATAAATAAACTTGTCTTGCCATGTCTTTTGTTTTTCATGCAGCTCTACAGTGAATTCCATAGGATCACAAATCTGAATCTGCCATCTACATTCTATGCTGCCCTTGACAAGTATACACCTCAGCTGCTACAGCTCTACAAAAAGAGGAAGACTGGCAGTTTTGGACAGAAGATGGAAGCTGTTATGATGGCATTTGAAGAACAGGTTTTTTTTTTTTAATTATTTCATGCATTATGTTATTGAATGTTGAAAGAGCAAACACTAACACTTCCTATGTATTTCCTGTCTTTATGCAACAGGACAAAAATGACATCTGTGCAGCTCGAACAGCAGCCCTGGTCGGCCTACCACACTATTTAAAGGAGGATTCATCAGACATGTTCAGAACATGCAAGGTATGTTCTTAACATCCAAGCATGCAAGGGTCACTTTCCTTTTTTAATATGTGGTTCAAATTAAGTCTCATCATGCGCAAGATTAATTTAACAGATTGGTTTACTTCCCGGAACTCCACTCACAGGATACAGTTGGGGGAAAGTTACTGTTGATTCACAAGACTGATTATGGGGATGTCATAGATTCATGTCAAAAGAAACCATCCCTTTAACAAATTTGATTTGTAAAATTGTACAGTACATGGCACATCCCTTTCTCTGTTTTCAGGAAGAGCTGGAAGCTGCCCAGGAGGGAGCATTGGCTCTGGTGGCAGTAGTGGACAAGGAGGGGGTGCTTCAAGTTCCCTTTGAAACACAGCAAGTGTTGATTGTTCTTGAAGACATGGTGGTCATGGCACATAGATCCTGGACAGATGCACTGGTGCTTTTGTTTGCATTGGTGTATGCACTGCATTTGCAGTACCCAGAGAAGCTCAGTGGCTTCTTCGAGTTCATCCAGGTCATCCTCCTTGACCTAGATGATGGCAGGAGGCAGCTCAGGCCTAAACTACTTGCCTTAAAAAATGAGCTAGAGTAAAGTGCCAAAGGAAGGCTGTTGTTTGTAAATGGTAATACAACAAAATAACTTGTTGCTGCCAGTTGATTTATATTGTTTGCACAGAAATGGTTGTGTATGGTTAATAATTGTATTATGCATATGGTGTTACCACTGTTGAGGTAATATGATACTGGTGTATGCACTCAATTTGAAGTACAGTACCTGGAGAAGTTCATTCATGTTATCCTCCTAGACTGTATTATGGCAGGAAGCAGCTCAGGCCTTAACAACTGGCCTTAAAAATGAGCTGGAATAAAGTCCTAGATCAGTGGTTCTCAAGTCCAGTCCTCAAGGCCCCCTGTCCTGCATGTTTTAGATGTTTTCCTGCTGCAACACACCTGATTCAAATGATCAGCTTGTTATCAAGCTCTGTAATGACTTGATAACAAGCTGATCATTTGAATCTGCTGGCTCTGAATTTATTTTGTCTGGACATTCATATTTGTATGGTGTCATTTCTGTTAAGACGAGCCTGTACTGTGACCTCAGAGAGGCAGCTCTGTTTTGATTGTGGTTATTTAGTAACTAAATAAATCTTGATTGTGACGCACATTCTGAGTTTGCATTGTGTTAATTGAACAAATTGTATTGATTCCCTCAAATGAACTGAGTTGTCAGAACTAGAATGTAATAGTTAACTTAAAGGGTAACATTTAATTGCATGACAGCCATTGACAGCCATTTAAGTTTTGTTATTTGATCCTGATCAATTCAGTTAACACATTTTAAAGTTGTTTATTGAACTGTTACATATAAGTATAAAGTACTTATTAGTTATAAGTTCATTAACTGAGTGGAATGATAATTTTAACTTAATTTACCCAAGTTACCATGACAATGAATATTTGATTTCATATAACTTAAACAGCTCAACTACAGAAAAATATTTGATTTAAGTTAGTAAACTTAAATGGTTCAAGGCAAACGGTTTCCTCAAATGGTTTGAGTTCAACTAACTTATCGGGTTTTACAGTGTATGTGTTGCAGAGGGCTCCGGATTGCCAGAGCTGAGCCATGACGCATGTGCATCCTGATTGATGCAACTGATTTAAAGTTGTGAATATTAGACCTGGATGACAGCAAAAGAGAGCAACAGTTCAATTAGACGCTGGATAATTTGATGTCTATGCACAAGATGCACAAGATGCTTATTGAAACAGCCTATCATATCCCTGGACCTACTAGTGACAGGCACACAGCCAATCCTTTAACAGCTCTGCATTCGGTACCATCGCCATGTGTGTTGTATTGCCAACAGAACAGCATGAAGGGAGAACGTGAGCGCTGAAGGAGAGGAGATTGTTAAAAAAAAAAAAAGGACACGTTATCTTGTGATGTTTAACTTATAGGCTATAATAACCTCAGTATAGAGTTATCTACGGGTCGGGCCAACCAGTCCCACTGGACGTGCTGGCTCGGTTCGTGCCGAACATATACAATATACACACAATATATAGCCTAAGTTATTTGGCATCACATCATAGGCTATGATTAAATCATATAACTTTATTTATAGTCTTTTATACACGGAGGCGGCCCAGGAACAGCAGTAGCAGCATAGGTGATGTTTCAATGACTGAACACCCCTCCCAATTCTCGAGGATGCCACCCTGTTCCAGCTGGGATGAGGAGGTTCTTTCATGGTTGCTGTGCTGGTGGTGCAGAGGTTAAAGGCTTGGAAATGGAGATGTACTCTAGGTCTTTTCTGCTGTCAGTCATCATGCAAAATATCAACTCTTAGCCCAACAAGAGTGATGAGGAGCTGGAGATATAGGTGAAGACTCAGGAAGTAGACATTTTTTCAAATCAAAACAATACTTGTGTACATCCCACCAATGGCTGCCGCTGAAGCTCTGATGGACCAAGAAAAGAGTGGTGGTGGACGGCTCCTCTCTCTTCACTGCAGGACGGAGAAATATAGAAGATCCTTTGTACCTTCAGCCATCAGGCTTCTTAATTCTTCTGCAAATGGTTGATGAGCTGACAGACAAATGAATTTCCCTTTGGGGATTAATAAAGTAATTCATATTTGTTTTCTATAGGCCTACCAGTTTATGCACTATAGTAGGAATTGTATTCATAGATTCATATCAAGGCATGACATGTGAGTGCAAACAAACACACACAAAAATTATGCTTTCCAATTTTGCAATATTGCAACTAAAGAAGTAAACACTACAAAGTTCACTGGAATTGCCTGTTTGGACTAGGGTTGTCATGAGAACCAATACTTTGGTACCAAGTAAATACCAACGCAAAAAATGTCAATATCTGCTTTCTTTTGGTACTTTGAATACCGGCTATACAACTTTGCCCTCAGTGAGCCACATCAATTACTGTCAACACTCATGTGTGCAGTATATGCTTGTGAGTCTGAAGGGGTGGTCTCTGTGCCGCTATAGTCTAACTCTGGTGTGGTCCATTTGTTATGTGAACACAGCTGGACCTCAATCCGTTTCAACTGCCTGTTGTACACCACAAGTTTGATTGAGTCATGTAAACATGACGTTCTATACGTCTTTTTCCAGAAGTTATCATGGAAACATCTGCCAGTGATGCTGCCAGTGGACCAGAGTGAAAACAAATGTGTGAACGTGAACCCATACTAACTAAAAAATTAAACAATTTATCATTTTCGCAGCTGGTGCAAACCCAAAACCAGTATGTGTGAAAACACCTGAAAAATAAATTAATGAGAACAATAATTGAGGTCAGCCCATACACTCTAAACAGAGTATACAAATCCTTAATTGAAAGTATACTGTGTTTTAATATCGTGTCCTGGTTTGGAAACTGACTGTTAAAACTAAGACAATGCTGTCTAAAATTGTTTAAAATGGGCAGTAAAATCACAGGTCGCAAACAAATTCAACTGTCCCATCAGTATGACAGGGCAGTGGAATGGTTGTGTAAAAAAATTGTAGATGATCCTCTACATCACAGTTTCCAAGTACTACCAACAGGGAAAAGGTACAGAGTCCCTAAGGCAAATAAGAACATCTAGAAAAAATCCTTTGTCCCTGTTGCCGTAAATCACCTAACCAGTAAAGATAAACACTTTGAAGCCGGCCTGTTACATTCATAATATATAATGCATTTTATATTTACAATGGATTTTATACTTGACTTGGTACTTTTTCATGTGGCTGCCATTGTGACTGATTGATTTATTATATAAACTTTTCATGTAAATTATTTTAATGGGTTGCTGCTGATGTTATGAAATGTTTTCTATTCTATTCTATTCTATTCTATTCTATTCTATTCTATTCTAGTTCTCTTGTTTAACTACTTGAAGGATACATGTGACTACATGACTTTCTGTTTGTATTGAGCCATATTTACCATTCTAAAACTGTTCTTAACTTCATGTTGCTCCCTGCACTTAAGTTCTGTGCAATTTGAGAAGTTGTTGAAGCACAGTGGAGCTTAAATACTTGAAAAAGTTTGATGTGAAACAGTTTTTTTTTTTTTAAAAAACAGTAGTGTACTTACAAGTACATGTAATCTGTGTTTTGATGTTTATAGTAGTATCAAATGAGTATTGAGAATCATGGAATGTATATATTATTTTTTTGAAGAAGTACCGTAGTGGATGCAGTCAGTTGTAATAACATGTAAAAAATAACAATTCCTAAATGTTGGAATAACTTTGCTGTTGAACAAGAGAATGAGAAGAGAGTTGAGTAGACGGGGGGGGGGGGGGGGGGGCAGATCTTGTTGTATGGAATTCATCTGTCTCAAAAGTCAGGCAAAGAACAGACCCATGAGCATTAACCCAAACACACAAGCACACAACTCATCCTCGCGAGAACACATTCCTGCTCCGTGAGTTCAACTACTGTCGTGTCGGCACAGAGACGTGAGATAGTGGTTATTCGACCACTTCTGTCAGTACTGCCCCCTGAAACTTTTACGGATGGCGCCGAGTCTTGTTGGGGCACACTGGTGTGTGTGTCTGTGTGAGAGAGAGAGGGGCAGTGAGAGAGACAACAGGAAGCTTGGCCAAATGTCTGGTACTCTATGCTGCACTCCTTATTTTAAAAATGTGAGTGATAAATACTGATACAGACACGATCAGTTCAATTAGTTGAAGCATGCCTGCCCTCTAATTTTATTTTGCTCTCTCTCTCTCTCTCTGTCTCTCTCTCACACACACACACACACACACGGAACAAAGAAAACTGAAAGCACATCTGAGAACACTACCAACACTACAATACCAATACTTGGTATACTGTTGACTGCATAGGATTTTTGTGCCCGGAATGGAATTCCAATGTGGGCCCCATAACCAAGACACAGTAGCAATTAGTCCTGACATCTGAAGACACTGATCAAACTGAGTGGGAAAGAGAAAAAAATGGGTAGAGTTTCCCTCTTGGTTTCCATGTGGCAGCTCAGACCAGCAGTCTGCTCTGCATATGGAACCAATTAGAAATGTGAGAATATGGGGACTGCATGAGCAACAGATGACCTCTCAGAAGAGAGAAACACTGCTGTGACTTTACATCTAAGCTGTTTTCAAAGCTTTCCATGCAGCCTGCAGAATGTCTGGCAACTGATTAATGAACTTTTCCCTACTAGTACAAAGTCACACGGTTAATATGCCATTTACTCAGTAGAATGACTGGTAAACACTGTAAGGTTGCCTTTAAAGCTTATTTTCACTGTTACCTCTATCATAAACATTTCCTATATACAATCAGTCCATAATATTAAAAACATTTGGAAAAATCCAGTCTAAACTCTAAAGATCCACTTAAAAAATCATGCATCAGTATTAACAACTTAATAATAAAAGCCAAACGATATATAAGCTGTAGATCAAACCACATCTTAATCATGCTCAAGTACTTTATTCTTTGGTGTGGCCCTATGCAGAAATCATACTGTTTAACTGCCTCTTCTACCAAAGTCAAGATCATAAAGTGGGTTCGATTTTATGCTAACCATTAGTAAATATCAACACCATTGTGTGTGAAAAATTATAACACTACTGAACTGATGTACTGTTTGATTCAGCGCCCAATAGCCATCTAGCTAGCTTTCAGCTTTACCCAGATCTAGATTCAGCATGTCTTACCATGACCGTGGGCTAAGTGATGGACCACTCACTCATCCTGTCCACAGTTTAGAGGGTTATGGATCTCTTTGCAAACACTGGAGAGCCGGTGGTCCTGAAGTTGGAATTGCCAGAGACTGGGTCCACAGCTTTACTTTAAAAATCCCTTAAACTAACAACTCGCGTCCTTGCTCATTACAAAGTTACCTGACCAACACAGATAATATCAACATGTTCATGGTCTTCGCTGCAAATGTAAAGTTAACCACATGCGCTCAGCGTCCCTCTCTCACCTCCCTTCCCCTTACTGAGGAAAACAGTGCTCCACGCAAGCATCTGGGCAGGCACATTTCAAAGTCTCCGGGTTTTAAGGAGGAACACTCTCTGCTCATAGTGAAACCTGAGAAGTGTATTACCTCCAAAATATCGCATTTCGCCAGCTGCCAGGAAACCCGTCTAGATAGTCTAGATCATTGGTTCCCAACCTGGGGTCTGGGCCCCTCTCAGGGGGGCGTCAGAGATTTCAGGGGGTCCGCAGAGCTTTGTCTGTTCTGAGGTCAAAAGTGTATTTGTGCATATTAACATTAAAAATGCCAATAACACATCCAATTGGATAATCAAAATGATGTCTAAACAAAGAGAATAGGAGCAAAAACCTACAACTGTTTATTTTTGTGAGTAAAAGTGTGTATGTGTGCAGGCAGGGGTTGTGGATGGGGGGGCCTGGCTTGTCTTAGACACAAGCAGGGGGGATTCAAGGAAAAAAGGTTGGGAACCACTGGTCAAGATTATTTAGCATCCTAAATGAAATAAGAGGTACATAATGTATGAACATTTTTAGGGATGAGAAATAATGTCATTTCAAATCTCCTCTCAACAGCAGGAATATTTATATATTTATTTTTTAGATTTAATTTTATGTCGCTATCTTATTAAACAAATGCTATGTAAATGTCCATACTGTATATCTCTCATGGTCTTTTATTTGTCTATTATTTTTTGGTAGAGTTGCATTGAATAATTGCCAGGTATTTTCTGATCTTTCACTCACCACTGTGTACAAATAAAAATAGAAGTAAGTAAATAATTAATGTTTATGAATATGAAATATGAATATGAATAACTTTATTAATCCCCTAAGGGAAATTCATTTGTCTGTCAGCTCATCAACCATTTGCAGAAGAATGAAGAAGCCTGATGGCTGAAGGTACAAAGGATCTTCTATATTTCTCCGTCCTGCAGTGAAGAGAGAGGAGCCGTCCACCACCGCTCTTTTCTTGGTCCATCAAGGTGTTATGAAGAGGATGATCTGAGGTGTTCAGAATCTCTCCACCACATCCTCAGTGAGTCCATCAGGGAGACATGACTGAAGTCAAGTGCCTCAGGATGTTTAGTCTGTATCCTAGCAATGACTTCATGGAGACCTTCACATGGAACTTCAGCAGTAGCCATTGGTGGGATGTACACAAGTATTGTTTTGATTTGAAAAAAAGTCTTCTTCCTGAGTCTTCACCTATATCTCCAGCTTCTCATCACTCTTGTTGGACAGAGAGTTGATATTTTGCATGATGACTGATGGCAGAAAGGACTCAGTACTTCCAAGCCTTCAACCTCTGCACCACCAGCACAGCAACCATGAAAGCAGCTCCTCATCCAGCTGGAACAGGGTGGCATCCTCCAGACTTGCTCCATTTTCAATGACAGAAGCTCCTCTCTGAAGAATCTCCTCTCCTGGTGTCTCGGATCTGCCGCCTTCCTGCTACGGTGAGCGTATTACGTCATTGCGTCATTTCCTGTTGTGTGTGCCTGTTGAGTTAGACGCTCTCCCTCAATCCTCCGTCTAGCTTTCTGCTAACTTAATCACTTTAAGCACCACTGCACACTACGCTTAGTTCATTACACAAGTCTTTATAACTCAGGTCTATCACAGGACCCTATCTGTACTGCTGCACTCAACGTCCTAGTAACGCAAACTTACCTAGCATAGCTATGGTCTCTCTCTCTCCCTCTGCTTCTCCCTCCACTTCTCCTTCTCTCTCCTGCTCCGTGTGCCTGATGTTTAGTTATTCCTCTGCCTCCTTTAATGATAATGGTACATGTAACAAGTGTAGCCTGTTTGCAGTCCTGGAGGCGAGGCTTTGTGAGTCCCGGCTCCGCACCATGGAAGCTAGCCCTGTAGCTCAGGTAGCGTCTCAGGCCCCCTTAACCACTGCGGAGCCAGCTAGCCTAGCCGCCGCTAACAGCTCCCCCGCAGCTCCCGAGCAGCCGGGAAGCCAGGCTCGCTGGATGACAGCACGCAGGAAGCACAAGTCCACAAGGCCCGTGTTGCATCACCAACCTCTTCATGTGTCCAATAGATTTTCCCCACTCAGCGACACACCCGCTGAGACCCAAACTCGGCCTGTTGGCTCTGTTGCTCTCGGAGTTGACTAAGGTTAATATAGAATCGGTGAGTAACTACGCAAAAACAATGTTGGACTCCGTAGTTTTCTCTGGCCCGCTGCCCAATTTGTCTAGTAACGACATGTTTAGCCGCATGTGGTGGTTCCATCGCTGGATGTCTAGGTGGTGCTTAGCAAACAACGTGGCCTATATAGATAATTGGAAGAGTTTCTGGGGAAAGCCTGGTCTGATTAGGAGAGATGGCGTCCATCCTACTTTGGATGGTGCATCTCTCTTATCGAGAAACATAGCACGTTGTGTTAGTCATTCTAACCCCTGACAATCACCCAGAGTTCAGACCAGCAAGCAGAGCCGCAGTCTTACACGCCCCTCTGCAGGTTCCTATGTGCTGCCACCCACCCAACCCTACTTATATCCCTCCAATCAGATTGCTACTCTGGATGGCATCACCCTTAACTCCAGTCCAACAGCGAGGAACCTTGGAGTCATTTTTGACCAGGATCTTTCCTTCAGCTCTCACATAAAGCATGTGACTAGGACCGCCTTCTTTCACCTGCACAATATGTCTAAGATCAGAAATATCCTCTCTCAGAGTGATGCTGAGAAACTGGTCCACGCATTCATTACTTCTAGGCTAGACTACTGTAACTCTCTCTTGTCAGGATGCCCAAAAACCTCTCTGAAGAGTCTCCAGCTGGTCCAGAATGCTGCAGCAAGGGTATTGACAAGAGTTAATAAGAGAGAGCACATCTCTCCCATTCTAGCTTCTCTCCATTGGCTTCCTGTAGGATATAGAATAGACTTCAAGATCCTTCTACTTACTTACAAGGCTCTTAATAACAAAGCTCCAACTTATCTGAAAGACCTCGTTATTCCATACTGTCCTACCAGAGCACTTCACCCCCAGAATGCAGGTCTGTTAGTGACCCCCAGTATTTCTAAAAACAGACTGGGAGGTAGAGCCTTCAGTTACCGGGCTCCTCTATTATGGAACCAGCTCTCTCCATGGGTCAGAGAGGCAGACACTCTTTCTACATTTAAGTCTAGGCTTAAGACCTTCCTCTATGAGAGAGCTTTTAGTTAGGGCTGGCTCAGGTAGCCCTGATCCATTTTATAGCTACGCTGCTATAGGCTTAAACTGCTGGGGGACACATCAGGTTACATGGAGCCCTATCCTTCCTCTCCTCTCCTCTCCTCTCCTCTCCTCTCCTCTCCTCTCCTCTCCTCTCCTCTCCTCTCCTCTCCTCTCCCCTCACATTTTGATCTGCCATTATTTGTTGCATGTTGTAGTCTGGCCTTGGTGTCTCGCACTCTCTCTGTATTTCCACAGATCTCTTCAGAGCTCCATCCCCCTGCACCAACCAACCAACCGCCGCCTCCATCACCTCCTTTCTCCTGCTGTTAAACCGGCCTGCACTCCCTGCTCATGACCCAGTCTGCCGTCCAGTAGTCCCATTAAGCTGGCCTTCCCTCCCTGCCCACCAGGAGCTGCCTTCATCATTTTTCTTTCTCGTTAACTGACTGATTCCATTTCCATGATTTCCGTATTTCATGTTGTAAACTGTTTTCTTTGTCTGTATACAACATCTATTGCACGTCTGCCCGTCCTGGGTGAGGGATCCCTCCTCTGTTGCTCACCCTGAGGTTTCTCCATTTTTTCCCTGTTAAAGGGTTTTCTTGGGAGTTTTTCCTCAGTCGATGTGAGGGTCTAAGGGCAGAGGATGTTGTCATAATGCTGTGTAAAGCCCTTTGAGACAAACTGTTTGTAAAGACGGGCTATACAAATAAAATTGCCTTGCCTCTCCCCACAGAAGTATCCATCAGTAGTTGACAAAATACAACAAACACATACAAAAACACAACAAAATAAAGCAAAGGTTGAGTAAAAACTCAGAGCTACCAGACTTTGCAGCTCCCAGTTGAAGCGCATGTTCTGGAATGTTTGTTCCATGTAATTCAGTTTATAGCATAATCTTCCATTCAGATAACATGAATTACTGTTGCCAGTAACTAGCTGTGAAAAATTAACAATACAATAAATTGCTGTAGAACATTTTTTTAACAGTTTATTTGAAGTCCATAAATCATCTCAGAAGACATGAGGTTTAGTTGAGTGATTGTTCTACTAATGCACCTTACATTCATACAACTACTTGCATGTTATTTTCATTTTCAGTCAATTTTGAGTCCATAACCGCTACATAATTATAATTTCCCCATGTGTCCTTGTGTCCCAGCCCACAGCGTTTGAATATCAACAGTATTTAACCGTAAAACTCATCATGTACAGTCAGAAAACAATACATTACTGTGGAAAAATATAGTTATAATTATTTTAGTCACATGATGCTTTGTGTTAAACCCACGAAACTGGGGAAGATGGTGAAAAGAAAAAATGGAAAAGGAAAAAATGACACGGGCTACACACATTGGCATTCATGCTCTGTATTCTCCACTTTTTCCACACGCTTTTTCTTTCCTGGGACCCGGAACAAGGCCTCCACAAATCAATTACTGCACAGCACATTCACCACAGACCAACAAATAAAATAATTTAAAAAAACACGATTAACATTTTAACCCATACAGGTGTATCCTCATAGCAGGTAAGTAAGCACGTAAACATATATTTATATAAAATAATACTATTTTCGGTGTATGCTGTTAGTGTCGTTGTTCCCATACCTGACAGGCAGAAGCAGTTAAACAGTTAACAGATGATCAGGACATCATTTTAACCTTTTTAACTTAACATATGAAAACCATGAATTATTGAACTGTTATTTCCAAAATATGAACAACATGAATTATTTTTTAATCGAGTCTTGAATCATGAATTATTATTTTTAGCCATAAGCTCTTTGGTACCGAACATTACTCACAAGTATCACAACCATAACACTTGGCCCGGCCCATATTCCGGCCTTTTTCCCAGCCCACATATTTATTAATATTTATTCTCACTTATGTTATTTATTCTGCATTTTAACACATATCACTGTTCACAAAATTGTTCCAGGCATCACATTTGCAGTATACAGTTACACACAGAACACAGTGTACAGCACTCATTCCTATAGAAGGTTTAGGGTGCCCTCTTGTGTTTAGCTGACTGCCTATCTCTGTTCCTTTCATCCTGTATCTGTAACACTTGTAGTTAGGAGTCAGGCTAACAGATTTGTTAAAAGTCACGTCTGTCTGGATCACCATGCCTCCTGAGATTATATAAGCCCAGAGTTAGCAGGCTTCCCCAACAAACTAAGGACAGAGCAGAGCCTGAAACTGTCTAGCTAAGGCAAGAAGTTGTGCAACTTAAAAGTATGGTTCAAGACTTGATGGACAGAGTTCCGCAGTATGAGCAGAGTTACTCAGAGGGAGATTCTGAAGAGGAATGTAACGTAGAGTCCCAGGAGGCCCAACAAGCACCATATGCATCTAATGACACTCTACCTACTGACAAGGGGCGTCAATGTAAAAAAGCCCAGTCTGAACCTAACCTGGAACACCCTGGAAGGATTTCCCAGTCAGCCCAGACACTTTAACCTTGTGTCCGTAAGACATGTGCCCTTCTAGAATGTGAACAGACCCGTTTCAGCTCCGTATGTAATCCCCTAGCCCATTACCTTCAGCCTCAGCATTTTATATGCCACCTCTATGTTCAGCCATACCAGTTTCAGAGCATTCAGTGTTGTCATCTAATGCCACCTCTAGCTATACATCTGTATCTGGGCCACATGTACTGTATATCAAGCCATCACATTCACACATTCACAAGAATCATCACATTCCCTATCATGTACCCATACAAATGGCACAGGCCCCTTCGTCCCATGTGTCTTTCCATCACTAACATCCCAGAGCATTAGCAAAGCACGCATGGGTTATAGCCCACGGTCATTTGTCATCACATGCAATGCAACCTCCACCAGTCTCTGGACCTCAGGCTCCGCTAACTAGGTCACAGTCATTTTTTTTATCACTCAGGCAATGTTTCTCCATATCAGTTCCAAACAGTACATGCCCCCTCAACCTATACAGCAGCCTCAAACATGGTTCTGTGTCTCAAACAGCTCCAGTTTCATATGCCCCACACGTCACTGGATCTTTCCCTCCTTCCAATCCGAGCTTCTTTGTTGTGGCCCCTGTGCAGCAAACTATGGGTTCCAGGTTTTGTGTAGAGGGACCCTCATTCCTTTATTTCAGCCATGATGTCCCTCATGATTTTACACTGTTGAAGATAGTTTTGACTTGTTACCAACAGAGGAAACTGAACTGTACAAATTTCATATCCTGTTGGATCATTTACAGCTCCCTTCTGCCTGCCTTAGCTTTTCCTATGCACATGATCCACAGCTTTTCACTATGACATTAGCAGCCTTAGTGCGACAGTAGGGTCAACCACATCAGCTGGCCCTGAGAGAGATACACACTATTTTAAATCTCCCTAGAGTAGCCTGTGGAGATGCTGCAGGATTTCAAAATTCAGAGAGTCAGAGTGAGATCATTGGGGGGCATGTTACAGTCTCTAAGATCAAGAGAAGGTGATGTAGAATTGGCCTGTTCCTCACATGTTCAAAGATTGTTAAGTAAAAACAACTGTAGTCACGTGACACATTGACTAATCTGAGCTCTTTGAGCTCAGTAGTGTGTAGTGGTGTAGTTCTACCAGACTGCCTCATCTCACTTGGTCCATAAATGTGCACTGGTGTTGGTTCTACTGTTAGTGCAGTCTGAGTGTTTTCTTGAGGAGTATTCTCACCCTCTTGTAGCTCTGTTGGTTCGAGCTGTGTCACATATAGTTAGTGTCTGTTATTAGGGCCACGGGGCAATGCAACGAGGCACTATTGTTATCCTGCGTGTTTTTTCTTCCTATTATTATTATTATTATTAGGGTGAATGCTGAAAGCATTTACACTTATTATTATTAGGGTGAATGCTGAAAGCATTCACACTATTGTTATTCAAATCTTTATACTTATTATTATTATTAGGGTGAATGCTGAAAGCATTCACACTATTGTTATTCAAATCTTTATACGTACTAGAAAAAATACGCACTAGAAAAAAAAATACGTAAAAGAAAAAGGTGAATGATGAAAGCAGCTGAATGACATTGCTGAAGCAATGCTGAATGAGCTGAAAAATTGTTAAAAACAATGCTCAATTAACTGAAGAAACAGCTGAAGTAATATTGAAAAGGCTGATGCTAAAGCTGAAATGTATAACTTGTACCAGTGCTAACATCGCTGAAGCAATAAGTAAGAAAAAAAAAGTAGTAAAAAGTAGTACTTGGAAGAAGGAGGCTGATTGGCAATTACTTGAGGCTGGTTGGGAATTACTTCAATTGTTGAAGACTAGTAAGAAAAAATGAAACATTTATAGTTTACTCAAATATGTGAATATATATAATAAACTGACAGCTTGAAATCATTGTTGAACAAATATTAATAAAGATGAAGCAACATCTGAGGAGTAAAAGTAGAACCTGTAAGCAGGAGTTTGAATGACATGAAAAGGTGGAAAATACCTGTTGTTAAGGATAAGTGTAGAATAATGTGTGAAAATATATAGACATATGAATGAAAAATGTGAAACTCCTAGAATGGGAGTTTTGTGTGAGATGGTTGGAAATTACTTGAATTGTTAAACATTAAATGTATGGTAAATGGTAAATGGACTTGCACTTATATAGCACTTTTCTAGTCACTTGGATGACTCAAAGCGCTTTACACTGTGTCGCATTCACCCTTTCACACACACATTCATATTGCACTGTTCGTAGACAGTGTTGGGGGCTAACCATTCACACACACGTACACACATCCGATGACACATCGGAGGGCAAGCATGGGTTCAGTGTCTTGCCCAAGGACACTTTGACATGTGGCCCGGAGGAGCCGGAGATCGAACTACTGACCTTCCGGTTTGTGAATGACCCGCTCTACCTCCTGAGCCACAGCCGCCCATTAGTATGAGAAGCGTTGAAATCTGCAGCTATACCTGATAGTAAAGAAAGCTGATGAACTAGCAGTAACACAGCTGAAGCAATGACTGAGAAAACATCAAATAGTAGAACATGTAAGAAGGAGGCTGATGGTGTATGAAGTGGCTGGAAATAGGTTGAATTGCTGAAGATTAGTATAAAGAAATTGAAAAGTTAAAATCAACTCAAATATACAGTCATGGAAAAAATTATTAGACCACCCTTGTTTTCTTCAATTTCTTGTTCATTCTAATATCTGGTACCACTAAACGTATAATACAATGAACACAACAAAAAATGCAGCTGGTCACATAATACTTTATGTCCTATTTGACATTCTTAAGCTTAATTGATTCCCAGGGTATATAAGAGGCCATTTCATGTCACAAGCAGCACTGCACATGCAAAGGCCTAGAGTGGTTTCCTGCTTACATTCAATCTGTAGCACAACTCAGAAGTTGTCAGCTCTCACATAATGCCTAAAACAAAAGAATTATGTGAAGCCACAAAGGCAGCCATCTTGGCACTGCTGGAAATTGGCATGAGTGAGAGACAGGTAGCGAAAAAACTGAAGATCTCCAAGACAGCCGTTCATTACAACAAAAAAAAACAAGCTGAACATGGCACTACCAAAGTGCTACCTGGCCGTGGCAGGAAACGTCTTTCTACCCCACGAGATGACCGTGCACTCATCCGTTCCTGTGTCAGGAATCGTCGTCAGACCTCCAGGGACCTTAAAAATGAGTGGGCACTGTCGAGAAATGTGACCTGTTCGGCAAGGACAGTTCGAAACTGACTTGTTGAAGCTGGTTTGAAGTCACACAGAGCACGCAAGAAGCCCTTCATCAATGAAAGGCAGAGGAAGGCCCGGTTACTCTTTGCTCGAGACCACAAGGATTGGACTGTTGATGATTGGGCTAAGGTTCTCTTCAGTGATGAATCCAATTTTGAATTGATGCCCACTCCAGCCAACTTACTGGTTAGGAGGAAGCCTGGAGAAGCTTACAACCCAGACTGTCTTGCCCCTACAGTAAAACATGGGGGTGGATCAGTCATGATCTGGGGTTGTTTCAGTCTGAGTGGAACAGGGCAAATGCAATTGTGTGAAGGCCGAATGAACCAGGTCATGTACAGGACTACCCTTGAAAACAGTCTTCTTCCATCAGCTGGAAAACTCTTTCCTGCCTCGAATGACTGGATTTTCCAACAAGACAATGCCCCTTGCCACACGGCAAGGTCAGTTAAAGCCTGGATGGAGAACCACAACATTCGCACCATGCCTTGGCCTGCTCAATCACCAGATCTTAATCCAATTGAAAACCTGTGGAAAATCATCAAACTCAAGATGGAGAACCACAAGCCCAAAAACAAAGAAAATTTGTTTGAATTTGTCCAACAGGAATGGGCTGCTGTGACAGCAGAACAATGTCAGAAGCTGGTGGAGAGCATGCCAAGACGCATGGCTGCAGTCATCAAAAACAATGGTTATGCAATCAAGTATTAACTCTTGTGTGTATCATGTGTTTAAAGCAAACAGAAAAGAAAACATGGAATGCTTAAAAGTAGTGTTTTTGGCGGTACAATGCCATAGCTATTGATGTAAGAATTTCAGTAATTTTGGTTATTATCAAGAAAACCATGGAAAATGAATAGTTCTTAGTTCTTGAATTAAACTCTCATGAGCTATTTTTGTTGTTATCATTATAATTGTCCAAACAAATGTACCTTTAGTTGAGCCAGGCATTAAAATTAACAAGAAATTGAAGAAAACAAGGGTGGTCTAATAATTTTTTCCATGACTGTATTTAAAAGTAACAGCTTCAAAACATTGTTGAACCATTACTAATATAGGTGAAGCAATATCTGAGGGGTAAAAGTAGAACGTGTAAGCAGGAGGCTGAATGACTCAGAATCAGAATCAGAATCAGAATACTTTATTAATCCCCAAGGGGAAATTGCTTTTTGTGCAATAACATCCAGCTCAAGTGGACAGGATAGAGGGGAAAAAGTGTACAAACCAAGCAGGTATAAATCTAAATAAAAATATAAATCTAAATAAAATAAAATAAAAATATATATATACAAACAATATAGAATATAGAAAATAGAAAATATGTAGGAAAAAGAATATGTACAACTACAAACCTGACAGATTTATTGCACTGTGTTTCACATTAAATATGGGTTATTGCACTATATCAACTATATGTATATATATATATTGCACAATATAGTTTATTGCACAGATTGAATTGTGTATGAGACAGATTAGATGAGGGGGGGGGCAGCCCTCAGTCTCAGAGTGTCAGAGTGAAGAGTTGTAGAGTTTGATGGCCACAGGCAGGAATGATTTCCTGTGTCGCTCTGTGGTGCATCGTGGTGCGATCAGTCTTGTGCTGAAAGAGCTCTTGTGGCTGACCAGCACGTCGTGGAGCGGGTTGGACGGGTTGTCCAGGATGGCTTTCACCTTGTGAAGCATTCTCCTCTCAGACACCACTGTCAGAGTGTCAAGCTTCACCCCCACAACATCACTGGCCTTGTGGATCAGTCTGTTGAGTCTGTTGGCGTCCGCTACCCTCAGCTTGCTGCCCCAGCAAACCACAGCGTAGAGGATAGCACTGGCTACCACAGACTCATAGAACATCCTGAGCATGGTCCTGCAGATGTTAAAGGACCTCAGCCGCCTCAAGAAGTAGAGGCGGCTCTGGCCCTTCTTGTATAATAATAATAATAATAATAATACATTTTATTTATAAAGCGCTTTTCAAAATACTCAAAATCGCTTTACAGAATTAAACAACAATATTAGAAAAACAACAATATTAGAAACACTTAGAAACACATAAGTACAATGCAGAGATTTATCAAACATAAGATGTCCAAAACAATCAGAACGGAGAAAAACACGGTTGGGTAAAGATTTGAGTGGAGTGGATGGACCAGACGGATCATAACAGTGCAGGTAGAGTTAGAATGTTAGATGTTAAAAGCAGAGTGGAACAGGTGCGTTTTGAGGAGTGACTTGAAAGTCTTGAGGTCTGTGGTTTCTCGGATGTGTTTGGGAAGGGAGTTCCAGAGGGTGGGGGCAGCAACAGAGAAAGCTCTATCTCCCCAGGTTTTGTGCTTGGTCTTGGGGACAGTGAGGAGAATGGCATCAGAAGAACGGAGGGTGCGGGAAGGGATGTATGGGTGGAGAAGGTCTGCGAGGTAGGAGGGGGCCTGGTTATGGAGTGTTTTATGGGTGAGGAGGAGGATTTTGAATTCGATTCGTTGTGTAATTGGGAGCCAGTGGAGGTTCTGGAGGACAGGTGTGATGTGGTCACGGGAGCGGGTGTGGGTGAGGAGGCGAGCAGCAGAGTTTTGGATGTACTGGAGTTTATTGAGGAGTTTGGCGGTTGTACCATATAGGATGCTGTTGCAGTAATCAAGGCGGGATGTAATGAAGGCGTGGATTAGAGTTTCAGCGGCCGAGAAAGAGAGTGAGGGGCGGAGGCGGGAGATGTTCTTTAGGTGGTGGAAGGCTGATTTAGTGATGTGTTTGATGTGTTGGTCGAAGGAGAGATTACTGTTAAAGATGACTCCAAGGTTGCGGCAGTGGGGGGAGGGTGACAGTGTGGAGTTGTCAGTGGTGAGGTGGAAGTCTCTGGCTGTTTGGGTGAGGGAATTTGGACCAATTAGAATCATGTCTGATTTGTCATAGTTAAGTTTGAGGAAGTTTGCTTGCATCCAGCATTCGATGTCGGTCAGACAGTTTGACAGGGTGGAATGAGTTGAGGGGGTGATGGATTTGGTGGTGATGTATAACTGGATGTCATCAGCGTAGCAGTGGAAGTGAAGATTATGGCGGCGGATGATTTGACCAAGGGGGAGGAGATACAGGATAAAGAGGAGAGGACCAAGCACAGAACCCTGGGGGACGCCTTGGGACAGGGGGGCAGTTGAGGAGGAGCAGTTGTTGATGGAGATGAATTGTTGTCTGCTAGAGAGATATGAGTGTAACCAAGTGAGGGCAGCATCAGTGATGTTGAGGAGGGAGTTCAGCCGGGAGAGTAGGATGGAGTGATTGATGGTGTCAAAGGCAGCGGTGAGGTCCAGGAGGATGAGGATGGAGATTTGTCCAGAGTCTGAGGAGAGGAGGAGGTCATTTGTAATTTTGAGGAGGGCGGTTTCAGTACTGTGTTGTGCGCGGAATCCGGATTGAAATTCTTCGAAGAGGTCATGGTTGTTGAGGTGGGATTTTATTTGTGAGGCGACAACACGTTCCAGGATTTTCGACAGAAATGGGAGGTTAGAGATGGGCCGGAAGTTGTTCATGATGTCAGGATTAAGACCAGGTCTCTTGATAATGGGGGTGACAGCAGCAAGTTTCAGTGAAGATGGGACGGAGGCAGAGCTGAGCGAGGAGTTGATGATTTTGGAGACCAGCGGAGAGATGGTGGTGAAGCAGTCCTTGGCGATGGAGGATGGAATGGGGTCAAGCATGCAGGTGGAAGTCTTCATGGATGAGATGATTGTGGATAGCATAGTTGGGGAGACAGGTGCAAATTTGGAGAGGGGCCGGGTGATGAGATGGGTGGAGGGGGGTGATGGGGGTGGGGGAGTAGGGGAGGTAGTTAGGGAACTGTAGATTTTGTCAATTTTGGACTGGAAGAATGAGAGGAAGGAATTGCATTTGTCAACGGTGAATGAACTTGAGATGTTGTCGCTGGGGTTAAGGAGTTTGTTTATAGTAGAAAAAAGAGCCTTTTGGTTGTTGGAGCCGGTGTGAATGAGGTTTGAAAAGTAGGTAGAGCGTGCAGCGTTGAGGGCGGCTTTGTACTGTAGGACTGTACTATAGTGCATCTGTGTTCTTTCCCCAGTCCAGTTTATTGTCGATGTGAACCCCCAGGTACTTGTAGTCCTCAACAATGTCCACACTGACCCCCTGGATGGAAACGGGGGTTACCGGCACCTTGGTCCTCCTTAGGTCCACTACCAGTTCCTTTGTCTTCGTCACATTGAGCTGTAGATGGTTCTGCTCACACCATGTGACAAAGTTGCCAACAGCAGTCCTGTACTCCGACTCATCTCCCTTGCAGATGCGTCCAACTACTGCTGAGTCATCTGAGAACTTCTGGAGATGACAGGTCTCTGTGCAGTAGTTGAAGTCGCTGGTGTACAGGGTGAAGAGGAAAGGAGAGAGGACAGTCCCCTGCGGTGCCCCAGTGTTACTGACCACTCTGCCTGACACACAGCGGTGCAGGCGCACATACTGAGGTCTGCCAGTCAGGTAGTCCATAATCCAGGACACAAGGGGGGGATCAACCTGCATCGCCGTCATCTTCTCACCCAGTAGAGCCGGACGGATGGTGTTGAAAGCACTGGAGAAGTCAAAAAACATGACTCTCACAGTGCTCTCTTTCTTGTCCAGGTGTGTGTAGACACGGTCGAGCAAGTAGAGGATGGCATCCTCTACTCCAATTCGGGGCTGGTAGGCGAACTGGAGGGGGTCCATATGCGGTGTGGCCATAGGTCGGAGCTGCTGTAGAATGAGTCTCTCCAGGGTCTTCATAATGTGAGAGGTCAGCACCACTGGTCTGTAGTCCTTAGAGCTGCCTGGGCGCAGTGTCTTAGGCACAGGGACAACACAGGACGTCTTCCACATCACGGGGACTCTCTGCAGGCTCAGGCTCTTGTTGAAGACATGCTGTAGAACTCCACAGAGCTGGGGAGCGCAGGCTCTGAGCACCCGGGGGCTGACACTGTCAGGGCCCGCAGCCTTTCCTGAGTGAAGTTTCTCCAGCTGTCTTCTAACGTCCTCTGCTGTAATGATCACTGTAGGGGGGGGTGAATGGGTGGGGGTGGGGGTGGAGGTGGAGGTGATAGAAAGGTCTTTACCAGGAGATGAGAGGCAGTCAGGGGGGGGAGGGGGAGGGAGGTGGGGGGAGAGAGGAGTAGCCATTGTTGGAGGCTGAACAATAGAGGTGTTGGTGGGAGAGTTGATGGCGGTGACGGTGGGGGGTGTAGGGGCCGTTGTATCAAATCTGTTAAAGAACAGATTGAGTTCATTGGCCCATTCCACGCTGCCTTCAGTTCCACTATTACTAGCTGGTCTAAGGCCGGTGATCGTCTTCATCCCACTCCAGACCTCCCTGGTGTTGTTCTGCTGGAGTTTCCACTCCAGCTTTTTCCTGTACTCCTCCTTAGCCTCTCTGATCTTGTTCTTCAGGTTCCTCTGGATGGTTCTCACCTCCTCTTTGTTACCTGCCCTGAAAGCCCTCTTCTTTTCATTCAGGGTGGCTTTGATGTCCTTAGTCACCCAAGGCTTATTGTTGGGGTAACAGTTGATGGTTTCTGCAGGAACAATGGAGTCAACACAGAAGTTGATGTAGTCAGTGATACATTCTGTGAGCCCGTCTATGTCCTCTCCGTTCGGCTCACAGAGTGTCTGCCAGTCTGTGCCCTCAAAACACCCCTGAAGTGTCTCATAAGCCTCCTCTGACCACCTCCTCACCGTCCTTGTGGTCACAGGCTGACTCTTCACCAGAGGCAAATAAGAGGGTCTGAGGTGCACTAGGTTGTGGTCTGATCTGCCCAGTGGGGGGAGGGGAGAGGAGCTGTATGCATCCTTCACGTTAGCATACAGCAGGTCCAGGGTCCTCTCCTCCCTGGTAGAGCAGGTCACAAACTGTGTGAAGCTGGGCAGTGTTCTATCCATGGTGACATGGTTGAAGTCACCCGAGATGGCAATGAATGCACTCGGGTGTAGAGTCTGTAACCGGGCTATGGCGGAGTGGATGACGTCACATGCCGAGGTCGGGTTGGCGGAAGGAGGAATGTATACTGTCACCATAATAACATGAGAAAACTCCCGAGGCAGATAATATGGACGTAGGCCAACAGCAAGAAGTTCAATGTCCGGGCTGCAAATGACGTAACATGTTGGGAAAATACCTGAATTCTTTAAGGTAAATGTAAAATAATGTGTGAAAGTATATAAACATATATAAGTGGAAAAATGTGAAAGTGTTAAAATGGTTGAGGAATGGGCTAAATTGTTGGAAATAATGAAAAAAAATTTTAAATCCTTCTAAATAAAATGTAAAGGTTGAAGAGGTGGAAAAACCAAAAGTCAGGACAAGAAGAAGCTCCAAATTTCTGAAATCTCCATTAGGAGAACAAACTGAAATGTAAGTAAGAGAAATAAACTGTTGGAGATGTTTAAACACTCCCCACAAAATCATTGAGAGGCTGATGAGAGAGAGAGAGAGAGAGAGAGAGAGAGAGAGAGAGAGAGAAAGAATGTGTGTGTGTGAATGTGAGAGAGAGAAAGAGAGAGAGAGTGAGTTTGTGTGTGTGTGGATGAGAGAGAGAGAGTGTGTATGTGTGTATGTGAGAGAGAGAGAGTAGAGAGATAGTGTCTGTGTGTGTATGCGTGTGTGTGTGTGTGTGAGAGAGAAAGTGTGCGTGTGTGTGTGAGAAATAGAGAGTGTGTGTGTGAGAATGTGTGTGTGTGTGAGAGAGAAAGAGTGTGTGTCTTTGTGTGAGTGAGTGAAAGAGATAAAGTGTGTGTGTGTGAGTGAGAGAGACAGAGAGTGTGTATGTGTATGTGAGAGAGAGAGAGAGAGAAAGTGTGTGTGTGTGTGAGAGAGAGAGAGAGAGAGAGACAGAGTTTGTGTGTGAGAGAATGAAAGTGTGTGTGTGTGTGTGAGAGGGAGAGAGAAAGTGTGTGTATGTGAGAGAGTGTGTGTATGTGTGTGTGAGAGAGAGGGAGAGAGAAAGTTTGTGTGTGTGTGAGAGAGAGAGAGAGAAAGTGTGTGTGTGTGCTCAGAGGTTGCCATGTTGACTTGATGAACCACTTGATGAGAAAGGGGTCCATGAACCCCTCAAACTGCTCCAATTTGACGCAAATCTGTACCTAATATGAACATAAGCTTTATATGGTTGGAACCGTAAGACCTTCCTGAACGCAACCATGTAAATTCAATTTTTCTAGGGCAAAAACTTTTCTCATATTCGCGAATTAGAAACAGGGAGCAGTTCTGCTTTTCTCCAAAAATCAGCTCCTACTTTTATATGGGAGTGAATGAGCAGCAGGGAGGCATCAGGCCTCACTCAGAGGCTCACAATTCAAATTCTGTAAGTCTCTCTGCTTTTTTGAGCACATTGTGAGAGCTAGGACAAGTTTGACTACCACTGTGGAGAAAACCATGTGTGTACAGTGTAACTTGTGGCCAGGAGGACGAGAGAAAGAGAAAAGTTTCAGATGATTTTTGGACTCGCTCACACTCTAGCTGATGATGTCACCCACTCTAGCCCTGAACATTCTGCGCAATACACACCCATTATAAATTTGAATTTTGCCCAAAATTTGAATGTTTTTTAAACTGCCATAAATCAGAAACTGTTGAAGATATCAATAAGCTGAATAATAGATGAATAGTTGAAACTTTTGTGAACGTTGTAAAGGTTGAGTGAAGTCTGTAGCTGAAAGTATGCTGAAGTAGTTGAAGTTCAAAGAAGCAGAAGGGTTTGAAGACCGTTTGAATGCATTTCTATGGAAAAAAAAATCAGAAAAAGTTAAATATTTTGAAAAGTATAAATAGTATGAAAAAGATGAATACAAGCACACCTATCCAGAAAAAGGCGCACATTTTGATATACGAATTGTTGAAATCGAACAAAGTATGAAGGACTAGTTACACTGTGAAAAATGGCAGAATTTGAAAGAATAACTAGAAAAAGCAAGCATTTCCAGCAGGAAATGCAGGTGAATGCTGAAAGCAGCTGAACGCCATTGCTGAAGCAATGCTGAATGTGCTGAAGAAATTGCTCAAACAATGTTAAAAAGGCTGATGCCAAAGCTGATATGTATAACTTGTAAGTTGAGAGATGAATGCATTTTAAAGGACTAAAAGCAATGGAAATGTTAAAAAGGAAGAAGAAAATGTTTAAATCCTGTGTGTTCAAGTGTAACAGTTGAAGAGTTGAAATGTGCAGCTAACCTGACAGCAAAGAAAAAGGATGGACCAGTGCTAACTAGCTGAAGCAATATGTGACAATAGATTAAAAAGTAGAACTTGTAAGAAGGAGGCTGAGTTTGTATGAAATGGCTGGAAATTACTTGAATTGTTAAAGATTAGCATGAAAAGTAGCTTAGCTGAAGAAATTGCTAAAGCAATGCTAAATTAGTTGAAGTTTCTGAAGCAATGTTGAAAAGGCTGATACTATAGCTGAAAACTAACTTGTAGTCTGAGTGATGAATGACTTTAGAAGGGCTAAAAGCAGTAGAAACGTCAAAGAGGCAGAATAAAATTGTAAATTTAAGTGTAACAGTTTGAAGATTTGAAGTCAACTCAAATATATCAGAAACTGATAGCAGAAGAACATTGAAAGAAATTGAAATGGTCAAGGTGTTGGATGAAATGTAAACACATAAGTTAGAAAAAAGAAAGTCATTGAATGGTGGGCAATGTCACAAAAAATACTTTTAATAGTATAAAATATGTTTCAGTTAGCCAACATGTAGCAAATAATAGAGATATTAGGATTTTGAATAGTGAAACGACAACGTAAATCTTCTCAATGGAACATAAAAACAAAGTTACATACATACATACAAATCATAATATATATATATTTTCTTTTAATATTGTGATCTGTGAAACAAACATAACTTGAACATTCATTCGACAAAACAGTCAGCTTTCTGTGGTTGAAAACAATGAACAGCATTTGTCACAAGGGGTGGTAAAAGTCAGTTCTCATAGAAAACAAGCTCATTTGAGAACCAAGGTATACATAGTGACATCAAACTGACTTTGGTGTCAACCATACAGCACATAGTGAGCTCACCTGTGTCTAATATAAGAGGTAGTCAGGTTTAGTTATAATCTTGTAGGAGGAAAAGATTAAATGAAAAGGAAATGATAAAATAATGAAAATAATAAATAAAAAACAAAGAACGTTATTGGGATAGGGACTAACAGTAAAAAAAAAAAAAAGATATATAATAAAGTTATGTCCTAGTCAAATAAAATAAATAATAAAATAAAAGTGAGTGTGTGTGATGGATGGGTTGAGGACATGCTAAACAAGCTACAATTGTTAATGTAGTGGCAAAGGGGCACAATGTGTCAGGACACCAATGACAATAAGTCCACTCTTGCATGAATTCTATGCACTTTGAGTGGATAAGAGGATAAATAAAGGATGGATAAAGACAGAAATCACAATTTCAGTGGCTTACAGGCTTGTTCAGCCACATAACCCAAGGCTTTTCACATGTTGATTCGATAAGGCTAAAGTCATTAGTTGTGAACAGTTATAATAAAAATAGTTCATGACTCCAACCCCAGTGGAGCTTGACTGACATTCATGCCATCAGAATTGACAATTCAGCTGTGTGTTATTCCACACAAGATGATATTTATTTATTTTATTTATTTAGTTAGTTTATTTAAAACAGGGACAGAGCATAATAATGAACATTCAAGTAAATATGCCGGATAGTTCACTTACATCTTGCAACTGCATGAACTGACCTGTTTCCCTGTTCGTCTGTCTCGTCTATCTGGTGTAGAGGAGACAGACAAACAGGCTGGGAGGAAAGGTGAAATTTCATGAAATTTCATTTCTCTGAGTCAAGACACAAGTGATTAACTAAAAATGAGTGGAAGAGGTAAGGGAGGAAAAGGCTAGTCTTCTTTTCCCATTTCCCTCATCCAAGCGCCCTCCGGGGCTGGAGGCCAGAATGCCCCCCCCTCGGTAGCACTCCAACCTACTCTTTCAATGGTGACTTAGACTCAAATACACAGGTGATGGTGAACCTCCAAGTAGAGATTATGCTGGTGAGTCTCTGCTATTTGAATCTTGCTGGGTTAGTGCTACAGACGTCTATTCCTTCATTGCACTTCACAACAAAAGAGATTTTGAACTTTGCTTCTTCCAAGAAGCTCCCTTGCGCTGTTTACTGTAAATACAATCCACAAAATCAAAAATGGAAAGACTGGAACGTTGAATAATCTGTACAAGCTGATGAGACAATTGTTGTAAAATTTTGGACCAGCAGAATCCCAGACCATGATGTCGAAGTATATTTGCATAGATTCTGTGAAATTATTCATAAAACTAAACCTGTAGACAAATTCGGAATATGGTATGGAATACGCAAATACAAAATTAAAATAAAAAAAGACTCAAATGGACAGCTCATACAAATACCTACCTCCATCTCTATGGGTCCGCACAACGGCCGCATCATCTACCCTGGTCAGGCTACCCACTGGTTCATCTGCCAGTCTCCTGACCAACAAGTCAGACAGTGTACCACAGTCAAATGTTGAAAATGTAACAGTCTTGGTCACAAAGCTAAGGATTGTACTTATGAGAGCCTGTGCAGCCTGTGTGGTAACATCGGACACACTTTCTTCAGTTGCCCGGCATGATATGCATCAAAGTCTAAATCTGACACTGGTACAGCTCCTCCTCGATCTGACCCTGATGCAGATCCTCCTTGACCTAATCCTGGTGCAGCTTCTCTTCGATCTGGCCCCATTGCTGCCCCTTCTCGATCTGACTCCGATGCAGATCCCCCTCTGCTGTCCACCCATGGTGCTGTTCCTCCACCCCAGCCTGTTCCTCCTCACTCTGATCCTGGTGCATCTCCTCCTCGTCAGTTTGGTTCTGGCGCAGTTCCTTCTCTACAATTCGGTCCTGGTGTGGCCCCTTCTCGTCAGCTTGGTCCTGATGGTCCTCCCAGCCAAAGCTCTGATTTTAGCTCCTCTCATTTACCTGCAGCCCAGTTAGCATGTAGCTCGCCACTTCCCTCTGAGGCTGATTCTGTCTCACTCCACAAACATTCTGACTCTTTCTCTAACACACCTGAGTTCTCTGCTCCAACTCTGCTTGAACAGCAGAGTGAGAAACCTTATGAAATAAAAAAAACAAACCCCACTTTAAAGAGAGATGAAAAATGCCTTAATGACAAACTTTCACCATAGTAAACTCATCTCTCCTTTCTCCTCATGAGCTTCCTAAACATAGCAACTTGGAATGCTCGGGGGATTCAGTCAAATATTTTCAGACATCACAAAATTAATTATTTATTGAATACTGATTTAGATTTTATATGTGTTTAAGAATTAAGATTAAAAACAAACGATGATGTAAATGATGTAGAAAACCTGTGGAGCAAAGGGAAATGTATTATTTCAATAGGTGAAAACAGAGCAGATGGTATAGGTTCCTAATCAGTGAAGCCATGAGCTTGACGCTCTCCTCCCTCGTGATCCACTTCGACGGCGAGAAAAACTTCACACGACTTCTTCGTTCGTTTTCATAGTTTACTACAAAAAATAAAGCATGATACAACAGTCAAGCATAATGAAAAACAAAAAGGGTCAGACATAACTTAAACTGAGAGATAACGAGAGAGAGATAGAGAGAGAGATCAAAAAACTGTGTGGCTCAACTCCATGATGACTGACCTGACTGACCGACTCACGTCAACAACACACACAGATATCAATGCACATTAAAGGTTATATATGCGATTTTTAAACCTGTAAATAATATAAATAACCAGTTTTTATCATAATTAACAGCAACATATTTTTGCATGTAAACTTAAATTATTGTGCAAACATTAATCAACTAAAATAGCATTTAGGCTCCTACAGATGGCTTTGGTATCTTGTTTAAAGCTGGGGTTGGTAATCCTTTTCAGAAACACTTTGTTACACTGGGTGAAATGGTCCTTCTACCTTCTGAGTAATCAATACATTATGTATTCAGAAAAAGGAACGAAAATAATCAGTCCTCTGTGGCAGCTGCAGGACTGACAAAACTCCGACCAATCCAAGCTCCTCGGTGTGAAGAGCAAAAACCAATCAGATGCCTTCATGTCTAGTTCTGTATCCACCCCCTCGATCCCTGTCTCCTATGCATGTGCACAATCTTCACGTGTCGCTGTTGCCAGAAGAAATCAGTGTACAGAGTTACAGCAGAACGGATTTCATGCTCATTTATGAGCAATGGCTGAGAAAATGCAGCCCCAATAACTACTTCCACCGTTACTTGTAACGGCTCGGCCCGAGAAAAAGGCAAGGAAGAGACAGCCGGAGGCTGAAAAGGCTGCTAAGAACTGAACTGAGGGATGTGAAGTGATGCTGAGGTTGCTCTCTTTCTGTTGGACAGGTAATTATATGTTTTGCTTCGGGGAGGATTTGTTATTTTTATGAAATGTGTAACTTTTGCTAACGTAGCTACTTTTGTAGCTTGCATCAGCCTAATGCTAATATTAGCTTCTCTGTGGGTTTAAAACGGGTAGGTGACGCTAGTATTGAATAGATTATAGTATATATATATATATATATATATATATATATATATACAGTACTCCTCCTGCTGCTTCTCATTTTTGTGCAGTGCACGTTCCAGTTTGTGGGGGCGTGGCTTGGACGTACACACTGACGGGAGGGGGAGGAGGGGGGTGGAACTCAGAGGAGGTGCAATTTTCAAATCTTGTTAGCTCTCTTGCTAGCTCTCCAGGATTACCAACCCCAGCTTTAAATTTCACGATGTTGTTATTATTAGAAGAAGGGACATCATCCCAGGAAGACTCTGCCTGGTTGATTGTTTTTACCTTGGTGAGAAATTCTGCATTATAAATGTTTACACTGCCCCAGAAGTGACAAAGAAAGTACAACTATTTAAAAAATTAAAAGAACTTCTTACTGTAGGATATAAAACTATTATGTGTGGTGATTTCAATACTGTAACTGATTCAAATGACAGATATAGCAACACTGCTTTCAAGTTATCAAAAGAAGGAAAACTAGTACGTGATCTTTGTTCTGAAACTAAATTATTAGATTCTTGTCGATCTATAAATCCTCATGGATTTGAGTTCACACGTTTTGATTCAAAAACAAAGACACATATTGATAGAATCTATGTCTCTTATCATTTCAAGGTCAATAACTATGATACAATACTAAATCACTTCTCTGATCACTTATTAGTGAAAATAAATCTGTCTTCTGTAACCTCTGTCCCCAGAGGCTTCTGGAAGCTCAACACCCAATGTTTAGAGATAATCCTCGAATTAAAAAATGAAATTAATAAAATCATACAGCTAGACGTCTTAACTCAATCAAGTATTAAATTATGGGAAATATTAAAATATAGATTAAAAGACTTTTTTTTTTAAATACAAATGTAAAGAAATTAATAAAAACTAACTTGAAAACAGAAATAAATAACTTTAACAAAGAATTATTATTTGGTATATGTAAAAACATAGATACAGAGAAAATGGGAAATCTATCTTATGCCATCAATGCTGGAAGAAAATTCAAAATAAATTCATTAAATCTATTAAAGATCAAGAAGGTAACGAATACTTCACAGAAAAAGAAAAAAGAGAAGTGATCAGAGACATGTGTTCAAATTCATATAACAACGTATACACAGATTCTGGATACACTGATTTAATGCCTCAGGAAATTAGTTATCCTCCTGACAAGTTTAAATTATTACTGGGTGCTATACAAAAGGAAGCGATTTATGAAGCAATCCAACAATTGAATGTAGGTAAAAGCCCCAGACCCGATGGTCTTCCCACTGAATTTTATCAATTGTATATATATGATGTGTTAGATCTACTCACTAAAATGTATAATGAAGGTATAGAAAAAGGTATAGTTGGAAAATCCTTTTATGAAGGTGTTTTATGTTTATTATTCAAAAAAGGTGATGAAAATGATCTAAATAATTACAGACATTTAACTATAATGAATACAGACTACGAAATATTGGCTAAAATAATAATGAATCATAGAGAAAGAACAAATATGTGCTATGAAAGGACGAGAATTAATATATTCATCCGCAAAGAAAGATTTTTATATCTTGGGATTAGATCAAAAGAAAGCTTTTGATTATGTATCAAGAAAATACTTGTGGTCTGTATTGGAAACCTATGGATTTCCTCAAGAATTCATTAATATAATTAAGTGTCTGTACCATCATTCTAATGTTTCTATTAATGTCAATGGTTTCTTAACAAAACCCTTTTCTGTGGAGAGGGGAGTCAAATAGGGTTGTCCACTAAGTGCTGCTGTATAAATGCTAAGTATAAACCCTCTTATTAAAAAAAATCAACGATCCTTTAATTTCTGGCATATATACAAACCAAACACATCATGTTAAGGCCATGGCCTATGCTGACAATGTTACTGTCCTTATTAAAAACCAGTTAGAAATTGGACTCTGAGAGGTTAGATGGAGTAGAAGGACGTGCGCGGAGAGGCTCCCCAGCACAGATTCAATAACTTTAATTAAGGACTCATTATTCTAGCAGAAGGTGAAAATCTAGATAGACAAAAAAAAAAGCCGAAACAAAAAGACTCAACGGACAAAAGCCAAAATGCCAAAAACTCAAGACAAAAACAGCTCCGCTACCAAAGATAGCAAAATAGCATCGCAAGCTAGCGGCAACTCACGTGGAGCTACAGAACACCCCAGAACGAGCATAACGCCGGGAGACCTACTTGAAGCGATAAAAGATTTAAAATCTGAGATGAAGGGGGACAACGACAACTTGAGAAAGGACATTAACTCGTTTCACACAGAAGTGAGCAGTAAACTCGATGGTTTGGCCGAAGAGATGCAGGGGCTGAAGGAGCGAATGGGTGAGATGGAGACACGAGTGGGACAAGTGGAGGACTTGGCCGTGGAAATGACCGAAGCGCTCACAGCAACTATAAAACGCCAGAAAGCTCTGCAACAAAAACTCACAGATTTAGAGTCCAGGTCAAGAAGAAACAACATCCGCATCTTTGGTGTTGCAGAGGGTGAAGAGGGAAGCTCAGTGATGCGCTTCGTCTCAGACCTTCTCAAACGTGAGCTGCCGCTACCCACAGACATGGACCTAAAGATACAGCGGGCTCACCGCTCCCTCGCCCCGAAACCAAGACCAGAGGCCCCCCCAAGACCTCTCATCATTAACTTCCAGGAATTCACAACTAAAGAAACCGTGTTAAGAGAAGCCTGGAAAAGGGGTAAGATTCAGCTTGGTAACCGCCCGCTATTTTTCGATCATGACTACGCTGCAGAGATCGTGCAGAAGCGTAGGGAATACAACGAGATTAAGAAATGCCTGAAGGCGAAGGGTATACGTTTCCAGACCCCCTACACAGGCATGAGAATCCACTGGGACAGCGGAGTCCGGACCTACACCAGCGCGCACGACGCGGGACAGGAGCTGCAGAGATGGGGCTACAGTGTGGAGGTACCAGCCGCGAAGGACGAGGAGGACCCCGGTGTGACCCAGCTGAAAGAGCTGCTGGGCTGAATGTTCCATAGGGACTGCAGACGTATCGGACCATAACGCAATCTATTTAACCATAAACCTGGACAACATTAATAAAAAAACTCTATGGAGATTGAATTTAGGAATTCTAAACAATACGACAAATGTGGAAGAGATAAAGAGAGAAATAAAAGAATGTATTAACATAAATAGAGACAATGAGGTTGTCCCAACAATAGTCTGGGATACTGTCAAAGCAGTAATAAGAGGTCGCCTGATCTCAAGGACATCCTATATAAACAAAATGAAAAGGCTTAAATATGACAAATTACAACAACAGTTAAGGAAATTAGAAAAACAGCAACAAACCGATCATAGCGACGAACTGGCAGAATAAATAAAAATAGTTAAAAAAGACATAAACAATATGGCATCTGAAGAAATGGAGAAGAAATTACGATTTACAAAACAAATATTCTATGAATCCGGACCCAAAGCCACAAAGATTCTGGCAAAGCGCCTCAGAACACAAAAAATTAAACACTCAATACACAAAATCAGGGAACCAACCAGCAATGGAATAATATATGAACCAGACATAATTCAAAAAACCTTCAAAGATTACTACAAAATGCTGTACTCGTCACCTGAGAATATAAACGAGATGGAGATTAAAAACTATTTGTTAAAACTGGATCTTCCCTTCATAGGTACTAACCAAAACAGAGCTCTAACCTCTCCTATAACAAAAGAGGAGCTAGACAAGGCCATCAGTAAATTGAAGACTAATAAAAGCCCTGGGAGCGATGGATACCCAAATGAGTGGTATAAAATCTTTAGGCAGGAGATCTCCTCTTTACTGTTGGAGTCTTTTAACTGGACACTCAAACACGCTGAAATCCCCCCTTCCTGGAATGAAGCGGTCATATCTGTAATCCCTAAGGAAGGTAGAAATAAAGAGTACTGTGAGTCGTACCGACCAATCTCTGTCCTCAATGTCGATTACAAATTATTTACTTCGATAATTTCCAAAAGGTTGGAACATTTACTGCCAGAGCTAGTGGATGGAGACAGACAGGTTTCATAAAAGGCCGACAAACCCAAGATAATATTAGAAGGACAATACAATTAATAGATACAATTAATAAACAAAAAACAAGTGCAGTCTTAATCAGCCTTGACGCAGACAAGGCCTTTGATCGCGTCAGCTGGCCCTTTCTTTTCTCTGTGTTGGAGAGGATGGGGTTCAGCAGCCAATTCATTAAATGTATCCAAGCCCTCTATAATGAGCCAACTGCTAGAATTAAGATCAACGGCACCTTAACAGATAGTTTTACACTTTATAGAGGCACCCGGCAGGGATGTTGTCTGAGCCCCACTCTATTTGCCCTTTTCATGGAACCGCTGGCTCAGGAAATTAGACAGAATGATGAACTTAAAGGAATTACAATAGCACAAGAAGAACATAAAATAGGATTATTTGCCGACAATATTGTCATATACTTAAAGAACCCAGACTCAACATTTCCCAAACTTCTGTCAATCCTGGATAATTTTGGCCAGAAATCGGGGTACAAACTTAATATAAATAAAACACAGGTCCTGTGCGTGAACTACACACCGAGCAGCTCCATCAGACAGAAATATAAATTAAAATGGGATTTGGGAAATATAAAATATCTTGGAGTCTTTATTACACGAGACCTGAATAAGCTCTACGAGATAAATTACCATAAAATCAACAACAACATACAGAAAGACCTGTCAAAATGGTTATCAATAACCTTAGATTTTAGCTCAAGAATTGAGGCAATAAAGCTGAATATACTACCTAGACTGTTATACCTATTCCTCTCCCTACCGGTTCGGATCCCAGACTCCCAATTTACAGCATGGGATAGGCAGATGTCGCGATTCATTTGGGAAGGCAAAAGACCCAGAGTCAAATTCAAAACACTTCAACTGGAGAAACTAAACGGAGGCCTTGCGTTACCCAATTTATGAGAATACTTTTACGCTGCTCAGTTGAAATACATGGTATGTTGGTGTTCTCCAGAATACTATGCTAAATGGAAGAATATAGAGCTCACCCAAAGCAAAAGTCTACCTCAGACCAGGTTAGGAGAAAAACACTACAGACACCAGGAAGACGACAACTTCACTGTTTCTGAAACACTAAAAACATGGACGGACATAGTCAGGAAATATAAACTTGAAGGAGACTGTAGGTTATTGCTATGGCCTTCACAGACAACTCTTTTCAGACCAGGACAAACTGATAAAACCTTTACAACATGGACAGATAGGGGTATTACAGCCATATGCACACTGACAGAAGGTAACATTTTTAAATCATTTGAAAGGGTTAAAAATGAATTTGATCTAGAAAACAAAGACTTGTTTCATTTCTTACAACTAAGACACTTTTTTGATACACAGGTAAAAACAGTTATATCTTCAGAGAGCAATGTGCTGATTAAAATGATGACGGATGCCTACAAGGAAATGCCCTCCAAAGCTGTCTCTAAACTATACACATGTCTACAGAAATGTAATGGTAACACTTCATGGTATATAAAATCTAAATGGGAAGGTGAATTACAGACCAGGATTTCAGAGTGTGATTGGAGCCTATTATGCAAAACACAACATAGCTCTACAAGCTCCAAACGCTGGAGAGAGTTTGGATGGAAAAATCTGACACATTTCTTTGTCACGCCTCAAATTAAAAGCAAACAGACTGGATTACAACAAAAATGTTGGAGACAATGTGGAAGCTGTAACGCCAGTCACAGTCATATTTTCTGGTCATGTGCCAAATTACAATCTTTCTGGGATGACAGTATTGGACTTTTGGAGGCCATTTTAAATTATAAGGTTCCCAGGGACCCACGGGTTCTGTATCTGGGATTGATCCCAAAAGGAGTTGTTAAGAAAGAAGATAGGTACCTCTTCAAAATAATGATTGTTGCCTATAAGAAGGCCATTACAAGAAACTGGTTGAAAAGTGACGCTCCACAAACAGGACATTGGATGGACATTATGGAGGAGATCTACGTGATGGAGAAAATTACCTTGTACTGTACTGTCCCTGTTCCTGTTGTTTACATATATATATATATGTATACAAAAATAACTAAATAAAGAGTTAAAAAAAAAACAGTTAGAAATTGATGTATTATGTCATTTAAACTTGTATGAACTAGCATCTGGTGCTAAATTAAATCATAATAAAACAGAAGGTGTTTGGATAGGGGATGATTGTAAAAAAACTGCCTTAAACATTCAAATCAAGCAAGAAATTAAAATTCTCGGTTTGACCCTGTGTAACAAAGATTGCAGTGAATATAATTGGGAGGAAAAAATTACTATTGTAAAAGATGAAATTAATAAATGAACAAAAATACAAATTATTAATCAAGAATCAATATTATGAAATCACATGTTTCATCTAAACTACTTTTTCTCTCAACTATATTCCCTCCATCTCCCAAAATACTAAAAAAATAAATAAATAAACAATGTGTAAATTTAGTGTGGGGAATCACAAGGGACCAAGTCACCAAACGTGACTTATTATTTAAAAGTAGAGATTATGGAGGTTTTGGTGCTTGTAGACTTATATATATGTTTAAATGTTACTTTTGTTAAGAACATGTCAGCAGCCATCTCTCGAAGCGCTCCCTGGGTTGGTCTTCTCTCTAGTTGGGAGAAGAAAAGAGGTAGAGCAAGAAACCAACCATTTTATGAATTAATTTTTTCTGATTTCCTCGATGACTATAAACATCTAGGAATAAACTGGGAATCAGATTCTAGAAAAGAAAAATTAATGATTTTAAATATGGAGGTGAGATTATATATAAATCCATTATACAAACAGATAATTCAAAAATAATTAAACTCATTAATAAGAAGAATTTACCAGAGAGCATTAGAGATGTCCGCTGGCTGATCTCTGTCAACAGGCTCCCTGTTTGAGCCATTGTCTCATAGAGTTCCTATGTTACCACCAAAAAGTGTCCCATGAATGGATGTGACTCTGATGAAACACAAAATCATCTTCTATTGGACTGCTACAGAACACAACAAGTTTGGAAAGCCGTTGAATCACTTGGATTCAAAATAAACATCAGCTTCAATTCTGTCACATACGGACTCATTTCAGAAAATATACACCCAAAACACAAGGAACTATAACAACTGGTCATCGCAATAACAACTTATAAACTATGGATCACCAGATGCTCACTCACTCTTAAACAAACACATTCATTGACAGTTAACACAGTCACAAAACACATCATAACAGATCTCCGACGAAGAAAAACCTTGGACAAACAACACACTCTCCCATGGAACATTTTACAACTTTAAACTTAACAAAATTTTGACTGATACGTCTCTTTCTCATCCTTCATTTATAACTTTGTCATTGTCTGCAATGGTGTTTTTGTATTGCCTTGTTTTTTCTATACTGCTATATATTTGCTGTATGACTGTGTGATGGCCACAGCCGTGGCCACACAACTATAAGAAAATGTCGGTAACCCCCTGCACCCACATTATTTGTTTTGTTAAGTTCAGTCATATTTTGTTTGTATTAATTTATCTATTCACTCACTCACTCACTCACTCACTCACTCACTCACTCACTCACTCACTCATTCATTCACTCATTTGATAAGTTAGTTTACATTGGTTTAACACACTCTTCATTGAAATAAATCACACATGGATTTCTGTTACATACCCCACACTTTATTATTTGACAGTACATTAGTTTTCTATTTGTAGTGCGCACATTTACAGTGGCTTGCAAAAGTATTCATACCCCTTGAACTTTTCCACATTTTGTCACGTAATGACCACAAACATAAATATATTTTATTGGAATTTTATGTGAAAGACCAACACAAAGTGGCATACAATTGTGAAGTAGAAATTTAAATTATACATGATTTATTTTTTTTTTACAAATAAAAAACTGAAAAGTGCAGTGTGCAAAAGTATTCAGCCCCCCTGATTCAATACTTTGTGGAACCACCTTTTGCTGCAATTACAGCTGCAAGTCTTTTGGGGTATGTCTCTACCAGCTTTGCACATCTGGAGACAGAAATCTTTGCCCATTCTTCTTTACAAAACAGCTCAAGCTCAGTCAGATTAGATGGACAGTGTTTTCAGATCTTGCCACAGTTTCTTGATTGGATTTAGGTCTGGACTTTGACTAGGCCATTCTAACACATTAATATGTTTCATTTTAAACCATTGTAGCCCTGGCTTTATGTTTAGGGTTGTTGTCCTGCTGGAAGGTGAATCTCCGCCCCAGTCTCAAGTCTTTTGCTGACTCCAACAGGTTTTCTTCCAAGATTGCCCTGTATTTGGCTCCATCCATCTTCCCATCAACTCTGATCATCTTCCCTGTCCCTGCTGAAGAGAAGCACCCCCAGAGCATGATGCTGCCACCACCATGTTTGACAGTGGGGATGGTGTGTTCAGAGTGATGTGCAGTGTTAATTTTCCACCACACAGCGTTTTGCATTTAGGCTAAAAAGTTCAGTTTTGGTCGCATCTGACCAGAGCACCTTCTTCCACATGTTTGCTGTGTCCCTCACATGGCTTCTGGCAAACTGCAAACGGGAATGCTTGTGGTTTTCTTTTAAAAATGGCTTTCTTCTTGTCACTCTTCCATAAAGGCCAGATTTGTGGATCTCTGCAGTTCATCCAGAGTCACCATGGGCCTCTTGGCTGCATCTCTGATCAGTGCTCTCCTTGTTCGGTCTGTAAGTTTAGGTGGACGACTGTGTCTTTGTAGGTTTTCAGTTGTGCCATACTCTTTCCATTTCGGATGATGGACTGAACAGTGCTCCGTGAAATGTTCAAAGCTTGGGAAATCTTTTTATAGCCTAACCCTGCTTTAAATTTCTCCACAACTTTATCCCTGACCTGTCTGGTGTGTTCCTTGGACTTCATGATGCTGTTTGCTCCCCAATATTCTCTTAACAAACCACTGAGGCCATCACAGAACAGCTGTATTTGTACTGAGATTAAATTACACACAGGTGGACTCTATTTAGTCATTAGGTCAACATTCGATCATTCAGCAATCATCAGGCAACTTCTGATGGCAATTGGATGCACTCAGAGAAAAGGGGGCTGAATACTTTTGCACACCGCACTTTTCAGTTTTTTATTTGAAAAAATAAATTAAAATCATGTATAATTTTCTTTCTACTTCACAATTGTATGCCACATTGTGTTGGTTTTTCACAAAAAATTCCAATAAAATATATTTATGTTTGTGGTCATTACGTGACAAAATGTGGAAAAGTTCAAGGGGTATGAATACTTTTGCAAGCCACTGTAGTTAGCTTTTGTACAGTCTTTGTTTCAGTATTTCAATATAGTTTTCTAATTTCTGTTTCTTTGAGTTACTAGTGGTGATGCTCCTGGGGTTGCTGCTGGGATCTGGGGAGGCCAGGCCAAGGGATCCGCTCTGCATGCTCAGCCAGTTGTACCGAAGTGGGCTGATCGGTCTGGACCAAAGGCTGGCACATCATGGGGGGGATTTAGGGCTTTAGTTCTTGTTTAATTATTTTCTTTAAACAACTAATGACTTAATTCGGTTTGGTTAGGTAAAGATTGGGTTTATTCTAATAAGTTAATTTTCCTGATTTTGTTTTGTTTGTAAATTAGCTGTTGTCTTTTGTGTTCAGTGTTGTTAACCCCCTTTGTGTTTAGAATGGGCTGATCACCCAGTATATAAGTTTCCCTCTTGTGTTTTGTCATTTAGGTCTGTTTGCCCTCTGTTAGTTTGTTCAGTTAACTTTTGTACAGTTCTATTAATTTGACCTCTTTTGTGGGCCCAGCTCTTTATTTCTTTTGTTTGATAAATTTTGTTTGTGCATATTTTGGGTGAATAAAAACCCATTTTTTGAAAAAACCACCTGTGTCCTCTCGTCTTGACTGGCTCGGCCCCTTACAGTTGGTGGCAGTGGTGAGATCAGCCAGTTGAGGACACAGGCATTTTTTTTTCTTTGTCTTCCCCTCCATTTTGTGAAGACATGCCCCACAGAGGAAGAGTGACAAGAGGAGGTCAGGGAGGCCTCAGGAACACGCATGTAGCGTTTGAACCACAGAGTGAAAGTGAAGAGGAGACAGAAGGTGGAGCAGTAAAAAAATTATTAGGCACTGAGGGTAAAGAGAGAGAACCAACTTTAAGAGTCTTGACAGGCATCATTCAGGCCTTCATGGGACAGCAAGAGGCCTGGGAGATGAAAAGAAAAGAGGAAGCTTCAAGGCAGGAGCAACAGTTCCAAACATTACAACATCAGTTCAGGCTTTTGCAGGAGGAGGTAAAGATAGCCCAGGCACAAACACCTCCAACATTTGAGCCCACTCCCACAGTGTTACATACAGTGGAGGCCCTGGATCAAGATGGCAGTCGTCTGCAGGCCCAAGCTGCAGCTTTAATGGAATCCATCCAGCCTGTGAGTAATCCATCAAGTCAATCTCGATTCTCTCATGAGCCTAGACTAGAGAAGGGGGGCTCGGGGGGCATATGTAAATATGGATGTTGATGATTCCCTGGAATATGATGCAGTAAAAACTGCTATTTTGATGAAATATGATGTGAATCCTGAGACATACAGGCAGAGGTTCTGCTCACTGGAGGTTCGACCTGATGAGAGCCTCAAGAAGCTGTATGTGAGGCTGAAGGAGCTGTGTGGGAAGTGGATCCAACCTCAAGGTAAAACAGTTCATGATATTGGAGAAATTATTATTCTGGAACAATACTTGAGAATGTTGTCCCCCGAGCTTCAGGTGTGGGTAAAAGAGCATGATCCAAAGTCAGCTGCAGAAGCTGCTACGCTGGCTGAGGTGTTTGTGGCTGCACGGAAAAAGAATCAGCCATAGAGTAACCTCACCTGGAAGGCGGGGAAAGATACCCGAAGGCCTGCACCTCCTTCACCCCCTCAACACCACCAGAGGTCACCAGCAGGTGGGGGTAAGCCTCCTGTAAGGGAGAACCAGCAGACACATTCAAGAGCTCTCAATAAAACACCCACTTGTTACCTGTGTGGACAGGAAGGCCATATTAAACCAATGTGCCCAAAGAATCCAGCTAAGCTCACTCAAATGTGTTTTGCTCCACGTCAAGCTGATATTAGGCCTCTGTTACCTCCCGTGGATGGAACCAGGGGATGAAGGGAGGAAAACAAAGGAAATGTTTTACCGGGAAAAAGGAAAACAACTCAGAGACTGATTGAGTGTAACGAAACGAGGACTCTTTATTCAGAGGACTAATAATTACGATAACTAAGAACGCTGGTGTTAAACAAACCAAACAGAAACACACCAGGATGAACCCGCCAAAGAGAACAAAGGACGCAGCAACGCTGGAAGGAAAACGCCACAGGCTCAACAGGTAACAACAAACTGAAAACGCCACCACTCTGATGGGAAAAACAATGAAATACAAATACACCCTCTTTTCCACTGAAAAGAGTAACTCTGTCCGCACCACGTTTCCACCACTGTGGTCCCATGTCTCTTGCTCTCTCTCTCTCTTCTCTCTCTCTCCTTTCTCCTCCTTGGGCCGCCTCTCTCCTCCCACTATTTAACCACATCCCGCAGATTAATAAAGTGGAACCGGATGTTGGTCAGGGGAGGAGCGATCACTTGGAGGAGTAGCAGAGGGAGAGAAACAACAACAACACACACACACTCACACGGCACTAGGGCCGTAACAGCCTCACACAAACCAGTCCATGAAAGCGATCAATGTCAAGATAAATGGAGAACAGCTCAGAGCCCTGAATGATACTGGCAGTACTCAGAAACTTGTTCACAGAAAATATGTGCCAGCTAACACCATTTGCACTCTTGAGACCATCCCAATTTGCTGTGTACATGGTGATGAGAGATTTTATCCCACTGCCGATATCTATATTGAAGTATGTGATCAGGCCTATTTGTTAAATGTTGGAGTTGCAGATAATTTGCCTTTTCCAGTGGTTTTGGGAGATTACCTGCCTGTACTTTTTGATCTGCTTCATCCAGTGCAAAGTTGTAATGCGGCAGTTACCAGAGCACAAGCTAAACAGGGGGATGTAGATTCCCCAACCCTCAGCGCCTTGCCGTTCTATGGGGTTGAGCTTGAGACACAGCCCAGGAAGTGTCGTAAGTCTCGTAGCCAAAAGAGGCAAGAAAAATTCCAACACACTGCTGTACAACCATCAGCTGAGGCTGCTCCAAGTGTGCCTTTAGGTTTTCAAATACCTGACAACATTATGCAACTTCAGCAAGAGGACCCAACACTGTCTGTCTTTTTACAGAGGGCTAAGGAGAAGGAGCCGGAGATGGAACCTCATGGCAGGACAGAGGAGTATTTCCTCCAGAAGGGGGTGCTCTACCGTCAGCATGGCTAGGTTAAGCAGCTAGTAGTCCCGCAGGTGGCCTGAGACATGGTACTTACCTCGGGCCACTCGATTCCCTGGGCTGGCCACCTGGGGAAACACAAGACCACAGCTCGCATTAAACATCACTTTTACTGGCCAGGCTTGAGTCTAGATGTTGCCCAGTTCTGTAGGAATTGCCCTCAGTGCCAGAAGACCTCATTGAGAGGCCCCACCAGAGCTCCTCTCCAGCCACTCCCCATCATTACTACTCCTTTCGAACGCTTGGGTATGGACATTGTTGGCCCGGTTGAAAAGAGTAAATTGGGCAACCGTTACATGTTGGTCATCACAGATTACAGCACCAAATATCCTGAAGTTTTTCCACTGAAAACTGTTAAAGCAAAAACTGTGGCTTTTTCTCTTATTCAGTTTTATTCAAGAGTGGGATTCCCCTGTGAAATTTTAACTGACCAAGGCACTAATTTTATGTCTAACCTTTTGAAGCAGGTGTACCAGCTCCTGGGCATAAAAAGTGTACACACCAACCCATATCATCCTCAGACAGATGGTTTGACAGAGCGGTTCAACCAGACCCTCAAACAAATGCTCCGTAAGTTTGTGGATGAAACTGGATCTGACTGGGATCAATGGCTTCCCTACCTCCTCTTCGCCTATAGAGAGGTACCTCAAGCTTCCACAGGTTTCTCCCCTTTTGAACTGCTGTATGGCCATGAGGTCTTGTTTGAGGGTCTTGCTACGGGAGACCTGGGAGGGGTATCAGAGGAGGGAGGGGCCTGTTAATGTTGTTTCTTATGTGATACAGATGAGGGAGAAACTCTAGAGGATGAGTCAACTGGCAGAGGCTCACATGGCAGAAGCCCAGCGACACCAGAAGACCTGGTATGACCAATCAGCAAGGCAGAGAAGCTTTGAGCCAGGGCAAAAGGTCCTGGTCATGCTGCCAACTAGTGACAGCAAGCTGTTGGCAAAGTGGCAGGGGCCTTTTGAGATTCAGAGGAAACTTGGGCCCACCACCTATCAGGTCTCCAACCCAGAGCATCAACATTCCAGTCAGGTGCTTCATGTGAACCTCCCCAAAGAGTGGGTCCCAAGGGCTGAGGAAGGTGCAAAAGTGCTGCTGATCCAGGCTGTGAAGGAGGAAGAGGAGGTGGATTATGAGTACCTACCTGCATCAGTGACCTCTGACCTGGATTTGAGCCACCTCTCTGAGGACCAGCAGACTCAGGTGAAAACTTTGATTAATCCAGAAATTTTCCAAGAGTACCCAGGCCGCACAGATATTGTGGCACATGATATTGTTTTGAAACCTGATGTATCTGTGAGACGAATGAGCTACAGGATACCAGAGCGCCTCCTGGGGTCCTTGAAGAAGGAAGTCGACCTCATGTTGTCGACCTCATGGGTATAATCCAACCTTCAAAAAGTGAGTGGTGTAATCCAGTGGTTCTGGTCCTGAAGAAGGACAGATCCATCCGTTTCTGCATCGATTTGAGATTGTTACAGATCCTGGGATCCAGGGGCCTATGACAGCTACTTTTGTGTGTGTTTTATAATGCTTTCTTGTTGCCTGACGATGCCACCTGGTCCTGAGGGAGAGTGCCCGTGACGTCATCGGGGATTCCCCTGAGGTGCTCTGCCTTCGCCGCGCCTCCACAGCTCCAGCTGCAGTCCATCTCCGCTGATCGGCTGGACCGCCTCTTGTCGGTAACCCCCTGCACCCACATTATTTGTTTTGTTAAGTTCAGTCATATTTTGTTTGTATTCATTTATCTATTCACTCACTCATTCATTCATTCATTCATTCACTCATTTGATAAGTTAGTTTACATTTGTTTAACACACTCTTCATTGAAATAAATCACACATGGATTTCTGTTATATACCACACACTTCATTATTTGACAGTACGTCAGTTTTCTATTTGTAGCGCGCACATTTAGTTAGCTTTTGTACATTCTTTGTTTTAGTATAGTTTTCTAATTTCTGTTTCTTTGAGTTACTAGTGGTGTTGCTCCTGGGGTTGCTGCTGGGATCTGGGGAGGCCAGGCCAAGGGATCCGCTCTGCATGCTCAGCCAGTTGTACCGAAGAGGGCTGATCGGTCTGGACCAAAGGCTGGCACATCATGGGGGGGATTTAGGGCTTTAGTTCTTGTTTAATTATTTTCTTTAAACAACTAATGACTTAATTTGGTTTGGTTAGGTAAAGATTGGGTTTATTCTAATAAGTTAATTTTCCTGATTTTGTTTTGTTTGTAAATTAGCTGTTGTCTTTTGTGTTCAGTGTTGTTAACCCCCTTTGTGTTTAGTATGGGCTGATCACCCAGTATATAAGTTTCCCTCTTGTGTTTTGTCATTTAGGTCTGTTTTGTCTTCTGTTAGTTTGTTCAGTTGACTTTTGTACAGTTTTGTTAATTTGACCTCTTTTGTGGGCCCAGTTCTTTATTTCTTTTGTTTGATAAATTTTGTTTGTGCATATTTTGGGTGAATAAAAACCCATTTTTTGAAATAAACACCTGTGTCCTCTCGTCTTGACTGGGTTGGTCCCTTACAGACTGTAAAAATCTAAGTAATTCTGTAAAAAAAAAAAAAAAAAAAAAAAAAAAAAAATAATAATAATAATAAAAAAAAGAAAGGGTGAAATGAAAAGGAAACAAATGCATTTTAGCGTAACACTTTATAATAACTATCCATTATAACTAGTTAATAGATCATTAGTAAACTGTTAATTAATGAGTTATTAATGACTTGTTAAGTGTTTGTTAAGTTTGTTAAGGAATTATAACAATGCCTTATAGATAGTTAATAGACCATTAACTGTTAGTTAATGAGTTATAAATGACTTGTTAAATAACAGTTAACAGTTTAAGGACTTATAACTGTGCCTTATAGATAGCCAATAGATAACTTACAAGCCGTTAACGAGTTATAAATAACTTGTTAACTGTATGTTAATGATTTATAACTATACCTTATAAATTAGTAATAGATCATGAAAAAGCTATTAGTAAATTCCTTACTAATGACTTGTTAAGTATCAGTTAATAGTTTATATATGTTATTGGGACGTTATTCTAAAATCGCAACTATTCCTCATTTATTAACTGTTAGTAAATGAGGAATAGTTGCAACTTGCATTCAGAGCATGCTATTTAAACTGCTCTAGCCCGACCTCCTTTGCTGCTTCCTCTGCTGGCCTCTCTGCAACCCACCTCCACCCCAGCTCCTCCTGTCATCCAGTTATGAACCTTATCATTGTATTCATGTTGGTTGCTCTGCTCTGCTCTGCTCTGCTCTTCTTTGCTGCTGCACTCCCTTCTTATGCCGTTCATGATGGCTCATGAAGGGCAGGAAGGTGTGCTCTTCCTGCCTCAGGCTTTTCACGCAAGCACGTAGAAGAGCAGGGGGTCCCAGAACAGTACCATACCGCCAAATGAAACTTGTGCAAGTAAATAAAGATTATTTTGACAAAGTGGTCCTGACTGAACTCCAGTTATTGTTTATGACAGCATAGTTATATAGTATTTCTATTGAAATAAACACTTTTCATCATAGACAGGCTAAAATCATATACCTATGCCATAGCATACCTGTACACAGAGCACATCCAGTTGAAGAGGGAGACCTTTGACTTGCTGAATATAGATTTGTGTCTAATTGACCTCTTCAGTTTCCTCCCTCTGTGGTTATGGTGTTTGCAAACCCTGAAGATATATACAAATACAGATAAGAATGACACAGGCCAGGGTAGTGGCTAGAGCAGTGATTCTCAAATATTTTCATGTCAAAGACCCCCAAATTAATGTGTATTTGGCCATGGACCCCATCTGAAAATATTTTGTGCCAGGAACCCCCATAAAATATATGTTAATATGTTTCAAAAGTGTTGAAATTTTTTTCAGCATTTTTTTCTGAAAATAGCAGATCAATACACTCACAACGTTTTGACGTGTTGTAATCTTGTAGATTAGTATTAAGTAGTGTAGTGTATAGTAGTGTATCTCTAGAAATTAATTAACATGAATTAAGATATATTGGGCACTCTTATCAGCTCACAATGAAATAGATTTCATTTTCACTAGAATTCTGGACCAAAATACCCGTGTATGTTGTCATTTCATGCAATAAAAATAAACTTACCATGCATAGTTGTGCACACAAACCGATTCCTTGAATTTCATCTTGTGTTTGCATTTTTGGCATCTCATCTGTCTTCTTAGAAGCCTTTTGCCTTCTGCATCCATTTGATTATTTCTGTGTCTTCTTTTAGATTTAGTTCTGCCTTCAATAAGCTCTCTTAGCTCAGGCTAAACCAGACATTATTTGGCTATGATATTACAATATGACTTGATTAGGGCCTACCTATTTTCTTATCCTCTGTTCTTTCCACACACATCACACAAGCTATATCATAATATTATAAAGTGTTACCCATTTTAGAAGTTAATATTAATACATATTGTTTAGAAGAGGTCAACAGACAGTTCTTTAACTTCTTTCAATTGGTGTCGTGCAAGAAAACTTGATTTAAATAAGAAAGAAAACTTAATTTATATAAAAAAAGAAAACTTAAGTTATTAATCTCTGGTTTGGGCTTGACTGATAAAATCGTGTGATCTTAAGAAAGAAAACTTAATTTGTAAAAAAAAAAAAAAAAGAAAGAAAGAAAGAAAGAAAATTTACTCTATAAAAAGAAAGAAATCTCAAGTTACTAATCTCTGGGGTGGGACTGACTGATAAAATTGTGAGGTGAACTTTTTGTGGCAAAATGATGACTTGAAATTAGTGTGGTGTGGTGTGTGGTGAAAATACTTAAGAATATCTGAGTACAATTAATCAAATTGAAAAAAGAAAAGTAGATTTTGTTGTCAGTCTAAGCATCCCTCTGAATCGTTTTCATAGTGTTGGTGGGCTGTGTTTCACAGAGACAGTCATTTTGTCCAGAGTACAGATGTAAATGCAAACATCAGCACTAAGAGGTGGGTTTGTGAGTGACAGACTTTCTTGAGAATGCTTGGATAACAAACGTGTTACCTTTCAGACTTGTTAAGGGAGCTGATGATGCAGAGTGGAGGTTTCTGTCACTCAGAAAAACTGAGGGACCACTGACTTGCAGGCTTGTGTGTCCCTTCAGCACTGCACTTGATTAATTGTGCACAGTGCACAGGACTGGATGCATGATGAGGAGGGGGAAGGAAGGGGCTCATTCTGACAAAGAAAAAATGAAAAGGCTTAAGAGAATGAAGTCTATGCAACATTTGTCCAACAGTTAGACTGACACATAATGATCAGATACCTCCAATATTCAAGCATGATTGCTTGGTAGTCATGATCTGGTCCAGCATCTCAGAGTCAGTGAGATGGCAAGGCAGGAGTCCTCTCATCCTCTGCTTTCAACACTGACTTGCAGGACGTAGAACACGTCTCTGTGTGGTCAGCAGTGATAGCTACACTGTTGATTGAGTTAAGATGGTGTGGTAACATGTGGTCAGCAGCAGTTTGTGGTGTCAGATATATGGCACCATGATGACTTGTTTGCTGTCAGCTTATCCAGTGTGTCAGAGTGTGTCCTTTTTGTGTGTCCTTTTTGTGTTAAAACAATGACTTTGTTGTTACAAGCTGATCCTCACAGTGAAGGTTGCAAAGCTGTACTCACTGAGGACAAAAGAACTGTGCCTCATATCCATGAGAAAAAAAAAGAAAGAAAACTTAATGTAAATAAGAAGAAAAACTTAATTTATTAAAATACATAAAACTTATGTTACTAGTCTCTGGTCAGGCCACCCACCCTGCCAGAGACAGTAACTGTGGGGCATCAGCTGGTAGGTGTGAGAAAGTATGTGTAGCACTGAGAACACGTACTTTCTCAAGTTGTATAATGCTGTGTGTTTTGTAGCTAATGGCTACAATGTATGTTGTATGCTGTGTATAGCTACTGTACACACATGTACAGCAGTTATACACAACTCTTTTGGCCTGTGCATTTACCAACCCAAACCCAAAACCCACCATGGTAAATGCACAGGCCAAAACATTAAAGAATCCATAAAATTGCAATTACCTGAAAAATTTTTGATCCACAATAATATTTAACCCTAAATAATGACATCCAATAATTGTAGTTACCTTAAAAAACATATGATCCATAATAACATTTAAGCCTAAATAATGACATCTGATACTTCTAAAAAATTATTCAATTATCAAAGTCTTTGAATATCTGATTTTACACATTAAATACGCTTTTTCAAGAATTGTGGTACATTATTTTTGTTTTTTTTCCCCAAGTACACATAGTTACGGGGCCCCTAAAGGGACATGGGGGAAAGAATGAAAAATGAAACATTTAATTTTTAATTTCTAATTTTTAAGTTTTTTCCATTTAAGTTTAATGTGCGCACATGAAACTTTCAGGTGTGCTCCCGAAAGTTTCAGGTGCACACCTGAAACTCTCAAGTGTGCACCCAAAATGTTGATTTTTTTTATTTTTTCCCCATGTCCCTTTAGGGGCTCCGTTCATAGACACAAGTTCAACAACAATGTGGTTACCTAAAAAACACAATACAATGCTCAGTGGATTCACCTTACCTCACCAGGAACCTGAACAGAGTACATGGCTATAAAACAAATGTTTTACCAGTTGACATATGAGTCATTTGCATTTTTCTTTTTAAGACTCACCTGACTTCTTCATGAACTGTCGAAAGACAATACACAGTATACAGGGCTGTGGTAGCTGTGGTAGGTCTTCAGCACACCAGAATGAAGACATTGCTGAGGTCGAGAGATGAAAACCATGTCCAGCAGTGTGTTCTTGTCTGTGGTTGGATCAGTGATGAGTTGTTCATACCCTCTGGACTGAAACATCTCCAGTATTGGCTTGTTTCCACCAGACAGAAGATTCTCATTGAAGTCACCACAGACAATGATGGGCTGAACATCCATGATCTCCAGTGAGTCCACAAGGCTACTCAGGTTTGACAGGAATGATCTCACACTGTAGTCTGGTGGTCTGTACACAGCTGCAATCAGTGCTCTCACCTTCAAGGCCACAAACTCAAGGTCAGTTACATTGTGAACATATTGCTTTTCACGCATGTGGATATGGTCTCTGACATACACAGCAACTCCACCACCGCCTCTGTTGGCCATCTGAGGAACATTGGTGTAGGACAGGTGTCTGTTGCATGTGAACATGTTGTAGCCCTGTAGTTGTAGACTGTCAGCAACAAAGGAGCCCTGTAGGTGGGTTTCTGTGAGCTCTTGATGTAATTGATATGAGCTGGAAGTCCCTCTGTGTTGTGGTGGACAATGGTCAGAGTGTCAGGCCAGCTTAGTGTCTCTCTGAGTTGAAGAAGTGGCATCATATGGTCCAAGTTCTGTCGGGTAAAAAATAAACGTCTGAAAATGGGCCAGTTGTGATCAAAGACCGTTTATTCTCTCCAACATTTAATGATACAAAAATCTAAGTCTTGAAGGGAGTCCACCAAGGTCACAAAAAATCAACAAAGTGTGGAGGTGCTCCCTTTGAAAATTTTCTAAGTCCGACAGAGCTTGGTGCAGTAGAGTTTAACCCACGTGACGGCGAGGTTAGAACCCGAGTCAGATCCGGATCAGACTGACCCGGAGGGCTTTGCACTCATTTTTTATACCCCCCAAAATGCACAACCTTTTTATTTAAATTTAGGTAGGTTTCCACCTTTATTTTCCTTAAACCTAATTTTATTTGTCCAAACAATCATGGTGTCACTTTTTACACCTTAGCCCCTGCCCTAAACAGGCGCGGCTATCTCTTATTATCACGTTTTCTCTACTCGTGCCGGGTTTTTCCCAAGTTTGTGTTGTCATAGTTGGCACACTTCACCCCTGCACCTGGTGTCCGCACCTGTGGTCTTAGGCCAGGCATGGGCAAACTATTCCTCAAAGGGCCGTGTGGCTGCAGGTTTTTGTTCCAGCCAACCAAGAGCACACAGTTTGACCAATCAGCTGTCTGAAGACTGAGATCAGTTGATTGAATGACTCAAGTCTGGTGTGCTGCTGCTTGGTTGGAACGAAAACCTGCAGCCACACCGGCCCTTTGTGGAATAGTTTGCCCATGCCTGTCTTAGGCTTTCTAGAACTTTCCCCGCAGTGGTCACTCACCCCTCCCCCTTATTCTCTCTCCTTCTGCACAGGGTTAAGTTTTGGTCCTTCCCACATACACTAGCTCCTCCTTCCCTTTCTCTCTTTTACACAGGGTTAAGTTTTTAAATCCTTAACTTTCACTCCTACACAGGGTTAAGTTTTAGGCTCCTCCTCCTACTTTCACTCCTCCTCTCTCTCACTACCTAGAGCTAAGCTGGTTCCTCCTACCTACACTCACCCCCCCCCCTCGCTCCCTCTACTTCTCGGAGCTCGGTGCACTTTCCTCTTTTTTTTACACAGCAGTTCACTTTTCTCATGGCCTGGAGTGCTTCAGTGATTTCCGTGTTGGCTTAGATTTTGCTTTCATCCATGTCCAGCAGGTGCAGTCCACTGAGAGAGGTCACTCTGCTAATTGTACATGCGAAAGCCAGCTTGATTGGAAACTGTCTGCGTACTGCTTCTTTCTGTTTCAGCTGCTCTTCTGATCTCTCAATGTAAACAAGGTTGTCAGCTGATCCTGGTTGTCTGTTATTATTCCTTCCAGCTGTTTCATCATCCATCTTCAGACCAAGAATGTTGACATGTGCAGATCCATGTGGTTCAGAGGTTACCACCTTGACCAAAGTAACAAATGAACCATTCACCAGTCCTTGAGAAACATCCAGGTTTCGGGTCAGCATGACACGAGCACCCTCAGCAACTTGTAGTGTGTCTGCAAGCTCATTTTTTACCTCCTTTGAATGGTTTCTCCTGTCGTGTCATTCCTTCACTGGTGGGGTCCTTTTTATCTGCATCAATTTTAGTGATGTGAGAGTGAAACTTGTTTAATGTTGCAGTGTTGTGGGCATCAACCTGTTTGGCAAAAATGTGCAGTCAGTGGGACATTGAGCTGGTTCAGTGAGAGCAAAGCTCTGTCTGCTTCAGACAACTCTCGTCTTTCACACATCGTCCTTCTGACGCATGATCTCAGTGAGAGTGATCATCTCAAAGTGTTCCTGCCACAGTCAATGTCTGCTGGGTCGTGTACACACAGAGGTTTTGACTGTCATACTGTGGCGGCTGATAGAAATCTCCAACAGCAATGACTGACATTCCTCCAAAAGGTTTCTGACTGCCTTTGATCTGTTTCAGTCTAACATCAACATATGCAAAGAGGGCCTTTGACACCATGGACACTTCATCAATGATGAGAATTTCAGCATTGATCAGTTCTGCTCTGACCTCGTCCAGTTGTTACCCAGTCCTTGAAATGGAGGTTTCAAACTTAAGGGAGCTTCAGCAGAGAGTGCAGTGTTGTTCCACAGATGTTAAGTGCTGCAGTTCCAGTGAAAGCAGTTAACAGCACAGTGGGGTTTGATATGTCAGCCTCGTCTGCATGTCTGGGCATTTTGCACAGTATCTTTGATGCTTCTGAGTAGATGCATTTGATGAGGTGTGACTTTCTGCTCCAGCACCATCGTTGATGTAGATGAACAGCGGCTCTGGATTCAAGCGACAAACACATTTAATGCACCAGTCTCTGATTAAGTAGAAGACACAGGCTTGTTTTTGATTCAGGTTCTGGTACATTTGACGCAACACAATGGGATCCATTGCAGGGGGCTCTCTGATGGCTCTGGCCTCTATTACAGCATTAACCTGGCAACTGTAGTCTGGTACATTTTCTTGTACAATGTCATCATGTGGTTCTGCTGCCTCCAGTTCCTCAATACACTCCATCCTCACAACCTCAGATTCAGGTGCCAGGTTACTCCATTCATCAATCACTCCTCTGTTCTGTTCGCACTCTTCCACAGCTTGCTCAATCTCTTTACTGTTTTTCTCATATTTTTCTTTCTTTCGTTTCACAATTTCCTTAACTGGCTCACCATGGTCACAACCTGGCAGAAATGCAATGCCACTCTGGTAAAAGGACTCATACGTGGGCAAGTAAGACCTTTTCAGTTCTGCATCTGATCTGTAGGGAACATACAGCTTCAGCAGTGATCCATAGTGTTGCTCTGGTCTTTTTTCCTTTGAGGGGCAGAAAAATCTGATCACAGCGGGCTTGTCAGTTTTTCGCATTTGAACAAATCCCATGTCATTTAGCAAGTGAAGAACATCTTTGCCTCTTGCCTCATTGCCATAGACAGGTCTGCATGTAGCTGCAAAATTGGCCAAACACATCTCCTCAAACTCTGGCGTCTCGGGTCTGTTTTTGTATTTGTCAGAGACGTCATCCAAATATTTGAACTTTTTGGTGTTGCATCCTCCAGGGCTGACATGGGCCGACTCATTTTCACTGAGTTGTCATCTGTTGATAGGAACACAACACCTCGTGAACACTTTTTCAGTTTGAGTCCACACGCTCTTGCCACAGCTTCCTGTGCTGAGATTTCTCTCTTTTTTGGATATGCCTGCATGATTTCTCTCATTTCATCACATTCATTGACATGTTACCTGTTTGAGTTCTCAATGACTGTTTTCAGATAGTCAGACATTTTGGATTCTTGATTTGTTATGTTGCTAGTCTAGGCTTTGTGAAGGTATGGATTATACCCATTTACCCAGCAGTCTTTGGGGTCACATCTCAGTGTCACTGTGCAGGATGTGGCAATCATGCTCATGCATTCCTCATATTCACTGACTGTCAGATTACAGCGAGCCAGGAGCTGCTCTAAACTCAGGTCGACAATCTCAGGTTCGTTCAGCAGCAGGTTCAGTGGTATGAGTTTGTTTTTGGCCTGTTGCACTGCTTGTGAAATGTCAGTATCACTTTCCACAGGTCTGGTGATCATTGTCTCTTTGCAGGGCAAATCCAAATCTGCAGCCAGAGCCCAGACTTCTGAAACATGTGCAAGAGTGGTTTCTGCTGTGCATCTGTACCTCCTTCACTTTTCTGTGCAGTTCAGGTTGTTTGCGCGGGTCAGGGAGCTGAGCTGTGATGTATTTGGACACAAATTCACACACAGTCTGATCATCATCATCATCCTCAAACACAGGTGCACCTTCTACCCATAACAGACAGTGAATGTGTGGGCTTCCTCTGTGCTGAAAAAGTAGTCTGTAAAAGTAGTCAATGACTTGGCCGAGGGGCTGTGCAGGGGACAAGAGCAGATCTCTGAATAAGGCCTCTACTCTTTTATCAAACATGCGCATGGCTGTCACAGGATTGCTTCTCAGTATGTCACACTTGGCAGACCAGTTGAGCTCATCAAAATTGACACCCTCACCTTGTTGTCTCTTTACTGCCTCAATCACCTCAGGCCAACGCATTTCAGCTGCAGAGAATGTGCAGAAGAACGTGGGAGTTCCCACATGTCTGATCATGGCAAAGAGATCTGTGGTTGTTTTTTGCCAGTAGGCTGGAGTTCCTCTGAGTGGCTGCATGAATCTCACTGCATCTTTATTTCTCACCAGTCTCTCCACCTCATGCTTATCCAGTAACATGTCTGATGTTATTTTGCGTCCGTCTCTTGTCATAGGCTTTGCTTTTCTTAACTGAATGGTCATGCTGCTGGTGGCCAAGCGAATTTCAGTCACAAACTGGGCAAAGGAAAAGTAGTTTGTGTCTCTGGCAAAACGAGCATCAATACAGAAAAGCCTTGCTTTGAAATAACCACTGGGTCACATTTTAATAAGTCTATTTTAATCCAGTGTGTTTTGATGGGGAAAGCCATGGCCTCCAGTTTAGGGGTTTTGAAGAAGCCAACAGGACTGTTTCTTTCAGCGGGCACCACAGAGTAGATTCCCTCACTGAAACTTAATATCTCCTCTGACACATCAGTTGGCTGAAGACACGACTCAAGAGCAAAACCACCATTAGGCATGTCACCTTCCTGTTCCTCATCATCACCTCTCTGCTCAGTTGTTTGTTCACTGTCACATGACAACATGTCAACATCGTCCAACTCATTGTCAGGTTCATTCTCACCCCTGTGATACTTATATCCTTGTATTGTGGGTGAATCTGTTTCAGTTTGTGCAGGGCATGAACCAGTTTAGACCAGGAGACAGTCTGGAACAGCTGATGACTCTCAACACCTGAGACTCACTCCTCACTCTGGGTAATGCTTCCACAGTTTCCTGTACCTCAGATGGGACACACACCACATTACCTCGTATTAAATTTTGTCTGCTTCTGTCTCTCTTTAAAACTGGCATCATTTCTGTATCATTCGGTCACGTACAGCTTCTGTCTCTCTTTAAAACTGATATAATTTCTGTATCGTTCAGTCTTGTGCAGCTTCTGTCTTTCTTTAAAATTTGCATCATTTCTGTATCGTTCGGTCACATGCAGCTTCTGTCTTTCTTTAAAATTGGCATTATTTCTGTATCGTTCGGTCACATGCAGCTTCTGTCTTTCTTTAAAATTGGCATTATTTCTGTATCGTTCAGTTACATGCAGCTTCTCTTTCTCTTTAAAATTGGCATCATTTCTGTATTGTTCGGTCACATGCAGCTTCTGTTTCTCTTTATTATTGGCGTCATTTCTGTATTGCTTGGTGATATACTCTCGTTTCTGCCATTTGACTTCATGACTGCTTATGTAACGGTTCCTCATATATTCTTTGGAGTACTTTTAATTTCAGTATTGTGTCGATAGCGGTTGGCAGTGTGTTGAAGTTTTACTTTTCTGTATAATTCATTACAGTACTTATTGTTTTCATACATTTTTTTATTTTCTCTGTGTTTCATTTGAAGCATACTTTTCTCTTTGTTTCATTTTTTTTGTCTTTTTTCTGTGTTTCTTTCTGCGAGAGCTTCGCTTTCCTCATGAAGTTTGATCTTCGATTTTTGGGCAGTTTAGAGAGTTTTTTGGAGATGTCAGGTGAGACATGTGGAACGACTACAGTTGGGGGATCATGCAACCTGATATGATGCTGTTGTGTCACAGCTGAAGTGATGTCTTGGGCTGTGAGAGAAGTGACACTGGACTGTCTTGGTGATTGTGGTTCAGCTTCAATGACAGTGCACAGGTGATATGGCATGTCACCAGAGAGGTCACTGACAGCACTTGCACATGCCTCACTGTGAACAGCATCATCTGAAACAGTGGTGGTTACAACAGGGCTGTGAGTTGTGATCTGAATGACCTTGTTGTGGTGAGCTGGGTTCATGCTGTGAAACTTCAACAGGCTTCTCATAGTTGCAGGACAGGGGGGTTTCTAATTCCTCGGGACATATTTTGATCCTCTTAATCAGAGACATGTTAACGTCACCGTGACAGCAGAACCAGTTGCAGGGGAAGTCGGGGATATAGGCAAACCCAAACCTGCCGCATCTGGTTCTGAACACCACGATACACAAAGCTCTCATCAGCAGTAACGCATATTGCACCTCTGACAGCAGACAGCTCACTAGGTCCAGAAAGTGATGAAGTGCTCTTGTGATGTTTTCATTCTCATAGAGAGGGGCCAGAAACATCAGTGAGTTACATGTGCACTGACTGTTACTGTATTTACTGTATCTACAGTGGGATTGGCTTACTATGCAGGGACACTTGTCTCAGTGGGCTAGTCTACCCCGTTCGCACTGTTAGCATGAGCAGCTGCAGCTACATAGGAAGCAACTGTGTGGGACCTGATACATCATGTTGACTACTAGGCTTTGCCCACTTTGCTTTACAAGGAGAATCACTCGGAGTTTTACCTTGTATTACACCGGCGTAAAAACCCTTTGGTGCAGGTGAAGAGTCTCGTTGACCACTGGGCTTACGACATTAACATTAGCATTTCCTTCTACACACGGAGCATCCCTGAGGTGTTTCCCTTTTACCACGTCAGCATAGGAAACCTTGAATGCAGGTGACCCCTCCTGTTGACCTCTCTGCTACACAGATGGACCAGTAAACTTCTCAAACTCGCTGCTCTGAGGACCAGGATTTTCAGCTTGGACACTTGTCTCTGCATCATGAGACTCCCTCTGCTTCTGCAGGAAGGAGTGCTGGAGTTTTGCAGTTTGAGACTTTGGGTTCTTTCTCTGCATTGTTGTTAGTGTTTGAAAACCAAAACCACAAATACCACTCTGATCAGATGCAGATTCTATAGTAGTGCAATCTATAAAAAAGCTATGATTTATTTATTGCAAAAGGGGCTTGAATGTCAAACTTGTCCTAATGTACCAGAGAAAAGATTAAATGTCTCTTGAAATTATTCTGTTACACATATGAACTGGGTTTCCACAGGTGTCAGTAAATTCAGATCTATGGGAAAATATATTAAATGTACAACTATGGAAGGAGAAATTACACTTCTAATATACAGTAATTAGAGTTAAACACAAGCGTATCAGCCAAAATATCAATAAAGCTTTTCAAAATGTTATCTTTTGTGAAAAGCACTTGGGCAGGATAACCACAACCCACTTATGGCGATGTTTTTAAGATCAAGAACCTTCTTTCAGGTAGCTTTATCAGAGGGAACAGTCTATACTGACTGCAATAATTGATAGCTTTGAATGCCAATATCAGTTGTTGTTCTCACTGATCCTTGTCTGTTTTTTGACTTACCAGCAGAAAATAAATTAAAACTGTGGCTATGATTTATTGTGTTCCTGAAACTTTGGTTATGATTTATGTTCAAAATCACTTGGACAGTAGAGTGTGTGATGACAAGCTGCAGTTCAGCCACGGGTTGATTCACGGGTGTGTCTGCAAACCAGGGACAGCTCCTCCAAATGAATCCAGGTCCTCTGTGCAGGTGTCTGTTTTTTGTTTTAGAATCAACAGGTTAAACAACAACAAAACACTTAACTTATTGAAACACAAGGAGAGTGTTAAATAAATGCAGATGTCCAAAATGAGTGAGCAGGAACAGACTAAAGACTAGATACAGTGCTCTTTTACTGTACAAGTTTTTCAGTGCAGTCCAATTCTCTTTTTTTTTAATTTGTGTATATTTATCAAGAATTAAATATTAACTTTATGCAAGCACTGTATTCCAAAAGTCAATACTCAATTATTTTTGTATTTGGAGATCAAGATTTTTTGCACTGATCTCAATCAAATAAGCCAAAGTTTTTATCTACAAATGAAAAAAATATTTTGGGGGAGGTCAAGTTATCTTCACCCCTCTGAGTTGACTTAATCAAAGATTTCTATCGTTAACAATTCAGTTTCAACAAGGTAGTTTTGTCGAAATACAATAATTTAAACTGCCAAATGGGATATGCCAAATTAGGAAAAAGTATATATACAATATAGTAATCAATGACTGATAGGGAGAGAGAGACCGGACAGACAGATTGTGAGAGTGGAGAGATTCTCTCAGATCGTCATAAGATAGCAAGATCCAGTTGCAATACCAGGAAAACATGTAAAATCTGAGCGCAGTCTCAGAAGGTGTGAGCTTTCAAAAATTCACATTCACGTGGTAAAATTCACAGTCAAACAGTAATGTAGGGCATGCTCTGTCACCTCGAGCGGTACGCTACTTGGTGAACAGAGCTGAAGACCTCACACTGGGAACCGTCACCAGTGATCAGCCCAAAAGGTGAGTGGGACAGCAAGACAGATGGCGATAAAAAGACAGAGATAGTAGATGGGACAGCAAAGACAGAGACCAGCAAACGCAAAGGAGCAGAGAGGAGGCTTCACGTTGACAGGACAAACTGTCAGTGATCAGCCAAAAGTTAGAGTGGGATAGAAAGAGGCATATAATGAGAGGGGAGATGGCTTGTAATGGCTTGTAATGGCAGAGGAGAGGGAAGAGGCGATGCACCACTGGACTGGTGGTGGACAACAGGACCTGGAATGAAAAAAAAGATAACATTGTTACTTAACAGCAGTTTGAATAGGAGACATTCAAAGAGGCTACTTCCAAATATTGAAGGCACAATTCTCAGTACTCCCTTGAGTTTTGATAATAACATTATATGATAAAATGATTGGAGACCCTTTGCCTTTTATCACATTACGCGCAGATGAGTTTCTGCTATTTAGCACATTTAACTTCACTGACAGAAATTATCAAGAGGACAAAGTCAGAAAAATCTGGAGCCTCATAAACAAAACTTGCACCTGTACAAAAACTTTGTTTGCTCACAGTCAGATGTATTAAGAGTGAAATGTAGAAATGGGTTGTCAGTCTCCTTGAGTTAGACTGTCCTACCATGTGCAGTATGAGCACCATCACCCTATTGTCATTAAAGTGTGTAAACTTACCATCAAGTGGTCAGGGATCCTGGGGTTGAGGAAAGGGTCGAGGCCAGCCAGAGAGTGGAAAAAGACACAGAAAAGATATTATACATTCTCCACAAAGTCTTGACATTTTGTAATTCATTTTAATCCTCATATTCAATTAAGAATTCATTTTATCAAGAATTATACATTCAAGGTTATATTTGTGTGTGATTTCTTCTGAGACAGTCATTCTAATCAGTAAATCAATATATTGTCTGTTAAGTGATCATATCATATCACTATCATCATAAAATCATATGCCATGAAGAGGATGGCTGAGGACATGAGTGTGTTGTCTTACCTTCTGGTTCAGTCTGGAGATAGCAGCGTTCATGGTGTGGAGTTACAGAGGGGACAGAGAAAGAAAGGAGTGGAGAGTTTAGCACAGTGCATTTCAATCCAAATATTTACATATCAATGTCTTGTTGCAAAGACCTAGTCAAGGTTCTACATAATAATTCGGTCATTGTTTTTGGCAAAATGTATGGCCTACAACACTTCATGGCTAACTATTGTCTTTATAGCAGTGTCCTGAGAATGTCCCTCACATGTAAACAATACATGAGCTACATGGTCAGTCACAAGTCTCTACAGATGTCTCACTGTAGCCTTCAATAATATCTGAATTCACATATGTATTCACATATATAGACATACAATGTGTGAACTCACATGTCACCAAGGCTGCATGTGCCAGTATGGAAAAGGTGGCCAGAAGGTGTGGACAGAGCATGGACACAGAGAAAAATCATATTTTAGTTTCCCTCCAGTAACTCAGTATTTCAGTATTAGCTCATCCCAGTATAGTTTTCAAAGAGCATCTCTCTTAACCACAATTATTTACTTAAACGTGAGGTGCTGTTGCTTTTACAGTACAGCACATCATGCATAACCTTCATGGAAATCAATATCAAATACTGATAGAACATATAAATATGGGGTCTCTTGTTAAGCACAGTTTCTGTTTGTTTGTACTTACCAACCAAAGCGCAGTTTTCACAATATTCTCTGTGAACAAGGCACAAAAAGTTAGTTCAGTGGCTGCTAGCCAGCTCCTCCTACTGTGTTTATTGTGGAAATCTGGCAGTAAGAAATAAATACTAGCAGGCGTTCAAATGAATGCACATACACGGCACATCGTAAAGCGAGCTTGCCTTTAAGTTACTGTTGCTGCTGTTAACCAAGACAGCAGCTACTAGTATGTAACACAATTATGGTAGTAAAACTAAGTGACCACCGTGAGCGCCAGCCATCACAGGCAAACTGCTGCACTGCTTTTAATACGTCAAGGCTATATAGCTATACAGCTTATTGTATTTTATTTAGCTAGCGATAGCATCGTCGTTAGTATAGGCTAACGTGCTTCAATTAGGCTTTTGCTGGGAGTGAGGCCACAAATTAGCCAATTTAGTTGCAGCTGTGTGCCTTCCTCCCGCTATGTAGTCAGTTCACTTAACCGTTACCAGGACTGTGGACATAACGGTCGTTAGCGACGTTGCTTATATTAGCTAACCAGCGAACAATAAAAACTGCCGTGTTACAACGAGACGCTATAGTTACTCGTTTACCATTATCATGTCATAAATTTTACCCAACCTCGACTGATATTTATGTCATTTTAAAACACCAAACTTGTATTTACAGCTTTACAACAACAGAGCTGCTGTTTATACTCACCCAACGTTAGCTAGAGTCAGAGTGACCATCCGTTAGCCGCCAGGCACTGCGCCGTGAGCTTTTCGAAGCGTTAAAAGACACTCGGAATCCCCAGTGTTACGAGCATAAGAGTTTCAGGTGGAAAAATTACTACAACTCACAAACTACTTAAAAAACCACACACAGAGGCAGACACACAGAGAGAGACAGACAGATAGAGAGAATGACAGAAACAGACAGACATATGTATATACATACAAACAGACGGACAGACAGACTGACATAGACACACATGCCGGTGGTCACGAGCAGAGCTCCAGACAAAAATAAAATTTTCCCGCCACTGCTGGCCTGTGGTCGTCATTATTTTCACAAAGATAGCAAGCAGCGGAGAAGAAGCTAGTAGTTTTGACCAAATACAACGTATAGTATATATATAGTTTTAAGTTTTATTTTTTCCCACTCGTCACTGTGAGATGGGATAGACCTAGCTTACTTTCAAACGGGTTATGCACCATAACTAACTTCAGTATAAGAGAATTGAATCAATGGATGGACAGACAGACATATAGATAGACTGACAGTTAGATAGTTAGATAGAGAGATAGATGGATAGATAGATAAATACAGCCTTGCTCTTTTTAAAACCATTACATGTGTCTCCCCACAGGATGGGAAAAGAGCCACCATCATCTTGTGGAGGGAAGCTGTTCTACAGCTCAAATTCTCTGTGGGCAACTATATAAATGCCACACACGTAAAGGGCAAAGATTCCGCATATGGCCCACAACTACACTCCACAAACTTCACAAACTGGAAGTATAAAACACACACACACACATAATTATGATATACAGTGGGTAAAGAAAGTATTCAGAACCCCTTCAATTTTTGATCACTGTTATGTTGATGCCTTATGTCAAAATAAGAAAAATATTTTGAATGAATTAAATACATGACGTGATTCTGTCTGAGCTCTACAGGCAGTTTCTTTGGCCTCAAGGATCTCATTTTTGCTCTGATATGCACTATGAGCCGTTAGGCCTTTAGATAGGTGCATGCCTTTCAAATAAATTCCAAACAATTTAATTCAACACAGCTGTACCCTGATAAAAGTGTAGATCTCAAAGATGAGAAAAAGAAATAGACTCCTGAATGATCTACAGGCTCTGGATACTGCTCATGTCGTAATTTATTTTTTCTTTTCCAAGTTATTTGTAAACATCTCAAGTGTTTGGGCTGTCCGCATGTGGTACTGAGTGTAATTTTATGTGAAAAAAGTGATTTTTTTTTACATAAGGCATCAACATAACAAATAGTGGAAAACTGAAAGGAGGCTGAATGCTTTCCTCACTTACTGTATATTTCTATAATAAAACATAGATAGGTAGATAGATAGACAGACAGACAGATAGATAGATAGACAGGTAGACACAGACAGATAGATAAATAGACAGACAAAGAGGAAGTGTGACAAACAGATAGATAGACAGACAGATAGATGGATAGACAGATGGACATATAGATAGACAGACAGACAGACTGATAGATAGATAGATAGATCTTAGGGGTAAAAGTAGAATGTGTAAGCAGGAGGCTTAAATGACATAACATGGTGAGAAAGTCTATAAACATATATAAGTGGAAAAATGTGAAACTCTTAAAATGGTTGAGGAATGGGCTGAATTGTTGGAAATAATAAGAAAAACTTTAAATCCTTCAAAATAAAATGTAAGGGTTTAAGAGGTGGAAAACCAAAAGTAAGGACATGAAGAAGATCCAAATAAAGTAAAAAATAAACTGTTGGAGATGTTTAAACTCTCCCCACAAAAATCATTAGTGGCTGATTAGAGAGAGGGAGAGAGAGAGAGAGAGAGAGTGTGTGTGTGTGTGTGTGTGTGTGTGAGTGAGAGAGAGACAGAGAGTGTGTGTGTGTGAGAGAGAGAGAGGAGAGAAAGTGTGTGTGTGTGTGAGAGAGAGAGTGTGTGTATGTGTGTGTGAGAGAGAGTGAGAGAGACAGAGAGGGTGTGTGTGTGTGTGAGTGAGAGAGAGAGAACGTGTGTGTGTGTGTGTGAGTGAGAGAGAGAGAACGTGTGTGTGTGTCTTTGTGTGTGAGTGAGTGAGAGAGAGAAAGTGTGTGTGTGTGTGTGAGAGAGAGAGATAGAGAGAGAGAGTGTGAGAGACAGAGAGTATGTGTGTGTGTGTGTGAGAGAGAGAGAGAGAGAGTGTGTGTGTCTTTGTGTGCGAGTGAGTGAGTGAGAGAGAGAGAGAGAGGGAAAGTGTGTGTGTGTGTGCGTGTGTGTGGCTGACTTGATATGCAGAGATCTATAACAAGCTGCATGTGTCAGTCTGATCTAAATGAGCTCTAATCCGCACCTGGACACAACTGAAACACACAGAGCGAAGGCAGTAGGGAGTGAGATTTGGGCTCGGCGCACCTCCTGAACTACAGCCACTTACGACAGAACCGTACCTCCTATCAGAGTATAGTAAAGACTGCCTGGGTCAGAAGACCTTCCTGAACGCATCCATGTAAATTAAATTTTTCTAGGGCAAAAACTTTTTCTCATATTTGCGAGTTAGAAACAGGGAGCATTTCTGCTTTTCTCCAAAAATCAGCTCCTACTTTTGTAAGGGAGTGAATGAGCGGCAGGGAGGCATCAGGCTGCACTGAGAGGCCCACAATTCAAATTCTGTAAGTCTCTCTGCTTTTTTGAGCACATTGTGTGAGAGAGAGCAAGTTTGACTACAACTGTGGAGAAAATCATGTGTGTACAGTTTAATTTGTGGTCAGGAGGACGAGAGAAAGAGAAAAGTTTCAGACGATTTTTAGACTCTCTCCCACTCTACACTGTAAACCCAAATTTTGTTTCTAATTAAACTTCTGAGTGATCATTACTTATTCTTTTACGTTTTGGTAAAACCTGCTATCATTACTAAACAACATTGGCTGTTTGTACTATTTAGCTGAAAGATTCATTGCACTAATTATGTTTAGCAGACATAACTCGGTATGTTTACTTTAATAAGAAAAGGGAAGGGCCTAATTCAAAAACCTGGTCACATGACAAGGCCAGCGTCAGTGCGTCAGTTCTCTACACTTGGCAGCACGAGCAGGCATCGGCAGCAGACTACTCTGACCAGGAAACAACCTACTCCAAGTGGAACGGTTAGTATGTAAACTATTGTAACCTATTTATCTTTGTTGGAACTTTTAATAGGTATCCAAAACTTTAACTTGTTGACGCAGCGTTTTGTTTTTCTGTCGAATGTTTGAACCTGTGCATGGCGTAAATACATGGTTATACCTAAGACTATCTAATGTCCACGCAAAATAGTGTCAGCTAACTGTTTAATTTAGCTTAGTGTTAACAGTCTGAGGATGGCTCACATACCGCCAATTTTAAGCGACTGTATAATTGATATTTCTGTCATTTTACGCTGTAGAAATGTGGTTCAACTGCTGCCGGGGCAAAGGAGTGTAGCAGGCGCTGCCACAGTGGAGGTGTTTATGTTGTGGACACCGAGTGCTGCGCGCATCGCACTGACCGACTCGACCCCTCCATGCCCGCGCTCTCTGTCCCTCTCACTCACTCTCTCACACAGGCTTATTTACATGCCGGTTTTCCTTGTAACACAGACGTCGGTTCAGTTCTGTTACCTTGTTGTATTTAACAGTGACATTGTTGAGTTTTTGAGCGTAAAGTTTTCTTGTTCTCTATTTTCCCAGATACTTGTGGTGTAAAGATGCTGTGGAAGTGTAAGTAGTGTAAAAGTGGATGTTTGTCATCACTATTTTGCAGATGGCTTAGCTGCCTCGTATAGTTTAATTGATGCAAGTTCTGCTGGAAAGACTGAACAGTGTATCTACACACACACAGATAAAAAGTTAAGTTCTGCAGGCTATTCATAATCTGTTTCTCTATTGTTCTGTTTTGGATCTGTGATTTTGAATTATCCATTTTGGTTGATAATTAATGTTATTATTCATAAACGTATGTTGAGTACTTTTTTTTCAGGGAAAATGGAAAATAGTATTACTGAAATATTTTGACGTATTTTCATACTTGCTTTAGTCCATATGCACGCCCAGAAATGTATGTTTTCTTTGCATTGCATGCAAAGAATGCATGCACTTACCTTGTTTTTATTTGCACTGCACGGCCTGTCTGCAGCTCTGAGAGCTGGGTGCAAGTTTTTTATTTTCTTACATGGATCAAAACTCAGTGCGCAGATGTCAAGATTCTCCCTCACTTACATTATTTTATTTTTTTATTTTTGTCTGCGCGGCCTGTCTGCAGCTCTGAGAGCTGGAGTGCAAGTTTTTTATTTTCTTACATGGATCAAAGTTCAGTGCGCAAAGGTCCACATGCACGTGCACATGTGCCCCCCAACATACACACACACATACACACACGAAGACAACCAGAGACAGAGGCTTCGCCAATAAACTCCATATAAACGCCGACAAATATAGGTTTTCTTTGCATAGGCCTGGATATCAGGTAATTGGTGGAATCTGATGATCGACAGTAAAAATGAGTAATTTTACCTCTTTCCAACAGGGGGGGGGCAACGACATTGCTGAATGCATGATTATATCCTTTTGTGGCCATGCAATCAAAATATGCGTTTATAATGGCAAGCTATGGGACAAAAATGTCCCTTAACGATAAATTAGGGAGAAAAAGTTTAAAACTGTTACTACTGAAAAACTAATAATGCATCAAAATTAATTTCTTCACTAATCTTTGACATATCCAAGACTCTGATAACCTGCAAAAGATCACGGATCTCCGGCCATTTTTTATATCGAAAATCCATGAATTTCTGCCGGGTTTTTTTCAAAAATCTGTCGCACCCTTTATAAAACAGTTATTTAAAGTATTAAAATCCTACAAAAAATTATTAATATTGAGTAGTTTTGAAAAGGTCTAAGGTTGATTAAAAGATCTGTGTAAAAAAAGTTGAAAAAAATATTGATCTGATATGATTTTACAGCTGTCAAAGTTAGCGGACATTTTTGTCCTTAACGATAAAGTAGGGAGTTTTTTTAACGGTGCCACAGGGTTAAGGTAAGTGTAAAATAATGTGTGAAAGTATATAAACATATATAAGTGGAAAAATGTGAAACTCTTAAAATGGTTAAGGAATGGGCTGAATTGTTGGAAATAATGAAAAAAAATGTAAATCCTTCAATATAAAATGTAAGGGTTGAAGAGGTGGAAAAACCAAAAGTCAGGACAAGAAGAAGCTCCAAATCCTGAAATCTCCATTAGGAGAACAAGCAGAAATGTAAGTAAGAGAAATAAACTGTTGGAGATGTTTAAACACTCCCTACAAAAATCATTGAGAGGCTGGTTAGAGAGAGAGAGACAGGGTATGTGTGTGTGTGTGTGTGTGTGTGTGTGTGAAAGAGAGAGAGTGTGTGTGTGTGTATGTGTGTGAGAGAGAGAGAAAGTGTGTGTGTGTGTGTGTGTGTGTGTGTGTGAGAAGGAGACAGAGTGTGTGTGTATGTGTGAGTGAGAGAGAAAGTATGTGTGTGTGAGAGAGAGAGTGTGTCTGTGCGTGTGTGAGAGATAGAGAGTGAGAGAGAGACAGAGAATGTATGTGTGTGTGAGACAGTGAGAGAGGGAGAGAGAGAATCTTTGTGTGTGTGTGTGAGTGAGAGAGAGAGTGTGAGAGAGAGACAGAGTGTGTGTGTGTATGTATGTGTGTGAGACAGAGAGATTTTTTGATTTTTCAAAAGGTCTTTATTTTTACTGTAAGATTCACATCAGTTCACGTTACAATAAATAATAAATGAATAAACAGGACAAGAGATCAGGCCAGCTGCTCTGAGAACATTAGTTGATTGTTCTGCACAAAACAGAACACTCCTCCAAAAGTCCAAATCATCATAAAACTCTCCAGATCCTTCATTTGCTTGTAATAGTTGAAATCAGTCATGACTAAGGCTTTTATCATTTTGATTAACAGCAACACCACATCTGAGTTCACCCCATCCTCCACTTTCCTCTTCCTACTCACATAGACCGCCATCTTGGATTGACCCAGTGTTGTTCACAAGGCTTTTTTTGCAAGTCCAAGTCAAAACTCAAGTCTTTGGTCACGAGTCCAAGTCAAGTCTCAAGTCCTTGGTCACGAGTCCAAGTCAGGTCTCAAGTCTCTAAAAAATAAAAGTCTAACGTCTCTTGTTGTCAGTGGCGGCCTGTCAATAGGGGGCGCAAGGGCGCCGCCCCCATCAAAATTTCAGGAAAAAAGTATAGACATAGTAAACATAAATTACATAATAAAAAGTAATTACCACGTCTGTTCAGTGTTCACTCATACAGTGGGTTTTACTTTTAAAATTTTAAACCTTTCCATTCCATATTGGGTTTATTCTTGGTCGTTATATACATTTCAATGGCGACGGGCGCCGGCCAAATGAGTGTGTATGTATGCTCTTAAACTTTTGGCTTCCATGTGACTTCATGCTGGTCTCTAATTGGTCACTTAAAGATTCTCCTCCGGGCGCAGCTCTCTGCGCCCCTGGCCAATCAGCGCGTTTGGGTTCATTTTTCAACCAATCTGATTGATTCATCATGACACCTGTCAATCAAAGTCGACTCACACCCCTGGCAGCGGAGCCGTGCCTGGTGGTCAAAGACAGGAGGAGACAATGGCAGCAGCAAACGAAAATTCGGTTGTTTCGTTATGCAGTAATCCTTTCACGAGGCGTTCGGTGGAGGAAAAAAAAAGAATAAAGGAGCTTGGACCGGAGCAGCCTGATATAAAAATTCAGCAGCAGGCAAGTGACAGGGGAAGGAGTTACACTAGAGGCTTCTCCCGTTTGTGTTACACCAAACACAGTTGGCTAGCTGGATGTGGAGTTAGCAATGCTCTCTATTGCTTTCCATGCTTGCTTTTTCAAAGTGTTGGCACTGAAGCTCTGTGGACAACAACGGGGGTCAGAGACCTGAAACATCTCTCTGAAAAATGCAAACGGCATGAAAGTAGCCGTAGCCACCTTGACAACAGCATGAAGCTACAGTTTTTTGGCCGAGTTAGCATTGCTGAACAATTAGATGAGGGCTACAGAGTTGGCATTAGAAGGCACAACGAAGAGGTGACAAAAAATCGTCACATACTGTCCAGGATAATAGACTGTGTGAAATTTTGTGGGGCCTTTGAATTGGCTTTACGTGGCCATGATGAGAGTGAGAGCTCTGTTAACCCCGGGATCTTTCGTGGGCTGGTGGATTTTGTTGCCTCTCTGGATGGAGTTTTGAAAGAGCACCTTGAGACTGCCACTGTTTTTAAGGGTACTTCAAAAACTGTCCAGAATGAGCTCCTGGATTGTATGTTGTCTGTTGCAAGGGAGGAAATAATTAAAGAAGCTCAAAAGAGTGTTTTTGTATCAATCCAGGCAGATGAGACAACAGATATTTCAACACAGTCCCAACTTGTGCTTGTACTACGCTACATTGATGACAAACACAGTGTGCAGGAAAGATTTTTTGAGTTCATTCCTCTGCAGTCAGCTACTTCTGAGTCCATTGCCACTGCATTAAAAGAGCGTCTTGCTGCCATCATTCCTGAGGATCAGAAAAGCAAGCTAATCTGCCAGGCGTATGATGGAGCCAGTGTGATGAGGGGTGCCACTACAGGTGTTCAGAGGAAAATCAAAGACGTGTACCCAAATGCCCACTATATCCACTGCTATGCACACCAACTCAACCTGATCATGCAACAGGCCACCTCTCACATTTCCAAGGTGAGAATTTTTTTTCTGACCTGGGTGGATTTGCCAGCTTTTTTTCCAGATCACCCAAGTGTACAGCTGTTCTTGATAAAATGGTGGCCCATAGACTGCCAACGTCCAGCAATGTCAGATGGAACTTTCACAGCCGAGCCATCAACACTGTGTTTGAGCACAGACAGGATCTCATTCAGTGTTTTGAGAACATACGCGACTCAGGTGACTTTGACCCCAATACCATCAGAGAGGCAGGAGGCATGGCCATGCTGCTGGAACATCAGGATTTTAGGTTCTTCCTGGAACTTTTTTACCACATCATGCCACATGTGGACCTCCTCTATGCCAAGCTCCAGAAGAAGAACATAGATGCAGTCCACATCAAAGGGAGCATCCAGCAGTTTGAACAGGACATACAAACCATCAGGTAATAAGTATTCCTATCAGTAATATGATCATTAAATTTTTCAACATTATCTCTTTTCCCCTTTTTGATTATTATTATGACTTCTCATTGTCCTTCACAGAAATTCTCTCCATTCCATGGGTGAGCAAAGCAGTGGTTCTCTGACAGCAAAGAAGCGTCGGGTACTCAGCTTAGAGGATCGTAAAAATGTTGCAGAAGAGGTGAGTTTATGTTGTAGAAATCTGTCATAGTCCATGTTCCATTTGAGGTTGTAATTTTTGTTAGAGGAGAAATGTGTATTGAAATACCATTTAAAATATGTCATTGTCATGTTGCAGAGATGTAGCCTGTCACCTAATCACAATTAATCTAATTATTTAAAGTAGTACTATCACAAATACAAAAGTAATAGCAATACAAAAAGCTGAAATATGCAATAAATAGGTCCAGGGGAGCCATAACTATATGTACACAAAATATAGCCAACAATGTACTGTCTGAGGAGCAAATGCAAAATTTGTTTTTGTTATGAGACATCTGTTTTTTCTCTATATATTTTTGTATTCTTCTCTCTGTAGATCTGCAACACCATTCTGGGACACACCAGGGAGCACTTCTCCTTCACCGACCATCTTGTCTGTGCAACCTTGTTGCAGGGGGACAGGTTTGAAGAACATCACAGGTCATTTCCTGAAGAGACACTGCAAAGCACCTTGAAGGCCTACCCAATGCTGAACGGAAGCAAACTGAAGACAGAACTCGGTCTCATCTACAGCAAAATAGAGTTCAGAGCCTGTTGTGGTGCAGTGGACCTGTTCCAGCTGTTCATGGAAAACAATCTTGAAGATATCTTTTCAGAAACTGTCACTCTTTTAAAGATCCTCATCACCACACCCATGACCACAGCTGAAGCGGAGAGGTGCTTCTCAACCTTGAAAAGTGTGAAAACCTTTCTCAGAAACACCATGGCCCAGGAGAGGCTGAATGCACTGGCCATGCTCTCCATGGAAAAGAGACTTGTTTGTAAAATGACAGATTTCAATCAGAAAGTCATTGAAAAATTTGCTGGCCTGAAGGAGAGGAGAGCAAAATTTATGTTCAAGTAGTTTATTGTTGTGTTGTAATCCCCGCCCGCCAGTGCGCCCCCCCAGATTTTTTTAGCACCAGCCGCCACTGCTTGTTGTAATAAGCCTTCTATCATCTGCTGCTATTTGGTCGACTAAGAATACTGCACAGCTATATCTATCAAAGCATTTACTGTATTATTATCACTCCTTTATCTACTGTATTAGCAACATGAAGTATCAGTACTGATTAGTTGTTTGTTATATGATCACTTTAAACAGGCTATTGCAATGCATTATGAAGACACACATATATATGCCATAGTGGTAATAATTTACCACTATGGCTTTACTCAGTCAGTAAAAGGCACTGACCTATTTTTTTTAGCATGAAGGTAATTGAAATGTTACAGAAGCAGGGCTGGTGTCAAACTGTACAAACTGGAACGCACAAATCTCTAGACTCTATCTTTAAGCAAGTAAAATAATGGCTTACAAGATCCTCCTATTTTCACATTAATCATACGAGCCTAATAAAAAAAGAGATTCACTACGAACTGTACGTTTTATGAGCAGCAACTAACTAGTCAACTAATGAACTTATCAGTTAACAGTGAGTCATTACATTTGCTTTTGTGAACTAACTGTCTCGCACTCTCTCTGTATTTCCACAGATCTCTTCAGAGCTCTATCCCCTTGCACCAACCAACCAACCACCGCCTCCATCACCTCCTTTCTCCTGCTGTTAAACCGGCCTACACTCCCTGCTCATGACCCAGTCTGCCGTCCAGTAGTCCCATTAAGCTGGCCTTCCCTCCCTGCCCACCTGGAGCTTCCTTCATCCTTTTTCGTTAACTGACTGATTCCATTTCCATGTTTTCCATATTCCATGTTGTAAAATGTTTTCTTGTCTGTATACAACATCTATTGCACGTCTGCCCGTCATGGGTGAGGGATCCCTCCTCTGTTGCTCACCCCGAGGTTTCTCAATTTTTCCCTGTTAAAAGGGTTTTCTTGGGAGTTTTTCCTCAGTTGATGTGAGGGTCTAAGGGCAGAGGATGTTGTCATAATGCTGTGTAAAGCCCTTTGAGACAAACTGTTTGTAAAGACAGGCTATACAAATAAAATTGCCTTGCCTTGTTCTTGTTAAGTTCGGCGTAGCTTAAGTTGAAAGTCTGTTAAATATTCAGGAAATCTATGTAAAGTTACACATAAAAACTAAATTTACATTTGATATGATCTAAAATTAGCAGTAAATTGTTGCAATTGTAAACCCAATATCTAGTTTTTCATGCTTTTTTTGACATGTTTTCAAAGATGAATTAAATTATTCTGTGTTTATACTGTTATATTACATCAAATATGAATTAATATACAATCTTTTTACATAAAATAATGTCATTAAAACCAAAATATAACAGCACATTCATGTAAATTTAAGCATTATTGTTTGTATTACAACATTTATTTACCATATTTGTAGGTAATTTCATTGTTTTAAAATGTGAAAATGTTGTTAATTAAACTTTAAAAACATCCATACAAACTGTATTTTAATTATGGAAAATTACCATATTTTTATGTGAAAGTAATTTTCTTTCACGGTATTCTTTTGGTGCCCCAGCTGCCGGAAAAGTACCCTTTTTTTTAGGTTTTTTTTTTTTTTTTTTTTTTTTACAGTGTATGTTCCACCCACTGCCTCCAGAGCAGCTTCCACACGCTGAAAAGTCCTCGATAAAAAACAGGCAAATTGTGAAACCTGACAGTTTTAAAAATCCATTGTAAAAACACAGCTTCTTGTTGTCCCATCCCACTGACTCCCTGCAGGTACTTCAATCCCCCTGTCTTCCATGTAAGTCCCCTGGTAACACCAACCCATGTAGAGAGTTTTTTGTTGCAAAAGCCTCACTCTTTGCCCAATTTACCTTCGCTGAGGACAGTTTGTTGAAAGACAGAACATTTTCTTTTAAAACCTCAATGTTAGTCTGTGACTTTAACAGTAACATGATGTCATCAGCATAGGCTGTCAGTTTAAGAACAGCAGGACACCCTGGAAAGCACACACCTGCCATTTCTTTCCCCAACTTGTGCAGTAGGGGCTCAATGGCCAGAGAATATAACATCCCTGCCGCACCCCCCTTTGAACAGTAAAAGGTGCAGCCAGACCACCATTTATTTTTAATATGCTCGCAACGTCACTGTAAGAACCGGTTCTTTTATTGGAAGCCCAAGAACAAACCGGAGAAATCTTCAGTTCCCAGATGAAGAATTTATTCAGGTCACAGGTAAAGTACCACCCCACATTTGTATGAAAAATAACAAACTTGTCCCTGTGTCCTCATGAAGAGTTTTTTTTTTTTTTTTTTTTTCAATGACTCTCAGGAACTACTCCCGCTCTACAGGAGTCTTCACCTTACGTGGCATCGGCTTATTCACAACAAGATAAACCGGCATCGAGCACTTCTCGGCATCGAGCTTTTTCTCGGCATCACCCCCGGTGGCATCGGCTTATTAACAACAAACCGGCATCGGCCTATTTAGAATAGACCGGCATCGAGCGTCCTCGGTATTTTAATGTCCTTACACAATTTAGAAGACAACCCTCAGTGGTTATTCATTCATATGATGAATTTTACGTCTTTTATTTGGCCGAATTCAAAACAGACTAGGACACTTATTCTCTTTCCCTCACGTGAGACTATGTGTTTTTATACTTTACATGTGACCATTCAGTATTAAAAAAAAAACAAGTAATTCACTTCTTGGTAGAAATTTAGTATAATTTTAGCAATCAGAGGATTACCTTATTCAGACAATTTAATTTAGTGTGTCCAATATGCAGAAATTCTGGTAGAAAAAGGTTTTCTGCTTACCCTTTTTGTAGCCGGCTTTAAAATTGTCTGGAAAAAGCTTTCCTCCAATCCACTCCAGCGGTCCTCAATCTGGACATGGTCTCAGAGTCAACCAATCCGGGTCACGGCACCAAATTGTAAGAACCGGTTTCTTTTATTGGAAGCCCAAGAACAAACCGGAGAAATCTTCAGTTCCCAGATGAAGAATTTATTCAGGTCACAGGTAAAGTACAGCAGCGCTGGGTGCGTAGTGACGGAGCTCAGTCAGGATCTCAGCCAAAACGAACACAGCTTTGAGAAAACAGTTCACATTTATAATTCACAGTATCTTCTTGGGCCGGTCCTGCCCGATGCAGAGGTTGGACTTTATGATAGAGTATGATGAGTCAGATGATGCTGTCCACTCTTTCTTTATGATGTGTGTGCAGAATATGTGTTAAGTATGTGTGTGAATCTGCTGTGAGTCAGGCGTGTATCTATTGTAACAGACCTAGCTGACAGTGAGAGAAGACACTACAGTTACATCTTGTCCTTGCTTATCAGGTGAGAGTCACCGCTATCTGGTGTCGTAGGGACACTCATCAGGTTATGTGCGTTCAAGCACAGGACAGAGCACACAGTGTGAGATCATCTATTTGTAACAGAACAGTGCATACATGATGTCAAATCACAGTCAATTGAAACATTACTAAATAATGCATATAGTATCAAATCATAGCTTAAATATAGCATCAAATTATAACTTATTCATAACATCACGATACAAAACCTGAACCCTGGCTATGAAACCTGGGTTGAAGCCAGAAGCAGCAAGTGTTTTCCACAAGTACTGGTGTTCAACCCAGTCAAAAGCCTTTTCCTGATCTAACGAAATTAGACTAGTATCTATGCCCAATGAGCTGGAGACATCCAAAACATGCCGGATAAAAGTGATGTTATCACTAATTAGCCTGCCGGGCACACAGTAGGTTTGGTCAACATGAACCACTTCCTCCATTACCTCCCTGAGTCTTAGAGCCAAGGCTTTGGACAGCACCTTGTAGTCCCCACAAAGCAGAGACACCGGCCTCCAGTTCTTCAGCTCCTGGAGGTCACCTTTCTTAGGGAGCAGGGTGATAACCGCCCTCCTGCAGCTCTGAGGTAGCACTCCAAGTCAAAAACTGTCCTTAAAAACCTCTAACATATCCTCTCCCACCACAGGCCAGAGCGTCTCATAGAAATCCACTGGAATGCCATCAATGCCCGGAGCTTTACCATTGGCTAAACTCATGAGGGCTGCATAAAGTTCCTCCAAGGTCAGGTTGGCCGGCAACAAAGGGTCAGATGACTCCCTGACTTGAGGCAGGTCAGATAAAAATTCTGAGTCCAGCTCTTCATCCTCCACCAACTCTGTTTTAAAAAGGTTTTTATAAAAACGAGTGGCGTACCGTCTAATGTCAGAGGTCTCAGTCAATGTAGCCATCGTCAGCACGCATGATCCTACTCTGGCCGTTCTTGGTCTCCAAGTCCTCCTGCTCTTCCCTCCCCCCAGACCTTTATCCACTGAGCCTTTTCTTTTACCGCTGCTTACACTGAGACACCTCTCATCAAAAACTACATCCATACATACATCATTGAAAACATCCTCATTATTATTATTTGGTGTGTTTACTGTTTCCTCTATTGTTGTGTCAACACCTTCATTCACATCTGACTGCCCTGCTTTTGCTTTCCCCGCTCCCTTCCTTACACCCTGCTCTTTTACCTCCGAGACCTGCAGCTCTTTAGGTGAGTTTTCGCCCCCCATAGAGCCCTCCTCAGGCCGCCCCTCCGCTGTTCCCCTGCCCGGCCCCGCGCCAGAGCCCCTGGCTTCCTCCGCAGGAACCGAGCTCAAGTCCCTGGGGTTTCCCTTCCTCGCTTCGGGGCAAGCTCGAATGAGATGCCCCTCAGTGCCACAACCAAAACATTTCATTGTCTCTGAGGTGATGACGACCACGTAGTTAAAGAGTTGGCTCTACTCTGAAATTGAGAGTCAGGTTGATGGGACTTTCTGCATCTTTAGGGATCATGAAAACCTGTCTCCTGTGACAGACGACATGTTTCAATTTAGGTGACTTACAGCCCAGCAGCACCATTTTGATCGGGGAAACTATCTGTCCATATCTTGACAGAGCTTTACATAAATCATTGTTTTTAATAAATAGCGGTGCGTTGGAGATCGTTATCTTTTTGGCCGGGTTCACTAGCAGGTACACTGGTGTGAAAGTGTCCCTCAGGATGATGCCGGTCTCCACCACCTGCTCCACTTTGTTCACCTCAGCTAGGAAGATCACCACAGCACTGTTCATACGAGATGCAGATTTCACACTGTGGTAACCAAACACCTCCCCCGACAGCCAAACCCACCTCCTCCACTGAACAACCTGCCCGAGGTAAAACCTTCATGGCATGACGCCATGTCAGCTTCTCCAGCTCTCCCTGTTCATTGACGACGGGCATTGTGCCCTACTGCCACCCCAACACCCCCAATACCCCACCACTTGAGTGACTATAACTATTAACAACTAAACTTATCAAATTATGTGCAAAACCATACACGAAAAAAAAAAAAAGAAAACAAGGTAGAAATCACAGTCACTCACTCACCAGGCTCACTCCACACTCACCACGCTCATGCATGCGCTCTGAAAGAGAGAGAGTGTGTGTGTGAGGGAGAGAGGAGAGAAAGTGTGTGTGTGTGTGAGAGAGAGAGAGAGAGAGAGAGTGAGCGAGAGACAGAGAGAGAAAGAGTGTGTGTGTGCATGTGCTCAGAGGTTGCCATGGTGACTTTAACTACTTGATGAGAAAGGGGTCCATGAACCCCTCAAACTGCTCCAATTTGGCACAAATCTCTACCTAATATGAGCAAAAGGTTTATATGAGTGGAACGCAACCAGGTAAATTAAATTTTTCTCATCATTTTCTCTCAAAACTTTTCTCATATTTGCCAGTTAGAAACAGGAGAAATTTCTCCTTTTCTCCAAAAATCAGCTCCTACTTTTGTATGGGAGTGAATGAGCAGCAGGGAGGCATCAGGCCTCACTCAGAGGCTCACAATTCAAATTCTGTAAGTCTCTCTGCTTTTTTGAGCACATTGTGAGAGCTAGAACAAGTTTGACTTCAACTGTGGAGAAAATCATGTGTGTACAGTTTAATTTGTGGCCAGGAGAGAGAAAGAGAAAAGTTTCAGACAAATTTTAGACTCTCTCCCACTTCAAACTGTCATAAATCAGAAAGTGTTGAAGATATCAATAAGCTGAACGAGAGATGAATAGTTGAAACTTTTGTGAACATTTGAAAGTTTGAATGAAGTCTGTAGCTGAAAGTATGCTGAAGTAGTTGAAGTTCAAAGAAGCAGAAGAGTTTGAAGACCGTTTCAATGCATTTCTATGGAAAAAAAAATTCAGAAGAAGTTAAATATTTTAAAAGGTATAAATATTATGGAAAAGTAATGAAAAGAAATAGCAAAGTATGAATGACTAGAAGAACTTCAAAAAACGGCAGAAGAAGTACGAATAATAAGTATAAAGATTTGAAGAGCAATAGTGTGAATGCTTTCAGCATTCACCCTAATAATAAAAAGTATAAAGATTTGAACAACAATAGTGTGAATGCTTTCAGCATTCACCATAATAATAAGTATAAAGATTCCAATAACAATAGTGTGAATGCTTTTAGCATTCACCCTAATAAGTATAAAGATTTGTATAACAATTGTACTGTTCTGCCCCAGTGCCTTGCCAGGGTCAACAGCGAGATAACTCCTCTCCAACAAACCACGCAGACGAGAAGTTTCAGCTTTCACTCTTTATGGCCTGTTGAAGTATGGTAAAACTAAAAGCATGAAATACAAACCATTTAGAATCAGAGTGTAACAGAATGCTGGTAGCAACTAGCTTAACTCAACCAGCATGTAGCATAACATTCACACGGTATTATTAGGCTACTGAATCATACATCATCTCATTGAATAAGCTCCTCATCCAATTAATAAACTTACCGACGATGCCTTCAAGGCAACCTTGAAACTTAGGAAGATAGTTGTACGGTAACATGACAAAACAAGAGACGGGCTTCACGTTCTGTTATCGATTCGAAGAACATGTCCAACACTTATGACATAAGTCACCAATAGATTCCTTGCTCAGAAAATTACAAATATCTGCCAGAAGGTGGCAGCAGAGGACTAAAAATAACCTAAAAACCTGAATTTCACAGCAAAGATAACAGTAGTAGTGCATTAAACGGAAACACAATAGTGTGAATGCTTTCAGCATTCACCCTAATAAAAATAAGTATAAAGATTTGAATAACAATAGTGTAAAATGCTTTCAGCATTCACCCTAATAATAATAAGTATAAAGATTCGAATAACAATAGTGTGAATGCTTTCAGCATTCACCCTAATAATAAGTATAAAGATTCCAATAACAATAGTGTGAATGCTTTCAGCATTCACCCTAATTATAAACCTGAATTTTGTCAGAAATTTGAATGATTTTTAACTGTCATAAATCAGAAACTGTTGAAGATATCAATAAACTGAATAAGAGATTAATAATTGAAAATTTTGTGAATGTTTTATAGGTTGAATGACGTCTGTAGCTGAAAGTATGCTGAAGTAGTTGAAGTTCAAAGAGGCAGAAGATTTGAAGAGTTTGAAGACTGTTTCAATGCATTTATATGGAAAATCAGAAAAAGCTAAATATTTTAAAATATATAAATAGTACTAAAGAGAAAACTAAGAGCATACCTGTCCAAAAAAAGGCGCACGTTTTGATATATAATTTTTTGAAAAAAATTATTATTAGGGTGAATGCTGAAAGCATTCACCCTAATAATAATAATAACTATAAAGATTCGAATAACAATAGTGTGAATGCTTTCAGCATTCACCCTAATAAGTATAAAGATTTGAATAACAACAGTGTGAACGCTTTCAGCATTCACCCTAATAAAAATAAGTATAAAGATTTGAATAACAATAGTGTGGTAGTAGTAGAACAATAGTATAGTAGAAGAACAATAGTGTGAATGCTTTCAGCATCCACCTTAAATATGTGTTCCAGACAATCATGAATGTTATGAATGTAACCTTGATGCATTCGTAGAATGTTTCTCAAGGAGTCACGATAGCGGAATCTTGTTGTTGTAGTGTTTCAGCCTATTGTGTTTCAAATGCTATAGGGTAATTCTGAGACCACTGTATGTGAATTTCTTTTTTCTTTCTGTTTTTCCTCCTTACTGTACATAAAGAAAGAGTGAGATGATGAGTGTGATTTAGATAAAGATAGCGTGATTGTACATTTAAGTCTCATGCTGTGAAAAAGAACTCTTCTGCTGATGCTTAAATAAAAGTGTTATTGTACAGATAAAAGTGTCATTGTACAGATAAAAGTGTCATTTTATGCAAAACTAGAAATCTTATTTTACAAAAAAGAGTAACATTTAAGGTTTATTGAGCACACTTTATTTTATGTTGAGACAAAGAATGTTTTTCTCATTGTATTATTGTATGTATGTGTGACCAGACCATAAGTGAAATTGACACGACAAAATAATTTCTTATTTGTGGGTTTGTTTATTCCCAGACTGTACTCTAAATGAAAAGGCACAGCATTAACTTTATAATTCTGAGAGTGAAAAATTACAGTTACCAGAAAACCAAAACAAAAATAATTTCCTACTTTCCCTCTTGTGTAGGCTAGTTTCAGTTTTGTGAATGTTAACTACTAATACAGACAACAGTAGTGGCTCTCTTTCTGTAAACAGAAAATAAACACACACAAAAAATAAATGAATAAAATACACATTTCTAGCCACTCTGGATACCATCGTTTTACCATAAACACCATCACAATAACTCAAATGCATATGTAAATATCTGTAAACTAAGTGCATTTTTATCATCTTCCAACTCAGAGTAAAAAGGAATTCACTCACTGCTCACATGCAGTATGAGAGCCTCACGTCACTCCTGACGCCGCTCAGACTCGGTTCTCTCTCCCCTCTGTGAGGTACATCAACACAACATAACACAGTTTCATAAAATAAACAATATCTGACGACCTAACGGTCCTAAACAGGATTCAAATTGCGTTTTTATAGCGACTTACGCTGTCCCGACGCCGTATAAGGTCGGCTCTCAGCACGGAAAAAACAAGAAAAACACTCTTAACCAGTCCTCGGCAATGAACAAACAGGTACACTCTCCAGTCACGAATGTCAGCCTGTTAGCTCTAACAGCCTCTCCACTGTGGATTGTATAACCTAATCTTGCGGTGGCTCACATTATACTCACTTTTCCAGAGTTATTCACACAGGTGACATGCACACGTTGCCACCATTATCTCTGTTCTGTTACTGCAATATGCAGTATTTGCATCTTGCGTTACTTCGTTCTCTCACGGGCGTTTCCTATACGCAGCTCTTAAAATGACAGAACACGCTTAATAGAACACACTACAGAGACAGAAAACAATGTCACCCCTGTTCACCTGGCTACATATGTATTTTGACCGCTTAAATATTGCCATGCTTTGTCTTTATATGTGCCCCCCTGAAATAACACTGGCGCCACCTCGGCCCCCCTGGTAGTTTTGGTCTAGAACCGCCACTGCTCCTTTGTCTTTTGATAATTGCGTTACTTTAAATTTTATCCTTGTTTTTTTTACCCATCCAGATAGAGAAATTAAAGTGATTCCATCTGGAGATGTCAGACTTAATTTTAAGATTGAGAGGAATATAGTTGGCTTCAAATAATTTTGTAAGGTCTTGGGTAAGATTAATTTCCAGATACTTCATTGATTTCTTGTTACAACTCAGGCTGTTTTTAGTTACCAAATTATCTGGTGGGTTAAAATTAAAGGTCATTAACTTGGGTTTTCTGAATATTTATCTTGGAGCCTGATAATTTACTGAACATATCCATCGACAACATTAAATTGTTAGGGATGTGGATGGTTGTGATAAAAATATTAAAACTGTGAACAAAGCTATTTTGTTTATTATTCTTGTATATATTTATACCCTTGATTTGCATGTTTTGCCTAATATATTGACTGAGAGATTCTATAAAGAGGGCAAAGAGGAGTGGTGAACAGGGGTAACCCTGGCTACAAGAATGCTCCAAAACAAAAGAATTTGAGGGGCTGCCATTTATTTTAATTCTTGCTGTTGGGTTATTATATACAGCTTTAAAAGCCTCAACAAGAGTATGATGAAAACCAAATTTATCTAACACCTTATACAAAAAAGTCCATCTTACTGAATCAAACGCCTTCTCTGCATCCAATCCCATTAACATAGCTTGTGTCCGGTATTGCTGAATATGCCACATAATATGAAGCGTCCTCCTCAAGTTGTCTTGGGTCTGTCTCTCATGGATAAATCCAGTCTGATCTGAGTCTGAGAAATAGCACACGCTGAGTTTCAGCAGACATCATATCAAATATTTCCAATCACTCCCAGGAGGAGTTACCATCGGCCCTTCAATCCGTCCCGTTATCATTACATATTGGCTTTCTTTATCTTTATTCTCTGAAATGTGTTCATATTGGACTTGATTTGAAATAAGAATGGCAGACCCTCTTCCATGTCCTGATTTATAGGATGAGTGAAATACATGTTTGAAGCCTTCTTCTCAGTTTTGCATGTTTAGTTTCAGATAAATGTGTTTCTTGAAGGAAAGCAACCTGAGCACCCTCCCATCTCAGTTTTGACAATATATTGCCTCTCTTAATAGGATTAAGTATTCCATTTACATTGAAGGAGACCACTTTTAAAGTATTACTTGCCGGTACCATTACTAAAGTTTGTTTTCCAGTTTTTAGATGGAGTTTGTGCAGCATCTCTATTTCTGCTTTGAACTGCAGTGAACACATGAACAAAACAACAACCAAGGAGGTTTGGAACTCTTATAAACTGAAAATGTTCGTTAGGGTTTCCAAAGATGGGGTTGAAAGAAAAACCCTGTATGAGGTGTTTAAGTGCGGCCTTAGAGAGGGAAAGACTCTCTTCTGCGAGAGAGCCTTCATTTGTAATGGGATTTAGCAGGAATCTCATCCATAATGTCAAGAGTGTGCCCCCGACATATTGATCATCCTCAATAAGGCTCTTTGATAACTAAATGAAATAATAAAAAAGAAACTCTGCACAGAGAATATGCCCTAGAAAAATAATAATAATGATAATAACCTTTAGTCTCTCCCACCTTTTAACTTCGCTTTGAGCTAATAGTTAAGAGCCTCTGTTACATGGAAAATAATTTGGAAAATAATTCTATCTCTTCCAAACATAAACCTAGTATATCAAAATATGTGAATTACTGCTTTAAACATTCTTTCTCACAGTGTGAGATTTTGCATCATCTTTAAGAGTCTATCACTCACTCAATAGACAACACAGAAGTGAGGGGCTCCCGCTACTTCTCATAGATAACTGGGCAATGTCTGAGCATAAATCAAAGATGTCAAGTCTATATAGGCCTTTTAAACAATACTTGCGTGGTCATTTTCTACTCAGCCATATCTTGACCTCTCTGCTCCGGATCCCAGCTGAATCTCTGGAGCTTGTCTTTGATCGTCAGCCCTCGGCGTATATGGGTCTGTGTTCGTCCTCGTCTGCTGCTCACCAACCATGAAAGCCTCCGGGTCTGCTCCAACAGTGTCTCGGGTGGTTTAAGCACTGTGACCGGCAGCCCCTTCGTTGCTTCCGCAGCTGTGTTGTGGTCGTGTCCCATCCGCGTAGAAGACTCGAAGTCTAGCCGTGAAGGGTGTCTGAAAGCGGATCCTTACCTTTCTCCTCTTAGTTTCCATGTACTGTCGCCTTTTCTTTAAAACACTCGGTGTGTAATCATTGTCCAGATTAATTTGTTTGTTTTTCCACATGAAGCTCTTTTTCTGCCATGCTGTCCATAGAATTTACTCTTTTGTCCTGTAGCTCAGAAACTTAATAATTATGGATCTTGGAGGTGCTCCTTCTTCAGGTACGGGTCCAAGTGCCCGGTGTGCCCGTTCGATATGAAGATCCACGTCTTCCATCAGAGACAAACCATGTTTCAGCAGTTTTCCGACAAACTCTATCATTGATGAGGACTCGTTCTCTTACCCCTCCAGAATGGAATAGACTATTGTTATGAATGTCTGTGAATGTTCTCATTCATCCAGGTCATTGTTCTCTCTCTCTCAAATTGAAACGAAGGCAACTGGACTTGTATTTGTCTGTGGAAGAAGTTTCGCCTCTTATCTTTTACACTTATCACTTTATCACTTTTACATAGATGGCTTCTTTGACCATCTGTCCTCCCTGTCCAAGATTTTGACATTGCTGTCTTCAAAAGAGTGTGCCTTTTCCTTTAGATGGGATTAGACAGCTGAGACTGGACCTTAGGAGTTTGCCCTTCTGTGTTGTGCCATACGTTTGTTTAAAGGTTGTTTTGTTTCCCCAATATATGGGTCTTTGCATTCCTCACTGCATTTGACTGCATATATTAGGTTACTTTTTTGATTGTGTGGTGTCTTGTATATTAGGTAACCTAATGTATGCTAATATATGCTAATATAAAGAGGAGTCAAAGAAGCCATCTACGTAAAAGTGGAGAAGCTATCGCTAAACAGGGGAGGGGGTCTGCGACACCACCTATCCCCCATTTACAATGTCGCCCTTTCATCTGATCTGTACCCAGGAGAGTCAACAACTTAACCTCAGACGACTCTCAACGATCGTCATCCACCAGGGGCTCACCTGACCCTAACGACTGTCGTTCACACGAGATACCAACAGGGGCACATGAGCCTAACAACTGTTGTCCACATGAACCACAACAATGGTCAGGTGAAACCAGTACTTTCACAGGTACTTTGGTGGACCCACCCACAAGAGGTTAAATACCTGGGTCCTACTCCACCTTCTTGGTCAGACTTGTGCGGACTAGAAAGACCGATGCATAAGAACTGATGAAGCCGCTTGGATAAGAGGCGAAACGTCTTCCACAGACAAATACAAGTCCAGTTGCCTTCGTTTCAATTTGAGAGAGAGAGATATTGTTATGAATAAGTTATAATTTGATGCTATATTTAAGCTATGATATGATACTATATGCATTATTTAGTAATGTTTCGATTGACTGTGATTTGACATCATGTATGCACTGCTCTGTTACAAATAGATGATCTGACACTATGTGCTCTGTCCTGTGCTTGAACTCACATAACCTGATGAGTGTCCCTACGACACCAGATAGCGGTGACTCTCACCTGATAAGCAAGTACAAGATGTAACTGCAGTGTCTTCTCTCTCTGTCAGCTAGGTCTGTTACAATAGATACACGCCTGACTCACAGCAGATTCACACACATACTTAACACATATTCTGCACACACATCATAAAGAAAGAGTGGACAGCATCATCTGACTCATCATACTCTGTCATAAAGTCCAACCTCTGCATTGGGCAGGACCAGCCCAAGAAGATACTGTGAATTATAAATGTGAACTGTTTTCTCAAAGCTGTGTTTGTTTTGGCTGAGATCCTGACTGAGCTCTGTCACTACGCACCCAGCGCTGCTGTGCTTTACCTGTGACCTGAATAAATTCTTCGTCTGGGAACTGAAGATTTCTCTGGTTTGTTGTTGGGCTTCCAATAGAAGAACCGACTCTAACACTATAATGTTGTTTCATCGGGATCTTCCCTCCTGGTCCTCTTGTCTTTCGTCCAGATAGGCTTGAAGTTTTATCATTCGTCACTTCTTCTAGCGACTACATTCTCTCCTCCGTGTTTGACACACGATCTTCTACTTCGTCAAGTCTCTTTTTGGTTTTGCTGATCTCTTCTTTGATTTCTTGGAGTTGTTGCATATTGTCTTGTTGGAAATCTTTTATCTCAGCGACAATAGTTTTCAGGTTAGCTTCCAGGTTAGCTTTGTCTTCTTCTCCACTATCATTAGCTGGTGAGCTACAGCTAGCTGGGGAAGACTCCAGACTCTGGTTTCCGTGTGTTTCGGCGTTCTGTGCAAATTTCCTAAGTTTGGCTTTCCCCTGCCTATCTCGCGATGAAGTCTTGCCCTTAACCATGCTTTATCTACAGTTTTAAATTGAGTTGAGTTAATGGGCACTGAAATCCTGGTAGTCGGGGGAGATTCTCTCTTATGCTGCCATTTTAGCGGTTGCTAAACCGGAAACCCTCACTCTACTCTTTTTACGTCTCTGGGAGAGTTGTAGGGTGTAGTCAACACAGTTACCTGGCCAACAGGGTGTGGCCTCCAGAAGGCATAAAAGGCCTGACTGCCTGGCTGTTCACTCTGTCTCAGCCAGGCCTGCATCCACCACCACAGCCCTTGTCTTTTGTTTGGTTTGTTGCTCACCATCCAACATCCACCACACACGATGCATCCTTAGTTAGGGTGTGATGAGGCCCCTTGAATGTCATCGAATCTTTCCGGCCAATTCATGAAGAGGCTGATCATGAAGCCCCGTTTAACAGCTCATTTAGGAGTACCAACATCTGCTGGCCATTTGATGTACAGCAGTCCTACTTTAATATTACATGTGGGCTACATACCAGTGTATCTGTAAACATAATGATGATGATGATTATATTAAAACCCTGAGCCTTTTCTCGACATTATTGGTAGCAGTTTGAATCACACAACAAGGCAGTCATGTGATTTCAGAGAAACGGGGCCTCATTTGTCTTTGGACACATGATATTCTGAAAAACAATACAGGCATTGACACAGGCTTCATTTGTACACACCCCCTTTGCTCGAGACAGACCTCAGGGCTTCAGTGTCAGACGTAACATCACTCCATCCATACTCTGCAGACACTACTGATTCTCCTCCTATTTACACATTTCCCACATTCACAAGTATTTTGGTTGGTATTTTGGTTTCAGTTAAATAAATGGCCACGTTAAGGCCTGAAGCTATGTTTTGCCTCCCTTCATGTTGTCTGCCTTGAGCTAGGCAGTAATAAGTGTGGGCTCGCCTGGGAACTTTCCTTTTGTTTTCTAGGGAGAGATCATGCTGGGAAGTGTAACAGGGGGTTTCACACAGCTTATGGTCTTGGTTTATTCTGTCTTTGAAGGATTGCTGGTCTGAGAGGTTGGTTTTCTGAGTTGCTGGTTGGGGAAGACTGTGACTGTATTTGGAATCCCTGTTCCTGTCAGGTACAAGCAATGAAGGGTACTAGCTCTCTCCCATTGACCTGTTTTTGTTTCAGTTTGTTTCTTTTGTGCAGTGTGGTAGTTAGAGCTGATGCTCGGGTTCACTCCATAACTGCCTAGGTGGCTGTTAGCTCGCTAAATGTCAACCGGGTTACTGGGATTTGTGTTTAATTTATCCTGCCACTAACCTGCATGAAGACTAGGGTCGAGTCAGTTAGTATTGGTTAGGCAGTCAGCAAGAGGAATGTGGTTCCATGTTAAAGGAGCTTTCATCTTGTTGGCTGTGTGGAGAACTCTGATTTGTGCTTTGTCCTTTCTTGTGTGTTGCTCTTTTGGTGAGAGTAGGGGAAATTGTTTGGGTGCCTCTAATTAACCTTTGTGATGGCTTCAATTGAGAACTTTGTTCTATACCCCAGTGAGAGTTTGCTTAGCACCTACAAAAAAGGAGCAGCTCTTGCAGGTGGCTGATCATTTTGGAGTGGAGGTTTCCAAAAGGGCCAGTAAGGATGACTTGTTGGTCACAATAAAGGCCCACCTGTTGAAGAAAAAATTTGTCTGTCCTTGCTGAAAGTGAAAAGGTGCCAGTGGAAAAGGCCAGTATTTCAGGTGGAGGCTAAGTGCTAGTAGGGCCTAATGTAGCTCCTGTTCTGGCTGGGTTTGGGGCTGGGTTGTCATGTGAGCAGCAAAAAGAGCTCTTTCTGCTTCTGTTGCATCATGAGCAGCAGCAAGTTTTGGAGTTGAAGAGGATGAAAAACAATGCCCGGCTTAGAGAAGCTGAGACGGCCCATACTCAGGCCAGCCAGCAGATTGAGGTGGAGCGGTACAAGCTGGAGCTGATGATTCGGGAGAAGCTTCAGATTCCTGAGGCTCAAGTGTCAGCCATGTTGGTTCCCCCTGCTCCATCATTTGATGTTTCTGTCAACTTGAAGTTGGTCCCAAAATTTAATGATCAAGACCCGGACATTTACTTTATGCTGTTTGAACGCCTGACGCCCGAAATTGGTCAGATGCTGATCAGACTCTGTTGCTTAAATGTGTGTTGACTGGCAAAGCCCAGGATCTTTTTTCAGCATGGAGTGTTGCTGGTTGTGGCAGCTGGTTGTGAGTCAAGTCTCAAATCTTTGTGGGGTGTGACTTGGTCAAGTCTCAAGTCTTTGGTCACGAGTCCAAGTCAAGTTTCAAGTCTCTAAAAAATAAAAGTCTCATGTCTCTTGTTGAAATAAGCCTTCTATCATCTGCTGCTATTTGGTCGACTAAGAATACTGCACAGCTATATCTATCAAAGCATTTACTGTATTATTATCACTCCTTTATCTACTGTATTAGCAGTTTGTTTGATATATGATCACTTTAAACAGGCTATTGCAATGCAATCTGAAGACACAATGACAATAACAATAACAATGGTAATCTATTCAGTGGCTGGTAAAATTTCAACATTCACTATGCTAGTGGAAAAGTGGGGGAAAAAAGTTAAAAGTGTGCACTCTGCAACCATATCGTTTAATTACACTGGGTCTCCAATGACATCTTTCAAGTCTACTATAAATTAAAACATTCCTCTATCCTCTCACTCAAACCCAGTGTAATGGTAACCTGGTAAACCTGTAACATTAACGTTACGTGGTCAACAATGAACCTGTAACATTAACCTGCCTGTAAGCCGACAGTATAACTGTGTATTTTTTGACATTTAACATTGGCCAGTAGATGGTGGCAACGGAACGTAGATGAATAACATTACCCAACTTTTTTTTTTTTTAATGAATGTTAACGCCACTCCATGCAAACACGTGTGACAAGCAAACTAACATTCACTCATCTATTAAAATATTCAGTTAGAAAGCTGGTAGCTGAGCTAAACATCTTTGCTAACCGTCCATATGTGCTAATGTGACTGACCTATCCGGGTGAGCTTTCAGGTGCCTGATAAAATTTGATGTGGTTGATCCAGCGTCCTTTATCTTGGTATTGTAGACTTTGCAGTCAGTGCCTCTTTTGTTGGTGCCGCCCTGTTTGAAGTTTTTATAACCAAACGTAATTACAAAGGGTACAGCAGCAGCTGCAGGTGTGTCGGTCGCCATAGTATCATCTGAGGTACTAGTGCGTGAGGCCACAAGGCTCACACCCGTGGCATATGGTTACCATGGTTACCATGTCAAAAAGGAAGGAATGACATTAAGCTCGTCAGACGTTTCAGTTTCCCCAATGTTAATATGCCAAAAAAGAGAAAACATAATGATTGTTCACGAGTCCCAAAACACGAGTCCGAGTCGAGTCTGAAGTCTTTTGAGCACGAGTCCAAGTCAAGTCTGAAGTCTCTGTGTGTGTGACTTAAGTGCGACTCGAGTCCAAGTTGCAAACTCGAGTCCCCATCTCTGGTCTGTGGAGACCCATCCGCACCCTGCTTTCCCTGGTTTCATGTCAGAGAAGACATGGCATTGCCTAAGGTGTCTCCTAAAGTTAAATATTTCATATTCTAGTAATGATATTGCCAAAATTGCAAGAATGCCATGAATGTGATTCCTCCGGTTTCCAGGGCTCATCAAAACTTAGCTCAGTCTCCTAACCACTGAGTTTGAGAAAACTGACTCCACTGGCTTCATATGATTATGAATACAGAAAATTTTCTTTCATATGCTGCATATTTCACATATCAATCACCGTTATGTCTATGTAAATGGTAAAATGGAAATGTCATGTTACATGTCAGTTTCAGTTTGCTGTGGACATGAGTTGAGATATCAGTGAAAAGTGTGGAGGTTTTCACAGACTCCACATCCCACATCTACACACATGTATAGGTGGTCATGTTGGGGAAACTACAGCTGCCCTTTGCCACACATAAGCGTGTAGGAATGATTTCTCTCACTGGCAGAGAGCTGACAACTCTGAAGGGGGTTGGGAGAAAAATATTTTTTGAAATAAAAGCAAAAGATGGAGAGAAGCAGAAATTAAAATAAGCATATGATGCTGGCACGAGCCTGAGCTACATTATTCAGGTGTGACAAAAGACAAAGCAACAGCTGGACTTGGTTACACTACAGCAAACCTTTTATTTTTATTTACACTTACACAAAGTTGAAACTAGAGAGCTGTCACAGCAATTTAGGAGCAAAATAATTCATGCAATACAAGATTTTTTCATATTTACTTAGAAGAAACTGGCTCCTGAAGTAAACACAGTCTTATTTCCCTGTGATAAACTTAGCTTAATTATTAATGCTGCTGTGAGAGGGATCAGTAAGGCTAACCTGGTTACTAGACTTGACAACTATGAAATATTTAATGCTTCGTTGCCTCAATACCCTCAGCGGGCTTCTGTGGTGCATACACTGATCAAAGGGTTCCTTGGTACAGACTTGAGAAAGACAAACTGAAACAGGAACATCTTTGTTCTTTGCTCAAGTATTTTTACTCAGCTGTTTGATGAGTCATTTATTCTATTTATGAAATATTCCTGTTTACAAAAAACATTTACCCCAGGCCAGGCTGTCACCAGCTTGACAGGTATGTGGTTATTCTGCACAGCACATTTTTTCTGCTTTTATACTGAAAACAATTTGTCAAATAAACATTATTATTCTGGTCACTGGGTTTCCCAAAACGATAATTGTTTAATATGTCAAGTAATTAGATTTACTCTGTTCACTTCAGAATTGTTGATATACAAATACCAATTCAGATCACACAAAAGATCTCACACTCAAAGTGAAGTTTCAAAAGTTCAATTCAAAGATGTTTGTGGAATACTGACCTCATTTAAAGTGATACATATAGCAATGACTTCTTTGACAAGCAGGGTCAGATGTTCAAACAATATGATGTATTACACAACATCCATCTATTAACATTAACCAAAGAGAGAGACAGAAAAAAGTGGCTTCATATCAAGAGTGGTGTAGAGTTGCAGTTAAATTTAAGAGTAATACACCTAAATTCACCATTTTCCTCAAAATTTGAAATGATAAAGTAAACTTGAACTTATTGTTCCTTGAGACAAAAAATCAAAACATGAAAAATGCAAAAATCATTGATCATCTCATCAGGATATAATTTATAGTTCGCTGACACACTGTCATACACATGCAGTTGGGGTAAATAAAATCCACACATTGCACAATTGCGATACAATTAACTGATTGTATTAATATAATGGTTTATAAAATTAGAAAATATAAATCAATATGGTACTACCTTCACATTATTACTATTATCATTATTATCATTATTATTATTTTGTTATTATTCTTGGAAAACATTGTAAAACTAATGCTGAAAATATTAATCAAGTGGCTACAGTGCCACCTTAGTGTGAGCGTGTGTGTGACTGAGAGAGAGAGTGTGTCTGTTTCTGCTACAGTATGTAGTAATAAAAACATGATTCAGGTTAGGTTCATCCATGTGTCATTGCTGTTAAATGGCATAAAGTTGTTGACTGAATCATCGTCTGAAACTCTGTGTGGTTTGCCACACAGAGTTTGCAAGAATGCAACAGAATCACTGCTCAGTTGATGTCAGATGTGAACTTCTTTTTCACGAGCCCAGTGAAAATGTCCTCCTGTTCCCATATTTATTATGTACCACCACCTAGTTCCTGTCTCATGGTCATGGGATCCTGATCCTGTGGTTCTGCAGCAGCAGCTGGAGTGATGAACCACTTTTTCTCCAGAGTTCATTCCCCCATATCCCCCAGCTCATTGACACATCAGTCCACTTGATCACATGCCTGTGAAACTCGCTGGTTGAAGTCATCTGGTTGGTCGGCATACACGTAGTGTCCAGCTCCACGGATTGTCTGTATGGAGAAGTGACGAAAGAGAGAGATAAAGACAATTAAAAACAAGCAGTGATGGCCAGCACAAACAGTATTACTTTATTGTATCAGTACAATAATATTGGGCAAAAAATGATCAGATTTAAAAATTAAGACATCATGATATCAGTGGCACAGTTTCAGTGATGGGCCCTTCTCCTGGGAGCCCATGCATATAACATTAAATTCAAGGGACAGAATGTCTTGTCTGAGCTCTGTGGTGGACCAGCTGCCTGTAAGATATGTAAAAATACCAAGACACACCAAAAAGTGGGTTGGGGATTGTGACTGCTATTTTCGGATGATCTGGCCCTGTGATGATTCTTGGCAAAAATTTTTTACATGATAGTGATTACTGTATGCATGTAAATTAATTTATAATAATCATTGGGATATGTAATAACAGCGTCACCCATGTCTCCCAATGCAGGAACGGCGTGCATATATAGCTTGTAACATAGGCATCTATATCTAAAGCATGACAGAAAGAAAAAAGAATTGAAACTTCATTTAATTAATGGCATACACCACTTGTGTTTCAAAGGGACCTTTATTACTGACAGAATTCAGTAGAGCAATCATACACTGGAAAAAGTGAACATGGGCAACCATTCATGGAAGGAGGGATTTCTATTTGAACTGACCCAGTATCACTATGTTTCTGTTTTTTATTTGGTTTAATGTATTATATCACTTTCATTAAATGTAAATCAAGGCCTCATTGGTTCAAAGTTATTGACTGACAAATTTTCCATTCAAGTGCAAACATTGCATGTCACGTGATGATGTATATGGTGTACGTACTGATGTGACCGAACTGGCAACTTCTACTTTGAATTCTCCACCATCTTCCTTTCTCACATGAAGACTCCACGGAAGAAAAGAGAAAGAAATCGGTAAGAAATTTACATGACCGTTGAATATGTATATATATTTATGCATCACAGTTACACAAGGTAACTTTATGCCGTCTTTTATCACACAACGTCGATGATTAGCCGTGACTGTTTGGTATGACATCGACACATTATTAGCTAACGTTAGCTAGCAGATCGATACAGGTTTGCTAACTTGAGTAGGAATGATAATTTGATATTTTGTCGTTTTCCATGTATGCTGCAGTAATGTTATTTATTAAGTTGATGCCACTCTTAAGGCCCGTGAACTCCACACACACGGTGCATATCTTGTGTGAACTAGCTGGCATTAGTTTGCCAGGCTGGAGGCATGTACCTAGCACATGCTCAATATCACGACAGTAAGTTAATCGTGTTTGCTGTTACAGCCGTAGCAAAAACGGTAATACTTCCATGCGTTTTGGCCTTTCGTTTACATGAAAAAGAAGCTTCAAGTCACTGAAAACGATAATTTCTGATAACTCTGGCCAAAGTGGAGATTTTGAAAAACTCTGTTTTCACGTTTGCATGTAGATGTGGGGAAACGGACATTTAGACATGCAAACGTGAAAACGGAGTTTTTCAAAATCTTCACTTTGGCTGGAGTTTTCAGAAATGATTGTTCTTCTTCTTTTTTGTGTAAACGAAAGGGGAAAGACACAGTGTTTGCATGTGTTTCAAATGAAAGTAGTCTTTTTTGTATGTGTGTTTGTGTTACTTTGCTCTCATTAACAAATGTCTCCTTTCTTCTAGGCCTGCAATGATGTCATATAGTTAAAAGCAGCAACTTTTAATGGGTAAGTGGTCATATTTGAATGCCATTTGAATTATGCAGCTGAGTATCAGGTGTAAGGTTATGGTCATGATTATTATAAGATAAGTATTATTCTTGTTCATCACCTGTGATAGGGAGTTTTATCTTATGTGACTGAATCCAAAGGGTAATTTGACCTGTCAAAGCAAATTTGTGTGGTAGTGGAATTCATGGGCAGGGTGATATGGTCGAAAACAATAGAAAAAAATTGAGAGGACTTTTTGTATATCATTCCATATGGTTAACGTATGCATTAAGTCACATGTTAAATAATCATACCACACGGTAATATCCTGTGTGATGTAAAGGAAAAATCTAAATATCAAGTAGTCCTTATCATGTTTCATGCTTCGTTTTTCAACTGAGATGTTTTTTTTTTAGATATATTGCTAAAGACAGTTAATCTGACCTGTACTCTCTCCTAGGGCATGCCAAGGCCATGTTCATTCCCCTGGCGCCTTTGCCAGATAACACTCTGAGTGACAGAGAGACCGTTGTTGTTCTCACGTCACCTAGATGGTGTGAGTCTTTATCTTAATGTTTATGCCCAATAGCCAATGGAATGTTAGCACATCTCCCTTTGTGGGCTCGGTCCACCTTCCTAGTATATGAATCTGAACTTTGCAGCTTGGCCCTCAGAATTGAGGTGGCATCACGCACTCATGTTGTGTCGATGACTCTTCTGTTCTCCTTGATCAAGTCTATTAAGCTTCTTCAGTATAAGACATCCAAGACTCCGGTGCTTCTTCTTCCTGCATCATCACAGAATTTCTCCCTAACAATTGGCGTCACGAACAGGATCTCAACAGAACAACGACTCGGTAAGTGCATATGTATAATTTTATGTATCATGCCTTACCTTGTCTGAGTTTGACGAGATCATGAACTATAATGTTAAAATGGGAGACAAAACATTTGTCATTCTATTGAAGTGATGTATTAATTTCATTATCAATTCTGTGTAAGAGAAATGCTTTAATCTAGAGTGAAATTAGACCAATTTCGCAAGTGCATGTGGGGTGTGAGGAAGAGCGTGAGGTGAGCTATATCACCAGCAGAGCCACTGGATGGTTACTGCGACTGTTTCTGGGTGCGGTTGAAAAACCAGGCCCGACACAGAGGGTCGTGGTGCGATCTCTGGCTATAGAAAAAGATTTTTTTCGGGGTAGAATGAAATAGGGTCTACTTCGCCGAGGTCTAAATCCAGGATCACCCACTCTGTGTCCAACGAGAAACAAAATAGCCCCGGAAGATAAGCCCAGAGGCAAGAGGCGCAAATAAATAGTGTAAACACAGGACGCAGAAACCGTCAATGCCTTCACACTAACATCACTGTAAATTTGTGTAAGCCCGGAGACTGTATGCTTCTGAAGTTGTTTTTTGTATGTTTGTATGTTCTTGTATGTTTATTTGAGTGTATTTGTTTGAAGTCACAATGGGAGGTCATCTGTCCAAAACAGGGAGTGAAACACATTCTCACACCAAATTGGCACACACATCTAATAGACAGAATGACACATATACACCACACTCCAACTCTAATCGAACCGATGTAGAGGCGCACGGTGTAGCTAGTATGCAACCAGAACACCTCCAGAGAATAATCTCCTCGAGAACACCAGCTGGCGTAGTTGGTCGTTTAAAAGGTTGGAAATACGTGTATCCATTTACTAACCTCATGCAAGACTGGACACATGGAGAGTGGCCCATGGTTGGTTCGTTTGAAGCAGATAAATTGAAAGTGATCAAAATGAACATGGACCCCGCCGTGGGCAATTCAGTATGGAGCTATCCATACATGAAAGAATGTGTACAGATGTGGATGAGTGTGGCAAATCAGAGGAATGGAATGGATGTGTGTAAAGAAGAGAAAATTTCAGATGAACTGAGAAGTGTGATTGAGCAAACAGTTGAACGTGTGAATGTGTCTATGATGCCTGGACTGGAAGTTGGTTTACAAACAAGAGCGGCTGAAATGACAAGAATCAAAGAGAAACATGCAGATGATGTGAAAGCGTGTGCGAAAGCGATGTTCTATGGATGGGTGAAACGACAGGCTAGACAACCAGTTTCACCTCAAGATTTTCGAAAAGTGCTGAATGAGTGTGGAATGTCTGAACTGGAGCGTGCTGTTGTGAACTGCCCTAAGCTGGGGGTCTCCACAGAGCTCCCACAACGTATTGAAAATGACGATGATGATCTGATTTTGCATGCTGCTGCGTTGATTCACTTGAACAGACAGAGAGAACAGGCAGCAAGAGGCAGCTCAGCAGAGGCACACACTAGCACAGACACTCACGCCAGAGCAGGCACACACACACAGGGTGAGAAGAAAAGCAAAATATCAACACAGACTGCACACAGACCATCAGCAGGGACAGATAATAAAGAGGACCTATCTGACACACACCCAACTAGCTCCAAACAGTCAGAGGAACACAAATTTCACTTGACAAGGTATAGACGGAACTTGAGAAACACAACAGAGGGTAGTAGTAGTTGCTCAGGAGACGAATCAGATGACTCCAACCAAGACTTTGGCCCAACTGACTCCACATTGACTGAGAAAGATGTCAGACCAAAAGGGGTGAGCTCCCTCACGAACACAGACAAATCTAGGTGTACACGGTCACAGTCGAAGGAAGCAAACAGAAAAGGGAAAGTTGTTGCACGGGGACGCGGACGTGCCTCTAGCGCACACTTCAGTGCCCCTAAAATAATGCTAGGTGACACCCCTATTTGCAAACCATGGACTCCTCATGAAATTTTGGATGTGATCAATGCTGCCCCCAACCCAATCTCACAACCTGGCCCATATCTTGCGTGGTTGAAACGAGTGTGCAATATATAAGATTGTCTGATACCTGATGTTCAAGAGCTGTTGGCATACTCATATGGTGAAAATTGGTCGATGTGTGCGGATGAGTTTGTTTTTCCATCTCCTGACCCTGGAGGAATGTGGCCTAGGGCCAGACCACTGAGCACATGGTTAAATGAATCTGCAAAAATTGCAATTGATAAATGTGCACGTCAGAAGCTTGATTTCTCAGCAGTGGTGCATTGTATTCAGGGAGATGATGAATTAGTGCCTGACTACATTCAAAGATTCACAAAACAATGGGATTTGAACTCTTCGATACCGCGAGAAGAGATGCAACAATTTTGCATCTCCACTCTGATGGACAACATGAAACCGCAGTTTGCTGCATCTTACAAAGTGGCACATCCAGCTTGGTCCACATTTGATTGGAAAACAACCCTTGCTAACTTGATTGGAATGCAGAGGAATGGTGTGTTTGTTATGACGTAGCCTCCCTCAAAGCAGATGGTTCAGCAAACTCAGCTGAATGACCAAGGGAGAGGGTTTGTGAAGGGTAACTGCCGGAACTGTGGAAAATCAGGGTATTGGGCCCATGAATGTAGAAACAAACGCCGTAGAAATCGAAACCGATACCAAGCCCAGGCTTGGGGTTATCCTCCATATCAAAATGAGAATGGCCAAAGCTGGGGTCCCCCACAAGGAAATGGGCTAGCACTTTTCCCCCCTCCTCCCCCTTCTTTTCATCCTGCAGACAGTGCATACGGTGCCCCTTATCAACATACATAGGGGTGCCAAAGGGGAACAGGATCTGAACAACCTTATGGTTTGTTTCTGAGTCTCCCTGATGAAAAAGCTCCACATGCATTTCAATTTCTAAAAACTGCAGCTGATTGTTTGTATTGTTGGGACCTGCCAAATTTCAATTTGCTCTCTATGTTCACAGTGCCCAGTATCCAAACTATTGCTAAAACCTCTCCTCCATGTGCTGCTTTAATGTCCGGCATGAAGCCTATGCTACAGTGTCACTGCACAGCAGCCTTCAATCCTTCGGCGCAGTATAAACAGGTAGCTGACGCGGTAATAAATCAACAACAGGGTTTGGTGAGTGAGCAATGTCTGTTTGTTGGTCCACAAGGATGTGCAATTCCAATTCAACTTTCTGGTCGTCAAAGTACATTGTTTGATGTTGAATTTTCTACTCCCCATGTCACAGTTGCAGTATCCTCTGGCTGTGAACCAAAACATCTTGGAGCCATGGTGGCGCTGTGTCAGGCCTTGAGGCGAGCCGTATCTACTCTGCCAGCCCAAACAATCACATATTTGGGTGACGAATTGTACATGATAACACTGACTGAACATGTTGACCTGACACACAGTGTTTTTGTTTTGCATAAACCACCACCTCCACCAATCTATGGCCCTCCCTCAGAGCTCGCTGAGGTTCCATCCATTTTGTGGGCTAAGCATAAAAATCATTTCTGCCCCACCGCATCATGTTACACTCAAACCTAATGCATCATTGCCACGTATCAGGCAGTACAAGTTACCACCACAAGCCATTGCAGGAATTGAACATGTCATTCAGTCTCTTTTGGATCAGGATGTGTTAACTCCCACCACCAGTCCATGTAACACACCTATGTTGCCCATCCCAAAACCTAATCGACCTGGTGAATGGCGTTTTGTGCAAGACCTTCAAGCTATCAATAACATAGTGATTCCTCCTGCTGTTGTAGTTCCTGACACAGTTTCCATTTTGACGTCATTGCCGTGCAATTCCACACACTACACAGTCATTGATTTGTGCTCAGCCTTTTTCTCAATTCCTTTGCATACAGACTGCCAGTATCTGTTTGCATTCACGTTCAAGGACAGGCAGTATACATGGAAACGGTTACCTCAGGGTTTCGTTTCGAGCCCCACAGTTTATGCGGCAGCGGTGAAAAGAGATCTGGATGACCTTACATTGCCGGGGGGCTCAACACTTTTGCAGTATGCTGATGATCTTCTTGTTGCCTCACCATCTGAGGAGGCGTGTCGCACTGACTCCATCTTGCTTTTGAGGAGACTTGCTGAATGTGGACATCGGGCCTCCTTGGCTAAGTTGCAGTTTTGTAAACCTGAGGTCACCTACTTGGGTCATGTTCTGAGAAATGGTGAAAGACTCTTGTCGCCTGAGCATGTTAAGCTGTTGAGAAACATGCCTCCTCCCACCACAAAGAAGCAAATGCTTTCTTTCCTGGGCATGACGAATTACTGCAGACATTGGATTTTTGAGTATGCATCTTTGGACTCTGAGAGCCGCTACACTGCAAACTGCACCCACATGCATTCAGTGGACTGATGAAATGCTTCAAGCCTTCAACAGTCTAAAACAGGCCCTCACCACGGCTCCAGCTTTGGGACTGCCTGACTATCAACAGCCTTTCCATCTCCATGTGAACGAACGTGATGGCTACGCCACAGCCACCCTTGTGCAAAAGCATGGTTCTCATTACCGCCCCGTTGCATATTACTCGTGTTGCTTGGATGCCGTGGTCCGTGCTATGCCTGCCTGCCTTAGATCAGTGGCTGCGGTTGCAGCAATGATTGACAAATCTGCTTCCATTGTTCTGGCTCATGACTGTGTTGTCTATGCATCTCATGCTGTTGTATCAATCTTGACCACTTCTGCAACACAACATTTGTCGGCTGCACGTCGTTCTGGCTATGAAGCTATCATTCTTGCGAGCACAAACATCACTTTGCGACACTCACCACCCTTAAACCCCGCCACGTTTCTTCCGATGATTGACGACATTTCTGATCACGATTGATAGTGAATGCACCTCCCCCAGACCAGATTTGCTGCAAACTCCGATTCCAAATTCTGACAGGATTCTTTACACTGACGGCTCTGCTAGCTGACCATCTGATAACGTTCATTTGGCCGGCTATGCTGTTGTCACTGATTTTGATGTTCTGGAAGCTAATGCGTTGCCACAACACACCTCTGCTCAAGCAGCGGAACTGATTGCCCTCACAAGAGCATGCGTACTCGCCAGCGGGAAGGTGGCAACTGTTTACACCGATTCCAGATACGCTTTCGGTGTCGCTCATGACTTTGGCCAAATTTGGAAAATGCGTGGTTTTGTCACATCTTCTGGTAAACCGTTACAACATCACATTTTGATCAATGACCTCCTGAATGCGATTTTGCTTCCCTCTAAACTCGCTATTGTGAAATGTGCTGCACACACGAACAGCAATGATCCTGTCTCACAAGGAAATGCACGGGCTGACGCTTCAGCTAAACAAGCTGCACTTTCCTCTTCCTCTTTGGTTCACCAATGTGTTTCCGCTCAACCTTGCGAACCTATCTCACTGCCTCTCACTAATGACGTTGTGGCCCTACAGGGTCAGGGCGATGACAGAGAACGTAGTCTTTGGTTAGCTAAGGGTTGTGCTATTGACAAGGAGTCTGGCTTGTGGCTCCACCCTGATGGACGACCTGTTTGTCCTCGTGTTCTCCTACATGTGCTTGCGCGTGTTGCACACGGCCCATCACATGTAGGAAAGGGGATGATGAATGATGTCATACACTTGCAGTGGTTCGCTCCAGGTATCACACAGGTCTCTCAAACACTTGTAGATGGCTGTATGATATGTCAACAAAACAGAAAAATGAACAGCACTGTAAGACATGACCATTTAGAGCCTCCATCAGGTCCCTTTGTAAATATGCAAATAGACTTTGTACAAATGCCAAACTGTCAAGGTTACAAACACTTGCTTGTGATCACTGACCATTTTCCTAAATGGGTAGAATGCTATCCAACACGAAAAGAAGATGCGCAAACTGTTGTAGAATGTTTGTTGAAGGAACTGATTCCAAGATTTGGAGTGCCACGAGCAATTGACAGTGATAGAGGTCCAGCCTTTGTTTCACAGATCACACAGGCTCTCTCAAAAGCTCTTGGGTTCACGTGGCAGCTACATGTTCCATATCATCCACAAAGTTCAGGTCAAGTGGAAAGAATGAACTCAACCATCAAAGACAGACTGACAAAAACAATGATGGCAACGGGTTTAGAATGGCCTGACGCACTGCCTTTGGTATTGTACTCCATCAGGAGTACACCAAATGCAACAACAGGGCTGAGCCCACATGAAGTGTTGATGGGCAGACCCATGTCCACAGGTGTAAGTCCTCCTTTAACACCAAGCAAAACCACTCTGATTTGGACAGATGAGTACATGTCTGACTATGTAAAAAAGCTAACAGAAATTTTGAGAAAATATCATTTACAGGTGGCTGACAGACTCCCGAGACCTTCAGATGAGCCCATTCACCCTTTTAGAGAAGGGGATTTTGTACTAATAAGATCTCTGGAAAAAGTGTCTTTGTCTCCTAGGTGGAAGGGACCATACCAGGTGTTGCTGTGGACGAGAACAGCTCTAAAGGTTGAGGGCAAACCAGAATGGGTGCACGCTACAAGGTGCAGGTTTGCTCCAAGAGCAGAGATCGCAGCAGCAGCGAGCCATGGCTAGTGATCGGGGGAACAATTCTCTTTGTTGTTGTCTTGTGTGGATCTCTTTTGCGCTGGTTACAGATGGCGAACAATCAGAGTAAGGTGACAGGAAGTCCATACTCCAACGACACTGATTCAAAGCTGACTGAGAGGGGAAGCTCCCAGCTGAGAGATCCTGCAGACAACGCAGGGACCTCTTGTGGTGAGAATGAACTGATGAACCCTCCAGCACTCTGCACTGACATAAATTTGAATAAAGGTGTTGCATTTGACACAAATGACTATGCTGAGACATCCACGGATCACACAGAAAGAAAGACTGTTGTTCATCTTCGATCCAGACGATCTCCAACCACTGTTGTGTTTCAATTGAGAGATGTGTTTTTGGTAGTTGTTATGTTGCTAAACCTGTAGTTCATCCCACAGGGAAAGCTTCTGGATCTAACAGGAAAGTTATCAAAATTAGTTTACTGATTTAATACACTCTACACATATCATCTCATTCAATCACACAGTAGTTTAATCACGCATTTGGAGTAATAAAGTATTGCCATACATGGTTTGGTGTTTGATGAAGAAAATCTGCAATCACCAAGATGGATTCCATACCACCATGCATCGTATGTGCTAGTAACCTCTCCATGGTGGTGGCCCTCTACTGTGCGCTTAGCACATGGGTTGAAGATCACTCCTCTGTCGACTGTTACTCTTACATGATGATTTTATCAGTGATTGTATTGTTGTGTTGTCATTTTGAAAGTTTCATTTTCTCTTTAATTAATTTAGTCTGACATTGATTAACTGTAAGTTAAGTTGCATCTTATATAATCTTCATACTCTTAATTATTAGGGCCCGAGCGGTACGACGAAGTCGTCCCGAGGGACCTATTGTAATCGCTATGTATATTATTATTATTATTTTAATTCCCTCTAAAATCGCATTTTCGGAGCCTTTCCTGTGCTCAAAAACTCACGGAATTCTGGAAAACATTGCGCTCACACGAAAAATTTGATATTTTATGGTCGTTGCACATGGGCAGGACAAAATGGTGAAACAGTGCCCCCTTGAAAATTTCCAAAAAGTCCATAGGTGAGATTGCAAAAGCGGACGAAAATCGGTACACAAGTGTATTATACTCAGATGAGCAAAAAAGTCCATAGAAAGACCCCCAAATCTCAACAGGAAGTCCGCCATTTTGATTTGAAATTTTTACGCTGCGAACGCGCTCCTCCTAGGGATATCGCCCAATCGACTTCAAATTTGGCACAGATCATGTAGAGACGATGCCGATGCCAAACGTTATCAAAAGGATTTCGGTAGGTGAAAGAGTATGGCTGCTAGGGGGCGACAAAGTTTTTATGCTAGCTTTAAAATTTCCTTTTGCTCTCACACGCACATACTTGATCCTAGCAGCTTCAAACTTGGTACACATGTGTACGTGAGTGAGACGCACAAAAAAGGCAGCCTATGTCATGGTGAAATGTCAACAGGAAGTCCGCCATTTTGAATTGAATTTTTTTCATATTTGAAGTCCTACTCCTAGAGATTTCGCTTGATTGACTTCAAATTTGCTACAGATCATCTACTCTCCATCCTAATGAAGAGGTATTAAAAGAATGTCGATAGGTCAAAGGGCATGGCTGCTAGGGGGCGACAAAATTTGGCGAATTTCGATTTCTCGCTGTCAAACTTCAAACGGCTCTCACGCGCACATACTTGATCCTAGCAGCTTCGAACTTGCTGGACATGATCAGGGCTTCGCCCTGAACGTCCTGATATATTAACTTCCTACCTTACTCATAGCGCCCCCTGTTGACGAAAGGAAATGACCAGCTTTTACTCCAACATGTATAAATACTACATAGTTAACCCCATCAACTCCATTCCACTTCCAGTACATGCAGAACAAGTTGGTGAAGCTACATTATGAATGGCGCGAACCTACGACCAATGGCGTCCGTGTGGCGATGCGACGACCATCGACCCTTCGTCGTGAAATTACGTTTGGCATTTTGATGGCTTTAACGAACTCGTATCCACATGACATTTGATACACATGTCGAGACTGGCGAGCTCTTTCATCTGATAAACAGGTCCCATGCCTGACAGGGCCAAATGCCTCAACAGCGCCACCTTGAAATTTTCAAAAACCCCTCCCCATAGGGGTTTTTTTGGAGTAGCAACATGAAAATTGGTACACTTGTGTAACGTGTCCAGACGCACAAAAAAGTCTCTTGCACCAATGGTCAGAACCAAACAGGAAGTCCGCCATTTTGATTTCATTGGTCACGTTTTGTCGATTGTCGTTGTTAACTTCCCACCTTACTCATAGCGCCCCCCAATGGTAACAGGAAGTGTCCAGCTTCATTGAACACGTATAAATCCTACACAATTGACCCCAACAACTTCGTTCCACTCCTAGTACATGCAGAACAAGTTGGTGAAGCTACGTTATGGACATTGTGAAGCTACAAATGCGACGAATAACGATCCCTCGCCACCAATTACGTTTGGCCTTTAAATGGCTTTAACAAGCTTGAACCCTCTTGAAAATTGATACACAGGTCAAGACTGGCGAGCTCTTTCAACTGATAGGCAGGTCGCCCATGGGCAGGACCAAATGCCTCCACAGCACCACCTTGAAATTTTCAAAAACCCCTCCCGATAGGGTTTTTTTTGGAGTAGCAACATGAAAATTGGTACAAGTGTGTAACGTGTCTAGACGCACAAAAAAGTCTCTTGCATCAATGGTCAAAACCAAACAGGAAGTCCGCCATCTTGATTTCAATGGTCTAGTTTTTTTGGCCATTTCATCATGATTGAAACTTGAATAACTTTGCGTGTGTTTCACCTACGAGCATGAAAATTGGTAGGCTGATAGAACTCATCAAGATGCACAAAAAAGGTCAGGGGGTCCAAGCTGTAAACTCAACAGGAAGTCAGCCATTTGACCTCAAAGGTCAAGTTTTGGTGATTTCTACACGACATATTTAACAACCCTCTCCTAGGGATTCCATCTTATTGACTTCATATTGTGTGATCATCATCTCAAGACCTTTGTGATCAACAGCTCTGAAAAGCTTTTCTCTATGTCAAGGGGCGTGGCCACTACGATGCCGCCATTTCTGATGCCTCACCATGCATATTCCAGCAGCTCTCTCTCCCACATACTTGGTCCAAACTGCTTGAAAATTTATGGACATGATAAGAGCCTCACCCTGACCACCTCCACGTGCTCATAGGTGACCTCACTCATGGCGCCACCTTGTGGAAACAGGAAATGCCATATTCTAAATTGACAAACACCAACCCCAACCTCCTGACCTGGTCTTCTGTATTTTGTGGCCATGTGACAATCAGGATGATGAATCACCACAGTGACACAAGCCTTGTGTCATGTGACAGGCTACCCGTGGAAGCAGTGACAGCTTTGGATCCCTCGCCACAGAGCATCAACTCCTCATAAATCCATCATGCATTGTCTGATTTCCTTGAAACTTCACATGTGTGATGAGGGTTAGCCCCTGAACACAACTGCCCATGTCTGGTTGCGCTTCTAGCGCACCTTGTGGATGAGCCTTCACCTTGTCATAACTTTAACGTGCATTGCCCGATTCAGCCCAAACTTGACGTGTGTGATCACGGACGACCCCTGAATGTAACTGCACACATTTGGTTGTGCTCTTAGCGCCACCTGGTGAATAATTATTCACCTTGTCGTTACTCCATCGTGCATTGGCAGATTTGGCTGAAACTTGACATGTGTGATGAGGGTTGGCCCTTGAACGCACCTGCAGGTGACTCTGGGGCCACAGGGGCTGTTACGTAATGGGCAGTGGGTAGGCGGGGCGTGGGCGCGAGCAAGCGTCGGTACCGCAAGGGCCCGTCAACGCCGCTTGCGGCTTTAATTATTATTGTTATTATTGTTGGTTCATGTGTTGAAGTAAGTGATGGATCGCCCCTATGATATCATCTGGATGAGACATGACTTATTTGGGTTTTCCTCCCTGACATTGAGGTTTTTTCCGTAGGCCTGTCTCCATGCTTAGTGGAGTTAGCGCAGGTGTCTTTTTCCCTTCTCTCGCCCATGACAGGGGGGGGTTTTGGCTCCTGTGAGTAGGCCCATGTGACTGTGGTTTCCACCGTGAGCCTTTGAACACTCCAGTGTTTAGGAGTTCTTTATCCCATAGAGGGTTTGCCTCCAGCGGTCCTTGTTGACGGGAAGGTCGGATCCCGGGGTCACATGTTAGATAGGCGGACATGCTACATAAGAGGGGTGACTCACTGTTTGACGCAAATGATTCTGTTTGTTTAAATCTGATTTATTTTACAACACTATCTCGATTGCTATTGAAGCATTTACTTGGTATATTTACATATGTTGTGATTTACATTTTTACGTTTGATCTCTTTGATGCTCTTGTATTGCGTGATGTTCTTTGATTCTGACGGCTTGACTTTAACTCACCCTTAAGGTGCTAAAATGTAGACTATTGATCTTATGAGGGAAGAATTTCACTTCTCCGTGTAGTTTGTGTAGTTAAAGGTCAATCCCTCTTCATTTATAGGTGAAAGTTGAGAATTAGATGTTTTCTTTTATATATATTGCTAGAGACAGTTTATCTGACCTGTACTCTCTCTTAGGGCATGCCAAGGCCATGTTCATTCCCCTGGCGCCTTTGCCAGATAACACTCTGAGCGAGAGAGCGACCATTGTTGTTCTCATGTCACCTAGATGGTGTGAGTCTTTATCTTAATGTTTATGCCCAATAGCCAATGGAATGTTAGCACATCTCCCTTTGTGGGCTCGGTCCATCTTCCTAGTATATGAATCTGAACTTTGCAGCTTGGCCCTCAGAATTGAGGTGGCATCACGCACTCATGTTGTGTCGATGACTTTTCTGTTCTCCTTGATCAAGTCTATTAAACTTCTTCAGTATAAGACATCCAAGACTGCGGTGCTTCTTCTTCCTGCATCATCACAGAATTTCTCCCTAACAGGTAGGGTCAAGTAAAATCCGGTGCACTGATATCAGTGTCAGTTGATCACATAAGGTGGTGAGAGTACGAACAGGTTGCCCAATGATTTTTGAGCAGACTTTAACTGTATTTGACAAGCAATTCCTGTTTTGCAGTGATAGAGTGAAACCAGCAAATAAATGAAAAGGTTATGTCGTTTTCAATGAAGGCATAATAGAATGTGGTGAGAAAGTCCTTGTTGACCCCAAAAGATTTTAATTTCCTGAGTAGGTACTGTCTTTGATGGGACTTTCTGAGGATTTCCTCTGTGTTAGAGGAAAACTTGAGCAGTTTGTCAAAGACAGTCCCCAAGTATCTGTACTTGCTGAGAACTTCCACTGGCTTCCCCTCTATGATGGTAGTGACTACCTCAGCCATCTGTCTTTGTTTAGGTGAAAAGGTCACTATTATGTCCTTGGTTTTGTTAATGTTGAGCTCTTGGCCAGATCTTGCACACCACTCCACAAAGTCCTGGAGGGTGGAGCTGTGATGCTGTGTGTGACCAGAGAGCAGGGACAGGAGAACAGTATCATCTGCAAATTTAACAAAATGACAGTTCGGCTGAGTGGATCTACAGTCGTCTGTGTACAGTATGAAGAGCAGAGGTGAAAGGACGCAGCCCTGTGAGGAGCCAGTGGAGGTGAAGAGGATGTCGGACAGGGAGTTATTCACCTTCATTCTCTGTGACCTGTTGGTGAGGAAGTCTGTAATCCATAGAGTCAGTTGGTGATGAATGTGGAAGCGGGTGGTCAGTCTCTCAGCTAGGATATGTGGCTGCATGGTGTTGAATGCCGATGAGAAGTCTGCGTACAGGAGTCTGGCAGTGGTGTTAGGGGTTTCCAGATGTTTATGGATAGTGTTCTCTGCCTCTGCCAGCCCGGTAAGCAAATTGTAATGGGTCCATCATCGGGTCAGTTACTGTGGTCAGATGGTTCTTTATGATTCTCTCCATGGCCTTCATAACCAGAGAGGTGAGAGCCACAGGTTGGGGATCACTCAGGGCCTTGGTGATGCCCTTCTTGGGGATGGGGATCACTGTTGAGTGTTTCCATATTGCAGGGACTGTGCTCCTGGTCAGGGAGTCCTGGAACAGATGCTGGAACACCCCCCCAAGTTGCTCAGTGCTTAAGTGTGCGCCCACACATGTTGTCTGGACCTGGAGCTGTGTTGGTTTTAGTCATTTTAAGGGCTCTCAGCTGCGTGTTGTTATCTGTCTCGAACCTGGTTGTCAGCAAATCATGGCAATGCATCAGGCTGTTTTCTGTTAAATGTAACTATTGGCCCTGGGCGTTTGATCAGACTAATCAAAAACTATCCAGGAGAATAGCACCGAGGGTCTTTCCCTCTCCTTACTGTCTTTGTCTCAATTCAATGTGCTTTATTGGCCCCGTTTCACTCATTTTTTGGCCATAACTTTCCCTGTATAATCTCAAATGGAATGATTTTTGGCCAGTAAGCTTAATTTTATATAAATTTTCAGCAACCATGCCCATGGAAACAGAGTCTATATTTCTAGGTTTTTCAATCAGTTTTTCAGTATACTTTAATATGGAGGATATAGATTTGTTCAGTACTGTCTGTATGTGTGTGTAGAAATATAGACTCTGTTTCCATGGGCCTGGTTGCAAGGGAAATGGTGCTATCTGAAGATGGACAGTAGAACCTACAAGCCTAACCTTTTCCAAAGAGCACAAGCCACTGTGACTGCAAAATGCGGTGTGGTTAAATGTGGTTATAATGGGAATCTATGGGACAAAAAAGTCTGCTAACGGTACCAGTGTAACTTTTTTGGATTGTCATCCAACTGTCCCCATTTCTCTCTCTCTCTGTCTGTACCTCCCTTTGATACTTAAAATTAAAATGTGATGAGCGGAGTGCACATATTATATACCACTTGCATGATTTATTGTCTGAGTGTCAATAATCTATATCATTATTGAATTTATTGAATGAATAATCTCCCCCTCTCCCCTCCCCGGGGACAATAATCTAAACTAACTTAATTGTCTGATTTCAGGTTGTCCAAAAGGAAGAGGCAGAGGAACTTGAAAATGCCGCCATGGCCACCGGAATGGTGATGCTCTCTCCCCTCCAAAGGACATTGGCCTCGTCATCGATGGTTTTGAGGTACATAACAACTTGTCCTCAATTGCATCGCCTTGTGCCATGCTATTTGGCCTGATTTATGCACTCAACTTCAGATATCACTCAGATATACCTTTGAGACCTTTCAAAAAATCATCATGGATATTGAAAGTAGGCAAATGTCAAGAAGGATTCAGAACCTCAGTGCTAAGCTGCAGCAGTGAAAACGTGAACTAAAACACATCATTGTCACATTGTTAGTAATGAGCATTGGTATTCATCACAGATGATTACTTGTTGCTGTTGCAAGAGAAAACATTATTATTCATGTTTGCTAGGGTCAGATTTTGTGTTAAGTCACTGTGGTCATGTTTCTTGGTTTTAAAATGGACCATATGTTTCTTGGAATTTAAATGGCACTTGTTTTGTAAAGGACACTAGAATTTTGCCTTGTTAGATGCTGATACAGTTATTTCATGCAACCATGTTGGTGGGCATTCACACTTACTGACGCTATGTTGATTAGTGGAGGGCAGTGCAGCTGTGTGGGAGTGTGACTACTTGGCCTGTGTGAATGTCTGTGTGTGTGTGTCTGTGTGCATGCGTGTCTGTGCACGCAGGTTGTTGTGTGTGTGTGTGTGCTAAATGCACTACCACCATGAAATGAATGGAGCACTGGACCCAATATGAATGCTTTACTGTCACCAATTGTCACGTCTGTTCTGAGGAATGAGGAACCTCTTGTTGGAGCTGTTTGTTGGGCTTTTGAAAGAATATTTAGTTTTGTATTTACATTGTATTTTCATACATAAGTCTTATTTATTTTCATACGCTTTATTTATCTAAAGAATAGCCCAGCTCACCTCAAAACCATTTGAAAAGGTTACTGCGATGTGAGAAATTTAATAAAAGAAATGTGAGAAGATGAACTGTGTGTCTTTTCATAATTTTATCTTGGAGGTAAGTGATTCGATTACTTGTGACAAGTTGACGCAATTTCATTAGTTTTTCTGAAAGTGAAAAAATACATTGTATTCATATGACATATTACTTTATAGTTCTGTAAGATTTTGGCTCAAGCCAGGGTGAAAATATAAGTTAATGCAAAGTATAAAAAAGAAAATTGCAAGTTGAAATTATGATTTCATTGTATTTGAAAACTTTCACTGGTTTAAACTAATTTTTTAAATTAACATTACTACATTATTTCTTTTGTTCAAACTAATTGTTTTAATTTGAGAAAAACTAAAATTTTGCTGTAACAAGTTGAAATTATGAGTTCATTACATTTGAAAACTTTCATTGGTTTTAATTATATTTTTGAATTAACATTACTATATTATTTCCTTTGTTTAAACTAATTTTTTTTAATTAGTGAGAAAAACTAATAAAATTAGATGTGACAAGTTGACGCAATTTTTTTTAATTTGATCCAAAGTATCACTTTTTACAGTGTAGGAGAGATGGTGCAAAGCCAAGAAAAGACAGAAAAGAAAGAAAGAGAGACAATGTAAAAGGTGTGGGACCACTTCAAGTTGCATCCACTGTAAAACTGAGCTCATACACTAACACCATAAGCACCTGTTCTACTCAGGTCCACTGAGCGGAGCCAGCACAATGTAGGGCAATGTGACGTAAATGTAAACATGTTCATTTGATATGATCGATAACTGAAATGAACACTTGAAAGAACATAGGGTGATTTTATTTTTAATCTTTTACTGTGATGTTTTCAATTAGTTTTAAAAGGTAGTTTAAGTGTTAATTTAAACTTGCAATGAATGAACATTTCCTGATAAATAAACTTTGTTGCATTTTAGAATATCGCAATTCTATCAGTAACCATGATCATTTGGTAACTATAATTGAGATGTCAAATTTTCCATATTGTTACCTCCCTACAACTGAATGTGAAACGACTGGGGTGAGGATCAGCACCTCCAAGTCAGAGGCCATGGTTCTCATCAGGAAACCAGTGGAGTGCCCAATCTGGGTAGGATATGAGTCTCTGCCCCAAGTAAAGGAGTTTAAGTATCTTGGGGCCTTGTTCATGAGTGAGGGAACACTGGAGCATCAGATTGGCTGGAAAATTGGCACAGCAGGAGCACTATTGCAATTACTGTACTGCAACTTGTGACAAAAAGAGAGCTGAGCCAAAAGGCAAAGCTCTTGTTCCACCGGTCAGTCTGCTGGGGCTTGCTGGTGGATTCACTGCCACCACGACCTGATTCCGGATAAGAGGTTGAAGATGGATGGATGGATTAATGGATGGATGGATGAGATAGTACTGAGTACTTACTTAACTACTTACTTAATAAAAAGGAAAACTTTATTGACACCCATGACTCAGAGCAGTGGGAGGGGAGAGCAGAGAAGGCTTCAGAGCACAAAGTCAACACAGATAAGAAATAAACTGTTTTTTAAAACAGACCGACAAATGCGGCCGCGAGCTGGTCGCGGAGTTTCATGTGTCTGATAACTCGGCCGGATTGCTAGTGTTGAATTTGGGACCAGACAGGCTCGACTCGGCCGGATCGCAAGTGTTGAAATCTGGATCAGCACGGTCCGGACTTATTTTCACCGCGAACAAAAGCATCCGGTCGCGTAGGTCCGCTGGCCCGGCTCATTGAGAACTGTGCTCTGTAACACTCTCTTCCCCTGCGTTTCTAGTACCAGTAACGTTACTAACACTTTATTATAAAATTCATCACTGACCCCGTTTATACGGTTTAAAAGTCCGGGGTTGTGTTTGACTGTGGTGGTTGTACAGTAACCTCTGAATCACACTCAGAATCAGAAACGTCTTGTTCCCGTTTCACTCGCTTTCATTTTATGTTTACCGTTGTCTTGCCAACACATGCAGGGGGAGAGGGAGGGGGCGCTGGAGGTGAGGCAGGAGGAAGAGATGGGTGGGACTTTGGAGGGTGGTAGAGTTGTTGATGTTTAAATTTTTGTGCTGTGCTGTGCTGTGTGAAATGCCAGAAAGGTAAGAATAACTTAAATAAGATGGATGTATCATATTCAAATTGACTTATTTTAAACTTTTTAAAAAAATGTTATTCCTTGTATATCATCAGCGGAATTATTAATAAGCAGTGTTAATAGTTGTGTTCCCAATATAAAAATCTTTGAGGAAATAGGCATCGTCGTCGAATTTCGTCAGTGTAAAGCATTTCCATAATATCACAGAATTTACTCCTGAAGCACAAGAAGTGTAGTGTTTAAACAAAAAGGGATGTTCAATTGTATCAAAAGCCTTGAAGAAATCTAAAAACAATGCATAACTATCTGTTTTGATATACTTTCTATAATCTAGCAAGTCAAGAATCAGTCTAGTATAGTTATGTATGTTTCTACCTGTTATAAAGGCTTACACTTGTCAACTCATTTTGATAACCCCATGCCTAATCTATTATAATATACATGTTCTCACAATTTGTAGTCATTACATAATAAGGTTACTGACCACCAATTATCCAGTGACAAGTTATCCTTATTGGGCTTTGGGATTGAGGTGATAACAGCCCTTTTCATAGTAGGAAAGACAGATGTTGTTGGAAATTTTATTGAGATGAAACAATGAGAAGAGTCAGATGCGTGTATGACACCCCGAGGTCATTTGGAAAGAACTTAAAACATCAGGATCTTCTAAAATACCCCCCAAAAAGCACACTGACTAATAAATTAGATATAGTTGTCATGATTGTCATTAAGATTGTCATTAATTTTTAAAAATACAGCTTAGCTGTGACAGAGAGATAATGGGGTCAGAACAAATGGGTGAACTTATAAAAGGCCCCATGTGAGGAGAAATTATGAAATAATTAGAATCAAAAGAAGGCCTCACTGGTTTGGGGCAGGGCCCATTTGGAAAAAGATGACATCATTATATTCGAATAAATCATATTAGATTTTAAAGAAAAATGGAAGAAAACCGCCCCAAATTTGAATAAGAGGTTGTGCCTTCTGTAAGATTGAATAAAAAGGAAGGTTCTGGGGACAACACCTTAGTCTGATCCGGATTTGACTCAGGTATATGCTCACACTCTGAGGGATAAACTCTACAGCATCCAGCTCTGACAATTCTGATCATTTTGAAGGTGTTATTTTGATGTTTTGCTGATCATTATATAATTTGTTTGGTATCATTTTGAGACAGTGATTTTGTAACATTAGATGTTAGTAGAATAAATGGTCCTGGATTATAACTGGCCCATTCTGGACCTTATTTTGACCGAACATAAATTGGCGAGCCAGCCAGGAGGGTCTGTGAGCAGCTGAGGGTACTTGCTGAGGTGGATTGACTTGATGCACAGCACATGTGTGGCCACATATTGAAGGTAAGCAGTTTATTTTCTGGTCAAGTTGTGTGACTGAGAGCAGCTCTCCACCCAGGCAAATCTAACTTAGATAAAGCTTACCTCTAAAGAACCTAGCAACATTGATATGAAATTTTTTAAAATATAAAATCAATAAGCATGATTGGGGTTGAGAACGGCAGAGCTTGATGCAGATTGTGTATGTGTTTTACTAACCTGTATGTGTGTGCCTTTATGCTGTGCCCTGTGCTGTGAGAAACTGCCTCACAGTATGAGACACGTTGGTGTTAGTGCATGAGAAAGACCATGGTGCAAATGAGTCAGCTAGCTTTGAGAGTGTTCATAGGGCTGTGGATGCTGGTGTGTTTTGTGTTCTTGATAGGATTAATACAGTTGGCTCTGCAAGGTGTTTGTCAGTCTAACAACTAAAAAAAATAGAAAACAAAGCAGTAAGAAAAACCCCATAAGAAAACAGAAACTTGGGTCTGAGAAACAACATTAAGTGATTACACCTTTGAAATTCAACTGATAAGTTTTTCAAAAGCAATATGTAATGAATCTAATAAATAAGTTAACCTAAGAGCAGCAAGAAATTGAATGCTTTGATAAAACTTTAACATCTATAATTTTGAATATATTAAAGTTATAAGCTTAGACACCTAACTGATGAATTTGTCTAAAGTTATATGAGTATGACAGGATCTCCAGCTTGATGAGAGAAACCGGTCCGGCCCCTGTGGATACCGTTCCCAAGAGGGAGGTCTGAACGGGCAGGAGGGTTGAAGAGATGTCCTTTGAAGGTACCGCTCTAAATTGTTGCAACGATTCAGCTGGGTGCTGAACCATTTCAATGACACGAGAGGTCTGATTACCAGAGGAGTCTAGAAGTAAGTGAAATACCTGCAGAACTCTCCAAGAGGGAGAGGTGAAGACTGCAGCGGAAATTAATGCGCAGAAGAAGTGAGAAATTGTAAAATAATACGCATTGTAGATAAGTGTATATGGCCCATTCTACCGAATTGGTGCAAACTGCTGTCCCCGAACAAAAAAACGCATTTAAAAAGCATTTAAGTATGCACATTTTAAATGTTCACTAAGATCCTGCAATTATCTATTGAAACCCAAAATAATATTTAAGAAATCAGTATGCTTAATATATATAAAATCATCATTTTTAGGGTACTTTACATTGGGAGGGGGCTGTCCCCAAACCCAACTCCTAAATTTCAATTCATGGAAATGATACTGAAATGATTTTTATAAATTTTTCTATTGTTGTTTTTTAAAAGATATTTTGGATTTTTTGAAGTGAAGTGTAAAAAAGTACATTGGTTTCATATATTTTTTGTAAATCATGAAAATGTATGTAAAAAATGTTGTCCCTCATTTTCTTGTCACTATCAAAATGTTGTACGTCCATAGGCTGACACTGACTTAACCCACACCATTTTTTTTATCAGGAAGTATATATTTTTCCCTCTCATGTCATGGTTGTATGGTGAGTAGCTAGGTCTCATTATCTTGAAGAAAAGGTGTTCAAAAGTCTGAAAATCAGTGTGTAACTTTAAGAGACGTCGCTACTGAACACCTATTTTCTTCACTTAAACAAACTTTTTTTGGTTTTATTGCAGAAAAATATTTTACCTCTAATCTTTATCTAATATTGTCACTTACCATTTTGTTACTACTGAAACAATCATGTCATTACCGAAACGTCACCACATGTTTCGGTAGTGACTGTTTCAGTAGTGACATGATTGTTTCAGTAGTGACAAAATGGAACACTTAATCCTTTATTTGGCGAATATAAAGAAAATGTTATGCAAATGCAGGTATTTTATTATAAATTTTTATATCAGTTAAAGGTTGCATGACATGAAAAATTCACTTTAAGTTTTTTTATGTGTTCCGTGCCTGTCTATGGCTCTGCAGAAGTGAGAAATGCCAATCAGTGTGTTAGTAATGTTAATTTCCATGGTTAACTTATACAGGGAGAGAGACAATATGCCAAAAAAACAGGAGCAGAGAGACTGAGGGAGTACAGAAAAAGGTTGAGGCATGACCCTGTTAAGTATGAAGAGTACTTAAAAAAGGAAAGAGAAAGAAATAACAAATGAAGGGAAGAAGGAAAGTTGAAGAGTATCACTAAGTTATCTGCAAGGGAGCAAAGAAAGCAAAGAAGGGAATAGAGGACAAGACAGAAAGAACACAGGATGATGAAAAGACAGAAAGAAGTAGCTGTTGCACAAAACACCTAGCACTTCCAGTGAGAGTGAGGGGAAAAAAGGGACCAAAAGAACAAAAATCAGCAAATATAGATAATTAAAGAAATTGGAAAAGAAGATAGAAGAAATGCAGAGGAAGAAAGAAAAACATAAAAAACGATTTCAAAGATTAAGGCAGAAGATGACTTCAGAAAAGTCTAAATCTCCAAGATCGAAAACACAGTAGGACACACAGAAGTAAAGTCGAGATGACAATAATCAGATATCAGCAGGAAAGAAGGAAACAATCACAAGAATTAAAACAAGAAACAAAAGTGGTTTCTGTCTGACTGATCAGAAACTGATGATGGAGGTGACTCATCTGTTTTTCTGTAGGATAAAGCCATTTTGGATTGTTGCTCCAAACATCAGTAACAGGGAGACATGTGTCTGCAAAGTGCATGATAATGCCAAAATGAAAGCAGAGAAGCTCAAGCAGCTTGGCATCATTAACTCAGAGTTTGAACAAAGTGGCTGAGGAGTTGTGCTGTGACACACAGGTTAAAGCTTGTATGTACAGAGAATGTAGCTGATGCAAGACCTAGTCGCTCACACATACTGAAAAGACTTCAGGAGCAGGAGTCACATGGTGATACCAGTGGCACAGACTTCGCAAGAAAACTTTGCATCTGCTGAACCACCAACCCCAACCTCAAACTCTGGATGTCAGGGGACTCTGTGTCCAGTTGACGACATCACAGAAGTATCCATGGTCACTTGTGAAAATTATCCATATCCTGGGATTATTGAAGATGCGGATGAAGGTGAGATATTTTCATTTTCATTTTATAATATTCAAACTTTTTATTATTCCCATAAGCTATGTTCCATTTTAATATTCCATAACACTCGAATAAGCTTTTGTAACATAACCTGTCATGTCCTTTGCCCTTTTTTTGTCTTCAGGTGCAGTGGAGGTCAAAGTAATGCACAACATGCGAAACAGATTTTATTGGCCACTAATTGAGGACAGGATTTGGTACACAGCAGACAAGATCGTCAACTTGATCTGTCCACCTCAACAGGTCACAAGCAGGCATGACCAAATAAACCCACCAATGTACAAGGCTGTGCGTGAAAAGTTAGACTTCTGTGCTCATGTTCTGTAGACTTTTGTGAAGCAGGTGTTCTCATTTTTTTAACCTGCGATAACCATTCAGTCTCTCACTCACACATATCAGAGGACATCAGGCTGATGAAATACCCACTGTGGCTTTATCCTGTTATCCTGCATTTCTTTTCAGCTCTACAAAGCTTTTCAGCGTCTATGTTGCTGTTCATGATAAAATAAAGTGATGTTTTATGTATGTTTTCTCACTTGCAGTCTTCTCATGTACACTTTCCAATACCTCTTCAGTGAGGTGTAATCTGAATTTCAGGCACTATTATGTCAGTTTCAGATATTTAATGTCAAATGTGTGTCTGATATAGTTGTGTTCAACATTTAGGAGTTATTAGTTATTTTTATTAACATAAAATGATAACAGTCTTATTAAGCTGTGACAAACAAGATATTGTGGTCACTACCGAAACTGTACTGCTACTACCGAAACTGTCCCATCAGTATCGAAACATAGGATGTTTTAGCAAAAATAAAGTATTTTGAATTATCTACTGAGATACTGTGATTGTGTTTGGTTCAATGTGTATGTGTATAACTAATAAATCATTATAATCAACTTTCAGCCCTTTACAAAGAAAAATTGGATTAAAAATCCAATGATTCTGATAAATCATGCTTAAAAAATTTATTAGAATGATATACTTTTTAATTTACCTGTAAATTTTGAAAAATAAAATTTCAGAACAATATATTTACAAGGTAGATGTAAAAAAAAATTAATAGATCAATATAATCCTTCATTTTATTCATTTTCATTTTGTGTTGCGGTAGTGACAAATTTTGGGAGAGGAAAATTATTCCCAAACTGTCTGAAAATACAAAATGAGAATTAACTGTACAACTACTAGAAATGTGTACCTTGGATATTATACGACTAACATTCATGAAAAGTTTTGGATAAAAGACACATTTATTTCAAGATGTTTCCAGCTCTGACTTTGCACCAATTCTGTAGAATGGCCCAAATACATACAATGTTCTTTTACCTATAACCAATGGGGTCAATGATTGTAAATAACAAAGTAAAGGGTAATAACTATAAATAATTTAATCAAAATAAAATTACTAGAGAACTTACATGATCAAACAGAACTAGGACATGTAGTTTTTGGAACGTTGGCAGCTATATTTTTTGTTTTGTTCCTCATAGGAGTAATTTGGAGGGTAAATGAAACCTACTAATGCATGGATCAGGGAAGTGGAAGTCAAGATGAGGTTCTAACCTTAGAACATATTAGTGAAGAAGGGGATATAGAAACACAAGGTATAAGAACACATTTCTGGAGAGAATGTGCATATTAGGGCTGGGTGTCACCAGGTACCTCGTGATATGATACTCTCACAATATTTTGCCCACGATTATGATAATATCACGATCCAGTGATTCTGCGATAATCGATATATTGCAAGAAGTTTCATCCACGATACATCACGATATCTGTGTCACTGAAGAAATTCTGAATTTATTTTATTTATTTATTTCACATGAATTACAAAACATTGTCAATTAAGGGTGCACCAATTGCATTTTTCTGGCCGATCAGCAATCACCGATTTTTAAAAAGCCTGACCTGCCGATTCCGATTTTGGCCAATACCGATTTTTATATAACTGACAGCATACACCTTCAATGTTCGAATCTTATTTTATTGAAAAACAATACAATACAAACTTACAATATACATAGAAATTAGTTCCCTCAAATATAAATGAAAACGCTTTTCAAAATAAAATACCGCAATTAACAAATGCGATGATGTGTGTGCGTTTATATTGTCAGTATGTAAACAAATACAGCACGGGAGAGATGGATGAACGCACACACACAGCTGAGGGGCAGAAGCGCTTGTCGACCGGCGCAGAGAAATGCGCGTCTGGTGTAAACGGAAGGGCTCCGGCTTGTGCGCAATTTTCATTGCGTGGCACTTAAAAGCGCTTCTGCGTCCTGGCGTCAGGCGTCTCTCATGGCAGAGCAGAGGGGGACAGTGGCTGACTTTCAGACCTTTGCGGAGGTAGATAAGATCGGTAGATGAGATCGGTTTCATATAAAAGAATAGCAGATCGCCGATCCCGCAAAATTAGGGAAATCGACACCGATCGATCGGTGCACCGCTATTGTCAATCAATTTCACATGAAAGACAGCCAAGTAAAACCAAGTGTATACTGCACATAGTGGCTCTTCTTAACACACAATGTCCAATGTCCTTGTGTTGTTTTGCTATTCCTCCACCTTGCGCCATTTTCTTCTTCTTCTTTTTACGATTTCCGGCAGGCTGTGCTGTGTCATTTAATTTCCAGGAGTGCTCTACCTCTGCACCCACTTTTATTCATGGTAAACACCATCATGTGGAGGCTTAAAATAGTGATTCTGTAAATCAAAATTGCAGCAGGGTTTTGTGAGAGAATCTGTTTAGAATGGCTGTATGTTTATTGTTTAAATATCGATATTTGGCGCCAATCTATCGATAACGTACTGCAAGATGAAATATCGTATATCATAGTATCAATATTTTGGTAGTTGCATATAGAGAATAAAATAATGTGTAGAATATTGGCAGGGCAATCAAGAAATTAGTCAAAAGCTGTGGCATCTAACAAAAGTTGTTAATCTGTTACAAACACAGGAGGAGTTTCCCAAGGTACCATGGAGACAGATCATTAGGAGTCTATGGACTACTAGGACATTGGATGGGTGCTGGAGCAGAGATCCACATTGAAACTCTTTCACTGACACCCATTTTGGGAATTCCAGCGGGGTATGTGATACAAGGCCAACACAGAAATGCAACAGACCCTAGATTCTGTATTTCTGTCATTCCTAGGAAAGTAAAGTGGGAAACAGGCAAATTTGCATGCATAGTGTGATGGAAAATTCTGATATATTCAGTGGAAGCCATTCAAAAATTCCCATTCAAGCTGAAAGCCAGCTGAATGGCAGCCAACTTCCGGCTGAGTTCCAGCGGCTGGAGTAACCCCCTCCTGCTCCTGGGAGTGTCTATTTTTTTTCTATAACTCAAACTATTCATTGAATTACAGGGTATGACCAGGAGATGGCGCTTTTCTCACATATCCCCCAGTCATTCTGATGTTCTATGAATTTCCACTGACCACTAGAGGCGACGCTTAAAGCACCAACTCTGGCGGTCAGTAGAAATTCATAGAACCCCCAATTACATACATAACATCTTTTGATTAGGAAAGTGAAATTATAACAGGCCTAGCTACTGGAGATGCACTGGCACTGTTTTATCTGGACTCTGCAGGTACTTATCACCAAACTAACTAACAAATACAATAATAGAGGATTGGGTCAGGTTGAGTAAATAAGAATTAATAAATAATAGTGATTATACCTCCTGTCGTATTGAATCTTGAATTGAATATTGAATATTGAATGAATTGAAATTGTGAATCTACATTTCAAGAGTAAGAATTACTGGTGGTTAACAGCCTTTTGGAAGATGTTTGCAGTTGTGCAGGTATTCAGTGCATGATTTAGGCCAGGCAAGCCTCATTACCTTATTAACATTATCATTGCTCAACCTTTTGTTTGCGCTTAATGGGCTTTTGTGGTCTCACATTGTCACACAAATCAAGTACAGAGCCAAAAATGCAGCTGATTGAATGATGAATCTAGCGCAGGACTAGTCACCTTTGAGGGGACCAGTTTTGCTGGAAGGCTGTGGCCTGTGGGCCACACATTCTCCTGAGCTATCTTCTGTTACCATTTCATGGACAGCAGCAGTGCTGGGCAAAGTAATCACGTCACTGTTCTGTTCTGTTTCAAAAGTAATTTGTTAGACTTCATGTTACAGTGCTAGTTCCTTGCGAACAGCCAATCATCCAACAGACAGTCCCACGTGTGCTCCCTGCCTGGCTCATTGAACCAGCCTATCATATCCCTGGACGCTATGAGTGAGCCAATCATTTAACAGCTGTGTAGTTCTGTTACAGCATCATCACCATGTGTGTTTGTTGACAACAGAACAGCCTGTAATGAGAACATGAGGACAGTTAGCTGTCGGTATGGTAACGGTAACTGAGACTGTTGTTGTTCGTCTGCCCCAGTTCTGGATCAGCAGCAATAATGAAGCAGCGGCGGTTCGCTCTGCATCACCATCAGTGAAAGGCTCGATGGAAACTCTGATTAAAAACACTGAACTGCGAGCGTTGTGTACCTGGAGCAGGTGCCCTATTAACTGGAGAGACTAGAGGCTGTAGTCCTCTCTGCAGCAACACCGGGTTCGACTCCACCCCTATGGGCCGTTTTTATCTTATTTAAAAATGTATTAAATTTCATTTCATTTCATTTTTAGAACGAACAATCAATCAGCTCATAAACAAGCTGCTTTTCTTTAAATTTCATCTCTTTTCTTTAAATTACTGTGTGAATTGCTGTTAAATATAAATCATTAACTTTTTTTTTTTTTTTTTTTTTACTACACTGACTCCCAGACACTCGGACCAAAACAGATCTTTGCCACCCTCTTCTTCTCCTGGTCCACCGTGATCCATTGGTCTCTGCCCTCCTTTTGCACTATGTACAGTCACATTGTTTACGTTGTGTGTTTTAATCAGTCCTGTAACACACACAGTGTGACCGCGGTACTGGCAGGGTGGCAGAAATGCTCACTGTTAATGTGTTATGAATAAGTTATAATTTGATGCTATATTTAAGCTATGATTTGACACTATATGCACTATTTAGTAATGTTTCGATTGACTGTGATTTGACATCATGTATGCACTGTTCTGTTACAATTAGATGATCTGACACTATGTGCTCCGTCCTGTGCATGAACTCACATAACCTGATGAGTGTCCCTACGACACCAGATAGCGGTGACTCTCACCTGATAAGCAAGTACAAGATGTAACTGCAGTGTCTTCTCTCTCTGTCAGCTAGGTCTGTTACAATAGATACATGCCTGACTCACAGCAGATTCACACACATAACACATAACACATATTCTGCACACACATAATAAACCAAGAGTGGACAGCATCATCTGACTCATCACACTCTATCATAAAGTCCAACCTCTGTTTGGGGCAGGCCCAGCCCAAGAAGATACTGTGAACTATAAATGTGAACTGTTTTCTCAAATCTGTGTTCGTTTTGGCTGAGATCCTGACTGAGCTCTGTCACTACGCACCCAGCGCTGCTGTACTTTACCTGTGACCTGAATAAGTTCTTCGTCTGTGAACTGAAGATTTCTCCGGTTTGTTCTTGGGCTTCCAATAAAAGGACCGACTCTAACAGGGCTGTGTGCCTTTTGTCAAATGCGCTGAGAATGAAGCCGGGCTGTTCTCGATGCCGGTTTGTTGTGAATAAGTCGATGCCATGTAAGGTGAAGACTCCTGTTGAGCGGGAGTAATTCCTGAGAATCATCAGAGAAAAAAAAAAAATCTCTTCATGAGGACACAGGGATAAGTTTGTTATTTTTCATACAAATGTGGGGTGGTTTCCTACTTGATTGATATTTTCACTGTGCTGGTGTATGTGTATCGTGCAGTTGAGACTGATTGAGAATTCCTGCACCCACACAGATCTCAAGTAGTTCTGTAAAACGGGGGTTGGTATAGGATTTTAAGGGATTATTAGCTAGGGTGTTGCGGAACCTGGTGAATTAAAACAAGTGATTAAGACTGGGAATACCCCCAGGGGTCAAGCGCACAGAGTACTAGACCCTGTGTAGAAGCTTCTTGACCAGGTCCTCACTTGGTCATTGTGTCATTCACCTTCATCCGACGACACATATTGAACCACTTAAAGATGTCACAGAAAACTGTGGATAAGTGGAAAAAATGTAAACCCGGCTCTTTGGGGCTGGTATTATATGAAACAATAACCAGACGGCAAAAGAAAGTCCCGAAAGATGACGAAAAGAAGGGGCTAGACAGATTTGTCGACTGGACAAAAGAAATCCAAGAAAAAGGAATGTTTGGAGATTATGAGAGTGCTCCACCAAAATGAAGCGACTGCAACATGTTTCTTAAACTAGCAACCAGAAGTTTGGAACAAACCCAAGCTAAACTGCATGACGCAGGCATACTACTAAAGGGGAAGATAGAAAAGGAGGTGAAGAAGTCAGAAACTTTTCTGACCAATTGTCAGTGTTTTCTAGGAGAAGTTAAATTCTCCATTCAGACACAGTCCTCTACACAACTAATGCAGCAAATGCCAGTAAAAACTCCCCCTTCTCCAAAGACACAACCCACTGCATTGAAAGCTAAACTAACTGCAACTGAAACCACCCTGACTGAAAAAACTGTGAACAATGAACCTTTAACAACCGCGCCCCCTCCTTACACTGAAGCATGTGCACTGTTAAAGGCACTCCAACAACAGGTGCCACAGACCACCCCCACTAGCTCCGAAACCCTCAACACGACCCAACATACATCCCCTGTCATAGCTCCATTAGTGGTTGTCAAAATGGTTTGCTGCAAACAGCTCCATACCCAGGAGATACAGATTCACAAGACCAGGCAGGAGAGTATCTGAATGAAATCTCACGACGAAGCAACACTCCAACCACCTCCAGTACAGTAATGGAATCACCTGCTTCAGTGGCCTCGTCCGACACATTTGACACAACGTCACTAGCAACCTGATCACAGGCACCACCATGCGAACCAAATCACAATATAAACAATTCAGGAACTCCAGATGGTGACCGCTCAGTGCATGGTCTAACCTCTGTATTCGAGCACCTTGGACTACCCAATTGGCAAGATCAGTCCAACCCGGCACAGTATGCTAATTTGCCTCATATCTCCACTCGTAGACCTGATCATGGCAACATACACTCGTGTTCCGACACCCGCCGTAATCAACCTCAGATGCCCTTGGTTGTGGCAACTACCGCAGGGGCCCGCACAACCACAGCATACTCTCCATTCACGTAGCAAGACACAGCAATGATTAAAACTCAGCTGCCAGACGTAAATAAAGGGGGCGCGCAGTGGATTAAAGCTTTTCTAGAAGCATGTGCTGGAGTGGTCCCAGCTCTTGGCGATTTCAGACGAGTATTCGCTTCATGCACATCCCTGGGAATGCTGAAAGAAATTGAGCTGCTTTGTTCAACACACCCAGACTCAGACAGCACACCTTTACATCAACTCGTACACCTGCTGTGGCCTGCAATACGAGAAAAGTTCCCCATACAAATGAGGTCAGATGAACTGTGTCGCATTCCACCGAATCACGATGAGAGAGGCTAAACATATTAGCTCAGAGTAAGAGATTTATGGCAGGATAGAACTGGTGAAGACCCCGCTCTAAGCAACACTATAGAGCTGCTTTTCAGAGGAGCAGTAGAAGCTTCGCTTCCCTCCCCAGCACAAACAATGTTAAAACAAGTGGTTGGATTGCCAAGTCTGACATACTCTGTATGGGCGGCTCATGTTATTCAATACATAGATAATGAACTTGAAAAACGAGAGCAGGAAAAGAAGGAGTTGACATCTCTCCAGACACAACTGGCGAGATCCCAGTCCCAATGAGAGATAAAGTGACATATGACTGAAAATCCTGAGGAAGCGTGTAGATACTTGGAGACCCCCTACCCCTTATCCTCAGCCAAAGCATTGCCCCCAATTTTCACTCTGGTCAAAAATGAACACACGTGTATAACTAGAATTGATACTTCTGGATCCAGCATAGGTGACATTCCAGATGACTGGTGTACAAATACTATCAACGTTAATAATTGGAAATGTCACAAAATGCTCAATCGGATGTTTACGGGTATTGTGGTGGAAAACGTCTGAGAAATACACTGCCTAATAACTGGTCTGGGACGTGCACTATGGTCTTGTTAATCGCACCGATAAAAGTAATTAAGGCATCAGCATCGGAAGTAGCCTCGTGGCGTTCAGCATGGTATCATAACTCACGAACATCTTCTCACTCAGATAAACATAAGAGGGCTGCATTTGATTTCTACCAAAATTCACCAACTTACATAGATGCAATTGGGGTTCCCAGAGGTGTACCTGATGAATACAAGCTAGTAGACCAAATTGCAGCCAGATTTGAACCATCCCTGTTTTGGTAGGTAACTATCAACAAAAATGTGGATAGAATTAATTACGTCCACTCCACGTACAGAGACCTAACAACATGACTACAGATGCCGTAGTCGGCCTCCATGGACAATTGTCTGCTACCACACTGATGACTTATCAAAATAGATGATCTGACCTAGATTTTTTGCTTGCTGAGAGAGGTGGTGTATGCTCAATGTTTGGCCAAGACTGTTGCATGTTCATTCCTAATAATACTGCTCCAGATGGCTCTATAACCCGAGCCCTCTCCGGCCTTAAGACACTGTCGGAAGAGTTAGCTGAAAACTCAGGGATAGACAATCCATTACCTAGTTGGTTAGACAATGTCTTTGGTAAGTGGAAGACCTTGATCACCTCTGTACTTCTTTCCTTAGTGGCAGCAGTGACGATGTTAACCCTATGTGGTTGTTGCTGCATACCATGCATCAGGCACCTCTGTCTAAAATGTATTACTACGGCCATCAATGATAAGTTTGCTGCATCACCTTCTTATCAACTAGTTCAGCATACTGGAGGGACCATTCCCCGGGTCGCCCTCTCTGAGCCCGGAGAAGATGAGACTGAAGAGGATCCCAAAATGGAGGATGAAGAAAACCCTTGTTTGTACACTTGAATCATTACATGCACACAATAACTGCTAAGGTCTAATACATGTCTATATATAGTTCTCGCATTCACGTAGAGGCGTGATACTTATAGTATTCTCTTTTTAGTTACTAAATGGTTACTGTATGAAAAGTTATTAGATGCTTTATGAATGAATGTTTAATCAATGTCTTAAGAGAATGTTTTATTGTCCAATCAAATGAATGTTTAGAGATTTCCACCTGCTTGTGCAAAGAAGAATTGCTTGCTGCTGGTAAATGCAATGAAGAACAGCTTACACATAGTCGCTCACATATAGGATGCTACAAGCAGTGAAGAAACTGCTTCTGATCAATGATTTAGAGATTCTGTTGATTATGGATTATTGGTTAAAGTTTTGAGACCTCATGCCTAATTGTGTTGCATCCTACGGTGTTGTGGTCACCTGCAGTTTGGGTGCCTGTGAGGATGGTCACCACTGGAAGATGTGATACAATACAGAGATAGAGGACCTACCTCATTTGATTGACATGATAAAATCATATATGCACTATTTAGTATTGTTACAATTAGATGATCTGACACTGTGTGTGCTCTGTCCTGTGCTTGAACTCACATAACCTGAATTTACTTTCCGTTGTCGCAAACAGGTTGTTGAATGTAACTCGGTCAAAGTAAGACAGTAAGATATCTTCGAGAGTTTCTGTAGTTCTGTTCATGCATGCTGTACATGCTGACAAAGTTAGACATATCAGACTTGTATGGGCTCAGAGAAATTCGCCTCGTTACTTTCGTTCCGCGTTACTTTCGACCCGGCCCTCCCCTGCCTGCACAACCATATCAATCACATTGATCCCTTCATACAAACAGCTGTTATAGACCACTGTGGCAAGGTGTGGTTACAGGAATTATTACAATGTTTCTATGTCATGGTTTTTTCTTGTGTCTATTTTTTTTCCTCATTAGTTATTTTCATATTAATTTTTTGTCTATATGCAGATCGGAAGCGAGAGAGAGGCAGGTCTTATTGAAGAGAAACGCACTTTTCTGTTTTGGTTATAAAAATTCCAAATGACCTGCAGCTTTTTACAGATTAGTAAATATAAAAACAGGCCATGACATTTAGACCTTGGTTTAGACCTTGTTATACAGTCTATGGTTTAGACTATTGGTTCCCAACCTGGGGTCCAGGCCCCCCCCAATGGGGCGTCAGGGATTTCAGGGGGTCCACAGAGCTTTGTCTGTTCTGAGGTCAAAAGTGTATTTGCGCATATTAACATTAAAAAATCCAATAACACATCCAATTGGATAATCAAAATGATGTCTAAACAAAGATAAACAAAGACAAATGAGGCAATTGCAGCTGGTTTTCACTCAGGCTGTTTAGGGGCGTTTCGAGGGCCTCATTTACTACGTCATCGCAGGGGATCACATTATCCCCAAGGACTCAAAGGGTTCCATTATCGGCCATCCCAGAACTAGAATCAGCCAAGTACCCGCCAAGTACCCATCACTGAAACAAGGGAACTTTTGAGTGGAGGACAGATGGCGGACAGATACCATATGGAAGCTAGGTTGGAGGTCATGGGTAGGGCCTCTTAAAAATAGAATGTCCTTGTAAACTTGTAGGAATGCAAATTGTTGTCTTTGTAGTGATATCACCATCTGTGTGCCACATATCTAGACTACTGACACATGTTTAGGGAAACTGTAAGACTGGCAGAAGAACATCCTCACTCACTGATTGACTGGTCATGCAGTTGCATGTGTGTGATTCCATTCATGAATGTTTATTAAAACTCAAGAAAGACCACCACCATGTGAAGAATTTTGGCAGACATGCCAGTCTGCCACCCTCCAAGGTGAAAAGCTTCCTCCTTCCTCCCTTCCTTCCTCCTGGGAAAACTGAGTGCGGGAAAGTAACGAGCTCAGTTAGGTCTGGGACCTAAGCAGACAGTCTAGGTCAGGGACCTATGACACCTGGTTGTTACAGCTGTTAAAATCAGAAGAAAAAGGTGAGAAGCTGTCTGGGTTAAAGGAAACAGAGACATTTGCTACCAGAGCGAAACAGACAGAGAGAGTTGCGTTTTTTTTTTTTCCTGTTTTTTTTTTTTCAGTGAGTCGTGCACGTTGATGAAAATAAATAAATAAATACATTACCACAGTAATAATGTAATAATAATTTCTTTCAATTGATATTGGATATTGGGGAAAAAAGTTCAGAGTTTATTACCATGGGGTCTGTTAGCAAAACCTCTGATGGGAAAATTAAGCCTGATTATGGAACTCCCAATGTGAGGTTCATGTTGACTAATTATGGGAATGAGAGCATTGCCCAGTTAGATCTGTGGGTCAAGGAATGTAGTTTCCCAATAACGGGCAGCCTGAGTGTAAAACAATTGGAGGCCTTAGAAGTGAGATTGATAGACTTAGAGAAGAGGGGAATGAAAAGGAGGTTCGGTAGAAATGTTAGGTTTGAAGCAGATTGGCCAGCATTTAGGAGCTGGATGAGAGAGGCCAAGCATAGGCAGGGCCCCGAGGAGTTCCTGGCACAGTGTCTGAAGCTGGATTCGGACCTCAGGCTCCACCCCGTCAACCACAACACCAGCCCCAAACAAGCCTGAGTACCAGTGTTCTGAAAGAAGAAGAACTGCCCCCACCATATTCTGATCCCCCTGAAATGGGCACAGATCAGGATGGACAACAGCTGATGCTGCTGATTGATCAGTACAGACCAACCGTTGATGAACTGAGACGGATGCTAACACTGCACATGAAAAATGACTGGTAAAAAATCTCTGGTGTGCTCCCACCAAATGTGAATGCCAGACTGGTTCATTAAGACTTTGATAATGTTGCAAATGCGGATTGCGTGGCCATCATTCAATGGTTGCTGGCTAAATCTCCTGTCGACTTGGCCTGGGACAAACTTATGAGAGTCACACAGGAGGCAGATGAGTCTGTCTCTGCATATCTACACCGCCTGAGATGAGCGGTGATGGAATATGGTGGACTAACTGAAGCTGAAGCTGAAGGGAGATGGAATGTAAAACACAAAACCCTACTGCGCTTGCTTTTTATGAATGGACTCAAAGCAGATGTTGCTGACTTTGTGCAGCGTGGTTTCCTGGCATGGACATCAGCTGATCTCAGTGACATTGAGTGTCATGCTGTGGGTGTAGAGGTTGAACTTCAGCAGAAAAAAGACGAGCAAGCAGTGAAAAAGCTGGAGAAAAAGGAGCATTATGTTACTAAGCTGCAGCTGGCCCAACTCCAGGAATTGGAGAGGGGGCGGAGGAGAAAGTGGAAAAGGGGGTGCAATGGCGATGGTCACTGTTTTAAGTGCGGCAAAAAGGGACACTGGGCAAGAAACAAAATGGAAAAAATGAGGCCTGACTAGGGGGTGGAAGCACGAGGGCTGATGAATCCGATGATGACACTGGCCCAGAAAAAACCTACCAACACTTCAGACACATGAGAACACTAACACACACACACTGACACATACCTACACTGCATAGCACACATACCCACTGTGACACACTGATTGTTAGAAGCACTGGTGTTGTGCAGAGCAGGAAGAGGATAAGTTTACAGCTAGTTTGGTTGTACTGGGATGATGTTAGCTGTGTTGCCTCTGTGAAACTGCCTTGTTTTGGTTTTGTTACAGAATTTTGCTCCACACATCTCACTGGTGAATCCAGCATGCACAGACCTGGGTCTGTGGGTGCAGGAGTTGAACGTTTCTCCACACTGGAAGCCTACAGCTGACCCTCATGTTGATGTTTGGAAGCAGTGGAACATGTGCTCGATGTCAGCTGTGATCGCAACTTGTTCCTTCCTTGACCTCATAAGAACACCTAGCAGGCTATTATTTAGGTCAGAGCGAAGACATTTTTTTCCAAGCTGTCTCCAATGGATGTCATAAAGCTGCACGTGGAGGTTGGTGCTGGATGTGCTGATGCTTAGGTGCTTGTTTGAACACTTATTTCACTCTCATCTGATTGTCACGTCGCTGAAGAGGACTCACATGACCATTCTCTAGGATTGTCATTTTGTAACTTCTCACCTCGACTGGCCTGTGAGCACCTCCAAGGCACACACTGCATTTCCTGGTCTGCTCTTGGACCTTTTGAATTCACAAGATGTTCCTGCTCAACAGGAGGAGAATCTTGGTGTCTGGATCCAGAGATGGTATTTTGGTGGTGATGCCTGTCAGGTGGGCATGATGATAGGTTGCGTCTGGCATAGGAATCTAAGCGCGGACATTAGGGATTTGGTTGCACTTGAGGAATGTAGGCAGAGGAATGCTTACTTTCTTGTCCAGTGGTTCAACAGTGTAACCATTGGCTCTTCTCCCCATTGTTTCTGTACATCCCGCACAGGTCTTGAGCGTATATGAGTAGAAGCCTCCAGATATCTTGAAGACTTTAAAGAACTCTGTCCGTGCAAGGGAGTGATTGCTCTGCTCATCTAATATGGCGTACATTCTCTTGGACTCCTCTGCGTCCATTTGGGAACATGCTGCTGAGGCAGACCTTAGCACATGCGCTGGTGCTCAGACCCTCCCCACAAACCTGTGTGCAAGTTGACTTGACCTCCTGGTTGTCCACTTTGTCCTCCTCTCTGCTGTCCTCTGAAGTGGAAGGAGAAGACTTAGATTTCGAGGTAGGTACGCAGGGGTGTAGTGCTGTCGCATGAGTAGTACTCTCACACTCACACTTTATCTCAGCAGTGCAGTTCTTTGCGAGATGCTCTGTGGAAGAGCAACAGTGGAAGCAGATGTGGTGTCCTTTCAAAAGCTGTTTGTGATCGTCTGCGCTCTTCTCACCAAACCCTCTGCATTTCCTCAGAGGGTGGGGCTTTTTGTGCAGGGGGCAATATTGATTTGGGTCAATCTGTTCCCTACTTTCTCTAGACTTGGGCTTAGCAGTCTGCGAGACCTGCGTCTTGTGAACAAATACAGATGTCTTTGTGGGCCTCTCCCTTTTGCCCTGTCTCTCCAATGGTCCTTGCATGGAGAGGTTAAAGCTTGGATCTGTGCGAGCCCTTGCCTCTGTAGAAATGAAGTTTAATAACACAGAGAAAGGTGGGAAACTGACAAAATGTTCTTGTTTGTATTTCATACTGAAGTAAAGCCACTTTCCATGTATGTTGTATGGGAGTTTCTCAATGGTAGGCTTAATTCCTCTGGAGGTGTCCAAGTATGACAAGCCTGCGAGGTAGCCATCTTCCTTGGTGGTTTGTAGCTCTGACAACAGGTCGGCTACATCCCTGGGTCTCTGTGGTTCCTTTGTTGTGACCTTTGGAAAATTCTCTAGTCTGCTGAACAGAGCCTGTTCGATGGCCTCTGCTGAGCCATATATTTCATCAAGTTGCTCCCATGCCATGAACAGACCAGTGTCTGGATTCCTGATGTTGACTTAGATACTTGGTGAGGAGGTCGAGTTCTTCTGCAGCAGACAGGTCTAGATCAGCGACAACGTTCTGGAACGATGTTTTCCAGGCCCAATAGTTCATTGTCTGGTCATTATATGTGGTGAGACCTGAAGACACTAGGTGGTTGCAGGCGAGATATTTGATGAGGTCTCTAGTGAATGTAGAATGGTCATGGTTAACTTGATAAGGCGTCCTGCGGACAGGCGGGTGTGCAGGAGCTGACGAATCTTGTTTGACATTCTGTTGCGGATGTTTTCCACTAAGCTGAGCAGCTGGAGAGGAGTCAAGAGGCTGATGGAAGGCAGTGCCCCGCTGCTCTGAGGGGCCTGAGGAATTTGGCGTGACGTACTGTCAGCAGAAGCATCAGCTTGATTTTGATTTACATTGAGTGGGTGGAGTGTTGAAGGGACAACATTGCTTGGTTGAGGATGTGGAGGATGAAGTGTTGGTGCAGCATTGTCACTCCCTCGATAAACCCTCGCTGCGTAGGCTGACTTGTGCCGACACATAGGTGGAGACTCGCTGGTCTTTGATAGATTGGGGAACCAGGCTGTTAGCTTCACTGCGTACTTCAAAGCCAATATCTTGTACACCAGCCACAAGGGTATTTGCCTCTGCTAGCAGCATTTTTTTTCCTTTTCATCTTTTAGTTGGTCAAGGCTAGCTTGAATACGTGCCTGCTCCTTTTTTGAGTGTGCCACTCTAGCTTGCACTGCTTCAGCTTTTGCCTTTGCCATGGCGAAGGCCATGCTAATCTTTGAGCTGGACGATGTACCAGATGAGCGACAGCTTCTTGAGTGAATAGTCTCGGACTGGTTATCTCCATTTCCTTTATTACTGCTGCTACGTTGTGACATTGCGACTCACCGCGTCTTCAACATCGTTAGAAGGAAGCTAATGCAAAGCTGTCTGGAGGCTGTGGTGTTAGCCATTTATCTCTTGATATTGAATCACTCCATAGGATGGCAATCCTTGCGTCCCTCGTTAGCTGCCAGCACTCTGTCAGGAAATTATAAATCCAAGTGCAGATGTTCTTTGAAAACCCCAGGTCCTGCAGTTTGGTGACCAGTCTGCTTGGTATGATAAGTGTTCAACGCAGAGCTAAAGTCTATGAAGAGCAGCCTGGCGTAGCTCCCTTGCTGTTCCACATGAGTGGGTGTGGTGTGAAGAGCTATGACAACAGTGTCTTCTGTAGACCTGTTTGCACTATATGCAAACTGGTGGTGGGGATCAAATTTGGGTGGCAGGCCTATTGTGATGTGACCTCTAACCAGTTTCTCAATTTTTTTCTTGGGGGGGTGGGGGGGGTGTCAGTTACAAACAGTAGCTGTATAGCCCTGCAACCATGCTTGACGTTGGAGTAGGCTTTATGCAGGGTATCTCCTCCTCTGGTGGCACAGTTTGTGTTGATGGAACCTAGGGAGCACTACCTTTAAGTCAGCATGGTTAAAATCACCTGCTATGATGTGCACTGCTTCTGAATAGGTGTTCTGTTGAAGGCTGATGGCGTTGTATAGGTTGCTAAGGGCTGAGTTAGCATTTGCACTTGGTGGGATATACACAGCAGTCATCATGACAAAAGTAAACTCTTATTGTACGATTTTATTAAACCAACTGGTCTAATACCCCCCACCGCACGGGGTGCGTCTTGACAGCTGAAACAGTGTCATACTCAGCTCTCAACATCACCGACACACTCTCAGTCCTTTTAAGAGGTTTATTCTTCGGTTTTCAGCAGCAGCAGCAGGTAATCAACAGCTCGGCTTCACCGGTCAAAACATGTTACAGCGAGTTATAATACCAACTGACCAACTGAACTGCCACCACCAGAGGGCGCTACGAACACGCTCCAGCACAAAACAGTGCGGAATATGAAAAATAAAAGAAAACCACACACTTATGAAAGGTACAGCATTTGACAGTCATGTACTCCAGGTCTGGGGAGCAGTGGCTATCATTGGTCATAGCATTGGTTCACCAGTTGTCATCCACGTAAAAGCAAAACCCCCATCCCTTGTTCTTACCAGAGTTACTGTCTCTGTCACGGCTGCCTTTTCTGGAATAGATGAGCTAGGTCTCTGTTATCAGCAGAATACAACAGTCCTGGGTGAGCCTGTTTGCTGCAATCTGTAACTTTAGCTCATCCATTTTGTTTTCAATGGCTCTGGCATTTGAGACTAACATGCTGGTCAGTGGTAGTTTGTGTGGCTGTCTTTTCATCTGCGTGGGGACGCCAGCCCGGCATCCTGCCAGCAGGGATAATGATCCATGGAGAGCCCAGTGTTCGGGCTATCTCTTGCGGTGGACTGTGTGCTTGAATAAAGTCACTATTTTCACTCCATAATCCAATGCTTAGGAGATCAGGGTTGCTGTAGACCGCGCTCGTATGACAAACCGGACAAATGATAACAAGTTACAACATGAACAAACACACTATCCACTAAAAACTAGAGGAGCTAATTGTGGCTGCGTCTCCACGCCACCATGTTCTTCATCATTTGACACTCATTTGTCATTTTTGGTTTCATTGCAAAATTCCTCATGGTCTAGAAGGCTATCGTTAAATTTCCATTAAAGGTTAGAGATAGGCTCAAACCCACCTAGCCGAAAAGACACCTATAGTGGACAGTTAGGTGAGATGCTGATATTTTACATTTAAAGACCTCATTTATTATGTTGGTAGAAATTAACCAAACATCTAATCTTAAACACTGTCAATTGTTAGCTGAATTATACCAGGTATATTGTTAATAATAATATATATTATATAATAATAATCTTACTTTCTTTGGGAGAACTTTCGTACACCTCAATGTCTTCAATGTTGCTGTCCTTACATGCCTTGTGGAGAGCAGTTAAGATGTAGTCATGATCGTACATGTTTGCATCCACATCGTCCTCTTAAAAGTCTCAAAAAAAAACTTGAAAATTGTGTATTTTCATAAAAGTACTCAGCCATCTTGGATCCTCTCCAGACCTCTTCCATTTGACCGGTAAAATGTGCGTGAGCGCTCCCTCTCCCTGATTGGTCTACCTGTATTACCGAATACCACACAGTCACAGAAGGAAGACCCACCTTGATGATAGAACTGACAGTTTGCATTCTTAAATTGAATTTTGGTGTGGATAACCTGTGTGGCAAAACGCAATGGAATAAGCTGGGGTGCTACTGAACTTTTTAACCTAAAAAATACAAGTGATGTGAGGATTGTATTGCCACTTTGCTTATTTAATTGTAAATTTCTAAATACATTTTCAAATTGCCTGGCAAAATTGAATATTGAATTGCCATTTTGCAAAATACATTGCCATTTGAATAAAGGTGCAGATATGATTCCATACAACATTGTTATTAGATAGTCTATTAATAATTTTATGATGACCAAAAGCCATTGGTGGTAGTTTTTTTGTTTTGTTTTGTTTTGTTTTTATTTGATTTAAACTGAGGGGGAAAAAAAACATTTTTCGGTCAGTGAATTTTTCTGAATGTTACAGATTCCAGTTTTTTCAGAAATCTGCTAAATCCAACATGGAAGAATAGGAAGGAGAAGAAGTGGAAATATGGGAAAAATAAAGAACATGATTCAAGGTCTAGGTGAACTTACTATGATCTCCACATGAGAATGTGGTCTCATCTCTTTGATAGTGCTGCCTGAGTTGCTGTCTATGCTGGAGCGGGAGCCGTAGATGATGGTGATGGGAATGTGAGGCTGCAGCTGCTCTATCCTCTGTAGCATTGGCCTCTTGGCCCAGCCATAGGGAACAGTCATGTTCTTAAAGGCTGTTTCTCCACTGTGACAACACACAGGAACAATCAGGGCAATTGGGCGCTGACGTCAAGACATCCTACTGTGTTGTAATTAAGGTAATGAATGAATTGCCTTCATTGCAGTTATTCACATGAGCAGCAATAATGAAGCCTGACAGAGGAATAAAGATGGAGGCAGACCTGGGGGTTTGTGCATTCAGGTGGTAGATGTATTCTGACACAGTGTTGTCACTGAACATGGAGGAAAACTTCTTCCTGAAGTCAGGTCTCAGAGTCTGGACCAGAGTGGGACCTGCAGGGTCACAAAAGCACTGACTTTTCAAACCCATTTATGACAAGGAAACATCATTATGTTTCATGATTTTCAACAACAAGAGAGCACAGGAACTAGGCTTCATTTCTCTTCTGGACCAAAAATGTGCTTATATTAAATGTAATTATTACTGGTGTTTCCCCTAGTTTTTTTTTGTACTTTGAGAAGGGGGGTTTAAATGGGTGCATGTGGGGTGGGGTGGGGGGGGTGATTTCAATTAAGGCTCCAAACCAAACCACCCCTGCACCGCACTCACTCAGTTCATTCTGTAGGCATTCTGGAGGCAACTCGTGTGGTGACCATGGATCAGTTATTGCTCCATGGTGGTGACCACTCATATTTAAAAATGAGCATGACTGAAGATGGCAGAGGGAGAGCTAAGGGAGAGCAGCAGGATTTGGGTGACCTGGTTGCTACTTCGGGTGGAGGACTTGAACTGTTTGGGACAAGGTCTGCTGATGGCTACGTCAACAGCGGCAGGAGATAGTGTAGTGCAGTGGATGGGGCTGAACTGCAAGAGAGGCCGTCACTGAGTGCATGTGGGTGTGTTTTGAGAGAGGAATGAGGGGGAGTGCCACCTGTCGCAGAGGAGCAGAGAAATGCATTGTAATGAATGTAATGAAAAAATAGGTATGTTATAGGTCCTTAAGATTAAAATAAACATTTGGCTGAATAATGGATTTTTTTTTTTAACAACTACTTTAATTTCTGGGCGGGGGTCCTGTTGAGAGGGCATAGGTGTCTGTTGGAGTGGGGTGCCCTCCCAAAAACAATGTAGGGGAAACACTGTATTACATTTAATGGGATTAACAGCTCAGCTCAACAGGTTTAGGGATCTTAAGACATGGGAAAAAAATGTCAAATTTGCTTGGTGACAGGATCCACCCAACCTTTGCAATGCAACAGTGAGGGTGGGAACAGCTGTGACACACAGTGAAATCCTCTGTAGATCAGACCATCCTATTGAGGTTCTGCCATTGCAGTCTACAATGGCTAAAAGGTCTATACCTTCTTAGACCATGTCTGCATCAACAGATGTAGGGCTGCTCTATTCCAATGAACCAAAGCACATGGCCTGAGTTCATTTAGGGTGTTCTAGTGTCTTTTTTGCTATCTCAACAATCAATAAGCTACACAGGGTTCAAAGGGATTGGACGTCATCTCATAATTATTGATGTGAGTGTTTTTGGCATAAAACCAATCCCAATGCCATATCCGATTTCCTTTAAAAGTCAAATTAGCTGTTACATACAGAGTGTGATTCTATTTGTGGTCAGTTGATCACATATAATGAACCCAATGAGCACAGTCCAAACACACACACACACACACACACACACACACACACACACACACTGATCCTTTAATTAATACAATTTTAGCTTACTTGACATTTCTGTGTAGCTCAATTTCTCAAGACTGTATATGTCACTGAAACTATTAACCCTTCACTACTATTAAGACTTCATCCTGTTGTGTCTTTTAGTGTAGTAGTGTGTTGTGACATTTTCTGTTCTCACCCAGTGGCCCAACCAGACGTAGGCCAGCCAATGGGTTGAAAGGACTGAACATGGCCCCAAGGGCTTTGATCCAAACTGGGATGGGGCGGTCATCCTCAACAGTGTCCGGACGCTCAGGAAAGCCCCAGGGCTCAACCAGGATGATGTGCTTCACTCTGTGGACAAGACACTAAAAAGGTTAATGCAGCTCACCTGCTGTTTGGGTTAGAATGAGTGTAGAAAAAGTTCTGTTTTTTGGGGTGGTATGCTTAGTTTGTGCAGTTTACCATAAAGACTAGAAACAGCTGACATACCAATAAACCAACAGATGAGTTACACCTTGTTTGCTTACATCTGTCCCCAGGGGGAATTTTTTCAAGAAAAAATATTGTTCAGAAAAAAAAAAATATTGCATTTGTTGGGTCTAAATTGTAAAAGCTCTGAAAAAAAGAACTGTGTCTTCATTATGACATTTGAATATATTTTGTTTGTATGTTGAAAGTCCAAATATGCCAGAATTTCTTTGTTTTGGGCTTATCCCCCACCCCAACTATTGAACATCTTCTTCATAGTAAATTAATAATAAAAAATATATATATATTAAAACTTCACTTTGCATTGTCACATGTCTTACAAAAAACACATTTTGAATTCATTTGGTTTATATCAGGGCAAATAGAACATTTTTATGGTAAAATATCATTGTCCCCAGTAGCATACCTTTAGACAAACCATTTCAGAGAGCAATAAAGGGTTTTCAATCTAATGTTCAGTTGTTGTTGCATGCAACTGAAAGTACCAGGAGCAAAAGACCAGACATGGGAGAAGCATCATGACTCATTGATCTCAACAAATAAGAATCATTTTAAGTTTGATGCATCCTGATCTGAGAGTACGTTTATTAGTCATCATTACTGGACATGTTACTATTTGAATATTTTAGTTCAGAAATAAGAAATTTCACCTTATTTACATATCTTCAGTATACATTGTTTGCTGGCAGGTCTAAAACTTAACTAACTTTTACTTCAAAAAGTGAAAATTGTCACTCAATGGCTGTCAATCAATGATGTCAAATTTGGTGTCAAAAGAAATTTTTTTCAAGACGAGTTGGGTGATTGAACAACCACCCAACTTGCTCTTACTTCATTATCAACAGACAAGTATGCTGTCATTCTCAGATGATGCTCTGAGAGAAAACAAAAATCCCCCAAATGCTGAACTCTTCCTTTAATTACTTTTTGTTTTGATTTGATCTCTGATACAATGATCAGAACTGTAAAATATCTGTTGTATCACAATTTTGTGGTACCCTGGCCTTGCCCTGTGTCAGTGGGATTGGCTCCACTGGCTATAATAACTCTGGTAAACAAAAAGATACATCATGCACATCTAATGGCAATTTTTTACACTTATAAACAGACTGGCAAGCATCAGCATTAGCTCACTGAAATGTCTCAGTGATTATGTCTCAGATAGGCAACTGTGTATGAAAGTAGCAATATTAAATCTGTGTTTCTTCCACTGACTAAGGGTATTCGATACAATTCCATTTTCAATGCAATACCATTTACTACCATCTAAATTAATGACATAAGCACATATAATTTCCGTTTCCTTTTTAAATGTTTTCTGTGTTAGCAGCAGTTTCTGTGACTTGATTTGATTTAAACTGGTGTTTTGTAGAAGGTAACTAGAAAATTGATCATCTTGTACTGAGCACTGATATTGAGGAGCCATAATCACATGAAGTCACCTCTGTGTGTGTGTGTGTGTGTGTGTGTGTGTAACTGTAATCACATGAAGTTACCTGTGGTGTGTGTGTGTGTGAGAGTGGAGTGCGCGCATGTGTGTGTTGGTATGTGTATGTCTGTGTTTGTGTGTGTATGTACCTGTAACTGTAATGACATAAAGTTACCTGTGGTGTTTGTGTGTGTAACTGTAATCACACTAAGTTATCTGTGGTGTGTGTGTGTGTGAGAGAGAGGAGTGCGCACATATGCGCGCACACGTGCGCATATGTGTGTTGGTGTGTGTGTGTGTGTGTGTGCGTGTACCTGTAACTGTAATGACATTAAGTTACCTGTAGGGTGTGTGTTACTGTGTGTGTGTGTGTGTTGTGTGTGTGTGTTCGTTAAAGAGGCAGAATAACATGTAGTAAAAATCGTAAATTTAAGTGTAATAATTTGAAGAGTTGAAGTCTGCTGCAATACACTGGGGAAAAAATTTAAGTCTACTCAAATACATTGGAAACTGACAGCAGAAGAACATTGTAAGAATTAGAGAGATAGAGAGATAGATAGATAGATAGATAGATAGATAGATAGATAGATAGATAGATAGATAGGTCTGTGTGTATGTGTCTGTGTGTGCGTGTGGCTGACTAGAGATCTGTAACAAGCTGCATGTGCCAGTCTGATCTTAACGAGCTCCACCTTGAACCAACTGGTGGTTGCCAATGACGACAGAGGCACCCTAGCCAGAGACAGACTCGCTCTGCGCTGGTCTCACATTTGGGCTTATAGTGACAAAACGGTAGCTCCTATCAGAAAAAACAGCAGAGCGGGGCGGCTTAAGGACTTCCTGAACATTTTGATATGATTTTGGTGTTTCTACAGTAAATATTTTGGAGTCGGGGTGAGTTTCAAACAGGGGTCCCTTCTTCTTCTCTCTGCTTTCATGAGCACATTGTCAGAGACAATGTCTACAACTGTGGAAAAAATCATGTGTGTACAGTTTAATTTGTGGCCAGGAGGACGAGAGAAAGAGAAAAGTTTCAGATGATTTTTAGACCCTCTGTCACTCTAGCTGATGACGTCACCCACTCTAGCCCTGAACATTCCGTGCAATACACACCCATTATAAATTTGAATTTTCTCCAAAATTTCAATGAGTTTTAAACTGTCAGAAATAGGAAACTGTTGAAGATATCAATAAGCTGAATTAGAGATGAATAGTTGAAAGTTTTGTGAATGTTTTATAAGTTAAATGAAGTCTGTAGCTGCAAGTATGCTGAAGCAGTAGAGGTTCAAAGAAGGGGAAGATTTGAAGAGTTTGAAGGCTGTTCCAATGCATTTCTAATGAGAGTAAAATTTCAGAAAAGTATGAATATTTCGAAAACTATGAATAGTACGAAAAAGTTGAATACACACGATAATCTCCAGAAGAAGCTGAACGTTTTGATGTATGAATTGTTTGAATAGTACAAAGTATGTAGAAGTAGTAGGAGACCCAAAAAAGGAAGAAGTAAGAATAATAATATAAAGATTTGAAGAGCAATAGTGTGAATGCTTTCAGCATTCACCCTAATAATAATAAAGATTTGAAGAACAATAGTGTGAATGCTTTCAGCATTCACCCTAATAAAGATTTGAAGAACAATAGTGTGAATGCTTTCAGCATTCACCCTAATTAGAAAAAGCATTCCCAGGAAGGGAATGTGGGTGAATGCTGAAAGCAGCTGAATGACATTGCTGAAGCAATGCTGAATGAGCTGAAGAAATTGTTGAAACAATGCTGAATTAGCTGATGAAAAGCTGAAGTAATACTGAAAAGGCTGAAGCTTAAGCTGAAACGTATAACTTGTAAAAATAGCTGAAGCAATAAGTGAAAAGAGATTAAAAAATAGAACATGTAAGAAGGAGGATGATTTTGTATGAAATGGCTGGAAATTAATTGAATTGTTGAAAATTAGTATGAAGGAATTGAAAAGTTGAAATCAACTCAAATACATTTAAAACTGACAGCTTAAAAACATTGTTGAACCATTACTAATATAGGTGAACCAATATCTGAGGGGTAAAAGTAGAACTTATAAGCAGGAGGCTGACTGACATAACATAGTGAGAAAATACCTGAATTCTTTAAGGTAAATGTAAAATAATGTGTGAAATTATATAAACATATATAAGTGGAAAAATGTGAAACTCTTAAAATGGTTGAGGATGGGCTGAATTGTTGGAAATAATGAAAAAAAAGAACGTTAAATCCTTCAATATAAAATGTAAGGGTTGAAGAGGTGGAAAAACCAAAAGTGAGGACACGAAGAAGCTCCAAATCCTGAAATCTCCATTAGGAGAACAAACTGAAATGTAAGTAAGAGAAATAAACTGTTGGAGATGTTTAAACACTCCCCACAAAAATCATTGAGAGGCTGATTAGAGAGAGAGAGAGAGGGAGGGAGGGAGGGAGAGAGAGAGAGAGAGAGTCTGTGTGTGTTTGTGTGTGTGTGAGAGAGAGAGAGAGAGAGAGAGAGGGAGAGTGTGTATGTGTGTGTGAGAGAGAGTGAGACAGAGAAAGTGTGTGTGGGTGTGTGTGTGTACACACCACCACTACACATATGGAGAGCATTCTTCAGCTTAGTTACCTATGGTTGAGACAGTTTATCACACCAAATGAAATTAAAAACAACACTATTAGGGCTGTCTTCAACTAAGGATTTTCATAGTCGAATCTGATTCGTCAGATTTTGCCTTTAGTCGACTAATTGTTGAATCATGCTATTTTTCCCCTCATTGATTCATGATCTCATTTGTGTCTTTTTCTGCTCTAGAAGAAATAGCTAAAACATCCAAATAAACTAATTTAATTCTTCAGTCGGCCTAAGATAACAATAGCATCTCCATCCATCTGTTTCCTTATGTCACTCATTAGGCTTGCGTGCATGACATCACCATCTCTCTTTTGACGGCCATATAGCAATGACGAGTATAATCCCATGGCTGTGTGGGCATGATATGCACATCAGTGCTTGTATAGTCGGTTCAGGGCCAGGGGTTGAGTGTCACAGCCCCATGGACAGCGCTGTTTTTTGTGTGTAGTGGGTGCGTGTGTGTATTATACAGGTTCTGTGCTGCATGATCAATAGACAGACACGGTGTCTAGATAGACACCGCACGTCAAGTAGCTTAATAGAAAAAACTTTTGGCCCAAATTAAATTTTCCCTCCACTGACGGAAAACGATATACAGTGAGGAGAGAGAGAGAGAGCACCCACTGTGATGTTTGTATCAATATAGGCTATATTATTAGAAAACAATTAGAAAACAAAGAAATTCTATGTGAAATTAGTTCAGTAGCAGTGAGCACCCCAATACATCCAGAATGGGACAATCTTTTTTTCATAACCACATTTTAAGATGATTCGACGATAAGGTTGATAATCGAATCAGACCTCTCTGAATCAAATTGTCAAATAGTTGACTATTCGGAGACACCCCTAAACACTACCCTATAGTAGTCTAGTAGTCTAGGTGGGACTACTGTAACTCTCTTTTGTCAGGATGCCTGAAAAACTCTAAAGAGACTCCAGTTGGTCCAAAACGCTACAGCAAGGGTATTGACAGGAGTTAGTAAGAGAGAGCACATCTCAGGTAGCCCACACCTGTAGCACCCTATGTATGTAACCCTATGTAATAATTTCCTGAAAAAGTAATAACACCTGAAAATGTAATAAAATTTGCACTTAACTCAATTGAAAATGTAATAAAACCCAATAATGTAATAACTTTACCAATAATGTAATAAAATATTCTGACTGATATTGTAATAACATTTTTACGGATAATGTGATACCTTATTACATTATTAGGAATTTATTACATTTTCAGGAGGTTCTTTTTTTCAAATTTGATAATGTAATACTTGACAGATAATGTAATATATCTGTTCATTTTCAGTCCAGAGTTCTACATTTTGTGTTTTGAGAATCTAAGAATGTTATATACACTGGATTTGAAACAACAGAATGACTATTGGGTTAAATTGCAGACCTTGAGTACCATACAGCAATATGAATATGTGCAAATACTCAGGGACATGCAACTACATCCTGGTTCTACTGAGTGGGTGATGGACTTACCTCCTTGGGAGACCACAATTCCAACTCAGATAAGCTTCTGAGCAGCACTGGAGACCCCAGGTAACTCTTCCCTAAATGTACCTCTTTACTTCACAGATTTCTATCAAATTACTACCTCATGAAAACAACCACAAACCAACAAAACAATCATCATTTGAAGAGGGTATAAGCATTCATAACACCTACATACACATTACATGGCACCTGACATAAACATAGGCCTACATATCCACTCATAAATGGTTATTATATTACTTTCAATGTCAGATTGACATCTTACGCTATGTCAAGTGACATCGTGGTCAGTTGACATACTGTCATACTGATAGTATATTATGAGATTTACCTGTATACATAACTATTAAATAAAAATCAAAATGACAGAACTTAATGACAATTGACATGGTCATTTTGCATGTTCCTCATCTATAAATATAAAGGCAGGAATTTCTGACTGTCTGTATGTGGCTCAATTATCTTGAGAACCAGGCACTGCTGTATGAAGTTGAAATTCAGCAGGTGATTGCACAGGAGAAACAATTCTAGAAATAGTCTAGTCACATAGTAAGGTGACCAGATTTCTTAAGTGCTGTGTTCATGGCCCCATAGTATAAAATTGAATGCTCAGTTTGTCATTTTGATGCTGACATTTTTATTTAACTTTTATTTATACGGGTAAATCTCATAATATATAAGTATGACAGTATGTCAGCTGGCAACTATGTCACTTGACGATGTCAGTTTGACATTGAAAATAATATAATAACCATTTATGAGTGGATATGTAGGCCTATACTTATATCAGGTGTCATGTAATGTGTATGTAGGTGTTATGAATGCTTATGTATACTCTCCTCAAATGAAGTGTTACTGAAAGTTGTTATGTTGGTTTGTGGTTGTTTTCATGAGGTAGTGATTTGTTGGAAATCTATGAAGTGAAGAGGTAGAGGTTTATGGAAGAGTTACCTGGGGTCTCCAGTGCTGCTCATAAGCTTATCTGAGTTGGAATTCTGATCTCCCAAGGAGGTAAGTCCATGACCCACCAACTTATGTAAGACATTACATAATAGGTAAAAATGTTATTACAATATCAGTCCAAATATTTTATTACGTTATAGGGTGCTATAAGCCCTGATTGATTTTATAGCAATGCTGTCATAGGCTTAGACTGCTGAGGGATACATCAGGTTTCATGGAGCCCTAACTTCTCTTCCCCCTCCTTCTCCTCTCCTCTCGCATATTTTGAACTGTCAGTATCTGTTGCACCTTGTAGTTTGGCCTTGGTGTCTTGCACTCTCTCTGTGTTTCCATCACCTCCTTTCCCCAGTCTGCCATCCAGTACTTCCATGAAGCTGGCCTGCTCTCCCCGCCTTTCCTGCCCACCCGAAGCTGGCTTCATCACCTCCTGTTGACCATTTCCATGTTCTCCATATTCCATGTTGTAAATTGTTTTCTTGTCTGTATACAACATCTATTGCACGTCTGCCCGTCCTGGGTGAGGGATCCCTCCTCTGTTGCTCACCCTGAAGTTTCTCCAATTTTTCCCCTGTTAAAAGGGTTTTTTTATGAGTTTTTACTTAATTGATGTGAAGATGTTGGGCAGAGGATGTTGTCATAATGCTGTGTAAAGCCCTTTGAGACAAACTGTAAAAATGGGCTATACAAATAAAATTGCCTTGCCTTGCCTTGCCTAGTACAGTAAGAAGACATACGTGATATGCACTCACCTGTCTGGGTGTTTAATTGAGTATGACACAGAAAGGTATCCTCCCAGGTTGTGTCCCAGGAGGATCATGGACTCCAGACCCACTTTTGCTCTCCATTGCTCTATAGACTCCACAAACTGGTCTTCTGCCTCCTTGGCCTCTGAGGAGAACACAGGTCTGCTGCTCTGGCCAAAGCCCAGCAGGTCCAGAGCAAAGACAGGTCGATGCCAACTAAGAACATCCAGATTCTGAGCCCAAAGGCCCACGCCACCTCCAAACCCATGGAGCAGTACTGTCGGGGTTCTGTCTTTGACACTGTCACTGCTTAAAGTCAAGGTCCACAGCTGGTTGCCAGAGGAGATGGGGATATGCTGTTTAGATAAAGGACTAACTACACCTGTAGAGACAGTGAAGGGAGCAATGAGAGAGAGAAGCTGAAACACCAGACACCTTTTCATACACACATAGACAGTATAGATACTCACATCTCAGCATCATCTCCTCTGCAACCTGGAGCTGGCTCTGAGAGGTGGGACACCATGATGGCAACCAGCGAGGGATCCAGCACCACCTACAGACACAGTCACCCTTATGAATCATGGTTTTTTCTACATTTAAGTCTAGGCTTAAGACCTTCCTCTATGAGAGAGCTTTTAGTTAGGGCTGGCTCAGGTAGTCCTGATCCATTTTATAGCTACTCTGCTATAGGCTTAAACTGCTGGGGGGCCCATCAGGTTACATGGAGCCCTATCCTTCCTCTCCTCTCCTCTCCTCTCCTCACATTTTGAACTGCCATTATTTGTTGCACTTTGTAGTCTGGCCTTGGTGTCTCGCACTCTCTCTGTACTTCCACAGATCTCTTCAGAGCTCTATCCCCCTGCACCAACCAACCAACCGCCACCTCCATCACCTCCTTTCTCCTGCTGTTAAACCGGCCTGCACTCCCTGCTCATGACCCAGTCTGCCGTCCAGTAGTCCCATTAAGCTGGCCTTCCCTCTCTGCCCACCAGGAGTTGCCTTCATCATTTTTCGTTTCTCGTTAACTGACTGATTCCATTTCCATGATTTCCGTATTTCATGTTGTAAATTGTTTTCTTTGTCTGTATCTATTGCACGTCTGCCCGTCCTGGGTGAGGGATCCCTCCTCTGTTGCTCACCCTGAGGTTTCTCCATTTTTTTTTTTTTCCCTGTTAAAAGGGGTTTCTTGGGAGTTTTCCTCAGTCGATGTAAGGGTCTAAGGGCAGAGGATGTTGTCATAATGCTGTGTAAAGCCCTTTGAGACAAACTGTTTGTAAAAACGGGCTATACAAATAAAATTGCCTTGCCTTGCCTTGCCAGATGGGACCTGGTGTCCCTGAGGTGTGGAACTATGGTTTACAGAATATATACAAATACATATTACCTAAAGCTGCAAGCATCAAAGAACAGGCCATCACAATGTGTGTGTGTGTGTGGGGGGGGGACTTGCAGCATGCCTATTAAAGCATCTGAATTTGTTCAGGTCACAGGTAAAGTACAGCAGCGCTGGGTGCGTAGTGACAGAGCTCAGTCAGGATCTCAGCCAAAACGAACACAGCTTTGAGAAAACAGTTCACATTTATAATTCACAGTATCTTCTTGGGCTGGTCCTGCCCAATGCAGAGGTTGGACTTTATGATAGAGTGTGATGAGTCAGATGATGCTGTCCACTCTTGGTTTATGATGTGTGCGCAGAATATGTGTTAAGTATGTGTGTGAATCTGCTGTGAGTCAGGCTTGTATCTATTGTAACAGACCTAGCTGACAGAGAGAGAAGACACTGCAGTTACATCTTGTACTTGCTTATCAGGTGACAGTCACCGTTATCTGGTGTCGTAGGGACACTCATCAGGTTATGTGAGTTCAAGCACAGGACAGAGCACAGTGTCAGATCATCTAATTGTAACAGAACAGTGTCAAATCACAGTTAATCGTAACATCACTAAACAGTGCATATAGTGTCAAATCATAGCTTATTCGTAACACTTGCAGAGCCATACAATAGGCAGACATTTGTATCTGACTACCGAATGAAAATTTCATCAAAATGATTATCACAAGAGGAATTGTAACCCTGATTACTATGTCATCAGCCAGATTACAGCAAATTACAGTGAAATAAATAGGATGTGTGACTGATATTGCACATTTAATAAATAATTCACAATAAACAAATAAATAAATAGATTGGATTGTGATAAAAAATTTAAATATGATAATAAATAGATAAAAAAATCGATCCACACAATTTTATTTTCTTCTGAGAGTAACGAAAGTGCCTTTTTGAAATGTAATGGGAACACAAATGACACAGGGATTTCACGTGATCAAGCCGAGCGAAAAGTAAGTGAAAAGTAAGTCATTAGGTGGCAGGGTGGCAGCTTAAACTGTTGGCCACTCCAGATGATGCGCCCTATATGAAGTACATGTCATTGAACTCCCGTATCCCTTGTGTTTTCCAAAAGCTGGAACTTGGATTGAAGTGAACTGTGTGCATCTGTATGTGTGTTTGTGAAGATTATTCTCAGGTGAGTTAAAAAAAAAAAAAAAAAAAAAGAGGAAAAATTAGGCAAGTTCATGAATGTAGGAAAAAAAGAGGTGGTGGTAAAGGTGTGTTTATTAAATTAAGTTGATGTTAATTTCATATGTTGTTTGGAAAGATGTGCTCATATTATTAGATTTACCCTCACGTAGTTTAGGGAGTGGCAGTACGGCGAAGAGATGTAAAGTAAAGCAGCTGAACAGGATATTGATAGGCAGGTATTCGATAATTTATAAATGTTTTGGAATGCTGTAATAATTTTTGTTTTGTTTTTTTTGTTCCCCTTCTTTTGTATGATTCTGCCGTCTGTGACCTTGGAATCTGCGGGTAGATTCTCTTGCTACCATGTACCTGTAAAGTAGAGGGAGAAGTGAGTCTGGCGAGCCAATCAAAACAGTGTGATCAGTTTGTGAGTCTACGATCTACCCACTGGATATATTTTGTGTAGTTTGTATATATATATTTTTTTTTTTCCTGTGATTGAGGGTATATGATGTTTTTTTCTGCATTCGCAAATACAATATCAAACTTTTACAAACTTGCCTGCTGTCGTTTGAATTTACTCTGCTACTCAAACAACTTTTAATACCCCTTTCTCCAGTAGCGAATCTAGACTCCTGGTGTGCTGGTCCATAAGGTAAATATTCTTAAATTGTGATATATATATATATATATATATATATATATATATATATATATATATGTATATACACACAGTGGAAGCCATTCAAAAATTCCCATTCATGCTGAAAGCGAGCTGAATGGCAGCCGACTTCCAGCCAACTTCCAGCCAACTCCCAGCTGAGTGTCAGCTGAGCTCCAGCGCTTCTCTCACATAGCCCCCAATCAATCTGATGTTCTATGAATTCTGCTTTATCTGGACCCTGTGGGTACTTATCACCAAACAAAATAACATGTACGTTATTAGAGGGTTGGGTCACGTTGAGTAAATAAGAATTAATAAAGTATAGTAATAATACTTGGTGTCAAATATTTGATAGTTGGGAATCTACATTTAAAGAGGTATATGGGTGGTTAACAGCCTTTTGGAAGAAGTTTGCAGTTGTGCAGGTATTCAGTGCATGCTTTAGGCCAGGCAAGCCTGTCCAATCACCTTATTAGCATTATCATTGCTCAACCTTTTGTTTGCACTTAATGGGCTTTTTTGGTCTCGCATTGTCACACAAATAACGTACAGAGTCAAAAAAAGTACAGCTGGTGTGACTCTAGTGCAGGGCTAGTCAACTTTGAGGGGGGCAGTTTTGTTGGAAGGCTGTGGCCTGTGGGCCAGACATTCTCCGGAGCTATCTTCTGTTACCATTTCTTGGACAACAGCAGTGCTGGGCAAAGTAATCACGTTACTGTTCTAGTTATGTTATTTCAAATTAATTTGTTAGATTACAAGTTACAGTACTAGTTCCTTGTGAACAGCCAATCATCCAACGGACAGTCCCACGTGTGCTCCCTGCCTGGCTCATTGAAACAGCCTATCATATCCCTGGATGCTGAGTGATAGGCAAACAGCCAGTCATTTAACAGGTGTGTAGTTCTGTTACAGCGTCATCGCCATGTGTGTTTGTTGACGACTGCGTGTAGTGAGGACATGAGGACCGCACGTCAGTCTGGTAAAGGTAACTGAGACTGTTGTTGTGCATCTGCCCCAGTTCTGAATCAGTGGCAGTAATGAAGTAGCGGCGGTTTGCTCAGCATCACCATCAGTGAAACACTCTATGGAACCTCCGATTAAAAATACGGAACCACGAGCGTTGTGTACCTGGAGCAGGTGCTCCATAAATTGAAGATACTAGAGGCTATAGTCCTCTCTGCAGCAACACCAGGTTTGATTCCACCTGTATGACCCCTTTCTATCTTTTGGCTCATTTTTAGAATGAACAATCAAACAGCCCATTAACAGGCTGCTTTTCTTTAAATTCCTGCTCTTGTCTTTAAATTACTGTGTGAATTGTTGTTAAATATAATTTATTTATTTATTTTTTGTTTTACTACACTGACTCCCTTGGGACTCAGGGCAAAAACAGATCTTACCACCCTCCTATGTCTACGGCCTGTTCTCCTGGTCCACCATGATCTACTGGTCTCTGCCCTCCTCCCATGCCTGCGGGAAGTGGGGGTGCTGCAGTACCCCTAGTGGCCAGATTGAGATTTTTTTTTTTATTATTATTTGTCCCCTTACAGTCAAAAAAAGGAAATGTCACTGTTGTTGGCTATAAAACATAGTATCAGTGGCGGTTATAGACCAAAATTACCAGGGGGCCCGAGGTGGAGCCAGTGTTATTTTCACATATAAGGACAAAACATGGTAATATTTAAGTGGTCAAAATGTTTACTTTATTTTAAACCAAAACAAAATACATTAAGTATTAATACAATGAGACAAACATTCTTTGTGTCAATAAACATAAAATAAAGTGTGCTCAATAAACCTTGAATGTTTCTCTGTTTTGTAAAACAAGATTTCTCTTTTTGCATAAAATTACGCTTTTATCTGTACAATAACACTTATCTGTACAATGACACTTTTATCTGTACAATAACACTTATCTGTACAACGACACTTTTATCTGTACAATAACACTTATTTAAGCATTTATACGCAGAGTTCTTTTTCACAGCATGAGACTTAAATGTACAATCACACTATCTTTATCTAAATGACATTCATCATGTCACTCTTTCTTTATGTGCAATAAGGAGGAAAAATAGAAAGAAAAAAGAAATTCACATAGGCAAGGCAAGGCAAGGCAAGGCAATTTTATTTGTATAGCCCATTATTACAAACAGTTTGTCTCAAAGGGCTTTACACAGCATTATGACAACATCCTCTGCCCTTAGACCATCACATCAACTGAGGAAAAACTCCCAAGAAAACCCTTTTAACAGGGGAAAAAATGGAGAAACCTCAGGGTGAGCAACAGAGGAGGGATCCCTCACCCAGGACGGGCAGACGTGCAATAGATGTTGTATACAGACAAGAAAACAATTTACAACATGGAATATGGGAAACATGAAAATGGAACCAGTCAGTTAACGAAGAATGATGAAGGCAGTTCCTGGTGGGCAGGGAGGGAAGGCCAGCTTAACAGCAGGAGAAAGGAGGTGATGGAGGCAGCAGTTGGTTGGTTGTGCAGGGGGATGGAGCTCTGAAGAGATCTGTGGAAATACAGAGAGTGTGAGGAACCAAGGCCAGACTACAAAGAGCAACAGTTAATGACAGAGAGGAGAGGAAGGATAGGGCTCCGTGTAACCTGATGGGCCTCCCAGCAGTTTAAGCCTATAGCAGTGTAGCTATAAAATGGATCAGGACTACCTGAGCCAGCCCCAACTAAAAGCTCTGTCATAGAGGAAGGTCTTAAGCCTAGACTTAAATGTAGAGAGAGTGTCTGCCTCTCTGACCCATGGAGAGAGCTGGTTCCACAATAGAGGAGCCCGGTAACTGAAGGCTCTACCTCCCAGTCTGTCTGTGAAGGTTCTCAGTCATCCAGGTCATCTTTATCCTGTGGGTAGTAGAAATGAGGCAACTGGACTTCTTATCTTGTTTGAAGACGTTTCGCCTCTCATCCAAGAGGCTTCTTCAGTTCTGAGACTGTTGCAGGAAAGCCAGGCATTTAAACCCTGTGTGGTGGTTTCGGGTGAAACTAGAGTCACATGACCAGAGTCACATGACCACACCCCCCGAAACTGGGGGGGGGGGGGGTCATGTGATGTTACCTCCACTCCCGGTTTCATGTAGCTCTGGAGTCATGGAGTCAGGAGTCGACACTCCTGGTTCCATGAGGTTCCTTTGAGACACATTTCCCCGGCGTGTTTGGGGTTTAAATTTCCTGGGGAGAGCTCCTAGGACTGCATTGTAGGTGGCTGATAGGTGGTGTCTTAGGCCCCCACCTCTGTTCAAAGACGGTTTCTCTAAGTGGACATAGATGGCTTCTTTGACTCCTCTATCGAACCATCTGTCCTCCCCGTCCAACACATGGACGTTGGAGTCCTCAAAGGAGTGACCGTTTTTCTGTAGATGCAGATGTACAGCTGAGTCCTGGCCTGATGATGTGGCTCTTCTGTGTTGTGCCATGCGCCGGTGGAGGGGCTGTTTGGTTTCGCCTGTGTACAGGTCTGGGCACTCCTCGTTGCACTGGACAGCATACACAACATTGCTGAGTTTATGTCTGGGTGTTTTGTCCTTGGGGTGGACCAGCCTCTGTCTCAGTGTCTGGCCTGGTTTGAAGTTGACCCGGATGTTCACAAACAAGATCCAGAACCTCACCTGTTCACCCGACGAAACCATGGTCTCCTTCGACGTCACTTCTCTTTTCACCTGCATCCCCACTGATGCAGCGGTGGAGATGGTCAGGAAACGTCTCCAAACTGACACCTCCTTAAACAACAGAACCAGCCTCAGCCCGGACCAAATTTGCACCCTCTTACACCTCTGCCTTTCCACCACCTATTTCAAATACAACGAAGGCTTCTACAGGCAAAAACACGGCTGTGCCATGGGTTCCCCAGTGTCCCCCATCGTGGCCAACCTCTACATGGAAGAAGTGGAGGAGCGGGCACTGAAGTCCTTCAAAGGAACAACACCAAGCCACTGGTTCAGATATGTAGATGACACATGGGTCAAAATCAAATCCCAAGAAGTGGAGGCCTTCACCCAACACATAAATTCAGTTGACAAGAACATCAGTTTCACCAGGGAGGACGTCAAGGACAACAGGCTCCCCTTCCTGGATTGTGCAGTGGCGGTTGGGAAGGATGGTAACCTCAGCATCGAGGTTTACCGGAAACCCACACACACTGACCAGTACCTCCTGTTTGATTCCCACCACCCCCTGGAATATAAATTGGGAGTTATCCGGACTCTACAACACCGGGCCCAGGAGGTTCCATCAAGTGCAGAAGGGAAACAGAAGGAAACATCCCACATCAGAACAGCTCTCCAAACCTGCGGCTACCCTAAGTGGACCTTTGTCAAATCATCAATAAAACGCCGGAAACCAACAACTGAGACAGAAAAGGAAAACAGAAAGAACATTGTCATTCCATACGTGGCAGGCCTGTCTGAGAAATTCAGAAGGATTTTCCAGAAACATAACATCCGGGTCAACTTCAAACCAGGCCAGACACTGAGACAGAGGCTGGTCCACCCCAAGGACAAAACACCCAGACATAAACTCAGCAATGTTGTGTATGCTGTCCAGTGCAACGAGGAGTGCCCAGACCTGTACATAGGCGAAACCAAACAGCCCCTCCACCGGCGCATGGCACAACACAGAAGAGCCACATCATCAGGCCAGGACTCAACTGTACATCTGCATCTACAGAAAAACGGTCACTCCTTTGAGGACTCCAACGTCCATGTGTTGGACAGGGAGGACAGATGGTTCGATAGAGGAGTCAAAGAAGCCATCTATGTCCACTTAGAGAAACCGTCTTTGAACAGAGGTGGGGGCCTAAGACACCACCTATCAGCCACCTACAATGCAGTCCTAGGAGCTCTCCCCAGGAAATTTAAACCCCAAACACGCCGGGGAAATGTGTCTCAAAGGAACCTCATGGAACCAGGAGTGTCGACTCCTGACTCCATGACTCCAGAGCTACATGAAACCGGGAGTGGAGGTAACATCACATGACCACCCCCCCCCCCAGTTTCGGGGGGTGTGGTCATGTGACTCTGGTCATGTGACTCTAGTTTCACCCGAAACCACCACACAGGGTTTAAATGCCTGGCTTTCCTGCAACAGTCTCAGAACTGAAGAAGCCTCTTGGATGAGAGGCGAAACGTCTTCAAACAAGATAAGAAGTCCAGTTGCCTCATTTCTACTACCCACAGGATACCTCCCAGTCTGTTTTTAGAGATACTGGGGGTCACCAACAGACCTCCATTCTGGGAGCGAAGTGCTCTGGTAGGACAGTATGGGATAATGAAGTCTTTCAGATAAGTCGGAGCTTTGTCATTAAGAGCCTTGTAAGTAAGTAGAAGGATCTTGAAGTCTATTCTATATCCTACAGGAAGCCAATGGAGAGAAGCTAGAATGGGAGAGATGTGCTCTCTCTTACTAACTCGTGTCAGTACCCTCACTGCAGCGTTCTGGACCAGCTGGAGACTCTTTAGAGAGTTTTTTGGACATCCTGCCAAGAGAGAGTTACAGTAGTCCAGCCTAGAAATAATAAATGCGTGGACCAGTTTCTCAGCATCACTCTGAGAGAGGATATTCCTGATCTTAGCTACATTGCGCAGATGAAAGAAAGCAGTCTTAGTCACATGCTTTATGTGAGAGCTGAAGGAAAGATCCTGGTCAAAAATGACTCCAAGGTTCCTCGCAGTTGGACTGGAGTTCAGGGTGATGTCATCCAGAGTAGCAATCTGATGTGAGAATGTGTCCCTGAGATGCTTAGGTCCAATCACAATAATCTCTGCTTTGTCAGAGTTCAGTAGTAAGAAGTTAGAAGACATCCAGGATTTGATGTCTTTCAAGCAATCTTGCAGGTTGATGAGGCAGCTTCTATCATCTGGCTCTATCGATAAGTAGAGCTGAGTATCATCAGCATAACAATGGAAATTGATGGAGTGCTTACGGATTATATCCCCTAGTGGAAGCATGTAAAGCATGAAGAGAACTGGCCCTAAAACTGAACCCTGTGGCACACCATACGTAACTCTGCTGTGCTCTGAATGGTCATTATTAACATTAACAAATTGAAACCTGTCAGATAGGTATGAGGCAAACCATTTTAGAGCAGATCCTTTAATCCCAATTTGATGTTCACATACAGTGGTCTCAGAATTATTATTATTAAAGATTCTGCCATTGTGACTCCTTGAGAAACGGTCTACAAATGCATCAAGGTTCAAAGCCTTGGACCTTCGGGATTCAATGCTGAGCACCCCAAGATTGCTTAGAAGCTCCTCACTAATGGTGGATCAGAGGTAGGTCTTCAGCAGTTTCAAGGTGGAGAAACTCTGCTCACAACAGGCAGAACTGACTGGGAGTGCCACAGCTATTTTGCATAGTCTAAAGAGCTCAAAAAATACTTCTTTATATGGCTCAGTGAAACATGTCAATGCTACTGTATCTGATGGCTTCTCACATCAGACATTATCACACCACTCTGTACTTTTCTTTCTAAAAGTCTCTTAAATTGATGCAGCTCATGTCCCAGGTCATCAATATTGGCATCGCACAAACGACCAAATCAAACAAAGTGGTGTCTTTTAAAAATGCATCACTCTTGGGGTTGAGAGATTGGATACTAAACATCAGCTCACAATTGGTCTTTGAGAAACGCTTGCTTAATTCACTAAGCATGCAATCAGTGACAGGATAGAAAAATGAAGTCCAAAATGTCTCTTTATCACATTCTAGCTCCCTCTGACCAACAGTGCTTAGTATGTGGTATTCACAGAGTCTGGAGCTTAGCTTTCTTTGTCGTTTTGCCGCTGACTGTGTGGCAGCATCACACTGCTCACAAATATTCAACACTTCATCCCATAAGTTATCAAAGAATGACTCCTGCCTGAAATCATTCAAAGTGTGCACTAAAGCTTCAACTAAATCAACAGCTCTTGAAAGGTCAACGGTTGGTGACTGGAGCATATCAGAAAGAAGCTAGGTTTCCCCAAACAATTTACGAAATGTAACCAGATGCATAACAAATGCTAAGTCAATCTGGGCCAGAAGACCACGGGCCTCAGAAGATTTTTCTCCTCTGCGCTCTTGTGCCACCTCTTGCGGCACTCGTTTAAGAGCAGGTAATCTATCCATTATGTTAGTTAGACCTAAAAAGCGACATGCCCATCGTGTGTCACTTAATTGCTGGAGCTCTCTTGTGCTGCCATACATCTCCCTTTGTACAGCCAGCCATTTGGGGTGCACATATGATCCAGAGGTGAAAACATAGAGACTCTGTAACAAAGCAAATTACTCCTCTGCCTCTGGGACAGCTTTGACAGCATCAACTAGCACTAAATTCAGACAGTGTGCACTACAGTCAATGTAGAAGGCATACTTTGCATGCTCTCTGATTTTTGCCTGCACCCCTGAATGTTTCCCACTCATTACGGCTGCACCATCATATGCCTGGCCTATAAGTTGGTTTTTATAGTCAAACTCGTGACGTTCCAATAAGTGGACTGTTTTTTCTGTAAGCCCCGCAGCGCCTCTCTGCACATTCAAAATGAAGAAAACTCTCCTTAATGGCTCCATTGTAATAGTAACGGAGTATAAAAGAAATCTGTTCTTGCTTTGACACATCTTTTGTTTCATCTGCCATGACACTGAATAATTCACTATTTTTTACTTCTTCAACGATTTCTGACGGGACCATTTCAGCCAAACAATCAAGCACCTCATTCTGAATTGTTTTGCTTGTATATTTTGTGTTATGAATGGTGGCCAGTCTGTGTTTAACTAGCGCATCATGATTGGCAATTGAATCAAGAATTTCCCTGAAGTTGCCTTTGTTGTTAGATTCCTCAGATTCATCATGTCCTCTCTGTGCTACTTTTGTCTCGCTGTAAGCAACAGCACTTCACCAATTTTTTTAATGTATTCTCAGTTTTCTTTCACTTGTTTAGAATGCTCCTTATTAAGGACATTTGCCAGTGTTGCATTAGTTTCTGGAATCCCTCCATGCAATCATTGCTTGTTTGTGCCTGTCAGACTTTGTATGCACTGAAAAAGCTCCCTCTCTTTCAGTCGCTTTTTCCAGTTTCTAAAACCCAAGCAACCCAAGCAACTGTATTTGACTCACCATTGAGTCAAATACAGTTGCTGATACTTTTCAGTGATGATACATTTGCTGGGCTAAAATGGCGGCATGCATAGCAAAAGACTGAGTCCTTAGTTACAGAATATTCAATCCAGGGATGGATTTGATACCAGCTGGCCTGAAAAATGTGCCTCCTGTCCCCCATTACTGAAGTAGGGAAGGTCTTAAGATGTGGCCGCACTGGAGTGTCGTCCATGCACTTGCTGATATCTGGAGAAAAATGAATACAGTAAACATGAGAATGCAACTGAGAACAACATTAATTTATCATTATTAATTTATCTAGTCTATTTATTAATTATTTTTCAAGACAGACTTCACACTTTACATGGACAGGGTATATGAATTGTAATTAGGCCTACACTGCTTACACACACACACACTTGTTCAACATCACAAACCTGATGGTGCTGTACTTGACATGCATGGTGAATTTGGTTGTCCCAGTCACTCATTGCTCATTGGGTTGTCCCTCATTCTGTCCATCAATCTGATCCTGAATGTCTTCCTCCTCACTCTCAGATGCCTCACTTTCCACCTGTCCAACCTCCACGTATGGCTCTCTCTCCACCTCTGGCCCTCTCTCCTGCTGCTCCTGAGCTCTTTCATTATCTTCATCTCTCTCACTCTCCCTATGTTGCTTTTTGCTAACTGGGGCAAAAAAGGACATAATGTCCTTCAAGCCATTCAAGTTTTTCATTAAACAAGTAGGCTACATGCTGTTGGTAATTTCACCCATTTCCAAAGTCCATTAAGTTATTTATTGCTGTGCAATGGACTTTTAAGAAAGATAAGACTACTTGGTGAACATGACATCATGTTTACTGACTTAAATGGCTTTGCTTACAGTCTATGTTCAGAAGAGGCAGGTAACAGTGTGTGTGTAGCACTTTAAGGAGTCCATGTAGAATGCTCTGTTGTGTTGTGTGTTCCAATCTTCGAGCCAGCGCATGTCGCCGTAAGAAATTAATAAACTTATTATCTGTTCAGCACAGGGGCCACAACAGGGGCCAGGAGCAATTTTACAGGGGCACTGGCCCCTGTTCGCCCTCTGTGTAAAACTGCCTATGCATAGTATTATATTTTAATTACTCAAAAACCATGAGTTTTTATTATTAGGGGTGACTTTGATTAGTCGACTATTCAACAATTTGATTCGCAGGAGTCCGATTTGACTATCAACCTCATAGTCGAAAATGTCGTTATGAAACCAGGATTGTAACATTCTGACTTCATGGGGGTACGCACTGCTGCTGAACATCTGATTTTACATAGAATTTCTGTTTTCTATTTGTTCTCTAATAACATAGTCTATATTGATACACACCTCAGTTGGTGCTTGAGCACCCCCCCATAACGTTTTCCTTGAATGAGATCATGAATCAATGAGGGGAAAAACTACATGATTTGAAGATTAGTCAACTAAAGGCAAAATCTGATGAATCAGATTTGCCTATGAAAATCCTTAGTCAATTTTACTGTTGCTGTCTTTTTGGGTGCCAAGTTTTCCCATCAGCAGCAACTGGTTAAAATGTTTAACTGTCTTTGTTCAAATGTCGTTGTTGATGAATCTGTCACAATTACAATTCTTAAGCTGCACTGTGTGGTGATTTCCTGACAATATTTAGAAAAATGTTCTACTGTACTGTAGAAAGGATGTAATACACTTTTATCAGATGCATACAGACAATGCTCACCAAAGCAATCAACAAGTACAGACATTTAAGGTGTTTCTGGCCCATAGGCCTACTTTACTCCCTCAGCCCATCATTAATCAATTGGCAAAGTCTAAGATACAGATCTGTAATTGCAATCACATCATCAGACATTTCCAGGTTGTGCTCAGCAGTGAGTTCCATACATAAGTGGAACATGTCCTCATCACAAGGATAGTCCTTAAAGCTGCAGTCCTCTTGACATATTTCAATCTTCATTGGCTCAACTAGCCACAGGAAATCCTGTGCCCCATAAATACTGGGGATCACATACGTGATGGAGGGGCAACCACTGGGAGCCCGAGGATTGTTTGCTCTTCTTATCCGATGGTCATTCCAGGCAGTTACAACAGCATCAAGCTCCCCCTGCAAGAGACAAAATAAAAATGTTTGAGAGTAATCAGTGCTTTATGCCGTTATCTCATGTTGATTAGTGATGCAAATATACTGTCTAATTTACAGTGTTAGTTTTTCATGTTCACTTAATTAGGATTAAATGTATGCTAAATGACATTTGTTTACACACACACACACACACACACACACACACTTCTTTGTTACATCCAATACAGTAACTTTACAACAATTTTGCAAGGATGGGATGCTTGTGTGCAAGTTAGTGAATTGGTTCTACTTTTCTGCCAGTAGGACAGTGGACACAGCACTATGTGATAACTCTCCAAATGTGCTTCTGTTCTGGTTAACCCAGTTGTGTTGAGTTACATTTAAATTTGTTTGTGTAGAATGATAAGATGTAGGCTACAAAGCAGCTAAGCTAGCACCGACCGCTAACGCTAGCATATCGAGATCTTGGGTTCTGGTTGTATTAACCTTGTGATCAGAGATGGTATGTTTATGTGTGATGCAGGTTTAGCTAATGGATAATAACTTCAGGCTGTACTTGCTTTATTTTATTGTTGTTACTTTTGTCGCTCCCACTATTGATTGTGTATAATATTGTCAGGGTGACAGTAGTAGTTTACACTCAGAGGAAGTACATTAAGTCAGGTTTAAGGACAAAGATTGGACATGGCGCCATGTAACACTCACAAAGTGTACTGTTTTCTATCTTTTCTATCAGTGAACAGCAATAAAATCATCGTGCACATGAATCTTCAGTGTCATCATTCAGTATGTAACATGTAGGCCTGCTTGTTTGTTAGTTAAACCAGCCAACAGTGTCAAATTAGCAAGAACATATAGGCTAAGCTATAGGATTTACAGTTTTAGGATACTGTACCTCTATGGTATTTTGGAAGCAAAACTGGATCAGTGCTTTGTCAATAAAGCTGCCAGCAAAGTGTCCATCTGCTTTCAGTTGGTCAAAATGGTCCATCCAGAACTGGGTGCATTCGCTTCTCAAGGTGCACCAACAGTGTTTGATTCTTTGGTTACCAGTGCTTGAACCTAAAGTGACACACTCCGCTCCATTCCCATCTTCACTGTTGCAGAGAAACCTCTGCATCTCTGCAAGGTGCGTATTTTCAGTACCGTGGTCTATTCTGACTCTTTGTGGGCATCCACTGTTTTCACTCACAGCATCAATAAAATACCCCGCAATAATTTGGGGGTCCCTGTTGGTTTTGAACGCCTCGAGCAATATCATCTTTTGAGAGAAGCCATCAACGCACCCACTGATACATATGCTGTAAGGCTTCAACTTGTCATACCCATCCACATGCCACACATAATTTGGACAATGGCTGACGTAAATACGCAGTCTCATACGGGTGTGTGCACGGAGATTTACCCCATTTCTGTCCAGTAGTTGCATCAATTTCTAATAATTTTCTCTGTCTGTAGTTAGTCCGTCCAGCCAACATTTCTGGTGCGTCCATCTGTATCCCTGTTGTTTGCCATATGTTTGCAGCTCATTATTTTGACTTCTTTAATGATTATTTTCACTTAGTAACTCATTATTTTGACTTAGTAACTCATTATTTTGACTTAGAATTTCATTATTTTGAGTTGTAAACTCATTATTTTTGACTTACTATCTCATTATTTTGAGTTGTTATTTCATTATTTCGACTTATCTCATTTGTTTGAGTTAGTATCTCATTATTTTGACTTATCTCATTATTTTCAAGTGGCGGAAATGGGCTTGCATATTATAGAATTAACTATTGTGTGTATATGTGTGTATACATATATGTGAGTAAATTGATATATGTATGTATGGGTGTGTGTATGTATGTATATATATACACACACACACACACACACACATATATATATATATATATATATAATTATATTGAATATCAGGTGTACATAGACTAGTGATTTAGTGCTATTTACTCAGGTTTTCTGGATTTTCGTGTGGTTAAAATATATATGTAGGTATATGATATGTATGTATTCATGTATATAGTGTGTGTGTGTGTGTGTACGGATATGTATATGTGTATGTATGAGTATATGTGTGTATGTATTTTTGTTGTTTTCTTTGTATTATGTTGTTATATTTTGTATTCTTGTGTCCTTCAATGCCTTTGTCGGACCAGAGGAAGAATAGTTTCAGCAATACTGTGACTAATGGTGATCCTAATAAAAAGCAAAAAAAACCAACCAAAACAATTGAACAGAACAAAGAAAACATGAGCTGGAACTGCACAAACTTCGGACTAAATACAACTCATGTCCATTAGAGGAACTTAGAAATGATATAGAAGTGGTCAAGACAGCTTTAGAGACTTTATTATCAAAGAAGGCTGAAAAATCTAAGGATGTATGAGTTTGCTAACAAACCTAATCGATACCTGGCCAATCTTCTTAGAAATAGGGCCCCAGCCCAGAACATTTCATATATTAGAGATTCAGCTGGCATACATAATCATGACAAGAGTAATTAATGACACTTCTAAATTATTTTACAAGCAGTTATATACTTCACAGTTCAATTCACTTGCAAAACAAGATATGATGGATTTTTTTTTTCAAAGGTGGGAGGCAATGTGTGTAAACCAATAACTTTGAGTGAAATTAGGAATTGTATCCAGCTAGTCCCCAACAACAAAGCTCCAGGCCCTGATGGTTTCAACGCTGAATCTTATAAAAAAGTTAGTCCTAGCTAATCCTTTACTTGAGATGCTGCAGTCTTCATTTGTAGCTGGGGCTATCCCCCATCTCTTATGGAGGCTAATATCTCCCTAGTACTAAAAAAGGGGAAACTGTCTGAAGAGTGCTGTTCATACAGGCCCATATCTGTTCTAAATTTAGTTCTGAAGCTTCTTGCAAAGATCCTAGCCTCACGTTTGGAAAATGTTCTTCCCTCTGTCATTGCTAATGACCACACTGGTTTTATTAGTGGAAGGTATTCTTCACACAATGTAAGGTCCCTATTTAATATTATCCAGCATTCCTCCCTGTACAGTGCAGAAGCTCTGGTCATTTCGCTCAATGCGGAGAAGGCGTTTGACAGGCTAGAATGGCCCTACCTATTCTTCACACTCCAAAAATTTGGCCTAGGGGAGGTTTTCATTAAACAGATTCGGATCTTGTATACAGAACCCTTTTTAGCTGCAATCACAAACAGGCTCAGATCAAGTAATTTTATTATTGAATGGGGTACTACACAAGGCTGCCCCTTGAGCCCGTGGTTATTTGCACTAGCTATGGAGCCTTTGGCCATCACCATTAGACAAGACACCAGTATTAGAGGAATCTTTTTAAATAGTCATGAGCATAAAATTTCACTGTACACTGATGATGTTTTGATTTTTTTAAACTCCCCTGCATGTTCTATCCGTAAATTGACACAACTAATTAATAATTATGGCTCTTTCTGTGGTTATAAAATATTTTTTTCTAAAAGTGAAGCCATGCCTCTTCGTTGCTCACAAACACTAGGTCCAAATATCTCACAACCTTTTCGCTGGTCTCCAGCAGGTTTCTCATATCTAAGTATAAAAGTGTTGCCGTGTTTAAAATATTTATAAAAGATAAATTAAAAGTTGCCCCTCTCTTACAAACCATAAAACAGGAGCTTGATAGGTGGTGTGGCTTGCCCCATCCCTTTTGGGTCATATCCATTTGATCAAAATGCACATCCTCCATCCAAAATTGAATAGCTCTATTATATCATTTATTTGGTATAAGAAGAGACCCAGGTTAAGATACAGTTTTCTCTGTTTACCAGTTAAAAATGGTGGCTTAGCAGCACCTTCATTCTATTTTTACCTGTCGGCTACACAGTCCAAGTTTCTTTTGGAATGGTTCATAGATGACCCTGATTCTGTCTGGCTCAGTTGCGAATATTATTATACATCTCTCCTGGCAGGGTTGCAACACTAGTTAAAGTGCTTCTAAAGAACTGACTGGAAGCACAAGGGTTTTAAAGTTGTTGGGGACATGATTCAGGGAGGCTCAATTCTCACATTTCAACAAGTGAAAAGCAAATATGGCATTACCAATAAGGATTACATTAAATTCCTGCAAGTTTGAAGCTTTATTCTGTGTAATCTGAAAGGTTTCACTGGAGGACTGGCTATTTCTCCTATAGAATCCCTTTTGGTAAACACTACGCAACTTAAATCTTTCACCCAGAAACATTATAAGACCCTCATTAATTTCAATGTAGATAATTCTGATAAGTAAGTAAAGTAAAAGGGAGATGGGAATTTGACGTGGGTACAATAGAGTCTGAGGTCTAGAATGCCCTGTGCAGCCAGCCCTCCAAAGTTCTGGTGTCTAACTCTGCCTGGGAGAGACAAACAAAGGCTGTCGCTCCTGAAGCCAGACATAAGATGAATCCAACTCTGTCAGAACTCTGTACGAAATGCCAGTCTGCTGTCGGATCATTTATTCATTGCTTGTGGAGCTGTCCTCTTGTTCAGCAGTTTTGGACTGTAATTGTTCAACAGTTGTTCAACAATATAATTTTCAAGTGCCATCTACATCTGAGCGCAGGGACTTGCCTGTTGGGACTAAATGATGAACTGCCCACTGATTTTCGTAACAGAGACCTCTTGCACATTCTACTGCACTGTACCCAGAAATGTGTCCTGGCCTTATGGATCACTGATAAAGCTTCCACTCTCAATCAGTGGAAACAAGCTGCGTCTGGTATCATTCCATTTGAAGGTTTTTCTACAGCATTTAAGGATTAACACTTTTTATTCTACCAAACTTGGGATCCATTTCATGTCTGCCTGGGTGCTACTACATCTCAGATAAGGTCAGGTCTTATAGATCTGGCCTGGGGAGAAGAGCTATAGTAGAGCTAGGTTTCTGTTTCTCCTTGGACTCTTGAACTCTGCCCTTTTTTACTTATTATTATTATTTTCTTGAGATTTATTTATATATGTTATTTTGTTTTCCTCTATTAGGTTTAATCATTGGTATTTTGTGCATTGTTACTAGTGCTACATTTTACATTGTCCTTGTCATTTCCACTTTGCAAAAAAAAGTTTAATAAACATATATCTGGGAAAAAACAAAAAGAAAAGTTTCTCATTCTTTATAGGTTATTATGCTATTATTTTACAGGCTTGGCCCACTGGAGATCAAATTACACTGTATGTGGCCCCTGAACTAAAATGAGACATGACACTCCCGGTTTATTTAGTCTGATCTCAATTCTATGTGAACAGGTGTAATGGAAATATGTTGAATTAAAAAATTGCTGTTGAATACTTATTTCCTCCACTGTATATCTTTCTGTAACCCCCTAAACTTATATCAACTGAATGAAACTCTCACTCATACACACATGCTGCAGCCTCCTCCTCCTCCTCCTCCCATTCATGTCTCTGCCTTTTAATGTCATTGGCATCAGGACCATGGCTGTGTCTGCATCATCTAATCTTCATGTCACTAATCTCACTTATGTGAACTCACTTGCTCCATCGCTTACTGAACAGAAATGAAACATTTCTGCAAATGAGCAGCATGTGTTAAAGCCAAATAGCCCTATATTTCAACACATTTCCTGTATTATTATGCTGATGTATTATCTCATTTAATGATTGTAGAACAACACTGTCATAACCAGCACGGTTTTTTTAAGTACAACAATGGTCTACTCTTAACAAAATATTACAAAGATCTCTAATGCAATAACATCCTTAAAGGTAGGACTTATTGCAGTGCTTAGATTAATACCCAGGCATAGAGCATCCTGACACATAGAGGGAAGCAAGGAAAAAAGATTCTGGGGCTTGCTGCAGCTCTATTTTAAGATATCACCCTCAACATCCCTGAAAAGACAATGAATGTAGTGTGTATACATATATCCTTATGTTTTGCTTTATAGAATTTGTTGTTTGATTTGTGACTTATGCTATATTCTCATTGTTTGCCGGCCTGAGAGTATGGATATCTATTTATGAATGCATCTTGTTAAGGAAGTGGTGCCTGTAGTTTGACACATATAGGGCTTTCACACTGGCAGGGCTCCGTGCTGGTTCCAGTTCTCAAACCCAATTTTTAACCAGCCGGCACGTTCAGACCGAAAAAATAACAGGTTCGGAACCTGAAAAGTTGGTTCTCAAGGGAACCAAGAAATAGTTGGTTCTTAACTGGGAATCATGACATCATCAGTGGGTGTGTCGTATTCTGGGCTGTGAAGATGAGCAGGAAGGAGGAGAAGGTTGCAGCCAACAACCTGGAGAAAAACAATTTGTTGTGGTCTGCTGAGGAAATTAGCCTAAAAAATAATGCCACTGCTGTTTACTTGCACCTGAGTAATGCAGAGTAACACACACCCACTTTATATTCTGCTTAAACCGTTAATAAAGGCTTTGTTTGTTCCAGTTTTATTGCATATCCTGACCAAAGAGCACCTTCTTGGATACTATTACTGCAACCCACATGAGCACTCCATCAGCTGTTTATATTCACCATAAAGTGCTGAAAAATATTAACTTTCATGAGAATTTGTCAGGTGAACAGTACTTTTTTTGTCTTTTCAGGGTTGTTGAGGGTGATATCTTAAAATAGAGGTGCAGCAAGCCCCAGAATCTTGTTTTCCTGCTTCCCCCTATGTGTCAGGATACTATATGCCAAATTTTATAGTTGTATGACTATTTATGCCATTGTAGTACCTAGATATTTGCATTTACATAATTTCGCCAGGAAAATGCCCTGTAGCTTTCCAGTAGCTAGTTGACCGGGTTGTCCACCCAGGTTGTGATCCTTGAGGGTCCTAGATATCATTTCTGGTGCATAACCTTTTACAACATTCCGTGTCTGTTTTTTCACTTTGCCCCCGGGTATAATTTCAGGTATAGGTTCACACAATGAATTACTAAGAGAGGATATTTTTTTAAACAAATCAAACAAAAGAAAACTACATCTGACAGAAGCTAATGTGATTGCTTGAGAATAATTGTTTGACATACCAGGTCATTAATTCAAAAAATGTGTTACTGCAAACAAACCTGACTCAGGCTCAGGGGAGTTATAAACTACTGTTATGTACAGGACCATATGTTAAACATCCCCAAATGCCATGTTTTAAATGCTCTAAAAGTTCTCTCTCTAACTACTTAACTATGAAGTTGCTGCAGTGTTGCTGGTTTCTTACTGTTGCACACATTGCCATGTCTACTTCACAGAGAACATGTGTACAAATGGCAGAGGCTTTGAGGTTCCCCTCTCACACTTGTGCAAGTTCAATCCTAATAATAATAATAGTACATTTTACTTAAAAGGTACCTTTCACAACACTAAAGGTCACCGTACAACAACAGAATAAAAACAGTCAACAAAAGTGTAAACATAACGCAATACATGAAACAATATCAAAATGCAACTGGGTGGCAGTGTGGTCATTCCTGTCCAAATTTAAAGTGCATATGCCAGTCTGAAGACATGAGTTTTCAAATGGGATTTAAAGGAGGTGATTGAGTCGGACTTTCTTGTGTCTTGTCGCAGAGAGTTCCAGAAGTGGGGGGAAGTGGCTAAAGGCTCTCAACCCCCATAGTGGACAAGCTGGATCATTATTTACTCCAAACTAGTTGTGATGTCACATGTCCTAGCAACACTTACATTTTTAAGATTTTCCATGGGCCATGCGGTGGAAAACTTTCAAACTTACTTTAAAGTGGTGTCCACATAACCCCACACACTGCTGGCCAGGCCATCAACTCCAACAACAGACAGCATTCTCTGAACAACCCTGAGTGAAACAGAAACCGTGACTGACAGAAGACAGGGTGGATTTAAGCTGTTGTCAGCACAATATGCCAAAGTCGCACAGCTTCAATTAAGAGATGTTCAAAATCGTAATCTATAGTAGATCAAGACTAAGCTGTGTCGTATATGTTTCTCCGTCAGTGTCCTGTCAAAGTTTTAGTGTTTTGCTAACTTTAATTTCAAGGTAGTGCCGGTCTGTAGACAACGTAACTTTTGTCGGTGTCTGACAACAACATTTTCAGATCCTATATTGAGCGAACATCGCTTGCAATAGTTCCACTCTGCGTGAGCTGAGAACTACTTACCCTCTGCCTGTCGTCTCCGCCTGCTCGGCCATACTGCCACAGCACTTCTCTATTGCTTTCTGTGGTCACGTGGCCTCAGTGATTCCTGACGTAAATCGGCAGTTGGAACGTTTGTTTTGTTATCCAGGGTAACTACGCCGAGTGGCGACACGTCAGGGACGCTTCGTCTCCTCGCTTACGACAGCTTCCCTTCTTGTCCCTTCTTGGAGAAAAACAAACGCATCCGGCCTCCTCTGAGCGTGAGGCGGAAGTAGTCTCGCTGTCAAAGACGTAAAGAAGCTGCTTAGCAAAAGAGAGAACTTCGGTAAGTTTGTAAATGACAGCTGTGGCTTTGATTTCTGAATAATTTTGACATCTCGAGATAACAAGAGGCCGGAACGTTTTCGCGTTAAAAAAAATATGTTTTGTTAGCTGTAGTTTTGTGTTGACTCATTCTGCTAGTGACTGAAATTGTTGCAATGCATGTTTGCTTTGCTATGTTTGCTACGTAGGACTCTCAGGTTCGTACATGAATTGTAATTCTGGTGCATTTGTGTAAATGTGTGTGTACGTTTATGACTTCGTTCTTCATTATCCGATGCTGTTAACTGCTGCTCATGCTTTACTGTATAATTAAAGCAAAGCTGTACATCTCTGTACACCTCAAATCAGCGCATCTCAGTGCTATGTTCTACCCTGTACAGTAATTAACTAGAAAGTGAAGAACCAGCAACAATGGTTATGTGCATAGATCTGTGTTACTGTTCATGTTAGCTCATTGTCGTAATTTGCTGAGACATTGTTCCTGGCATGTGGCAGGTTGAAATGTGAGCTGTGAGAAAGCGTCTGTAGATCCAACCTGGTGATTAAAAAAAGAAACCAAAATCAATTGCAATATACAGATGACAATAGCTGTAAAACACTAATAAATGAAATCTCAGTCATGAACTTTACTCTGGTTTAATATCTGACTGATACTGTCACTGTATGGCACCTTGTGTATTTACTGGTAAACTGTGTTAGCAGCTGTTTGGCTGGCCCTTGTCAGATTGTTCACTTGGTGTCTGTTTGTGGTTTCTGTAAAGGTTATTAACAATATTTAAAGTTTAAGCTCCAAGCAGCGTTGATCAAGCCTTCTCACTCGTGCACAGCTTGATGATGCTCACAGTAGGAATGTAAACGCAGCTCTCACCACTGAACACTGTGTTCAAGGACTAAAATATCCTACATGTGAACATGTGACACCACACAAAATATACAGCTTTTTTACATGCATTTTCAGTAAGTGTGACACAGACACAGATGTGTCTCCGTATTAGACAACACACTGAACATATCATAACAAGGAAGGAAATAAGCACACACACACACTATACTCTCTATATAGTATATTATAAAATATATACAGTAGATGGATGTTTTCTTTGATCGTTCCTCAGATTTTCTTTGGTTATTTCTTTGCCTATGGAAGTGCCCATGATGGAGTCAGTTGACCACAGTGGCTCCAGGTTCACTCCTTTAGTGGTGCTGGAGCTGGCCTCAGATACAAAGGAGGAAGCCACTGAATGGCTGCTGAGCAGGATAAGAGACCAACAGCAGAATGGAGGTATTGCACTCAGTGTTCTCCCCCTCTTTTCTAATATGTTACTGTCATTTGATAATTACATTGAGTGTTATTTTCCGAAGGTGCTGAGCTGCTTGTGGAGAAGCTGGGCCCTGGAGTCATGTCTCAGGAGAAGGAAAATCCCAACATGTTCCTGGTAGGGGCTTCCCAGAAGAGGCTTCTGTCTGGTGCTGAGGATGTGGGCCTTTTTAAGGAGTTCAGTGATGGGTCTATGAGGGCCTTCACCTGTGCTAACAGACACAACTTCAAAGACTTTAAAGGTAAGGTCTAGGAGTAGGTGCATGCTTTGTGAGCTTGTGTTTGTGAGCTTCAGAGTAGTGGGCAACAGAGAATCAACTTGAGAGTATTTTAACAACTAATTAATCCCTTTAATCTAATACTAATCAACCATTTTCAAGAAAAAAGTTATCTTAATTCAAATGTGAGGATTTGCTGCTTTTCTCTTTTTGATATCAGTATAAATCTGATCTCTATGGGCTATGGCCTGTTGATCAGACAAAACAATTCAAAATCCACCTTTGATAAAAGCATCTGCCAAATGAGTGTTTGACATTGTGTAGAATTAATAATGAAAATATTCTTTAATTTTCACATTAAAATCTCGCTCATGATTGAGGTCCGTTATGGAGCCAGTTTCTAGACATGGTAGTGGAATCAACAGAGCATCAGTAAAATGAACTAAAGTTTTAGGAAAAAATGATGTCATTGTAATTAACTCAGTATTTGTCATAGTTTGAAGATACTGACCCTACTGAGTTGTGTAACATGCTTTAGCTGTGGCTGTCTTGGTGTTTGCTGATGGTCTCTTTCTCTGCAGGGGATGGAGACAGCTTCCTCAGTATGGCTGAGTGTCAATACATCGTTAAACACGAGCTGGACACATTGAGAGCTATAGATGAGACCCATGTCCCAGGATACACCCAGGTCAAGCTCTACCCTGGGAAATCAATTAGTGAGTGTCTACGTGTGTGTGTGTGTGTGTGTTACATCTTGTCATGAAAAAAACGATCACCACTGCATCTCAATCAGGCCAAGCACATATATTGATTAATTGTAAAAGTGTAATGTGTAAAAGATCCATTACCTCACAAACAGAAAATTCTTTGTAACAACTTAACATCTAAACAATACACTAATGGAAGACAGCACAACACATCTCCATTTCAGAATAAAAGCATTTGTTATTGTATTACTTTAACCTTAGCATCAAAGAAATATTTACAACATCCTACCACCTGATGAACAGTTGTTCATCACTATCACATTCATCACCTCTAGAGGTGGGAATCAAGAACCAGCTCTTTTTCAGATGCAGCACCCAGTGGATCAATTCCTTGGGATTGTGTGCATGCCTGCTTAACGATTCTGCTTATCAGTTCTGCTCTCTTTGCAAATGCACATACTTCTGAACCAAACAACATTCGTTCAGAGCAAAGCATGTAAAGAGTCTATGTTGCTGTTTACTGGATTATCACTAGCCTTTAGTTTATCAGCTCCAGGTCTTTTACAGTTGTTCTACTTGGAAGTGATATGCAGTGTTGCCAGATTAGATTGACACTTTCCAGCCCAATCACATCTTAAAACCTGCCCAATCCAATAAAAACCAGCCCAAACCACGAAGTTGACAGACACTCGTGTAAACCCGTAAATCATTATCATATCTGCATCAAATAACCACAGATAAATGGTAAATAAATAGGTTATCGCAAACTGCAACCTACAAAGAGCGCAATAGCTAAGTCAACCAAAAAGGCCGCAAAAATTGCAAAATGAACATCTGGCACCTAGCACCAGGTCCAGATTAATAATGCCAGCTGTTTAGCTATGTGCATAAAGACCATAGATTTACATGAACTTGTGCCTGTAGACCTACCTGTTATTTCTGTACAACCCACCGTTGCTAGGGACACCACTGAGATTGCTGTTCGGATCAGCTGCTGAATCGTCGTGGGCGCCTAATTTATGCAATTTATACATCAATAAACGTCATATTTTGATCAACATTGTGTCTCAAATTTATTTCACTAGGCTGTGTAATAAGTGCAATAGTGAGCAGGATGGATGGCACGCAAAGCTTTGAGGTTTCAGTAGGGCTTACTAGTGAAATAAATAATTTACAGTATAATTCAACGAGAAAAAGAAAGCAATATACAAACAAACCAATTATTCACATACACAGCGCTTCTCCATCCCTCTTTCTCCTCGCCGCTTTCCACACCTGTAGTGCTGGAAGACGCACAACCTGAAAGCTTGTTGTTTTCACAATATTAAAAACCCACCAAATGTGGACTAAACCAGCCCAAATTTCATCCACCCGACCAATGCATTTTTTCCCCACCTGATATAATCAAAAATAGCCCAACTGGGCGGAAGCCTGCCCAAATCTGGCAACACTGGTGATATGGCCTACACAACCACAGAGACCAGTGATTGTACTGGACTGAAGAAGAGATTTATGACATTGCGCTATAATTCTATAATCAATATAAATAAGGGTCAGTATATGGTACTTACTGCTTAGTGTTTATATCCAAAATGTCACCGTTTACTAAATCAACATCTAGTTTGTCCTGACAAAATAAAGTTGTGAAATATCTGCGTGGGGTGGACCTGCTGACAAATGTGCAGCTGACAGTGACCTGAGCCACCATCTGATCGTCCCTCATTCACATCATCAGGATGGGACAAAGTCTCCTGGACATATATGTATATTCTTTGTGTTTTTCCTCTCTTCACTTCCAACCATCTCGTTTCAGGTTTTGCTGGTAGCCATGTGAAATCTGGTGAGGGCCTTGTGTCTTTTCTCTTGTGCTGGCTTTCTTTCTCTCTCTTTTGCTCGCTCACTCCGCAAACAAAAATGAATGTTACATGAAAACAATAACCTGTGAGAAAAATACCGATACCAAGAAATGGAAACAATGTAATAACTAGGGCTGCCCCCAAATAGTAGACCAAGCATTAGTCGACCCAGAAGTCATTAGTCAACCTAAACTTTATTGGTTGATTGGTCACAAAAAAAACAAAAAAACAAAAAGAACATTAGGAGCCGTGTCTAAATCTGAAGTCAAAATCTATATTACTGAACTGTGTATGAAAGACTTAGAGGGCTTTTAATTTGAAGGGCCAGATACTGGAAGTCATGATACGTACTGCTGCATGTCCCTGCGATATTGCGGTTGTTAGACAGTCAACTATTAATATAATGTTGGGCAAGAAATCTAAAATATGGGATCATTTTGAGAAGAAAAAGGACAATCCCCTAGAAGGTGACAAGTCAACATTCGTCAATGATGAACATGATGTATCATCTAATATATAAGTTTTTCAGTCACTGAGGCTGTTACAAGTTCATAAGGTGTTAGAGTTATACTGGAAAATCAGTTTAATGTTCAGTCTCCTCTCCTTGCTGGTTGTTCTGATACGAATACGAATACGAATTTATTGATCCCCAAAGGGAAATTCATTTGTCTGTCAGCTCATCAACCACTTGCAGAAGAATGAAGAAGCCTGATGGCTGAAGGTACAAAGGATCTTCTATATTTCTCCGTCCTGCAGTGAAGAGAGAGGAGCCGTCCACCACCGCTCTTTTCTTGGTCCATCAAGGTGTTATGAAGAGGATGATCTGAGTTGTTCAGAATGGCCTCCACCAGCGTGTATCTCTGATCTCTCTGAAGTCAGGTGCCTCAGGATGTTTAGTCTGTATCCTAGCAACGACTTCATGGAGACCTTCACATGGAACTTCAGCAGTAGCTGTTGGTGGGATGTACACAAGTGTTGTTTTGATTTGAAAAAAGTCTACTTCCTGAGTCTTCATCTATATCTCCAGCTCCTCATCACTCTTGTTGAGCAGAGAGTTGATATTTTGCATGATGACTGACAGCAGAAAGGACCTACAGTACATCTCCACTTCCAAGCCTTTAACCTCTGCACCACCAGCACAGCAACCACGAAAGCAGCTCCTCATCCCAGCTGGAACAGGGTGGCATCCTCCAGACTTGCTCCATTTTCAATGACAGAAGCTCCTCTCCTGAAGAATCTCCTCTCCCCACAGAAGTGTCCATCAGTAGTTGACAAAATACAACAAAAACATACAAAAAAACAACAAAAATAAAGCAAAGGTTGAGTAAAAACTCAGAGCTACCAGACTTTGCTGCTCCCAGTTGAAGCGCATGTTCTGGAATACATACATCACAATTACTGCTTTGCCGCGGGTGTCATTAACAGGTGGCTGGCTTCCTGCGTGATCTTGTTTTTTTTTTAAAAAAAGCCAATTTAAAGACTTTTAAAGGCTTTTATTTATTACTGCTTTGTATTATCCTGTAATGTAGCAAACAATACTTAACATTCTATCTCAGCCCTGCAATTCAACCTGTCTTGTTGCTCCCCTATATATATATATATATATATATATATATATATATGCCAGGGGCAGTCCTAGTAATAACTCCTGTGATCACAGCTGGCCACAGCAGGCATCAGGCCACTGTGGTCATAGTTTTAAACACTCCAGGTAAGCCCTGTCTACTTTGTTAATGTTAGAGCCATTAATGCAAACAAATCCATTTTTATTTTATTCCCTCACCCATTAATAAAGTATCAGATCAATAAGCAATATTGATAATGGAATCAGAATTGCTAAATTCATGTAAATTTCCACCCCTAATCACATAACTATGCAGTCACTTTAATTAATTTATCTCTAAAGAATATATTAACTGAACAGGTCTCCTTAAAGGAGACATATTATGCTGTTTGCCACCAACAAGATTTCATATGGTTTCCAGTCTCTCTGAACGTTCGTAACGTGATCTCCACGAGATTTGTGCAAACCTGACGTCAGGTTATACTACACACCGCTACATACCGGGCTGTGTACTCTCCTCCTGGCTTCTCACTACATGCTGCTCTGTTGTAAACAAACCCACATGGCAACGATGCTACAACCGAACTACACAGCTGCTGAATGATTAAGATGCATATTTATTTAGTTTCGAAAGTTCCATATGATTTACAGTTAGAATTTCATGTATACAACATTTGAGCTAACCATGATTTAGATTTTTTAGATTTGTCAAAAAATATTAGTATGGTATGATATTGGTATTGAAGCAAATTGACAACATATGTACAACAATGTATTGTTTTATTCCCACTGTAGTCCGCAGGTTTCAGTCCAAAGGGATCCTGATCCAGATGTTTCCTCTCCATGAGAAGGAGGAACTGAAAAGATTGTCTTTTTCCTGGTACAAAAAGGTGAAGTTGTCTCTTCAGCCTCTTGGTAAGTGGAAGACTAGGCACTGTGTGTCAAATCATAATCTACATTATCCAGTTACTAAAAGCGTTTTGGTCCTCCAACATCCTTTTCACAATGCCTAATTTAACTTCTAGTTTTATATCTGTTCAGTTTATAGTAATTTTTATTATTAAATATTTTTGCCATATTTTTGACTGAAATGCTCTGTTAGTGCACCTACCCACTTGTTTCCTTTTGGTCTCATGTCCCCAGATGATATCAGACACTACTTTGGTGAGGGCCAGGCCTTTTACTTTGGTTTCCTGGAGTACTTCACCTTCGCCCTGGTGCCCATGGCCCTTATTGGGTTGCCTTACTATCTGTTTGACTGGGAGGGCTACGATAAATACGTGATCTTTGCTGTGTTTAACTTGGTCTGGTGTACAGTTATGCTTGAGGTAATGAGATTGACTTTTCTTATTTACAGACCAGAGTCATAGAGTCAGTTTAAAAAAGCAGACAACCCAAAAGGCTTAAAGGAGCTATTTGCTGCTACTGCCACATATTGTAGCTAACGTTGGCATTAAAGCTCTTCACCTACAAGTTTATACAAAACGACTAGCAGCCGTCTCCAACGCTGGAAACAAACACCAACATCAAATGTGGTTTTGCCTCTGTTTATATGACATCCTTTTTGGTTCAAAGAAGAGACATTCATTTTTGAGCCCACATCAAATTAGATTGATTTTGTATACACCATAAAATTAATGCATACATTTTAATGTTTCAAACAATATTTGGAAACTAAAATGTCAAAAAGGGGTGAAATAATGTTCAAAATTGCAAAATCATCATCATCATTTGGTGTATTGCATTCTTAAATTTATCATTACATATTTAGAATGAATAATATATGAAAGAATATGAAATATAAAATAGAAAGTTAAAGAATGTTTGTTTGCTTAATTGCATCTCACACATAAAATCATCAGAATAACAAACCCAACTCAGTCAGTGTAACAGATTTTCTTTTCTTTTTTTTCATTTATTCATTCATTTGTAATGGGACTCTGCATATTCATGCACATACAAAAAGAACAAAACAATTTGTTGTAAATATGCTAAATGCATTATGCATAAATATACATTAAATAATGTAAAAATGAAACAATATACATACAAATCTATTACCATAAATGAACTACTAAATTGTTTGATTGAATTTCATGCCCTAATAATACGAAAGCATATTGCACAAAAAAAGCTCTGTTTTTCTAAATATTTTTTTCAGTTTTTTTCTTAGTATTTTTTTCTATTTTTGGAGTAATGTTTTTTTTCTGAATTAACTTCAAAAGCTCCCACCTGCAAATCATGTTGACCACTGTGGTCAAGCCAGCCTCCACATTGTTTTGTGGTACATGTATACAGACATAACAATAAGAATGTGTGAGGACTGACTTCAAAAGAAAGGCAATCTTCCAAAATTTATTTAAATTGCATAATTTACAAGTTCATGTAGAATTTCTTACTAAAAGCCTACTTTTTTTTCTTATTTTCTCTGTGGTCCTTGTAAATTCAGATGACATTACCTGTTAAGCCCTAGCCTCTATTTTGGAATTCTGCTCAAAAATGACATGCCCATAATGAATAGAGTATATCTCTGCAACCACAAGGTCTGTTTGGATATTCCTGTTATCATAATAAAGGGTCAGAAACTTGGGTCAGAGTAAATGAGGTTGACACACAGCATAAATCACAGATTTCATTTCCGCCTACAAAAAAATACGCTTTTAGAATGAGTATCCCCTTGGAATGATGCAGTTGCAGCTCAAAATCTGTAGTAAACCGTAGTAAAACATCTGGGCCCGTATTCACAAAGACTCTCAGAGTCCTCTCAGAGAGCTCCTAACTTAGCCTAAAAATTACTAGCAAGGAATCTTAGCTTAAGAGTGACTTAGGAAGTTTCTGAGAGCAACTCTGAGCAAGGAGAGGACAGAAACTTTTATCTGAGTGAGGAGGTGTGGTTGACACCGTTGCTAGGTATGACTCATTCTTTTTGAAGCTCTGATTGGTTGTTCGAAAAAAGGAGGGGAAGAAACCCAAATGCAGTCGTAATGATGAAAATAATTTTATGTCATGAACAACTTAACAAAGTTCAATAAATTGTTAGTCAGATTTAAAAGAAGTTACAAATAGTTTGAACATACATACTTGTGCAGTCTTCACATGCCAATAGTTATTATATTTATTTGCTTATGTTTAATCACCATGCTGGTCATTTCACATATAACGATTTTAGAGGGAAATTCTGCTCCAGAGTTACAGCGAAAGCCAAGAGGCATACTGGAACACATCGCGCAGCAAATTAATGTATCGATGTCCGATGAATTACATCAACACCAGAAAACCTGCTATGTGTATGAACATCCGTTTGTGAGTCTGCAACGTGTGGACATCCAGCGGAAAATGAACAAACGGCGCTACAATACGAGGCTGGAAATGCGCTGTAATTGACAGATGGTTTTGATAGTCATCACTGCTTCATTGATTCATTTTTCTAGTTAAATATTATAATGGTGCGATTACCTTCATTTCTGCTGTTATTGCGGTATTTTGCAGTGGGAGACACAAACATTATTCCTGCACAGAGTAAAATATTAAACAGTGATTTAATGAAACGCTTTCATTAAATCACTGTCATTCAGTGTTTGGAGAATATTACTCCGACCTCTCTGTCTTTCTGCCATTTCCTTCTCTGTTTAAGAAAGATCCTCAGCCTCTTAAAAGTCCTCCTCCCTCCTCTTAACAGTTTGTTACCTTAGGAGCTCTCTTAAGGGCTAGGGTGCTTTGTAAATAACTTTTATCTTACCAAAGAAAAATTCTAAGAAAAATCTTTGTGAATACGGGCCCTGAACATTACCTGTTCCAAGACCAAGCTTGTAGCCATACAAGCTTCTGTTTAATTTGATGTGCAGCACGAATATGTTTCTACACGATTAGTGTGCTGTCGGACACTATTTATTTCAAGGCTTGTCGGTAGAGCCCAACTGGGCTCCGCTAGGGCTTAAGAGGTTAAAGGGAACCACTTGTTATTACAAAACAATTACACTTGACCCACCTGAGGATGTCACTCTGAAAATATCAGTGGAATCTGATACAGCATTTCAAAAATAAAAGCACTTTGATATATTTACACAGTGTACCATGTACATTTAGATTGATATTAAAAGGACACCTGAGAAACTGGTTGTCTGGTCCATCATGTTGCAGAGATACCTATGATATGACCTACATATCAACATAGTTTTGATGTTAGTCTGTGGAAAAAGGAAACTTATCAATGTGGAGTTACAGGGCTCATAGTTCAAAATGCAAAATTTACTTTATTCTGATTTCCCTGATATTTTCTGAGTGACACCTTGAGGTGCAGTACTACCAGTCTGAGGTGGAATTGTCCTGTAATAATAGGTAGTTTCCTTTTAGCATAAATCTGAATTTACATCAAACACCGTTTAAATATATAACAATTTATGGGGCTTTTATTCCAAAATGATAAATGCTGTGATATGTGACATCCTGAGGTGGTTCACTATCAGTAATTGTTTTGTAATAACAAGTAGTTTCCTTTTAATACGATTATGACCTCTTGCATTATAAACAACAATGTCTGATTGGCAAGAATGTTAAGTAAACACTTAGTGATGCTAACATTAGCCATGTTGCAGTTGTGAAACAAATAACTCCTTTAAGAAGGAACTTCATTATTGAGTAATTTCTGAAAAATAAATTAAGAGATAATGCAACAAGATTAATGACACTTTTCCTCCACCAGTTTTGGAAGCGTTGCAGTGCTTCTCTCGCCTACTGCTGGGGCACACTGAGCAGGAAGAAGGCCTTTGAAGAGCCTCGGCCTGGTTTCCATGGTGTCCTTGGGTTCAACCCTGTAACGGGTCGTGAGGAGCCTCTCTACCCCAATGTCAAGAGACAGCTGCGGATCTACCTTGTGTCTGTGCCCTTTGTGCTGCTCTGCCTCTACCTATCCCTCTATGTGATGATGATCTACTTTCAGATGGAGGGATGGGCACTCACAGTCCACGATGAGGAGCCCACATTCTGGACTGGTATACTGCTGTTCATCCCCAGTATTATCTATGCTGTGGTCATAGAAGTTATGAACCTGACCTACAGGTATGCTGCAGAGTTCCTCACAGAGTGGGGTGAGTTGTCTAAATTTTTATTTAGTTACTTATTTTTAAAAGTGTCAGAATTGAAACAACCTGCATCTAATCAGATATCATCTGTTGCTTGTTTCTCATAATGTTTTATTTTCAAAGTGAAGATATGTTTAAGTTTACAACTTTTCAAGAAGAAAGGAATTCAAAATTCTGCCTTCAACCCTTACAACTGACCTTTTCCCACTATATTTACTTTTTTCTACTCTTTCTATCTACAATTTAAATTTATTTTAAAACTACAGAATCATAAACATATATGATGTTAGGGCTAATCCCAACCCTAGCCCTAACCCAAGAGGGAATAAATAAAGCAAAAATAAACCTAAAAAACATGCAGTACATCACCTTTAACTTGGTTCGTACAAAACCCATTTTGGTCTACTTTCTTTCCTGTTCCTTTTTTAAACTTATATGACTTAGTATCCCTATGTAACACAGTTGCAAAAATAGTTCCTTCATCCCAAAGAGCTAATACAAATAAAAGAAAGTAAATGTATTGTATCATATATTATAAAATACATCATGCAAATGATGTGTGTAAATGAAAATATCACATAATATAAATAATTTATTGCACTTCACATGCCAAGTTGCAATTCTAGATCAAACGAGTGATTCAACTATATAAAGTTCATTTAGCATTCATCTCATATCATGGTACATTTGCAAAGTTGGAGATTGTTTTCTGCCTCCACACCGTCAACAGTATGAGTGGATGTTTTTAAGGTTGTCCAACCATCCCACTCTTGTGAATACAACAGTGCCAGCACCCTTCATCATGGTTAGTACCAGACTGGGGATTTCAATGACTTTACATTAACATTATTGAAGTCAGCATTACTGGCCTGAAGTCACTCAGTGTTGAGGGGTTTAAGTCTTTGCAACAGAGATAATGATGGAGTGTTTCCATAACTTGGACTTTCTGTTGCTGAATGATAATGAGAAGATAATATTAAAGTTGTATCTCCTCTGCTCACTGCAGGTTTTCCGCACATGACTACAACACTTTTAATATCAATAGATAGAACTGGGAGATACAACCTCATCAGTATTATCAGTCGTCCCTGTTAACACTGACCAGTCTGTGTAATCAAAGCACCCACCCACTGTGGATGTAGAGACTGAAAGACTGTAGGTTTCACTGTATTCTGTATGTCCGGGGGGGGAGTCATACAAATAACTGCCAAACATTTGTTTTATATGACATGCTCCAAATATATATTCCTTTCTGTGCATCTAGAGAATCATAGGCTGGAGTCTACATATCAGAATCACTTGGTCCTCAAAGTATTAGTTGTGAGTACAAAACTTTTTCCAAAATATTGCTAATTTCACTCTTCAGTGAATCAGACTGCAGCTTGTCTTGTCAATACTCATACTTATCATTGCTAACTTGAATTTCCTCTGCAGTTCAACTTCTTCAACTGTTTCGCCTCGTTATTCTACATTGCCTTTGTCATGCACGACATGGTGCTGCTCAGACAGGTAGGCCCTTCAATCTTCCTTTGTTCATTCTTATGTATTTCATTTGTGTCATTTCTTTCCTTGATCTGTTCTCATTTTTCTTCCATTTCCTTCTTTCCTTATTCTTTTATTACCTTCATCAATTCTTGATTCTTGATTTATTATTTCCCTCTTTACATTATACTGTGTCATTCTTTGTCCCTGTGTTCTGTCTTACCCACCTTTTATGGCTGCTTCCCCTGTTTCTCCCTGTTTCCCCACTCCAACTGCTCTTTGTTGTCTCCTTTGTCTTGGTTCTGATTGGCATCCAGAGTCTGGCTACCCTTTTGATCACTAGTCAGATCTTGAATCAGTTCATGGAGGCCTTCCTGCCCTATTGGCTCCAGAGGAGACGCAATAAGATGATGATCCACAAGGTCCAGAAGACAAGGACTCTGCAAGACAAAGAGCTTCCTCTGGTTGAGCAGGTCCGACTAGAGGCTGAAATGAGCACATACTTGGTAGGTGCACATGATCTTTTCTCTCAGTCAATTTCGGGACTTGATTATCAAGTCTCAATTTGTTTTTCTGTAAAGATCATTGTGCCTGTGATATACACTCTGTCTCTCAGGGAACATTTGATGACTACCTGGAGCTCTTCTTGCTGTTTGGTTATGTCAGTCTCTTCTCCTGTGTCTACCCCCTGGCCGCTGTCCTGGTGGTAGTGAACAACATCACTGAGGTTTACTCTGATGCCTTCAAGATGTGCTGTGTGTTCAAACGACCTTTCTCTGACCCATCAGCAAACATAGGAGTTTGGCAGGTGAGATATGTCTTGATGTTAAAAGCAGATGAAACTAAAGCTTCACCTATTTAAACAGCTAAAATGTAAAAAAAAAAAAAAAAAAAAAAGGTCAGATAAGTACTGTCGTGTTCACATTTCATCAACTAAAAATGCCCTAGGTTAGAACACATTCAGCTTTTACAAGTTTGTTCACAATCACCTACTTATAGCGGGTCGACTGACATGATTTTCATCTCATCCATTGCCATAGCGTCACAGTACCTTAAACCTGTTGAAGCTCAATGTCCATGGACTTCAATAGGGTGGCATAGAATATTTTTTTTCACTGTAGCAAAGCTAGATGGTCATTGCGTAAATGCTGCGATTTTGTCCCTCCCACAGACTTTGGGAGTGAATGGAGCAGTGGGTGGGCCAGGACGTTGGCCTTATGCATGATGATTGGAGGATCTAAAAGCTGATTTATGATACTGTGTGAAATCGATGGTGTACCTCCATTGAGCCCTCTGCTGCACCATGAAATCCTACACTGTAGTCACTGTAGTCTAGTCTCCAAAAAACTGTAACTACATGGTGAGGCAACGCAGGCCGCATGGGCTGTGGTTGGTCCTATGGTTACAGAGAACTACAAAAGACGTACAACAGCGTCGAGGCACTGGCAGAGTTACAGACTGGAGTTGTCGCAGATGCATAAATCAAGAGGTGCACAGACAGAATCCCTTTTTGATTGACAGCCATTTTTAAATATACACTGACACCAGAGTATTTTCATGTTCAGTCCCATTGGGTATTTTGCAAGTGAAGCCAAGAGACAAACTCATTTCTTGGTATTTGCTCAGCGATACAGCCTATTTCCATTGTACGTATGATACACTCTAAATTAAACACGATTATAGCTTTTCCTTGTTTCAGTTTAACATAATTCTCACATTCCCTTATTTGAGATTAATATTCATGGGTATCAGTCATGTGACGATTTGTCTCAGTCGAGCACCATCTTGAGGCCCTACCAGGGACCTACCAGGGACCTACACGCAGCTACGATGACCTGATGATGTCTCAGTCAAAAATAGCTCACCTAACTGCTGACGAAAAGCAATGGTATCTACAAAAAAATGATACTTTAATGTTGTGTCTCAATTCGAGAACTTCCATGAGTACACTGAAATAGTATACTATGTATACTATGTACTTACTTCTGTAGTGCGCAAATTTTGACGGTTAGTGCACTTACCAGGACTAACGATCCCAACGGTTGCCAGTGTTTTCATTTTTTTTAGACTGCTATTATCGCCTGTAAACACATCTACCGGCTTGTTTTGTTGGTTACTTAGCGATAATGAATGCCTTGCTCTTACTTTTTTTTTTTTCTTTTTTTCTGCATGTGTGCACCACCTGTTTAATGCGAGGTGGAGATTACGCCGCCACCGCGTCAGCTGGCTCCTCTTACTGGCGGAAAACATTAGCCTACCAGTATGTTGATTTACATATTGTACACCACTACGTAGCCGAGACGGCAATCATTGAGGGTGTGAAGTGTCCATCGTTCCACTCTCAACTTTCGGACCGTTTTGAGTGCACCATCCGGGTGCTTACAGTACACTGCATTTTGACATACATACTGCACATACATACTCAAAATACTTAGTTTAAAGCTGGGGTTGGTAATCCTGTTCAGAAACATGTTTTGTTATACTGGGTGAAATGGTCCTTCTACCTTCTGAGTAATCAATACATTATGTATCAGAAAAAGGAACGAAAATAATCAGTCCTCTGTGGAAGCTGCAGGACTGACAAAACTCCAACCAATCCAAGCTCTTCGCACTGAAGAGCAAAAACCAATCAGATGCCTTCATTTCTAGTTCTGTACCCCTGCCTCCGACGTGTGTGCACAATCTTCACATGTCGCTGTTGCCAGAAGAAATTATCGTATAGAGTTACAGCAGAACAGATTTCATGCTCATTTATGAGCAGTGGCTGAGAAAATGCAGCCCCAGTTACTACTTCCAGCGTTACTTGTAACGGCTCGCCCCGAGAAAAAGGCAAGGAAGAGAAAGTCGGAGGCTGAAAAGGCTGCTAATAAAAAGGCTCTGGATAAAGCCAGAGGTCAAACCAGAGTAAACATCGGTGTTGCTTTTGAGCGGTGGAGACAACAGAGGGATTTGAAGTGATGCTGAGGTTGCTCTTTTTCTGTTGGACAGGTAATTATATGTTTTGCTTCGGGGAGGATTTGTTATTTTTATGAAATGTGTAACTTTTGCTAACGTAGCTACTTTTGTAGCTTGTATTAGCATAATGCTAATATTAGCTTCTCTGTGGGTTTAAAACGGGTCAGTGACGCTAGTATTGAACAGATTATAGTATATGTATATATAGTACTCTGCTTCTCATTTTCGTGCGGTGCGCGTTCCAGTTTGTGGGGGCGTGGCTTGGACGTACACACTGAAGGGAGGGGGAGGAGGCAGGTGGAACTCAGAGGAGATGCTATTTTCAACTCTTGCTAGCTCTCATGCTAGCTCTCCAAGATTACCAACCCCAGCTTTAAGTATGGAAGTATTCAAATTGAGACACAGCATAAGTTTTGATGCATATTTACTCTCTAATGAACTGGCTGAGAGAGATGAGAGTTTTGCGAGTTGTAATCGTGTCTGCTGTGAAGTGTTTGGAAGAAGAGATAGATGGCTGCAAATGCAAAACTAAATTTGATCCGATGAATAAATAGAAAGAAGCCAATTAACATATTATTGATCTACAGTAAAGAAGATACCTGGGAAGATGTGTGAGAAAAAGTAAATACAGTTGATAAAACTGTCTGCAATGAGCAGGTCACTGTGATACCACTGGACCGGAGGTACGCGCTATGGCACAGCGCTCGGGTGGGACACTCGGAAAACACTCGGATTTAAAAGCCCAGGCGAGAGGGGATCAAAGACAGGGTAAAATAGAGGTGAGATCTCTCGGTCGCGGACCCGGAGCTGAGCAGCTGGGCACTGGAGCGGTAGGAAAGGAGTGCACGAGGGAGACGCACAGCGCATAAACAGCACTGCTACAGCAGCTGGAGTGACCCAGAAGCAAGGAAATGCAGAGATGAAAGAACTTTTGCCACAGCAGACTTTATTTTATTAGTAAATACAATTGCATGACTGTAATTTGTAACGCGTTGCTCCCAACACTGCAAATAACACATCATCCACTTTGAAATAATTATTCTAACAGTGGACATAGTTTATATAATGTTAGCCAGTGTCGGGTAAAAAATAAACGTCCGAAAATGGGCCAGTTGTGAACAAAGACCGTTTATTTTCTCCAACATTTAATGATACAAAGAATCAAAGTCTGGGAGGGAGTCCACCAAGGTCACAAAAAATCAACAAAGTGTAGAGATACTCCCTTCGAAAATAATCTAAGTCCGACAGAGCTTGGTGCAGTAGAGTTTAACCCACGCGACGGCGAGGTTAGAAACCCGAGTCAGATCCGGATAAGACTGGCCCGGAGGCCTCTGCACTCACTTTTTATACCCCCCAAAATGCACAACCTTTTTATTTAAATTTAGGGAGGTTTCCTCCTTTATTTTTCTTAAACCTAATTTTATTTGTCCAAACAATCATGGTGTCACTTTTTACACCTAAGCCCCTGCCCTAAACAGGCGCGGCTATCTCTTACTATCACGTTTTCTTTGCTCGTGCCGGGTTTTTCCCAAGTTTGTGTTGTCATAGTTGGCACACTTCACCTCTGCACCTGGTGTCAGCACCTGTGGTCTTAGGCTTTCTGGAACTTTCCCCATAGTGGACACTCACCCCTCCCCCTTATTCTCTCTCTCTTACTGCACAGGGTTAAGTTTTGGTCCTTCCCACATACACTAGCTCCTCCCCCTCTTTCTCTCTTTCACACAGGGTTGAGTTTTAGGCCCTTCCTCCTACACACGCTCCTCCCCCTCTCTCTCTCCGCCTCTCTCTTCACAGGGCTCTATTTTGGGTTTTTTCCATCTACACTCACCCCTCCCTACTCGCTCCCTCAACTTCTCAGAGGACAGTGCATTTTCCTTTTTTTTTGCCACAACATTCCCCCCTGTGAGACTTTTCAAAGTATCATTAAACCGAAAAAAGGAAAAAACAAAAACATATGATGCATGATAACAGAAGATAAAGAATTATACAACTGTCAGCAGGTAAAACTCTTAAGAAGTTACACACAGTTCTTATACTAATTCTGGCAGTAAAACATAAAATACAATATATAATACAGTAAGAAAAGGATTCAGTACCATGTAAAACTTATAAGTGAATAGAATACACAGTAGTATGGTTAAATCAAATATATGTGAAACCTAAAAATGATAAAAACAAAAGTCAGTAACGTTTGTGTCACGGTAGTTACTTTCAGCCCATAATATGGTGGTGGTTGCATTATGGTGAGGCAGTTGTAGGTGTATGGGGTAAAGATTTAAACTAACAGATATCCCCATGAATCCTCCCAAGTTCATCATTTACATTACCACAAATATTGTTATTACAAGTTTTCACAAATCTTTATGTCTGAATATATAAATGAGCCAATTTTTTCAGTGAATATGTGCCAATTTACATACTAACCCCGAACAGAGATCTGAACAGATAAAGCTACTCTCAAAATTCTTGTTTTATTTTGTTTATATATTAGAACCCAAAAATTACATAATAGGGAGCTTGAATATTACTTTTGTCACTTTGTAAATGAGAAATACTGTTACCAGTCTCCCAATAATCAAATTTCCCCGTAATTTTTTAAGAATTAAATGTTGCACAAAACAGTCTGTGAGTGATATATTAACAAACTCTTCTGTAAAACCTCAGGATTTGGAAGGAACATATGTTTAAAGTAAATGCTCGTGCCTACTGTAGTCCCATCTCAAAATATAAAACCATTGGTAAATGCTCAATTGTTACTGTATTTGAAACACAAATAAGACTTAACCAGCACACAGGTATATCAAACATCACTCATACAGAATCTGGTTGGTGGTATAACCGGTTACTTGTAATGGCACTCAGTAGATCAAAACAAAAGTAGGTTTTAAACTATGGATAAATATAGTGTACGAACAAGTTTAATAATACAATAAAATAATAAAAAATAAAACTCATGTCATGTGATGAGCATAAGCATGATGGCAGGGCTTGGAATGGGAAATCATATGCAGACAAGTCAATGCCCACTACCAGCTGTGTTACCCCTTCTCAGAGTGTGGTAACAATTCACAGTCTGTGACAAGTCCCAGGCAGTGGAGGTTAGATGTTGTCTGTCCTCCTCCAGTATTCTGATCTTCATCCACAATGCATGATTCTCCTTCAGGAATGCCGCTCTGTTCTTCATCAGATGATTGATTCTAGCTGCTTGGATTTTCTTTCCACAGCTCATTGCTATTAGCACAGTCAATATGAGATGTTGTCCCCTCCTGTAGAAGTTGCCCATCAACTTCAGGTGTTGTAGGTTGCACACGTCAGCTGCTCCATGCATGTTGACGGGGGTGGAGTTGACATCGCCTTCTCCTGTCTTCGGGCTGGTTGGACCATGTACGTCCACAGCAAGGGATCACCCCTGGCCTTGGAGGTGCCATGAGATGGTTCGCTGTCCTTTCTACATCTTGGGGTTGAGCTGAATTATAGCTAGCACTGGTTGTGTCTTGTAATGGTCTGCTATGATGTAACTCTTAGTAAGGCAAGCAGAAATATCATTAATGCACACAAAAACATATAAAAGTAATATAAATCTACTAGGGGTGGGAATCTTTGGGTGTCTCACGATTCGATCCAATTCCAATTCTTAGGGTCACAATTCAATTAAAACAGATTTTTTATTCAAAATCATTCTTCTTTATCAAAAATTGATAAAATATGTTAATGATGCAAATTATGGCATTAAAACAGAATACAGTTTGTAATGTGATTTTTAAATTTGAAAAAGTTATATCAACTGGTTCCAATGATGTAAACACATAAAGGTAAATTTCAGATAAAAAGGTAACATGGATTCATGCTAACGTTGCTCTAATAAACTTTTTTGCATATTTCAGTGTCAGTGACTTAAATGCCTAGTTCAACTGGGGCGTGTTGACACATGCAAACCTCCATGTGCCTTCAGTGATATTTAGCAGCTGCGATACTGTGGACGGAAACATTAACAAAAACAAATTTTCCGAATCTTATGAATCGATCCAAAACCGTAGAGAATAAGAATCTATTTTTAGCCCACCCCTAACATCTACTCCTAAGTCAACATTGCTGAACTTAGGGGCCTACGCTTTAATGTGGTATTTACAAATCAAATCAACCATATGCCTTTAGAGCCTAAAGTTAGAGTTTGAAAGCTGACATATGTTATGGGGAGGTGTTACTGTCCCCTTCCTGTAGTCGGATACAACTTTGTGAATTCTGGTATTAGTGCCAAAGACAAAGCATCTTTCCAGTCGAACTTGCTGTTATTGTCAACTGTTATCTTAGCCAATGTTCACTTTTATTTTACTCACTAATATTAATTTTAATTTAAGCTCTGCTTTTGCACGTATTTGAAATTATTTCATGTAATTCCTTCGAGATGTTTATGTTTTATATTTATTTATTCTATTGAGGGTGAGTGGAGGTGAGGCTGTTGTTTCTGGTTTTCATGGTAGGCTACTGAACAATTAATTTTGCCCTCAGGGAAGTCCTGTCTATTCTATTCTATCCTAAAATGTATACTTTTGTCTGAACCAAGATTATTATAGTTTTGAAATTTTCATTAATTTTGCTTTTATTTAGTGTTTCAGTTTGCTTTTTGTTTCCAATCCAGTTTTAGTTAGCTGAACAAGTGATTAGGCTTGAACTGATTGTATTTGGCATACCAAACTTTTAGAACCACTTCTCTACACAAGAGCTTAGTTACTGACTTATGATCTGGTGCTCTTGGTGTTTTAGCTACCAAACTGCCGAAATGACACATAACTACCAATATTCAGCTCCTTCTCTTCCCTCTTTCAATCCTGTCAACAAACCCTACCATTAGATGACAAAACAGAGCATCAGGGGATGGTATGGTTTGCATCCGCTGTTGCTGCCAAAAAATGGGGACCGTCAGACCACCTGTACGCGTCTGATCACTTCCCCCCTGGCGCAATGGTCCTAACCATGCGCCATCCTAACCAAACTCATAAGCAAAAACAGAGAAGGAACAAACGACCTGCATTTCACCAAAACTCTTGTCTGGTCCGTCAGTAGTTTTCGTAATCGTGCCTCTTTTGATCCACATGATCTTTTCTGTGGTAAGGTACTATCCTGTGCTTGGATGAGAGATGGGAGAGTTGTTAAGAGTTCACAGTCTGCTGCCACTAAAGGTGGAATCATCTACAAACAATGTGAGGTTTGCTAGAATGGGTTGGCTATACAAGTCACATTGAACACACGTGAAATTACCTGTAACCTGTACACAGTCACAAGGAGTGCCATCCACTGGTAAAGCCACCCTGATTGCTGGATTTACTGTGCTGCATCACTGGATGGCCTGTTCAGGAGCTGAAAGGATAACCTCATAGGCAGGTTTTTCTTTCTTTTTCTTTTCCAGCTGGAGTTAACAGAAATCTTGGGTTAATTAACAACATATGTAATTGATGTGATGTTTATAGTATCACAGGCTTTAATTTATCAATTTAATTTATCTTAGAAGCAAATTCTGTGGCTGCCAAGCCCTGGTAACAAGGTGGCAGTCCTGCTTCAATGTACTCTAGCTTTGTGCTTTAAGTGATTGTTTAACTGTTATGCCTCAATTAATATTTGCAAAGCCTATTGTTTTCTGCCTCATACCGGTGAAATATATTTTTCCTTAAGATAGTTTGGATTACTGAGTACTGGAGCAGTGCACAGATCCCCTTTTAACATTTTAGAAAGCTGTTTCAGTCACATAATTCCATTGTAACTTTGTGTTGATATCATTTTGACCTGTTGCTCTAGTAAGAGCAAGCAGGGGTGACGTTTTTTTGCACAGTCACCAATCCATGAACAACTGTATCCTGCCATTCCCAGAGAGGAAAATACTTCCGCACAGTTGTAATGACTTTGTGTCCAGTTAATTAAAGCATTTAACAAATTTGCCGTATTCTTTCAAAATGTTTTTGATGGAATTGCAAACCAACAACGTTATCTACATACTAAAAGATCGTGTAGTCCAGAGTTAAATGTTGTAGGTGCTTTGTCAGTACTTTGTTAATTACTGATGGATTCTCTACATAACCTTGTGATAGTATGGTGTATGTGTTGTTGTCCTATGTAGGTGAATGCGCACATGTTGCAAATCTGGGTGAACGGGAGCACTGAAACAGGCTGAACATAGGTTAATTACTATAAACCATTCAGCAACAGGTGGTATGTGTGAGAGTAGGGTGTGAGGATTTGGGACAATGGGAGTGTCAGACAATAAAGTTGACAGCTTTTAAATCATGCACTAGTCTATAGTCTATAATCTATAATCATTAGACTGTGATTTTCAGATTGGAAAATTGTGTTCTACATTTCTCCTTGTTATTTATTTTACCAACATTCCAGCTTTTAACAGCTCTTTGACTGTTGGTTTAATACCTTCAATGGACTTTGTCTTTGGTATGGAAGGCAGCTCTAGGCTTTATCTTGATGCAGATTGGTTGAGCCAACTTCACATTTCTCACATCAGTTTTGTGTTGATGTTCAGTCTCTGTAGTAAATGTCATGTGTGAAGTTGTCGTTTTTTTGTCCAATAGAATTTTCGTTGTCATTTCCTCTTCTTTCTTTAAACATTTACTGCTTGAGTACTCTCGGGGACTTGTTTTTCTTGTGTTGCCACTGGTGTCGTGCACTTTGTCTTGTAGTGGAATGGACAGCGGTGGTACTGTAGTCACCCTCCTGGCTCCTCTGGGTTCCTCTATTGCTAATTTGGAGCTGGTCATGTCCACGGGTTTGTGGGACAGTTCCTGCGTTGGTGTCCTCCTTGTCCACATCCCCAACATGGTGCATCAGTAGATGGTCTGTCACTGACTCCTTCATAAGACTGAGCATGCATATATGATCTTCTTTGGTTTTTCTTTGGGGCTCCTCTTGGTGCTGGTTGCCATCTTCCTGGAGGATTCTGATATCCTCCACATGGTGCTGTGTCATGCACGTGTATGGGTGGTACTGGTGCACTGACTGGTCTCCCTGTTGCCACTGTATTTGACATTGGAGAGTTGGTGACTTGAGCTAGGGCTTGTGTTACAGGCAGGTGTGGTTCTGTTCCTGTTGGCTGTGGTGGCCTTGGTTGGGTCACTGTCACCACTGGAACTTGTGTTTCTTCTTGATCCTTCTTCTGCTTGGTGGATTCACCAAGCTGCAGCTGGGCTAGTCTGTTCACTAGCTGCTGATTCATTTCTTCTGCCATTTGCTTTCCAATCACATGGATTAATAGGGCTTCCATATCCCCCAGTATCATCTTCACACCTGCTGTGCCTTCCTCTAGCTTCGTGATCCACTTGTGTGCTTCTTCAGTGAGGTCTGGCAGTCTGCCAGCCAGTTCAACCATATACTTAAAGGACCATGGTACATGCTGAGTTTGTCCACTGGCTCTTGTTTCTATTGGATGCACTGAGGCTGCTTCTTCTTCATCCTCCTGTTGGTCATTTGGAGTCCAAAAGTCTCGGAGGCCGAGTCTTTTTCCATTTTGAGGCTGCAATAGTACGCTCACCAGTTGCCTTGTAGTCAACTCCTTTGCATCCACCTCTTCCTCCTTCTTCAGTAACTTTCGTATAACTGAATTGAGTTCCTCTTTTTCTTCATTCAGCCGCTGTATCTTCCTGCTTGCATCAGCTTGAGACATCAGTGCTCCTTCTGGTTGTACTTTTAACTTCTGTTGGTGTTCTGGTTCATCACTGTGTTCACTTGAAGTGGTTTGTCTCCTCTGCCCCATGGCCCTCTCCCTCTGCCTTTCCAGCTGAGCCAGGCTGTATTCTTGTTTCAGCCGTTTTGGAGTAGGCTTTGGTTCAAGGAGCGGGTTCTCAAGGTGCTGTTGATGACTGGTTCTTCAGGGCCATATGACGGTGGTGATGGTTTTATTGGCCACATGGGAGCCATAGGGATCATCTTTTGTTCCTCTTTTGCTCTGATACCCCCATCCTGTGTTTCATCTCCATCAGGGAAATTCTTTCTCATCTGTGATGTCAACAGGTGTGGTTTCAGGGTCTGTTGTCGTCGCTGTCCTTCTTGTCTGAACCACTGTAAGACTTCTGTCTCTTTTGTTTGCTTGTCTTCCCTTCTGTCACTGGAGTCTTTCGTTTTGCACAGTTGGATGTTAAATGCCACGTCATCACAAGATTTCTCACTGAAGGTTCCAGTTGTAGGCCAGTGTGCCTCTCCAGCTGTTCTCCTATTGCTTTCTTCCATACACTTCTGCACCTGCATCACATGTTTTGGGTGCTGGTTTTGTACTTCCATTTGAGTTAACGTCCCACAACCTTCTTTCCTCAGTCTTGCTCTCATGATGTGTGGTGTGTGTGTGAGCAGTTGTGTATTGTAGAGTTATTGCAGTAATTTAACAGTGGACTTTGTAAGGTTAATCACTCCTCTGCTATGATAGTAAAATATTGCTTTCCTTATTGTATTCCAATATATCCTACATTTCGATGTCAATATTGCCACTTTGCTAAGAGAAATAACACTAGATTATACTTAGATTATAATTATCTTCTTTTGTTATCCACCTTCATTATTATTTCTTTATAATATTTATTCACCCATGCTGGAGTGTGTATGTCACTTCATGCTAACCTAGTGGGAACTTGTCATTATGTACCGGCCAACAGTGGACTTCTGTCACTCCATATAACCCAAGTAGGGACCTTTTTCTGCAATGCAAAATAATATTAAAAATGCATTCCTATAACTTGAGGATAGTAAATTAAAATTGATTGAAACCACGTGCTTTTAAAAATAGAAGTCTGGTGAGATGGATCTTTAAAGATCTGGGTCTGACAAAAGCTGCAGGTCATTCCACCATTAGGATGTCAGTGCCTCTGTCATGTAAACTGTCCATGTTTAGGAAGCACTTCTGACAACAATTATGAGATCTGTAATTCATATCAAAATAAAACAGTTTAACTCTTTAAGATAGATTCCAGCAATGCAAGACTTCATCCACATACTGTGTGCTGTCTGGAGCATTTAGGTTATACACAATGTAGATTATAGAAGGTCCCCTCTTCCACTGCTAAGAATGACAAAGGCAACACAATTTATGGATCAGTAAGGACAGGGGAGCAAATCCTCATCCTCATTATCCTCATTAACAAAGAAGAATTAATCAATATTAAAGCCTATGTAAAGTCAATGTTGTTGCTAAACTGCAGACCTTGATATTAGTGCTGCAGCTATGTCACTTCTGAATTGCATGCATGAACATTATTTACTCTAAAATGTGGCCATGATTTATTTTTTTTCTTTGTACTATCTGTATTACATAGACTTGTTTAAATAATGATAAAAATAAATTTTATATTATATTTTGTTTTTTTCAGAATGACCAGAAACATAAGTCCACTGCTGGCAGTCCACCCTGACAGCTCCCTGTTAACAGTGTTGGTTTGTATGTGTGTGTGTGTGTGTATGTGTGTGTATGGGTGTGTGTATGTGTATGTGTGTGTGTGTGCGTGTGTATGTGTGTGTGTGTGTATGGGTGTGTGTGCGTATGTGCGTGTGTGTGTATGTGTGTGTGTGTGTGTGTATGTATGTGTGTGTATGTGTATGTGTGTGTATGGGTGTGTGTATGTGTGTGTGTGTGTGTGTGTGTGCGTGTGTGTGTGTGTGTGTGTATGTGTGTGTGTGTGTATGTGCGTGTGTGTGTGGGTGTGTATGTGGGTGTTTCCCTGACTACTCCTATTTCACACCCCGCCTCTACTGTGGGAGTGGCTATGTGCGCTTTCCTAGCGGAGTTAAATTCTCCTTCATTTGTTGTCTAACTGTGCATGTGCACCTATCATCTCTTGACTTAACTTTCACAGGAATGGCAGTCACACAGAGGCCTGGATCTACTATGTTTCTGTGTTATCTTTGTTTTACATACCCCTCTGACACGGCTCCAGCACTCCCCCAATGCTCTGGTGCTCCAAGGCCGCTGCTGGTCTGCTTTCACGGCGTTTCAGGGAAACTCCTCCTGTGACTGTGTCAGACTAACAGATCACATTAGATGCCATAGTTTTTTTTTTGATTTATTTCTTAATTATACTGTCGATTATTCTTCCCGTTTTATCTTTATCTGGATATTCTCTTCGAAACTGTTGTTCTTATTTTTAATATTGTCTACATCTCGTCAACAAAGGTATTCTGATTTTTAAAGCCTCATATTCACCACTACTTCTCTCCTCCACTCATACTAATATATATTACTCATCCTCCAAATCACTCCAGTAAGGAACACCAAAAGTTAGTATTCATACAGAAGCATACTGTTTGTTCACGCAAGTTCTCTATTTTGTTTGGTTTAAATATATTTGATGTGTTTATCCATATTTTCCCTTTTAAAAATACTATGTATACAATTTAAATTTTTAATACATAAATTTTGACCAATTATATTTTAAAAATGCTGGATATATCAAATGTGATACGAATGAAAATTCAGTATGTGTGAATATAATGTGATAAGGCAGGCATCAAAGGATCAATACACTTTAGTCATTGTCCAAATTACTCCAGCAATAAATTATAAAAGCTAGAACAGTTAGAGTTCCTAAAACAACCTGTCCTAGTTCAGTTTGATCACGCAGATTTTCTAATGATTCTATATTGCCTGCAAGCATATGTATATATGTATATATAATTTTATTACACAGGATTAATAAGGTACCATTTTCTAAATTCTATCTATTTTCTATGTACATATATATACTTTTAGAAATGCTACACACACACACACAGATTCACTCACAGATTCACACAGTGATATGCTCCATATCACCACTCACACTACAATCATTGTTGCAACAATGTATTTACACGGGTGTGCTATTTTACAATTTAACGCACAATGTGGCCACTTTTACTACGCGTATTAGTATTGTACAATGTCTCATCTCATGCGCATTGATCTGCAGTCATCACCTCTCCCTCTCGGAGAGTTCTACAGATATTTCTCTCTCTCTAGACTCCCCTGGTAATCAGACCTCCCGTATCATATGAAATGATTTAGCATTCATCTAAATCATCACAATGATTAGGAGCGGAACCCTCAGAGGTTATCTCTTCGACTTCTCCTGATCGCGCAGTCCTCCCTCTCTCAGGAGCGGCATCCACAGGGGTCGGGCCGGCATACCAGTTACTTATCAAACTGTACTGGATTTTCTCTCATAACTCTGACAAATTCACTGCGTTAGATGTCAAAGCTGATCAGAACTTTCAGCTACTCGCGGCCTCTAAGAAAAACTCGTCAGTTTAATTCATTAGTGGCTCTGTTGGAGTAGTCCGTCCATAGGTTAATTTTATCTCCTAATAAGCTTTATTTTAACTTTTGAGATCCATCATTCGTCTCTCTATAGCTCTTATTTAACATTGTCTAGGGTACTCATTAGGTTGCTTTTATAATGCTTTCTAGCTTTTGAGAATTTATAAGTATTTTCTCAAAGGTTTTTCTTAAAAAAGTTTTCTTACCTCTCCTTTTTTTTTTTTTATTATTTTTTATCTTGTTTTTTTTTAGGGAAAACCCAACGGTTAGTCGTTAGTTTTTCTTCAAATCATGCAAAGCCGTCCACAACAATCCTCCCAAGAACACAATACACACTAGCCCCCACAGTCCTATCAACACTCTTAGGATTGTCTCACTCATTCGCTCCGCACCATGGTCTCTCTCTATCTCATGCACTAGCTTATCTTTAGCACAGCGCACACAGCTGCAGCGCACACAGCTACCGGACCAGCGGACACAGCACACACTGGCACCGGGTTAGCGTTTGCAGCTCACATAGATATCGGACTCGCGGACACAACTCACAGAGGCACCGCACACATAAACATAACTCACACAGACACCGGACACACAAACACAGCTCAAACAGACGCCGGACACACAAACACAAAACACACAGCCTGCACCAAGCTCTGTCTTAGTTTCACTATGTCAATAATTTTTAACTCGACTATATTAATCAATTTCAGCCAGGTTTTTTAGGGGCAAGCTTCTATCCGAGTTGGTCTTACCTGGGTGGAGACCTGCACGCAGTCACACAAATTGAGCAGAAAATAAACTGCTTACCTTCAATTTGTGGCCACACGTGTGCTGTGCAACAGGTCGGTCCACCCCGGCAGATATCCCCGGTTGCTCGCAATCCCTCCTGGCTGGCTCGCCAATTATGTCGGGTAAAAAATAAACGTCCGAAAATGGGCCAGTTGTGAACAAAGACCGTTTATTTTCTCCAACATTTAATGATACAAAGAATCAAAGTCTGGGAGGGAGTCCACCAAGGTCACAAAAAATCAACAAAGTGTAGAGATACTCCCTTCGAAAATAATCTAAGTCCGACAGAGCTTGGTGCAGTAGAGTTTAACCCACGCGACGGCGAGGTTAGAAACCCGAGTCAGATCCAGATAAGACTGGCCCGGAGGCCTCTGCACTCACTTTTTATACCCCCCAAAATGCACAACCTTTTTATTTAAATTTAGGGAGGTTTCCTCCTTTATTTTTCTTAAACCTAATTTTATTTGTCCAAACAATCATGGTGTCACTTTTTACACCTAAGCCCCTGCCCTAAACAGGCGCGGCTATCTCTTACTATCACGTTTTCTTTGCTCGTGCCGGGTTTTTCCCAAGTTTGTGTTGTCATAGTTGGCACACTTCACCTCTGCACCTGGTGTCAGCACCTGTGGTCTTAGGCTTTCTGGAACTTTCCCCATAGTGGACACTCACCCCTCCCCCTTATTCTCTCTCTCTTACTGCACAGGGTTAAGTTTTGGTCCTTCCCACATACACTAGCTCCTCCCCCTCTTTCTCTCTTTCACACAGGGTTGAGTTTTAGGCCCTTCCTCCTACACACGCTCCTCCCCCTCTCTCTCTCCGCCTCTCTCTTCACAGGGCTCTATTTTGGGTTTTTTCCATCTACACTCACCCCTCCCTACTCGCTCCCTCAACTTCTCAGAGGACAGTGCATTTTCCTTTTTTTTTGCCACAACACCAGCAATATAGATGACCTGTTTTAATTCGTCTGGAGACATTGATTAACAATGAACTAATGCTAATGTTAGTAGCTAATGTAAGATAACACTAACTTACATTAGTTACCTGAAACAAAGTGCTCACTGCAAAGTCTGGAGTGTTCTGTAGGAGTCCAGTGGTCCGTCTTGATAGCAGCAACCTATTTGTCTCAACAAATGGGTTGCTGTGTGACGTCACATGATATCTAAGAATAGTCTTGTTAGTTCATTTGTTCATTCATACGTGAAGGCCGAAAATGAGCTTCCCCTCTTTGAAAGACCAGCAGCTGCCGCTGTGCTGCACATACCACAGCTGTTGGCTTGTCTCGGACATATCACTGATATAGGTACTCTAGCTTCAACTTCAAGTATGAACATTATACAGAATGAGATAAAACAATCCAAGGTGCCTGTGGATTCTACAAGGCAGGGGCATCCTCCTACCTGATCCAAGCTTGCGCACGACTGCATACCTTTGCAAAAAGACTGTGCTGCTCTCGTGTTGTTGAGAGGAGTCAGGAATCCTGACTGCCTCAATGCCCATGTATCTAAGGTCAGCTGTGGTGTGATTATGTCTGCTGAAATGTCTAGCTGAATTAGTGTCATGATTATATAGAGAGCATTTATACTCACAAATTCTGGTTTTCAGTTCATGTTTTGTTTTGCCCACATAATGTAAGCTACAGGGACATTTCAACAAATACATCACAAATTTAGTCTTGCAGGTTATTCTGCCTTTAACTTTAACTGTCTTGCCAGTATGAGGATGCAGGAAGTGGTTTGCTCTACTTAGACTGGGGCATTGGACGCAGATGAAACAAGGAAAATTGCCACTAGGCACTTTGTATCCCAGAACATTCCAGAACATGCGCTTCAACTGGGAGCAGCAAAGTCTGGTAGCTCTGAGTTTTTACTCAACCTTAGTTTTATTTTGTTGTGTTTTTTTATGTTTTTGTCGTATTTTGTCAACTACTGAGGAGATTCTTCAGGAGTGGAGCTTCTGTCATTGAAAAGTCTGGAGGATGCCACCCCGTTCCAGCTGGGATGAGGAGGTGATTTCGTGGTTGCTGTCCTGGTGGTGCAGAGGTTAAAGGCTTGGAAGTGGAGATGTACTGTAGGTCAACTCTCTGATGAATGAAATTCTCAATGAGATTCTTCATTCTTCTGCAAATTGGTGATCTTAGCTGACAGACAAATGAATTTCCCTTTGGGGATTAATAAAGTAATTCGTATTCATATTCGTATTATCTGTCAGTTTGCCTTTAAATAGGGAGATGCTTCTTGATTTGGATGGCTTGAATTTCATTCTAGCCCCACTGATGTTCTCTTGAAGTGTACATAGCTGTTGTGATGGTTGTCATGTCATCCATGTAAGTTGATGGGTGGTAGGTGGACACCAGAATTCAGCTGTTCGCCGCCAACCACCCACTCGAATACCCTTATAATGACTTAAATTGCCATGGTGAATGCCATCTCCATGTGGTGCCACAAGATGGTAAAGTTTGGTGAAACAAAGCTGCAGATCTTGAAAGTAGGACTTGACAAGGTTTGTAATGCTTGATAGTATCCAGAAAAAGTCGAAGGATGCCCAGAGGAAGCTGTATGGGACTGATCCGAAGGCATTGGCTAAGTACAGGAAGTCAGCATGGAGATTCGTCCCCTCCTTCTTAGCAGTTTGAATCTGATGCCAAATCATGCTGGTATACTAAAGGCATCCAGAGAACCCTGAGATGGCAAGGCTAGGCAATTTTATTTGTATAGCCCATTTTTACAAACAGTTTGTCTCAAAGGGCTTTACACAGCATTATGACAACATCCTCTGCCCTTAGACCCTCACATTGACTGAGGAAACCAAGAAACCTCTTTTGACAGGGGAATTGGAGAAACTTCAGCGTGAGCAACAGGTGAGGAATGTGCAATAGATGTTGTATACAGACAAGAAACAGTTTACAACATGGAATGTGGAAAAACATGGAAATGGTCAACATGAGCTGATGAAGCTAGCTTCTGGAGGGCAAGAAAGGCATGAAGAGCAGGCCAGCTTAATGGGAGTATTGGATGGCAGAGTGTTTCTTGAGAGGGGAGGGCAGGCCAGTTTAACAGCAGGGGAAAGGAGGCAATACAGGCGGCAGTGGTGAGATGCCTGCTTTTGGGACCATAGTATCCATTAGGTTGTTTTTCTCCAGATATGTAGACATCCTCTGACCTCTAACACTGAAGAAGATCTTGCCCTCTACGTTAAGTAGACAGATGGGATGGAATTGGCTGATGTCAGTTGAGTCCTTCTCTTACGGGATCAGGACTGCTCCAGACCTGCGCTACGCTTTGGGTATGATTCCCTTCTTCCAGGCCACTCTCATTAATTTCCACAGGAACTGAAGACCTTCAGGAGCATTCTTATATAGTTGATGAAGCCCTTGCCCGCTTCACGGCCTGCTCCACTTCTCTCCACTTTGGAGGGCTGATGTCCATCTGGTGCGGTGGTTGTTAGATTGGGATGATTATATTCTTGTGTTTCTTCTCATCCATATACATATTTTCCAGGTATTGCTCTAACTCCTGCTTTGATGTTTTTAGGTTTCCTCCCTTTTCTTTGGTGGAGAGTGATTTTACATACTCATACGGATCTTTGAAGAAACGGGATCTTGCTCGTTCCTTCTTTTTCTGTGATTCCTGTGGGCTCTCTGCACGTCTCAGGGTTGTTAGATGGGTTTTGATATTTCCCTGGAGAATGTTGATGCCCTCCTTCTCACTTTAAGAAACATTTGTCCACTGACTTGCCTTCTTTCCCAGGTCAATCAGTCAAACTCCTGTTGTCGTCTGGACTTGACTTCCAGTGGAGTTGACTTTCCTTTTTGACTTCTTGTATCAAATCGTTCTGCTCCATGTGAGTATGGATGGATGTCACCAATGCTGTCGAGGATGTCACCCATGTTGCCGAGTTTTCTTTCAACTGTGCCCTTCATCCTTTCAAGGATTCTGATCAGATCTCTGTTTATTGTCTCCTATAGCTTCTTCTCTGAGGCTCCTGGCTATTTAACTCTGGGTTTATCACCACTGATGTTTCTCTCTACTGTTGGTTTAGGCTGGATGGGCTCCCTGACTCCCTCTGGCTCCATCACTGTGCTTGAGTTACATTCTTCAGTGATGTCCTGCAAACTTTGGTGAGATTCCAGTCGCTGAACTTCATTCGACTTACTTGATTGGCTTCTAAAGAAGTACCCATCAATGTGAAGTCCCTGTTTTCCCTCGCTTAAGCACCTTTGAGCCCTTGATGTATTTTAATGTTAATTTCTTCTAGCCACAGGGACAGATTTGAAGTGTTTTCTGGGATGCTGATGGTGCACATGTCATCTTCATAGTCTTTTCCATTCCTGGGTCTTTGGCTGAGTTATCCACCCCTGCTCTCGCAGACTCTATTTCTTCTGTATTGTATTTGCAGCAGTTTGTGGGCGGTTCCAAAATACTTAATAGTATTGGTTCCTGCGGACATGGGTAGCTAGCCCATGCCCACCCCGGGTGGAATCTGTTTCCTCCTGTCAGCTGTCTTTTCAGTTGTCACATGGTCTTTTCCCTTGTTGTCAGCCATTGTAATCATCCTGGCTAATCAGTCTTTTCATTAATTAAAATTTAAATTAAAATCACCTTCAGCACTCAACCCAACCAACTTTGTGAGTTAATGTTTGATGACCAAATCTTCTCTAACCATGTTGCATCCTTTTCTCAGTTGTGCCACTATTCTCTATACAAAATCAGAGAAATTGAGTCTTACCTGTCTCCACCCAGTTCTTTGCACAACTTTACCGTTTGCCCTGTGCAGTGAAACGATTGCAGATGGTTAAAAATGCAGTAGTATGCCATTAATCAGGTCCCCAATCAGCCTAGACAAGAGCAAATGTCACTCAGATACTCACTGACCTCCACTCACTACCTGTCACAATCTTCCCTCCTTTGCCTTCCCTCCTAGAAAAAGGAGTGAAGACTTTGAAGAGCATCTTAACCCACTGGAAATTTGTGTTGGATTTTTGATGTTGATTCTGAGAAATTTTGTGTTTAACTGTTACAATCTTTGGGAGGGGAATTTTGTTTTTTTGCATTGCTCTTTTCTGATATAGTTTATTTTTTTTATTTATTTTTTAATTATTTAAAATCCGCTGGTGTGTTGTGTCGTGCAATTTGCATTTCATGTACTGGGTTTAGGTGAATGATATTTCATATCCTGGCTGGCACCCCTGAAAAAATGAAACAAAATCAAAGTAAAATTAAAGCTTAACTCAAATTGTCATGATGTGACTAAATATACACTGGCTACATTATCTTATATAGTGCAGCCAGATCAAGTTAGCTGAATCTTCCTGACAACTTATCTCTACCCATCACATTCCTGCAGTGAGGGACCTGTCACAAAGGTCGTCACTCCCTAATTCAGCTTGAATCAGATTCAGTCTCTAATGCTATGTTATGAATCTTCTCCATCTACATGAACTCAGTCATACAGCCTTACTCTGCTTCTCTTGTATGATTGCGAATTATTGGGAAACCAACTGTAAATGCAATAAATAATGCATAGATTACCATTTACACATTTAACACAAGCTAGGACTAAGACATGGGCCTCATATGGAAGGAGAAAATTTATTTACTGCAGAAAACAAGACAAAAAAGCCAGTGCACCCACTGGAAATTTCAGGCCTCTCTGCCTCATTGCAGACAGACACTGTTTATAGTGTCTAAAAAGAAGTTTATAATAATTTTCTGTGTGTTTCCAACAAATATATGAATATGTGAAATGTATTTTCCATTTTTTATTTTCCTTTCTTCTTCTGATCATATAGCTTTTTCTACATATGACACCACTACAGAATGAATATTCTGAAAGCCCGGATTATCCTGAAAAAAAGGATTGTGCATTACAGGGCTGAGGTTTTACAGCCCTGAATACAGCCATGGTCTCATACTGCACTGAAGCCCTTAGTGATGTTAAGTCTGCTAAATCAATAAATGTGAATCTGTCTAAAATGTTGTCCAACCACACTGTACATGAGAATAATATTCTCCTGTCAGTTTTATTTTTAACATGCTTTTCTGATTTGTTAAACTGTTAATTAAGACCTTCTTTACACCATGCCCAGCTGGTTTCCATTTCTGGAAGCAAATGACTGACAATTTCCTTCTCTCTCTAACTCTGTGTCCAGCTTGCGTTTGAGGCCATGAGTGTGATTGCTGTTGTGACCAACTTTGCACTGATTGGCATGTCTCCACAAGTCAAGGCTTACTTCCCTGCCTCAGAGACACAGCTAATACTCTGGACAGTGGCTATCGAGGTAATTTATGTGCATATTCACATACAAATACAAAAGACTATCTACATGCTAATATACTGTATTGATTTTCTTAACACAATCCACCTTTGAGTGGTGGTCCCACAACATCTATGTGGTATTTTTTTTGTGTATCAGAGGTATTCCACTTGTGTTAGTGTGATTTGTAACAAAACAAGACTTGATTTGTCTTACAGCAGAACAGCAAGGACTCAGCCATGCTAAATGAGAAAAGGGCATGTCGGGTATCCACCTTATTCCTAGCTCTCATAAGTACACGCTAAGCCACTTTCTTCAAGCATTAGAGGCATAAAACATGTGGGAACACCACCTGTAGCTGCTTAAACGAGACAATATCAGAATACCGCTGCCTACTAATATTGAGGGGTGGGAGGACAACCTGAAAAAGTAGCCCAAGATCACTTATAGTGTCATATTCAGGGCTTAAAGTTCTCAAGCATGGTGCAGGATCTCCGGCGTGGCACTGTTTCAGCACGGGCGGTTTAATTGTCGCAGCCGTTTTATACGTAGTAATTATTTCTGATTTAGTCAGTGCTCCTTTTTTTTTTTTTTACACCACCTCTGTCTAAAGCTTACAGACACACACTGGGGTCTAAATTATGGATCAACAAATGAATTCACAATTTCATTCAATAGCTACAAGCGTACACAGAGCAACACCCAGAAGCTGCCGATGGGTCAACCAAACAGCGCTGCCATCCCTCTGCTACCTTCAGTTGTGCTAAAGATAGGCAGCAGTCACCACCATGGATCAATAACCAATCCATGGTTACCACACTAATTGCTTCATCCACAGAATGAACTGAGAAAACAGAAAACAGTCTGAAAACTTTTGAATAAACTGCTACCTGTAACGAAAACCGCTAGCAACCACGGTTAGCCAATGGCTCACTGCTAGTTCTGGTGCTACTAGTGCTGGATATAATGTCCGGTTTATTTTAGGAGCCTGGCAAAGGTTTTGTTAAATTGATCAAATTTGACTACATTTCATTTTGTAATAATCTAAAGATGGCACGAAGGTTCTGGGTACTGCGGCATGCAGACATGCACATTTAATTGATTGATCTAAAGTGTTCATGGGGTAAATATGACTGTGTGAGGTTGCTTGTCTCTATATATTGTTCTGGTGATAGACTGGTGACCTGTCCAGGGATAAGCACTATAACTAATGGATAGATAGATAGATGTGACAAATCCCTATATTTGAAAAGTACAGGGGCTATTTATAAGACAATAGATGGTTCTGGTTCTGATGTCCGACACTGGAATTTTTGCCGATATCCAATATGCCAATGTTGTCCAACACTTAATTTCTGATTTCAATAACCAATACTGATATGCAGGTGTTTTTTCCCCTTAAACTAATTTAGTTTCAGTTTTAGTTTAGTTTATTCACACACACACATACATGCACATAACATCAACATAAAGATACAGTGGCTGCATGCTACACACAGGAGCCACACATTTCTTTACAATAATGTGTGAAAAAGGTCACCCCAGGGAAGCTATTTAAAGCTTTTAATAGGGGGCCCAGTCCTTAACTTACAACAAAAGTACAAACAGACATATAATGGGCATATAATAGGCAATCCCAGTATTGTGGATAAATTAAATTGGTTGGTACAGTTAATATATAATAACAAATCTATGCAATGTTAATCAAGTGAGATGTATAAGTGGAGAAAGATGCAAGTGACAGTTAAGTAAGATCAAGTGAAATTCTTAATATAATCAGTAGGTTAGGCATACTTTGATAGAAGGTGCATTTGCGTATTTCTAAAATCATTCTCAGTTGCATCGTCCTTGGAGAGGTCAACATTGAAGTCTCAAAGGAGGATACAACTTTTGTTTTTATTGTTTATAGAAAATCACACTTCCTCTAGTTTGACTAAATGAATCAAGATCAGCATCTGGGGGGCAATAGATCAGACCTACAATGACATTTTCCCATTTTTGATGCTTATTTCAGCAAAAAGAGAGTCAGTGTGATTGTCTGCTATGACTATGTCATCACAAATACTCACATTGTATGTTGTGGAAATATATAGGCAAACGCCACCGCCAGATCTGCCACATCTATTCTTGGTAAGCAACTTATAGCCACTAAGGTTTAAGATATCTGTGTATGACCTATCATTCAACCAAGTTTCGCTACAGCCAATTACGTCAAAGCTGCAGCCTGTGTTAGTAAGCAGAGTAACTAGGTTGTCATGATGCTTATTCAAGCTCCTGATGTTTAGGTGCAAAAAAGAATAATTATTTTTATTTGTTAAGCGTGCTAGCTGCTCAGGAATGTACTGATTACAGCATATATTCCTATAAAGGTCAATACATTGTGTCATCAATACATTGTGTCATCATCTCCCTCATCAATAAATTCATTGATTACCATATGCAAGATAGGTGGTATAGTTAATTGGGATCACACAACAAAGATACATACATGAAAACACGGACACATACATACATTCACCCATTCTGAATACAGCCGCACACATAGACATGGACATACATGTTCCCACACACTCAATAACATATCTCCTGTCGGACATTAACACATTACTGTATGCCTACTTTTATTGTGATGCCCCATTGGATGCATTCCACAAATTAACATTTATTTGTTTACACATACACACAGACACACACAGACACACACACAGCTCTGACTGATGGGTCCGACCATGCACTGCATGTGTTGTGCGTAGTGCCACAGCGCACGCGGTTGCAGTGCACCCCAAAGTCAATTAGCATGGGCTGTAGTACAACGACAACAATCAGAGCAGAGATGTGGAAATCGGGACATGGGAAGAGCCAATCATCTAACAGACAGTCCCACATGTGCTCTCTACCTGGCTCATTGAAACAGTATCACTGGATGTTACAAGGGACAGGCAAACAGCTAATGATTTAACAGCTGTGTTGATTGGTTGTGGCACCATCGCCATGTGTGTTTGTTTACAACAGAACAGTGTGTAGTGAGAATATGTAAACTTTTATTGTGCATCTGAAGCAGTGGCAGCAATAATTAAGTAGTGATTAAGTAGCAAAGGTCCACCACTACTTAATTTGCTACAAAATCCAGCATTATGTTATCGGGTTGTCATTATTGACAGAAAAACCAATAACCATATGGACAGATCTTACTTTTTGTAATCTAATATCGGGCCAATATTGTCAGACATCCCTAGTTCTGATACATGCCATGGCTAACATGGTTGAAAGGTACCTAAAGAAAATGAAAAATGCAGTCTAGTCCCAAAGCAGGCACTTGTGATGCACTTGGTGCCCTACTTAGGATATCCCTCCCCAAACAGTTTAGGAATATGGAATGTCCAAACATCAGGGGTTGGACGCAGCAGCTCCTTTTTTAGTTAAGCCGTTCAGACCACAAAACTTACAATCGTGAGACTTTGCTGAACATTAGGGCAAAGCATGCTGCAAGAATCGTGGTGCTCATTTGTGTTTTGGACATTAACGTCACCATGTAATCCTATCAGAGACGACACCAGTGGTCTCCTGAGTGCTGAGAAAAAAACTTAGAGAGTGGAGAGACTGCTGTGTATTTGCTTTCACGGAGACATGGCTCCATGACAACATCACAGATGTGGCCATACACCTGGATGGGATGACATTGTTTCAGGCTTTGGTAAGAGCCGAAGTGGGGGCCTGTGCATCTATGTTAACAAAGACTGGTGTGTTAACGCCACCTTAGCAACTAAACACTGCTCTCAGTTGACAGAGTTCCTCATGAAAATGCCAGCCATTCTATCTGCCAAGGGAATTCTCCAACATGATCGTAGCTACTGCACATATCTCCCAGTGCTAATGCTAAAGCTAATGCTAACAAGGCACTCAGAGGGCTGCAAAACGCCATCACTGAGCTTCTGCCCTAATATCTGGGCAGCTTTGTAGTGGTTGCAGGGGATTTCAACTACACCAGTTTAAAGACTGTACTCCCCAAGTTCGAGCAATTTGTGAACTTTAAAGGTAGAGTAGACGTATGTTCGTTGCCGTTTCTATACAAAACATTCAAACTGGGCACCTCCTCTCAGGCTCATCTGTGCACGCCTCCTGCCCCTGACAGCAGCAGCAGCAGTAGTCAGGACTGGAAAGAAAAGGAAATGCAGTCCGAGTGAAGCGCTGGAGCCACAGGCCAATTCAAGGCTGTCACCGGAGCCTCGACTCTACGCTGCAACGAGTAGGAGAGCCGTTGGGGTGAGCTGGGAAGAGCATGCTAGCGGCAGATGCTAGCTGCTACCGCTAGTGAAAGTTAGCATCAAGCTAGTGAGTGTTAGTCATGGCGGATAGCATCTGCTGCTACCACCGGCTAGCATCTGGGACAGCTAGTGGGGGTAGCAGCCCTCCTACTCATGCTGCACAGAACTTCACCTGCTCTGTCATTGATTGGAGAGAAAACACCAACTCTCCACTCAGAAACATCCACGCTCACAACAAAACAAAGCAAAAGACCAAAATACAGGCGGGGGGAGGGGCTCTGCAGACACAGTCACCACCACACAGGACTAGAAGTCCATAGGTGATGGTCTACCTTTAATACCAGAGGGAAGAACATGTTGGACTTGGTGTATGCCAACTCACCAGATGCACACAAGGTGACACCTGACCCCCACCTTGGCTGTTTGGACCATCTTTCTGTTACGTTGGTGCCTGCCTGCAAACCATTTGTGAAGTGCAACAAGCCAGTGAAAAAACAAATCAGTGTCTGGCCAGAGGATGCTGCCTCAGCACTTCAGGACTGTTTCATGCACTCTGACTGGGAGGTTTTGCCACTTCACAGGCAGATCAGATCAACACTGGTTAGTATACTCAGTCAGTAACCAGCAACATTTCAAATTGTACAGATGATGTGACTGTGATCAAGAAGTTCACTGCATGTGGCAACAAACAACTTTGGATGAATACTTGCTGTGGACAGCCCGGGATGCAGCCTTTAGTGTGGGAGACAAGACTGCTCTCTGCTCAATCAGGTCTGCAGCTCTGCACTTTGTAAGGGAATCAAGGCTGGAAAATGCACCTATGCAAGAAAAATCCAGGACACCTCTGTGACACTGGAAACACCAGGTGGATGTGGCAGGGACTTCAAGCATTGACTGACCACAGGTCTAGGCAGGGATCGATGACATCTCTTCCAGACAGGCTCAACAACATCTTTGCAAATTTTGAAGCATCGGACCCGACAACTACAGTATAAGGAGAGCTGGCCCTTCTCAACCATCTGTTGAGCTAGCTCTCACCATCAACGCAGCAGACACCTAACCAGGGTCAACCCATGGAAAGCACCTTGTCCTGACAACATCCCAGGACATGTGCTCAGACACTGCTCTGGTGAGCTAGCAAAGGTTCTGACTGACATTTTCAACATCTCTCTCAGTCAGACCATCGTCCCCAGATGCTTAAAAACATCCACCATAGTATCTATGGCCAAGAAACCTAATGGAGAACTCCTCCTGCTTGGCTTGAACACCACCACATGTTGATGGATCCTGGACTTTCTGACCAAGAGACCACAGTCAGTCCGCGTTGGAAAAAACAGGATTGTGGGGGGAGGTGTTATGTTTTAAATTTAAGATTAAATTTAAATTTGTGGTTTTATTGGATTCCTGGAGAAGCGCTCCCTAATTTTGTCTGCACTTCTGTTGTATCTACAGAAGAATGACAGTAAACTTGATTTTATTGATTGATTAATTTGATTTTCCTGCTCTCTGTTCTCTGGTTACTGTCAGTCAAATTGTCAAATCACTTGTCAGCTATGCCTTCTCTCCCGAGGTGTGTCTTCCCTGGTACTAATAGTGATGTGTCATTTTCAAATTTTTGAAAGATGATGAGAAAAGGAAGAAGTCTAAAGGTGCCTCTGCATTTTTCATCAGGGAGTTTTCAAAACAGTACAGAAATCCCTGCAGACACCAAAGGACCTGAGCCTCCAGATTAATAATTGAACCTGTCCAGTTTACTGAATGTGCTTCCCTCATCTCCTTGGTTTTTGAGGTATTCAGAAGGAGATGTTGCTCCATTCACTGAAAGCCATTCCTCCACCCAAAGGGGCAGAGTCAGTATTTTTACCTCATGAAATTCAGGTTCTTTGACATCTGCAATGAAATGTTGCAAATGTTTTATCAGTCACGAGTGGCAAGTGTCCCTTTGACTCGAACACAAGGAAGATGGACATACTGATCAAAAAAAACTGGATATGTGCTAGGAGGGAGTCTTATTCACTCAGGACTGTTAAGAAACACATGCTATGGAAAGCGTCAGATAATTAGCAAGGGCCACAGGCCATTTGGCCCCCTGTTTATCCACAAATGCTTCAAAAAATTGTTTCAGGGGCCAAAATTAGCCCCAAGTTTTCGGAACAAATATATCACAGGTTTTCCACTTCCTCCATTAAGTAAGGGCAGCCCACCGCTACTGCATCTGCCCTAGTTAATCTACCAATTACCATTACTTTGTACCGTAAATGACAACCCTCCTAAGATGTCTCAGCCCCCTGGGCAACACTCAGTTTATCAATAGTTCATAAGTTTAACACCACGCTAACTTGTCCTTTTTGTTTATAATCTTCTTACATTCAGCCTCATGTTCTCACAGCAAAATGTTCTGTTGTAAATAAACACACATGGCGATGGTGCTGCAACCAAACTACACAGCTGTTAGATGATTGCCTGTTGGCCTGTCACTTGTAGCGTCAGGGATATGATGGGCTGTTTTAATGAGCCAGGACCATGTTTGTTATGTGCCTTCATTTCATGTTGTGAATTTAGTGCATAGGCTACACGTCAGATTATCCGACATTTTATCGAGCTGTTTGCTCATCGCTAGTGAGTGAGAGTGTGTGTTTCATTAATTTACTTAATTTTGTAATCATTAATTTACTGTCATGCCTACAACTCAACTGCAACTAATATGAAATACTGTTGTAAGTGCAAGAGTTTACATGTACTGTTCTGGGATTGAGAGTAAACTTTTATTTTTCTTAATATAAAGACAGCTCATGAAATTCTAATGTTTTCAATTTTGCAGACTGTTAAGAGCTAAATAATTAGCTGGCTGATTAGCTACCTGAATAGCTTTCCTACATCTTTCTCCTGCTTCTCTCATAGCTATTCTACTTGCACACCTCCTTCTGAAAAAGAAATGGTATGCTTTTTATTTAACTGGCTGTTCATGACTTTATGTATTGAACATATAAGTAAACTATCTTTAAGTTTTGAACCTATAAATATGTTTAAGTTTATTCCTTTATTTATTTATTTATTTAATTATATATATATTTTATTTTTTATTTTTGATGGCCCCCAAACATTTTAAAGATGCCCCCATTTTTCAGTCCGTGGGGGCCAAAATTGCCCCCAGAATATTTTTTTTTATTTCATACCCTGCCTATGGGAGATGCAGGACATCTTAAAATGCTAACCACAACAATGTGGAAGGCAAAGACGCAAGTACAGCTGTAGACATTTGCACATTCTCAGTGCAGCAGAACAGGCCAGCTGTGAGCACCCCCAAGTTGCATAGCAGCACAAGGGCTGAAAATCTATCAGGAGGTTAAAGGGGACCTATTATGCTAATTTCAGGGGCTTTCAATATGATATTGGACACTTGGAATTTTTGATCCATAAAAACTCTGTAACTTTTGCATACCAGTTGTCTCTGTACTCCTCTATTCTGGCTCTTTCCTGCTCCCCTCTGAAACACTTGGATTCATTTGACAGTGGTCATCTTACTGATGATCCACTCAGTCACAGACCTCATCTTCTTCTGTCCTCTGATTCCACAGCACACTGTCCTGTCAAACACACCATCCCATGAATACATAAGCAAGACTTGTTCATGTCTCTTATGATGCACATTTTTCTGTAAACAGGGTAGAAATGACAGCTCAGTAGGAATGTCCTTGTAGTATTTGAACCACTTTGATGTGTCTGTGTTTTTGTGGTTTCAGCACGCCTTGCTGGCCTTCAAGTTCCTCCTGACCTTCCTTATCCCAGATGTTCCCAAACACATCCAAATCAAACTGGCTCGGCTGGAGTTTGAATCCATGGAGGCCCTCAAGAATAAGGTAGAACATCCACTGTGTGACGTTAATTTATACTCATGTTATGCACGTGCAATTTGGTGCTCTCGCTGCCATTCATCAGTACTGATGATTGGTCTTAGGTGTCGTTGTTAGTGTGTTAGTAACAACCTGTTTTAAAAAGCTGCCATGTAACAAATGTTGCCATCACATTTTAGGCACAGATGCTGTTTTGTGTGCTCAGCACATCCAGCAGGTTTTCTTTAGTTTTCATGGTTTTAGTGGAAACAATCTTCATTGTCAGAGAAGTCTGTTTACTGTAAACTGCCTGGAAGACTAGAAGTCAGCTGTAAGTTATATGATATATTTGATCTTTAGCAACATTAAGTAAAGATAAATTTGCTTCCACTGATCTAAGGCTTTCCTTTCTACAGAAAAATAAACATAATGATGCTGAGCCTCAAACAGACATAATATTGATTAAAAGATATATATATAATGAAGTAATAAATAAAAAAGTAAAAGTAATAAATAATAAAGTAGGCATCAACTGATATGGATTTTTCAGGGCCGATACCGATACCAATTATTAGTAATCAAGGAAACCAATAACCGATATATAGAACCGATATTCATTTGCAGTAAAAATGAAAATTTTGGTGTCAAAATTTAGAGTAACACCCCTGGGATTAGAATACAGTACACTGTTTGTTTGTTTTTGTACACTGTGAAAAAAACTGTGGCTGGACGGGCAGACGTGCAATAGATGTTGTATACAGACAAAGAAAACAATTTACAACATGAAATACGGAAATCATGGGGATGGAATCAGTCAGTTAACGAGAAACGAAAAATGATGAAGGCAGCTCCTGGTGGGCAGGGGGGGAAGGCCAGCTTAATGGGACTACTGGACGGCAGACTGGGTCATGAGCAGGGAGTGCAGGCCGGTTTAACAGCAGGAGAAAGGAGGTGATGGAGGCGGCGGTTAGTTGGTTGGTGCAGGGGGATGGGGCTCTGAAGAGATCTGTGGAAATACAGAGAGAGTGCGAGACACCAAGGCCAGACTACAAAGTGCAACAAATAATGGCAGTTCAAAATGTGAGGGGAGAGGAGAGGAGAGGAGAGGAGAGGAGAGGAGAGGAGAGGAGGAGAGGAGAGGAGAGAGAGAGAGAGGAGAGGAGAGGAAGGAGAAGGCTCCATGTAACCTGATGTGTCCCCCAGCAGTTTAAGCCTATAGCAGCGTAGCTATGGAATGGATCAGGACTACCTGACCCGGCCCTAACTAAAAGCTCTCTCATAGAGGAAGGTCTTAAGCCTAGCCTTAAATGTAGAAAGAGTGTCTGCCTCTCTGACCCATGGAGAGAGCTGGTTCCATAATAGAGGAGCCCGGTAACTGAAGGCTCTACCTCCCAGTCTGTTTTTAGAGATACTGGGGGTCACTAACAGACCTGCATTCTGGGAGCGAAGTGCTCTGGTAGGACAGTATGGAATGACGAGGTCTTTCAAATAAGTTGGAGCTTTGTTATTAAGAGCCTTGTAAGTAAGTAGAAGGATCTTGAAGTCTATTCTATATCCTACAGGAAGCCAATGGAGAGAAGCTAGAATGGGAGAGATGTGCTCTCTCTTATTAACTCTTGTCAATACCCTCACTGCAGTGTTCTGGACCAGCTGGAGACTCTTCAGAGAGGTTTTTGGGCATCCTGACAAGAGAGAGTTACAGTAGTCCAGCCTAGAAGTAATAAATGCGTGGACCAGTTTCTCAGCATCACTCTGAGAGAGGATATTTCTGATTTTAGACATATTGCGCAGGTGAAAGAAGGCAGTCCTAGTCACATGCTTTATGTGAGAGCTGAAGGAAAGATCCTGGTCAAAAATGACTCCAAGGTTCCTCGCTGTTGGACTGGAGTTAAGGGTGATGCCATCCAGAGTAGCAATCTGATTGGAGAATGTGTCCCTGAGATGCTTGGGTCCAATCACAATAACCTCTGTTTTGTCAGAGTTCAGTAGAAGGAAGTTAGAAGACATCCAGGATTTGATGTCTTTCAAGCAATCTTGCAGATTGATGAGGCGGCTTCTATCATCTGGCTCTATTGATAGGTAGAGCTGAGTATCATCAGCGTAGCAGTGGAAATTGATGGAGTGTTTACGGATTATATCCCCTAATGGGAGCATGTAAAGAGTGAAGAGAACTGGCCCTAAAACTGAGCCCTGCGGCACACCATACATAACTCTGCTGTATTTCGAATGGACATTATTAACATTAACGAATTGAAATCGGTCAGATAAGTATGAAGCAAACCATTTTAGAGCAGATCCTTTGATCCCGATTTCGTGTTCTAGTCTATGCAGTAAGATGCTGTGATCGACGGTATCGAATGCAGCACTGAGGTCCAGAAGTACAAGTACAGAGACAAGACCTCTGTCGGAAGCTATAAGAAGATCGTTGGAAACTTTGACCAGTGCTGTTTCAGTGCTATGGTGTTCCCTAAATCCAGATTGGAAAGCTTCAAAGAGCTCGTTACTGTGCAGGTGTTCATGAAGCTGCATTAGGACAACCTTCTCAAGGATCTTAGAGATGTAGGGAAGGTTGGATATAGGCCTATAGTTGGCTAATGCATCTGGATCAAGAGAGAGATCAAGAAAGGTAGCAGATAGTTGCCCCTCTCAACCAGAAGTACTGAGTAAATCTTACATTGTGTTGCTTTAAGATTTTCATACTACAATTAACAAAAAAAAAAGGGAACTTAATGTCAGTCACAAGCCTCCTCACTGTGTAGACACAGTGTTTCCATTACAGTGGGCTCCTGATGCCTATCCCAGACCACTTTACTGAGGACACATGGTGTGCTCTATGTTATTGATGGCTCCACAGTCCAGCACTGCAGCCATTTGTTTGATGTGGACTGACAGGGTTGAGTACTTCTATGATGAGCAGTTTAGCTTTTCTCAGGTCTCTGTACGTTACAGTTTTAAAGGTTTAGGTCTGCGTCTGATTCATTACCAAAAGTAATCTGAATCACATTTTACAGGTTTAGAAATCAACTGGCACAAATAATCTGTAGAGTCTTCTTATTGTATGTGTTTTTGGTTTGATGAGTGTTCATATGTGGTCTTCTGGTTTTTCAGAGACAGCTCCATGCAGGGTGAGTGGCTACTGTAGGTGGGTTGGATGATGCTGGTTTTACTTTGTGTAACTGGATGATATTGAGCAATTTAATAATCTAATGTTTTAACTGACATTTTTGCTGTGAATCTGCGTTTTGGCTGAAAGTAAAATGTAATATTAATATCATATTAATGAATATCAATACTCGACCTAATACTTGACTCCATCACACCTACCAGCTGTGAGCTTTGGGACTTAATGCAGAATTGATTCATTCAGAAACAGTCAGAACTAGATTAGGGTAGTTAGACTGGCCAGTCACCAAATGGACTGACACACAAAGGACAAATTTTAGTCCATCTGATTCAGAGAATGTGAAAAACAGTGAGTAGTAATTGTGATGGTTGAATGACTTGTTACGGGGGGAATGGAAGCTTTCTGCCTTCCATGTAACATCTCTTGGCCAAAAACCAGCCTTGCAAGCTCAGAGCCTCTGACCTGGTATCCCAGCTCTCACCTTGGCAACACCACAACACAGTAATCCGTAATCTCTTGTTTATGACATGTAAGACTACACATACAAATACAGAAAGACTACACATCATTAAAAAAAAAAAAAAAGATATACAATGTTATACACTGCTCCATGGATTGCCTACCTGCCGGCTTCATTGTGTACTCCTGACAGATGCTAGTCCTAATGTGGAATGTGAGTGAAAACGAAAGATCGGGGAAAAGAAGCACAGTGGTGATGGACTGGGTTTTCACCTAAGAAAAGTAGTGTGGAGGTGGATTGACCTACCGGAGTAGCAGTTAGCTGGTCTTTCAAGTTGACCATGGCTCTCTAGAGCAAAAAGCTCTGTCTTGGGTTCTCAGTTCGGGGCTTTTCTTTTTTAAAATGATGGTGGGTGGACCTTTATAAAACAGGCTGGTTCTCAGTATGGTAAGGTGTGGCTGTCTTCCTCTCCTGTCTGCGTCCTCAGTGTAGCATTCACTCAGGCTACCACCGAACCCCCCCACACTCACACAGGTGAGTCTCTTCACTTGATGCACACGCCTCTCAAAGTGACGTTATCTCAACATAAACACCACTTAACCACACTTTTTTTTTTTAATTTTTGTCAAAACCAATCCAAATTGTTTGTGAAAATGTGGAAAAAAAAGAAAGAAAAGCAGGAGCTATAATGCTTATACTCCTAACACAGTTCCCCTTTAAAAGGCACTGTTTCTTACAGAATGCAGCATGTAGTAGTTTTAAATCACACACCATCATCCTCCAAGATTCCAGGTCACTGTTTAGTGAACAGTAACTGCATTGCCATCACAGATGAATAAATTGATTGTGGCTAGGGTTAGGATAGAGGTGGGTGGGACTTGGAGGTGGATTTGCTGGTTTTCAAATTTTGTCCTGACAAGTCATGAACAAAGAAATGAATTTTCATTGTGAAGCATCAATATGAATTGGCTGTCTGATGTCCTGAATTAGATTTAATATAATTTTAATCCTATTACTTTATGTAAGAATAATTTCAATATTTTTTACTAGTTTTTATAGCCAACAACAATAATATAATAATAACAAACAGAAGAAACACAAGTCCTCGCACCCTCTGGTGCACTCGAGGCCCTAATAATAGGGTCCTCACCTTCTCTGGTGCATTCGGGCCCTAAAGATTGCCGATCTTATGGAGGATCACAAAGTCAGAGAAGTCTTGACAGCTGGTTTTAAGGCTCAGGTTTTAAGGCTGTGCTGCTGTTTATTATGTGTTTCAGAAAATGCTGGAGGCCTCAGAGTTCAGGAAAATGCAGTGAGGAGGAGAAGAGAGTCTACAGGTACTGAGAGAGCTGCAGCCGCTTCAGGACATACTGTTTATTTGTATCATGACATGATACAGACATTTTTGAGTTTATATTGCTGATCTTCTTGCACATTTACCTGCAGAGTCTGCACTGAATCACTGAAGCTTACTATTTAGACTGCTGCATACCTGTGTACCAGGTGTATTAGTCTCTGAGAGAAATGGGGTTATATTTAAGTTTAGTGTAAACATGGCATACATTTAATGTGACAGGTAAAAGCAACATGTTCAATTCACAAATGAATCCTATATTATGAAAAAATATTGACTTTAAATCCAGGATAGATGGAAGTGCTTTTCTGTTCCATTTTACCTGTTATAGACACTATGGGTGTTTTTCACAGACTGATGTACAAATACATTTCATCAATCACCTACTGGCTTAAATTCTATTGCTATTAGGTAACTTCACATAGTCAAACTTTGATTTTAAGTGACTGTATAAATCTATCACACCTGTGTGAAATCAATCACAATAGACTTTTGTCCTATGAGGTCACACTGTCAGTCATGTGATCCTGAATTTCTGAACCTGAAAGAGTCACGTTAAACAAATATTTGAAAAAGGAGTTCAAGCTATATAGATTCACCTGGATTAGAAAATGCCAAAAAATTGCAATTTTTAATCTATTATTGTTGTTATTATTATTATTATTATTATTATTATTATTATTGTTGGATTTCTTTGCTTCTGTTTACAAGGTATTGTGGTGGAAAAAATGTTGATCTTTTTTGTGGTTGTTGTAGAAGTAGAACGTGCGCACGTTTTAGTAATTCATTCCGATGTTTTAGGATTTCGTTCCCAACAAATTACTAAAACGTGGGAACAAAATACAAAATGCACATTTTATTTATTTTCTCTCCATGGCCACTCCTGGGCTCTGTATTTTTTCCCAGTGTTGATGAAAAAGACTTGAACCTTTAAACCATGAATTCTTATGAACACCCTGGTGCCTTGAAATGAAATGCTGATATCAGTATTTGTGTCATGTACATGCTGTAACACACTTCTCTGGTATTTACATTATTATACATATATAATAAAGTAATGATGGCTCAGTACTGCTCTTTGTTTTCAGTAAACCTATAAATACCAAGATGAAACGTGTGGCCATATCTGTTCTGTTCTGACTGTTGTCTTGCGACATTTTACAGCTGTTGGCCTGAAATGTACTTCACACAGCTGACCACTGTAATGTAGTGTAGGTGAAGAGGTATGTCCATACAAATAATATGGACACACCAATCTTAATAAAGATTGAGTGTGATTGACCAGTGGCTGTTTTTCAGCATCTCCAATGAACTGGATCACAGGCTCCAGTCTGTGACCTGAAGGCTCTGGATCTTACTACAGGGTTTCCCCCAGTGTATTATTGGCCTAGCGGGCCACCAGGCCTACTGTAACTTGCCCCTCCACCAGGTGTCCGCCAGGTGTCTTTTTCATTGCCCGAAGTTACCCCCAAAACAACTGCCAGCTGTCATGACACTAACTTCATGTCACAAATTGGTCCTGTCATGGACACGCTCATCGACCTGCTTCTTCACCCTGACCGATGGGAATGCGCTGAGTCGATATCGACCTCATTTGTGTTAACCAAGCTGCGACTCCAAGAGGCATAGCCTGTAGCATGGCTGTTAGCACATCCTCCCCTGCAGTGGCTGCACACCGGATGCGAAAATCGTACAATTCATCATTTCATTTTTAAGCTCGGATGGTTCGCGTTAACAGACATTTGCTTTCACCATAGACCAGCGGTGTCAAACTCATTCCACAAAGGGCCGCTGTGGCTGCAGGTTTTTGTTCCAACCAATCAAGAGCACACAGTTTGACCAGCTGTCAGCTGTCTGAAGACTGAGATCAGTTGATTAACTGAGTCAAGTCTGGTGTGCTGCTGCTTGGTTGGAACAAAAACCTGCAGCCACACAGCCCTCTGTGGAATGAGTTTGACACCCCTGCCATAGACTGTATATAAAAAGTGGACGTAGGCTTCCAGTCTGAAAAGTGAAGCCAACGCGGAAGTGACTTTACGTGCAATACCACCGAGATCCGTTGGGGGCTGGTTCCAGAAAGAAATCTACTCTCATTTTCAATCATGAAATACTCATTCAATAATTTTTTTTCACAACTGAAAACGGCCTCAATAGCTAAAGTTCCTCATCCTAAAATATGATCTTGTGGTTCTCTGAAAAAAAAAAAAAATCCATAAGTGATTACATATTAGTTCTTAAAGATTGGCACAATTAGGGGCGTGTCATTGATTGACATATCTGTTGTCAAATGATTGGCAACCTGATGACACAGACCTCAGGTCAGACAACAGTGGATCAGACCGGTGGATTAAACACTGGAGGGCAGCTGCTATCATTTACGCAATGTGTTGAGTCAGTTTTATTAAATTTCTGATGTTTTGTCCATATGTGTGGATGATGGATAGCGCAGGTACAGTGTGTACTGCGAGCTCCCCTGTGTGTTTTGACCGGAGAACGTGAGACTGTCAACGTCCAAGTTAATATTAGAGTTCATGTGAATAACCGATTCACCTTGCTAGCTGGCCGTTGACTTAGTGTTAGCTATACTAACCGTAGCTCGTCTCAGACATTTACCGGATAGGGATAAATCCGGTTTACAATGAACACAGCGTCATGTTAGCGGAACAGTCGGTGGCCAGTAGAATCAGTCTATATGCTGCAAAGCCCTCAGGTTTATCCATCAACTTGTCATCTTGCTGGTATCATACTGTACTGATCGATACACGATGTATGGAGGTGGGGGTTTGTCATTTACTGCTGTGAATTCATTCAACACAAATGTCCTCAGTTGAAGCAGACAGTCCTGCACCTCTCCACCATGTGTTAACTGAAGTGTTTGTGGTTTACTGTGATTCTGATGAGCCACACTGTGAGAACTGAGTGACCTGTGCCAACAAAAAGTCATCATGTATGGAGCTGTGATGATGATGATGATGATGATGAAACCAGAAAACCATCTCCTCTTCAGCCTTCTCCGATGAGAGAACAGACCAACTGTTTATTATTCTAATTTCACATTTGACCTCACACTTGTTAGGGTGAACATAAAATTGACAGTGAAGATTCTGAAGCAGCTGTTTTCATATTCCAGGTGATTCATACATTTTATTCAGAACATAATTGTTATCATTGAAAAGGTATTAATAAAGAGACTTGCTGTGATTAAATTGTAGTATTTCTTTTACAGATTTTCCATAACCTCATGATCAATGTAATGGGATAATTTGGTTAATTGCTGTTTTCAGTACCATAACATTAAGTACTTAAATTAGATTAGTTGACAAGAAACATCAGAAAAGCACAAGCTCTGGCATTACTTTCTGGATGCTTCATTATTTATCATTCCAAGTATGGTAACATTCAGCATTTGTATTTTTCTAGTGGGTAATTAAAGCAAACAGAAATAGTCTTGGAAGTTTTCCTGAATTTATTTTTGATTACATCACTGTGGTTGTGTTCATATTGCTGTTAAAATTCATACCAGATATGGTCAAATAAAAACCAACAAAGTAAATCTTAATATATAACTTAATTTCATATTTAAACTGCACTAATTTAATTTACACCGCTGTCGTGTAGGCTCTAAAATAACTCTCTGATTGCAAGCCTGCAAGTAGCCTACTAGCCAATACAGCGGCACGATGGGCAGTGTCAACGCAGCACTGACATGCTGCTCCTGGTATCAAGCTCGAAGAAAGAAGAAGCCCGAGGCACAGCCCGACCTGATCGAGTCATTTACACTTCTTAGACCGAACGCGGTTCGAACTGACACGTCCGGTCAGGCCAACCCAACCGGACGTGTCAGTGTCAGACGTTGAGAACTCAAATCTAAGCCCATAGAGGTCCATCCACACTTCTGTTAGAGTCGGTTCTTTTATTGGAAGCCCAAGAACAAACCGGAGAAATCTTCAGTTCCCAGACGAAGAATTTATTCAGGTCACAGGTAAAGTACAGTAGCGCTGGGTGCATAGTGACAGAGCTCAGTCAGGATCTCAGCCAAAACGAACACAGCTTTGAGAAAACAGTTCACATTTATAATTCACATTATCTTCTTGGGCTGGTCCTGCCCCATACAGAGGTTGGACTTTATGATAGAGTATGATGAGTCAGATGATGCTGTCCACTCTTGGTTTATGATGTGTGCGCAAAATATGTGTTAAGTATGTGTGTGAATCTGCTGTGAGTCAGGCTTGTATCTATTGTAACAGACCTAGCTGACAGAGAGAGAAGACACTGCAGTTACATCTTGTCCTCTCTTATCAGGTGAGAGTCACCGCTATCTGGTGTCGTAGGGACACTCATCAGGGTATGTGAGTTCAAGCACAGGACAGAGCACACAGTGTCAGATCATCTAATTGTAACAGAACAGTGCATACATGATGTCAAATCACAGTTAATCGTAACATTACTGAACAGTGCATATATTAATCATAGCTTCATTATAGTGTCAAATCATAACTTATTCGTAACACTTTGGAGCCCAAAAGAACAGGCAGCTCAGTCCAGAGAGCAGAGAGACAGCACAACAACAGGTGTGCGTGTGTGTCATACCTGCAAACTCCGAAATGTAGAGTGATTATTATAGAGAAACGCCGCTGACTTGTATCATGAGAAATATCAGCTGCTGTAGGCTAAAGGGTACAGGCTGAAAATATAATCATAGAAGGCTTAAACAGCAGCACATGTCTGTTCTGATTATTCAGCAGTGTAAAGCTCAAGCATGTGGGAGCCTCCTTTCATCCTATATCTAACAGAACAGCTATCAAGCTAGGCCTACAGATGCAAATAGGGCAGGTGGAACAGTAGTGTTGCCTGAAAGAGGCCCATGGTGAAGCAGAGGAAACAGGCCCTTGAAAGGCTGATCCAGGACAAAAGGTTTAAAAAATGACTTTTGTTCTTGCTCACCAGCCACAGCTCCCCACTAGACCAGTTTCAGACACTCAAACGCAAATGTTGTGTTTTCCCGTTATGATCTTCTCAGAGTACACCAGAGTGCTTCATTTACATCTTTAGTTGGTCTTTTTCACCTCTTCTGCCTCTGCCTCAGGTATGTTATTATTAGGGAAAAGCTAAGACAGCTTTATGTCAGCCTTAGTGACCCCCCCCCCCCCCCCCCGCCATAACAGAATCTCACTCCAGGCAAGACCAAAAATTGGCAACCCTGCTCATCAGTCTTCGTCCGTGACAGTTTATGTAGCAGCATAGTTTTGCATTAGCTTACAAATGCTAACTTCATCTAACATTACACACTACTCCTCACGATCTTCATGCTTCATGCTTCATGCTTCAGCTATATAGTTGCCAAATGTTGATACATGTGTAATTAGCTTCTGAGACTATTTTAACCATTAAATATTAAGTTTACCTTGAGTTGTAGAAGCTAGAGCCTGAAGTCGTCAGTTAGCCGGTGTAGTTCGGTAAATTAGCAGCCTGGCAGACACGGGTCTGACCATGGATGTATTTTATGAACTGCATGCCAGATTGAAAATGGCACCCGTTGATTTCATTTGGAGTTGCTTGCTTGGCGAACACTTTTTTTTTCCTTTCTTTGTAACTTTGTGCTAGCTTCAGCTATTTATTTATTTATTTATTTTTATTTATTTTTTTATTTATTTTTTCCTTTATTAACATGTACAAACAACATGGCTTACATTATTTATAGCATTTCAAAGGAGCAGGTGCACGGGAAGAATACTGAGAGAGAAACTACATGAGAAAATAAATTATCCACGAAATGAAATAAATAAATAAATAAATAAAAAGCTAGGACTTTGGCGTAGATCATATTTTTCAAATAAACTGAAAAATTTCATAACGTAAAGGAAAGAAAGTCGTTATGAAACACACTAAACCTAAGTTTCACTTTCATATATTTACATTTGTGTATGTAAAACTTTCCCAAGATTAGTATATTGTTTACCAGAAAATCCCATTCATTATTGTCCATAACAACACCATAAATAATGTCCTTTTGAGAGCAGGGTTCAAGTCGGATCTTTGTGTGCATCCAGTCATGCATATCAGTCCAGAGTGCTTCAGAGAACATACAGTCATGGAAAAAATTATTAGACCACCCTTGTTTTCTTCAATTTCTTGTTAATTTAATGCCTGGCTCAACTAAAGGTACATTTGTTTGGACAATTATAATGATAACAACAAAAAGTAGCTCATGAGAGTTTAATTCAAGAACTAAGAACCATTCATTTTCCATGGTTTTCTTGATAATAACCAAAATTACTGAAATTCTTACATCAATAGCTATGGCATTGTACCGCCAAAAACACTACTTTTAAGCATTCCATGTTTTCTTTTCTGTTTGCTTTAAACACATGATACACACAAGAGTTAATACTTGATTGCATAACCATTGTTTTTGATGACTGCAGCCATGCGTCTTGGCATGCTCTCCACCAGCTTCTGACATTGTTCTGCTGTCACAGCAGCCCATTCCTGTTGGACAAATTCAAACAAATTTTCTTTGTTTTTGGGCTTGTGGTTCTCCATCTTGAGTTTGATGATTTTCCACAGCTTTTCAATTGGATTAAGATCTGGTGATTGAGCAGGCCAAGGCATGGTGCGAATGTTGTGGTTCTCCATCCAGGCTTTAACTGACCTTGCCGTGTGGCAAGGGGCATTGTCTTGTTGGAAAATCCAGTCATTCGAGGCAGGAAAGAGTTTTCCAGCTGATGGAAGAAGACTGTTTTCAAGGGTAGTCCTGTACATGACCTGGTTCATTCGGCCTTCACACAATTGCATTTGCCCTGTTCCACTCAGACTGAAACAACCCCAGATCATGACTGATCCACCCCCATGTTTTACTGTAGGGGCAAGACAGTCTGGGTTGTAAGCTTCTCCAGGCTTCCTCCTAACCAGTAAGTTGGCTGGAGTGGGCATCAATTCAAAATTGGAGTCATCACTGAAGAGAACCTTAGCCCAATCATCAACAGTCCAATCCTTGTGGTCTCGAGCAAAGAGTAACCGGGCCTTCCTCTGCCTTTCATTGATGAAGGGCTTCTTGCGTGCTCTGTGTGACTTCAAACCAGCTTCAACAAGTCGGTTTCGAACTGTCCTTGCCGAACAGGTCACATTTCTCGACAGTGCCCACTCATTTTTAAGGTCCCTGGAGGTCTGACGACGACGATTCCTGACACAGGAACGGATGAGTGCACGGTCATCTCGTGGGGTAGAAAGACGTTTCCTGCCACGGCCAGGTAGCACTTTGGTAGTGCCATGTTCAGCTTGTTTTTTTTTGTTGTAATGAACGGCTGTCTTGGAGATCTTCAGTTTTTTCGCTACCTGTCTCTCACTCATGCCAATTTCCAGCAGTGCCAAGATGGCTGCCTTTGTGGCTTCACATAATTCTTTTGTTTTAGGCATTATGTGAGAGCTGACAACTTCTGAGTTGTGCTACAGATTGAATGTAAGCAGGAAACCACTCTAGGCCTTTGCATGTGCAGTGCTGCTTGTGACATGAAATGGCCTCTTATATACCCTGGGAATCAATTAAGCTTAAGAATGTCAAATAGGACATAAAGTATTATGTGACCAGCTGCATTTTTTGTTGTGTTCATTGTATTATACGTTTAGTGGTACCAGATATTAGAATGAACAAGAAATTGAAGAAAACAAGGGTGGTCTAATAATTTTTTCCATGACTGTACATTGAAAAAATAAATGATCAGAAGTTTCAATATCATCACAAAATGCATATTTATTTGTTTCAAAACCAAATCTCTGTCCTAATAGTTCACCAGATGGATACACACCATTTAGCATTTTAAAATGAGTTTGTTTTGCTTTTCGATTCATGGGAAATTTTAAGTATCTAGAGTGTAAAGAATATATAATGTCTTTGGAGAAAATTTGTTTAATGGAATTCCGAAAAGACAATAAAGATTAAACATCTTTCTAATTGTTTTATTAGGAATTTTAATACTCTCAAAGTCACAGCTTCCAATTAGGAGATGTGGCAAATTAGGTGTGATGCTGGTTGAGTTTGAAAGAACCCCTTGAATTAAATTTAAAGTAGAATTAGGGATGGCTTTCATTATGGATGCAAAGGAATTACGACTGACTAGTAGATCATTTTTAAGGCAAAAATTGTCATCAAATGTCATCACACATCCATCATTGTCAACTAAATGAATTAAAGACCAAATACCTTTGTCCATCCAGTTTTTGTTATACAACGACTTGTTTTTAACTGTAATATATCTAGTGTTCCATATCGTTGTGTTGTGCAGGGTTAAGTTATGATTGTATAAGAGTTTCCAATATAAAAGAACTTGCTGGTGACACAGGGATAATTTAACGGGAAGTTTCTGAATATTGAAATCGCATTTTGATAAAAACTCAATGCCTCCAAGTTTTTGAAGTTTTCTCTGGGGATATTATACCAGACGTTTTTATTGTTAAGGAAGGATTTTAACCAGTTAATCTTCAGTGTTCCATTGATAAAATCAAAGTCGATCAAGGTCACACATTTCGTTGGACTGCCTTTAGCTTTGATTACGGCACGCATTCGCTGTGGCATTGTTTCAATAAGCTTCTGCAATGTCACAAGATTTATTTCCATCCAGTGTTGCATTAATTTTTCACCAAGATCTTGCATTGATGATGGTAGAGTCTGACTGCTGCGCAAAGCCTTCTCCAGCACATCCCAAAGATCTCTGGTCTGGACTCTGTGGTGGCCAGTCCATGTGTGAAAATGCAGTAATGCAGTAATTATCCAATAGGAGGCTCGTACCTATTTGCTTAGTTAAATCCAGGTGGCGACTTTTTTTTTGGCCAGGCAGTGTATAATCAAAATGAATTTGGTTGACCTTCTTAATGGCTCTGTTAGGAATGGCCAAAGAATACGCTGAATAGATACATCTCGATATGCTTTCCATCTTAGTAAGAAAGACCTGACCCAGTAAACTGACTATAACCAGGAGTTAAGTTTAGTTTGACATTCAGTTATTGCTCTCCACACATTCATATTTTCTCTTTCAGTTGTGTTTTTGGATATATGTGTTCCTAAGTATTTAACGACTGATTTTATAGGAATGTTGTATACTTCTGTTAAATCACTTTGATGAATTGGCATTAATTCACATTTGTTCAGATTAAGTTTAAGTCCCGAGGAATTGGAAAATGTATTAATTGCTTGTGTTATCTTGGGGACCTCAGTTAGGTGTTTCATAAAGATGGTTGTATCGTCCGCAAGCTGGTTAATGACAACAGGTATCCCAATAACATTTAAAGGAGCAATGCCTGAATTTTTAATAAAAATAGAAAGCTTTTCTGTGGCAATTATAAAGAGAAATGCAGAGATAGGGCAGCCTTGTTTGACCCCACGTTTGATAGCAAATCTTGATGTACCTCCTGGTAGCGAAATAGAGCTGTCTGAATTATCATAAAGAGACTCTATAGTGGCTTGAAATTTATTCCCAAAGCGTAAAAGTTTTAAACACTGAAACATAAAGGGGTGTTCAATTGAGTCGAAGGCTTTATAAAAGTCTAGAAACAAAATAAAGCCATCATCTTCTATTAAATGTTTATAATCTAGGAGATCGACCACCAAACAGATGTTGTTGTGAATGGATCTGTCTTTCATAAATCCAGATTAGGATTCACTTATAATTTTGTCTAGGTTACTCTTAAATCTATTAAGGATTAACGTAATTAAACCTTGTTTCATAGTGGGAGGAAATTACAGATTGTGAGTTGTTTCATTTAACATGAATAAGAATAAAGAAGAAGAGTAAGAAGAATAAAACAATTTTTTAATAGGTCGCACAGCTGTCTGTAAAATTAGATGTAAGGCTATCACAGCCGGGTGATTTATTTAAAGACAAGCTGTCTACAGCTTTGTCCAGCTCAAAAATAGCAATATCAACTTCACATATACCTTGCAAACTCTTCATCTATGCAGGGGATGAGATTATTGATATGGTTCAAAAAAAGAGTCTGAATCTGTTACAGAAAAGGCAGACGAGTATAATTTACTGTAAAAAAAAAAAAAGTTATTTCCTTGGTAATCAAGGATGGATCTGTACATAGTTAATAAGGTTTTAATTGAATTTATCTCTTGCCTATTTTTCCTAATTGACAGAAATAAGATGCTTCTTTCACCATCTTCTATCCATTTAGCTCTGGATCTTATGTAGGCCCTTTCTGCTTTGTTGAGATAAATTTCATCAAGTTTTGTTTGCAGAGTTAGTAATTTCTGTTTATCACTATCAGTTGGTGATGCCTTATTAAAATAAGTGTTTATTTCTTTAATTAAATTAAGTTCTGTTAATTCGTTATTTATGTTAAATGATTTCCCAAAATGAATGGAAAATTCTCGAATTTTAAATTTTAAAAACTCCCACTTTGAAACATATGATAATATAGCATCCTCTGCCATCACTTCAGCAATTAAAGATTTTATACCATCACAATATGCTTGACAATTTAATAAGGTTGAATTAAATTTCCAGCAGCTCTTATTCCTACAGCTACCAACAGGGGGTTTAAAACTCAACTTAACAACAGAGTGATCTGATAGAGGAGCTGCTGACACACAGCAGTCTGAAACAGAATGGAACTTTGAAGCAGAAATTAACCAGAAGTCGATTCTGGATTTTAATACATTATTTGGTTTGAACTAGGAGTATTGTTTAGTGTCTGGGTGTTTAAAGCACCAGGGGTCTACTAAGTTATGATTGCCACAGAAATGAGATAAGACAGGGTTGAGAGCTATGTTGACTTTTAGAAGGGTATCTGTCCAGATATCCATCATAAACCATATTGTAATCTCCTTCCACAATTATATTTGCAAGTGAATAGGCAAGTTTAAGATTTTCAATATTATCAGAAAGATCTGTAAGTAATAGTTTGTTTTGAGCTGGGCTGTTGAAGCCATAGATATTGACAAGAATACTATACTGGTCATCAATATTCAAAACACAGATTAGCCAGTGACCATTGTTACTGGATTTAGAGGCCACAAATTTACCGGGAGAATTACAGAGCAGAATGGCCAGCCCAGCTGATTTCATGGAGCCATGGTCAAAAAAACTTTTATCCCCCATTGGTTAGTCCATTTTTCATCATCTGGTTTTGAGTGTGTTTCCTGTATCAAAATAAAGTTTGCTTTTTTCACCCTTAAAGAATAAAAAAAAATAGATTTTCTAGAAGTGAAATCTCTTAAGAACCTAGCATTCAAGGAAATACAAGAAAAAACAACATTCATTGTGAACCACAACTAGCAACCGCTGGTAAACAGTAAGAAGTCAGTGAGTGAAGGAAAAGTGAAAAATAAGGAGGAGCCCAACAGATAACTTCAGGCAATGTCCCTTCAATATCAAAATATATTAACTTAACCATCCAACCCTCTGCTAGCAGGGAAGATTAAATCCCTGTTTAATGCTTATTTATGCATAGGTTTTAACAACCAGTATACCTCAAGTGTTTTTATATTAAGTGATTTTGTGTCCATCGATATATCCAGCTCCTCCTCTGTAGTAAACTCATTTTCCAGCTGCCCACTCTTGTTGTATCTTCGGCCACAATGCCACTCGAGCCTCCCTATTGGCCTTGCAGAGGTCTTCGATAAAGCTGATCCCAAGTTCTTTGCAGATGGAGGAAGCCTTGGTCATCCTCCACAGCGCATTCCGGTGTGCTCTCTGTGTGAATTGGATGATGACCTGCCTGGTCTTTTTTCCTCTCGCCTGCCCAGCCGATGAACCCACAATGTGGTTGATGTTGGGGGCCCATGTGGGGAGATTTATATCAGCAGGTTAGCCACCACTTTTCTTGTGTATTTTCCTCCGTCTTTTTCTATTTATCCCTCATATTGTAAGATTCCAGCGACGCTTGT